>CAJRST010002224.1:12967829-12996248 GCA_907169785.1 Menidia menidia | reverse complement strand
TGTCAATGAAAGGAAAATAAAAGTACGAATTGTATCTAAATGTTGATTTGTTTCAACCCTTAGTCTTTTCTCTTGGTCAATTGTAAGGTGAGAAAATGCACATCAAATTCCTCCTATCATTTGTAAATGGCTTTGTATAAAAGCATCTGTCCAATTGATGTAATTCAATGTCGAAAATAACCCTAACCCAACAGCACCTAGTCATCCTCACACACTGAAACATTATAAATAATCCTTATAATCATCAGCGAAAAAGCTTTTACATCACTGAGCAGCCAGACTTCAATAACATACCTGAATCTGATTGATCTATGTGAAAATCCACATATTTTAGGTTTTTGTGCTGAAAAAGACAGGAGAAGTTGCTAATCCAACATGACTCGTGCTTAGCCTGCTCCGCAGTCACCTATTTCACTGGCAAGCAGAGGATATGCCATTTGAACCAGGAAACATAATTCTTACCCCTAAAAAAGGAAGTTGTTGCCCTGCCAACTGTGATAGAAACTCTAAGCCATAAGAACAGACAGAGAACAAAGACATAAACAGCTCAGAAATCTTACCTCGGTCCTGACCGCATCGTTCCCGTCCTCTTCCTTGTGCTCCACATCTAGAGATAAGAGAGTGACACGATGTATAGCCTGAATCATTCATAGCGAGGTGAGACAGCGTTGGCTATCCTTGTGTTAAACACACAAGGTTACTAATTCATTAATTAGTCATATGCCACATTTATTAATCTCACCCTTCCTTTCATCCTAAAAACTATTCGTCTGATTAAAGAGAAAGAAATAGAACTCCAGAGAGAAAACACCTCTGAAAATCAGATGCATGGTCAGATCTCAGAATCATCTGAAATCACTAGAGTTTGAACCGTATATAGGCCAAATCTCGCAGCATATTACGAAATACTGCCCTGGATCTGAACAGATTGGTGTATGCATGTAGATGTGCAAACGCACAAATTTGTCATTCTGAACAGTATGGAAAAACCTGCATTCTGCTAATTTATATTCTTTAATTTGGAACTTTTCTCTTAAATAGAAAGTCTAAAGTCTGATTGTTTTTCCCATACTGGGTATAATTTACCACTCTTCAATCTGTTTTTTTTTTTGTGGTTAAAATGTGGTGAAAAACGGGTCCAACATTCTTCATGTATAGTCTATGACAAAAAATGTAGTCCCAAGTGACATTATTAGAATTGAACAACTTGCCAAAGGTGTTCTTAACAAATATATCAATTAGTCTATGAACCATAAAGAGTGGAACATTTTTATTTGATTGATTTCAGTCACTCGCTTAAAAAAAACTAGAATAAGCTGGTTGCAACTGATCTCGAATATAGCTCTTACTTTCATACTATTAGTTTGCCGTGTAATTTGTGTTGGACCTGGTCTGTATGTATGAAGGAAAAATTGCAGAACTGCTACTTCACCTTCCTGTAACGATAAACAGGTCGCACAGGAAGGAAAATGTCCATACATACAGAGGATATTGTGAAACTAAGAGGTGCAGGCTAAAGATAGGGGGGGGATAGAGGCTATCTGGTGAAACATACACTCAAACCGCAGTCAAATAAAAATGAGTCAAACACAGCAAACGTTCCGGTTGGGATTTCCCACTAACTTGGCCATGATTTAAGATCTTGAGGTCTACTACAACTGGGCTATGTTATTCATTCTTAAAAAGCATTGTTTGCCTGTGTTCAGCAGAGCAGAGATGGGTTTAGCCAGGGAGGATGGATACCACCCAACTGAAACACTAGCACGGCAGTCTGGATTCATGATTCATGAGGGTTTTTTTGTTTTTTTTAAACTGACTGAAGCAGTGCCAAAAAAAAAAAAAATAGATAAGTAGACTCTATCACAAAACTTTCATCCAACATCAGGTCTGGCTTTCACAGTGTTTCTAAAAGTGCCCACACTCAGTGATGTCACTCCAGCTCAATATTCCACATGGTTCAAGCAGCTGTGCCCCGTATTAGCATGATGGCAGAGCCTGAGTAAACACGACTATCTGTTGAGTTGAAGCACCAACACTATCGTAACACTTGAGCCCCGAGAGGCAAGAACCAACTTTAGACGGCATGTGTTCTATGTAGGCAGAACTGGCCTGTCAGTGAAGTACCATACAGACCTGTCCAAACAATAGTCTGCTCTCTTTGCAGCCTCTTCAAGTTGGTTCCATGTGTGGCTGAGCCCCCTGAACCCCCACCCTCTCTACTGGTTTCCTTGTCCTCACCGCGAATAAGTGACTATATAACAAATTGGTGAGGCATACCGACTGCCAAGGTCACTGGGTTTGCGAGGGGAGTTGGCTAATGTTGCCCAGAGAGAGTATACCTTGCCAGTTTGAGCGGGTTCCAGCTCTAGTATTGCTAGGGGGCTCGGTTCCACTCCAGCCAGGGCTCAAATCCTTCCTCTGCCCTCCAGATGGAAAACAGAAACCCCGTTCAGCTTACTATTGATTCTAAGGTCTCTCATTGCTGAGAGGAATTAACCGACGCTTTACTTAAATGTGTGTACTCACAGCGTTAGATTTCATGTCAGGATTGAAAGAATGATAGAAATACTGTGTCGGTGTGTCATGAGCAGGTCAAATATTTCAAAGAAAAGTGTGATTGGCTCCAGTCGTGCCACTGCCATCTGCTGCATGGCTTGAATGACTGAGTGAATATCGACATTTTTGGCTTTGAGGCGAACAACGCCTTTTCTAAATATCCAGTTCTTTTTCTTTTAAACTGGATAACATTTCTTTATGTATGGGGGTCACAGTTCCTAGTTTTGCCAAGAGAGCTGGTGATAAGACGGGGCTGCTAAGAGGTTGTAATATCAGATTCCAGCATCGGTAAACATGTTGTCAGCTTATACTAGAGATAACATTCTTATTTAAATATTAACTGGAGGCAACTCGGCACAAGCTGATAGCACTGTACCACCCAATGACCTTCCCCTGCAACTGTTTAGAAGTTGGTACGATATGTAAAATGCAAATAAAATGGTTTATAACAATAAACCCAATACAATTAAGATTAATCTGAAATGGGTGCATATTTACCACTGTTATATCATCTCCTGTTTAAACAAAAAACTGGAAGTGTAGGGGTTAGTGATAGGACGCATTGATGTTGTTTTGAAAGCCAGATTGAGTTTCAGCTTCTCACCTGAGCTCCTTTCAATGCTGCTATACAGTATAAAATAGCCCCAACAGAAAATGAGTTGATATCAACCCGATTGGAGCAACATGACGGCTAAATAGTTAGTGTGAATCTAATATGGTACCTAACTTGATGAATATCAAAACAGAATCTTCAGACATCCTTCAGAAATGTTATTATGAGCCTATTTCTCAAAAATCCAAGCAGGGTATTCTTGGAATTCTTGCTAAGAGGAGACAACAAATCCTAGAAGTCCAGATCAAGTGAAAACAGAGTGCAGAGTCAGTTTGTAAAAGGTTCTAGGCATGATGCCATCTACCTGGCAGGGCCCCCAACTGGGACGTACCAGCTCCCGAAAGAGGCGTGTTGTCAGGAGACAAGTTGCTACTCCTCTGGATTTATTTACCACACACACATCAAGGTCATAGCCGGTGTCTCTGTGGCAGAGGTAGAGATCAGACTAAAAAAAGCGAGTGTGTGGCTTGGAGTGTGGAGGGAGCTAAGTGATATGTAAGATCTCCACCGTGGCCCAAACTTCTTAACTTATCTGCACCTTTTTCCCACAGGTCAACTAATGTTGTCCAGCAATTGTCTTTTCTAACATTTTTTGTCTACTTTTTCGTGATATATGGTATCTATAAACTGTCTACATATAAATAAAAACAATTGCCACAGAAAGGGAGGGTTCTTGCTTTTCTTTCTGAAAGATCAGAAAATCACTCAATTTTTTATACTTGCTTCATCCAAATCGTGGGGGGGGGGGGGGGCTGGATCTTGGGATTAAAAGCAGGAACATCCCAATAAATTTGTTGCCATGATTCTGTGTAGTCAATCATAATTCAATCCCAAATTTTCTAATTCTTTCTGCAGATAAAAATCCTCCCAAATTGAAGGTCTTTAAGAATTTGGCGTTGTGGCTAACAATCTAGCTGCATTTTGAGGTATGAGTGGTATGCAGCGGAGAAATGTGTCCAGACAGAGGTGGTTGAATTACTCATAACCAGCCATTAAGTGTCCAGATGGTTCAGAATTGAATGTCTGCCTGGCATGCTTGTGATACTGGTTGATACGACTTGTGATATCATCTGTTGTAAGAATAAGGGCGGGGGGGGGATACATTTACAGTTGTTCTTCCAGATAGCTTAGCTTCCTTGAAAAGGAAATCTTCTTCTTTTCTGACCTGAGAGTGCTCTGAATGTTATGTGCTGTGGGTAAACTACTCTTAATATAATTGCTTTAAAAATATATCTTTCCTTGATGCTAACAATGTGAGATTGTGCTGAAGCCTTTTTTTGACATGGGTTTTTGCACTTTTCTCTAGATTTTATGAGGCTTTAATCTGACAGAAGTCAGGCTGTAGCTTCATAGCTATAGGCCAAAAACTCACATTTCGTTGGTCGCTCCAGTTTCCGTCTCCCACGTTTCTTGTGCGGAATCATCAGACTGTCTTCCTTGTCCAATTCCATCTCCTCCCGGCTGGGCAGGAATCCGTTCTCCGGGGAACGACTCAGGCTCTGACCCTGGGAGCCGTCTGCTTCTACCTGGAAGGCGGAGGGGTCTTTGGGGATTCCATTCTCCACTTCCCTCTTCTCCTGTTTGGGGAAGCAGGTATCGGGCATCCTGTCTCTGTGCCTGCCCATGTCGCCATTGTGGACTTGGGTCATGGACGGCCTACATACAGCGTAGGTGTTGCCAACACTCACATTGTCTTTGGTAGAGCCGCAGCTCTCAACCTAAAGGTGGGGGAAGAGGAGTTTAAAATGTTAACAATTTATCAGCCACAAAGAATGTTTCTGCAACTATGTTACAGTTCGATGCCTCGAAAGTTTATCACGGTTCTTTGACTGTCAACAGCTTTGGATAATCAGTTAATATACTATTTGTATAGCCAAGACAACGAGACAAAAAAAAACATCAGAGCTAGCAACAACAAAACAGTTGGCACTGTCAGAGCCAACTGAAAGAGACTTTTCTCTTTCCAGAGCTGGTAGAATGGATCACTTCAAAGGAGAGGTGAATTAAAGCATTCATCCATTTAGTCTCAGGTGAGCTTAATATTAACTTTTTTGCCTCCTATGCTCTTTTTGAACAAAATCATGACCGTAGCTTAACTCTGCACTTAGAAGTTATTAAGTTATGGCATTTCCCAAGCAGTTCTGTTAAACTCCAGACTTCAAAGCTGAGCCAGTAAATCTGCTCTGCAGCCATTAACATGCAAGTGAGGAGGGGATTACATTTCAGCTCATCAGGTACGAGAGAGTCCTGTAGGCGTGCATAAATCATTACAGCAGCACCGAAATATGTTGGGAATGTTGGCCGTTTGACAGGAAAAGGCGCTTTTCGCTCTGTCCACTTTGGAGAGCCCCGTGAAAGTACTTCACTTTGGACAGTGGAGTAAATTCAGAGAGAGCCGAACTGCTGACGCCTGAAATAAAATTTTAGTGGCAAATATTCAGCTCCTCTGCCTAAAAATGTCTTGGAAGACCAAGAAAAGATACGTTGAATCGCCAAAAACTGTTTGATGACATGAAATAGTGTCTCTACCGCTCCCTAAAATAGCCATGAAAGCACACTTTCCAAAGACAATTCCATCGCTGTTTCTCTGGGAGCAAAAAGTAGGGCATATCTTGGAAGATCACACTGCCAGCACTGATAAGACCGGCAATGAAGCGTTAAACCATTGAAAATTCAGTTTGCATTTATCATAGAATAGGGGCAGCTGGGCCTCTGGAGGCATCTGTCTGCCATAAGGTGATATTAAGCAGATCCAGCGCTACGAGCTAAGGGGTCAGTTTTATAAGCTGATTCTTGTGGACTGAACAGGAAATCACAAAACCTAAAGAATGCCTTTGTTATGGATGCAGAGCAAATTAGGTGGAACAGGCATGGCAAATAAACTCCCGTGGAAGTCATACAGTATAGTAAAAACAAAGCTGCAACAAGCCAAATTTGGCTTTAAGGCATTCTTCACAGGCCACAAGAGTTTGTATGACTTCATCGCTGTAGTAACCGAAAACAAATTAGCTATAAACTGCGCTCAAACGAGGAGCCGCTTGCCAGTGGATCTGTTTGACACGATAGACAAAAACAACCATCCCACAGCCCTGACATTATTAATGCTTTCCGTCGGTTCATAAATAGACAAAAGAGCTCGGAGTGTGTGTTTGGGTTTTAGGCAAATGCGCCGAAACAAACAGAGAGTCGAGCACATGCACAAACACGCTGCACACAAGCCTCTCTGAAAGCATTACGCAACAGACAAGTGACCCAGTGAACCACATGTGGCCCCTGCCAGAGGTTAAAGGTCACAGCTGGTAAATCAGACAGCTCAGACAGAAAGACAGAAAGGCTAACTAGCTAATCCACATTACTGCTGCTGCATTATACTTACACATCAGCTTCTTACCACAGGCAGTTGTAAATTATAAGATGGATAATCTATTGCTTGCTCTTGGGGGGAAAACACATATTCTAATATATTAACGTGAGGTGGCGGGCTGGCAGTTTTAGTTTATACCGTAATGTTGTTAATGACCAACTTACACACTCTAGTCCTTTTTTTTATTGTTTTTAAAATGGTAAGATTATCACACTGTGGGGATTCCCTACATTCATTTGTCCAGACAAACTGTGTGTGTTTGGATTTTAAAATGTGGACTGAATACATGTGAATACTTGACATTGGATTTTAATGTCACTTTCACTGGAATTATTCACAGTTTTCAGCATTTGTACCATTTTACCAACAGTGCAGAACACAGTCAGTGCACTGAGTAAAAAAAACCTGAGTGCACTGGACAAAGTCTACCATGCTACTTTGCAAAGCCTGATATTTCAATCCTTTGCCACGGGATGAAGCAGCTCACCAGCTGAGCAGAGCGTCTGCTTAATCAAACATTGAAGCTGCCATGGACGATGACAAAAGCTGGGCAACGTCCCCTTAATCAAACAGAGCTTCGATGGTGGATGCATGCTGCACGGCCTGCCATTCAGAGAACAACAACGGCAGTAGTGAAACAGCTATGTGACCAGAGCATCTGGCACATGTGGTCTCCCGCAGCTGTGAAAACATTCGCCCAGGCGCCCTGAATCCGAGCGCGGCTTTCCTCTATCAGTTACTGAAACAGCCTCTTAGCGTTTTTACATGCACTGACACAAGCCCTCTGGCATGAGCCCCCCCACCCCCCGCCCACAGCCATGTATTCCCTGGAAATATTTTTCTATTCACCTCTTTGGCTTGTCTCATCACATTGTGAGATCTAATGAACAAACTTTAAGCAGAGGCTTATGCCCGTCGTCTCAGAGGAGAAGGAAATGTGCCTGTCTACAACTGGCCCAAGGGTCATTACTAAATCAGAGCTTTTAACTTCAAACGGCAACAGTCACAGCTACCAAATGGCTGTAGTTTTGGATCTGTGTAGATGAGAAACACAGCTGACACTGTGAGTTATTTATTCATGAGCACAAAAAAGCCCACGGCTACAGGTTAACTGGTTTTCTGAGGACTAAAACAATATGTTTATTTTAGTACTGAGACGGCCGATGGCTGCCATCTGGTCAGAAATGCACAGAGATTGAATTTTATGGGGTACAGAAAAGGCATCAGGACTTTGGATTTATTTATTTAATTCACCGGCTTCACAAAATCTGTTCTTAGTCATGTGAAATGAGCATCAGTGTCCATTTGGAGAGTTTAAGAGATCGCAGAGTCATCTACCCTCATTCCAAATTTAGTCACAATGAATAATCAGCTCCTGGTTTGGTTGTAGAATTACAAAACCTGTCACTGCCTAAATCCAGAGGAATCAACTATAGGCCCCAACATAAAGGCTGGTTCATACGTTTTGGTATGTCTTAGAAAACCGACGTGCTTCCACATGCCATGATTGGCAACGTATATGGATGCAAGGTAAGAAGCAGTGTTGAATTCTTTCCTCTCTTCTCACATTTCATTAGAGAAAATGAATATACGATTAATCCTGACAGACAGGTTTCTCCATCCTGCCATCAACCGCACGGCTGACTGACTGCTGAGGAAAAGCTGTCTCTGGTCATAATCTGAAGAAGTTCTGTTTTTAAAAAAAGGTATCTGATATCATCAGAACCATGGTAGAGATGGAGGAAAGACGTAAACACGCTGTTAGGACACTGCTGCAATTAACAGCCCAGGCAAAGATATGACAAGCTTTAAAGGTTCCCTAAAAGGTCATGACTCATTCCACTGAGGCATAGATAGCAAGGCACCCTGAAGATTAGTGATTATTTTCTAAAAAGAGCAGTAAAGACACTACAACATTAATTAAGAAAGTGGAGTTTACATTCTTGCACATTATGAAAAGTATCTGTGACATTGCAGAAACTCCATTGATTAAATGTTATATATAAAGAAATGGTATGAAGGGATGGACACACGACAATGTTACAATGTCAGGTCAACACTCACTGGAAACTGCTTCCTTTCAGGCTTGCCAATTTTACAAGAGGCACTACTTAAAGGCGACTTCTCCTCGGCCATCAGGTCAACATCCAGTATTGTCTTCTCACCCTGTGAAAAGAAAGAGCACATGATGATTTGGGCCACAGGTTTTTCTGGAACCATCTGAGTAACTGAGTTCATTATCTTTGGAGAGGTCAACTTTGCTTTATTGGCCCAGATGTGCATTAAACTGAATCCCCATACTTGCTAATCGTTTTATATTTGAACATTTTAAGGGGCAATATCTCTGATGCCACTGGCGGGATACTGAATATGCGCGGTGCACTGAAACACTTGGAACTTTGAGAAGGACTCCTTTGACAATGGGAGAGGCAGAAACCAAATGATGTGTTGCTTTGAGCTGGGCTGAAGTGAAACCTCTGAGGATGCAGCACTGACCTTCCACAGACAATTCCCTCTTAACACCATTGTAAGCACGCTGGCACCCCCCACCACCACCACCTTCCCCCTACTGCAATCTCCCTTTCATTAATAAGGCTGTCTACCCCAATGAACAAAGCCCCATGTCTGCCACCACGAAGTACCCCTAGGGTTGATGAGAGAAAAGATGATCCTAATGTAGACGCTTTGAGCTTCAATATTGACTGAATGGGACGGGCAGCACCAGGTCTGAATGCAAATGAGACTGCAAGGCCATTGCTGACAGCTGCAGTGAGGGGGGGACGTAGGGCTGGTTCCTTATTAAATTCCTTCAGTATTAAATGTGAGATTCCCTCGAAGATATATAGGCTCTCAGGCCCATAAGGCATTCTGAGACCAAGTACCTCTCCTGAAGTGCTGTTAAGTGCATTTATTTTGAGCTTAGGCAGAGTGGAGTAGTATAACACGTAAAAAAATCACTGTGCGATGAGACACGACTTTGTCCTCACGAGGGAAGATTCAATATCGCCAGAAAAGTAACTGACCAAGAGGAAGGAGGTCAGAGAGACACTTTTGTGACTTCAGTCTCATGCAAACTTGCCTGGCACGGTGTCCATGTTCAGTTAAACTGTAATTCTTTGAAATGATTAGCAGATTTGTTTTGTGTTGCATTGGAAACAACAAATAGTACTAAAATATTCTGGAACTCTCAAACAGCCATTGAGATATTTTAGTTACTCGTTCTGTCAAATGTCTTAAATCCGCGGAAATCCAGTTTGCTCGGTTCTCCTGGAGCCTTCTGTCTTCCTTTGTCTTTTTTGAGCACTTTAATGTCTCATCCCTGTTGGTTTTAAACACTCCATCTCTTTCATGGATATCATGTGAGTTGGAGGAGAAAGCGCTCCAAAATAGCAACTAACTGTGCCTCAGGGAGAGATTTTCTTTCTGCTGTTGCTAAGTTCAACGAGGATCCTCATATTTCAAACCAAAAAAGGGACAGGATGTCCTTAACTTGCTCAGAAAATGGAAATATGGACGTTGGCGGTCCTGTGACAAGTGTGCAGATTCCATGTTTAGATGACGGTCTTGTGACCTGAATAAAAAAAAAGTCTCGGAACTCTGACTAAATGCACCTTGTGGTCAGGCAAATGGGATGTTTCAGCCCAGATGTTTGTGCACCCCAGACATGGTATCTTGCAGTTGATTCTGGCGGTTTTACGACAGCGTTGGTGTCCCATCCAGTTCTGTGCTGATGCAGCATTAACTGGACTGGTATTTCAGCCAATGAAATGGTGTTAAACAGAACAATAGAGGAAGTCCTCCCGTATGGGAAAAAAGCAGGCATTAAGCAAAGCGTGTTGAATTATCATGCGGTTCTAACCTTTTAAATACAACAAGAACAAACATATCTGCCTGGCAAGGTGGTAAGCATCGCTTGTTGTTGAATAAAGTATAATAAGGATGAGATACCATTTAAAAAATAGAAAAATAAGTCAATAAGCCATTGAAATTGTAGCACATGGCTATTATTAATTAGGCTAAAGCATCAAGGGATGTTTAGAAACATTAAAAGGCCAGGCCATGATATATGTCGAGTGTTTGCTGCGCACTCAAATGAATCCATCAGCCATTACGGATCCAGAGGGATAAACTAATTTACATATTGAAACACACGAGACCAGAGTAACTGACATTGCAATAAATGGTGCATAATATTACAGTGGGTCTAAACGGTTCTCAAATGTGTGTGGGGGGGGGGTAACAAAAATGCTAGACATACAGAAAACCACAGCAGGCCTTAAAATGAATATTTCAAAAATATGTATCTGTCGTTTTGTTGGCCAATGTGTCTCTGCAGATGGTTTCTGCTCATTGTGCAATCAGCAATAAGGGTCCCCCCGTGCTTTGGTTTTGCCCTTACACGGGCAGCAGAATTTGCATTGATAATAGCATGTTTTGAGTGCAGCCTGGTGTGCAGGCTCATTTGGGAAGCACTTACATAGATGACACAATTCAGTGGTGCTAGGCCCTCTCTGCAGGATGCAGTCTACCCCACAGCGCTCCCAAACCGAGAGCTCAGACGAACCCAACCACCGGGCCGTTTGCACGTACTGCTTTGCCCTAAGGATTTTCTAAAAAATTACATTTAAAAAACATACAAACCATCTGGACTATCATTTTCTGTTGCCTAAAGTTCTTGCCCTAAGAAATTGTCAATATCTCTTCACTATTTCCGCCTGAGTAGCCGGTTATTTAAGGCAATCTCTGTTGCTTGGCAACAACACTAAGGGCAGCACTGTGTAATGGGAACGTAGAAGAAGAAGAACACAGAATCACCACCCCCCCCTGCCAATTAAGGAGCAGTTTTCCAGCTCTAATCCAACCTACACAAGCCAACGCCCACATCAGCAACCACCACTATTACACCAAACAAATGTCACATCATACAGCCTAACCTCCACACAGCCTCCTCCCTGATGCTGCGCCCGCTGCGACAGGGATGATGCTGCAGTTACGCTTTTGTGAGTCTACACGCATCGTAAAAGGTGGCATAGGATGCTGCATCCTGCTGGATTTTCCAGCCAAACCTAGAGCAATGAATTCAGTGTGAATTCAAGCCTTTGGATCATTCATTAAACTCTTCATTCAGAAAACTGTGAGTCCAGTGTGAATATAAACCTGATTCCTTTTATTGCTATCCATGGAACATCATTGGTAATAGGACCATAAATCTAATCGTGGCAATTCAATTATGATTATTAGAGTTATTGTTAATAATACAAACGCATGAATTCTTCTATTATGTTGGGTGAGCTAAGTAGAAAGTAATGTCCTTTATGACCTCCAATTAGGAGCAAGTGGCACCAAAAAGGTATTCACATAAGAATTCATGAGTCCCTCTCCAGCAGAGTGCACTTTAAAGGGATTGGAAGGTAAAACAGAGGCTAATTTTCCACATATCTTACCATTCTGTTTCCAGGTGAATCTGCAAAGTCGGGGCTTTTGAATGCAGCGCTGTTGGTGTTGGCAACAGTGTTGGACGGCATTGTTGAGCCTTCTGGTCTTAAGGGGGATGTCTGATGATGGTCAGTGTAGATGAGGAAAGTTTCCAGTGAAAATGAAGTCAAAAGAAAAAAAAATTAAAGAAATTATAAATGATCCTTCTTCTCTGCTCTCCTGAAAGATAATAGAAACACATCAAAATCAGACTATTCCTCAAACATTAGAAATACTTCACAAAGAAATCAGAGCATCATCTTTGATTGTTTGTTTTTTTGCATAGCCATAAAGGTAGTGTTCTTTCATTTACTGTTAGCCCGCTTTCTATTTCTTCTTAGGTTTCCGCCATTTGCATGCATTCCTCTGCAATGGTTTGATGTCACCTTCAAATTTTTTATCCCCATGAGCCTAATCTGATTTAAGTCTAGTGAAAAAGGAGAGCACAGCCAATGGGAGGAGGTGATTTCGGTCTGCAGCAGAGAGGGTCAGTACAACTGAGCCAACAGAAACAATAGGATAACACTTTGGAAAATAACAGTTTTAATCAACTTAGACGCAATATTTCAAACTAACTGATTCTTTGTCAGATGAAAGCTTCCCAGAATGCAACAGACCTCCACAAGAAAAAGGTCAAATGCCACTTTAAATCTAAGTCACAAATCGCTGCTTGGGTGAAATTGGATTAACATTACTGTTTTGTATCTTTTTTCCTTGGTCTTTGGATTTTGGACTATCTGTTTAATTTTTGAAAGACTCCCATTTCCCTTTACATATTAGTTTGCTTTTGCGTCCTATTATAATCAGTTTCGCCTCGTGCCCCTGTTGCTCACCTGGTCTTGCGGCACACCTGCCCTGTTTTTAGAAAAGCCTCAGCTCATACACTCCTCGGCTGTGTTTACCCACTGACAGCTCCTTGTTGTTTTTAATCACACAAGTCCTCTCCCGTTCTCTGCGTAGTCTCGCAAATTTGGATTTCTTAACACCTACGGTACCTATCAACTTGCTTCTGACTTGTGAGTCTTGACTTTGGATTTATGTTCAAATGAAGACAATGATCTGGCATGGAGTTCTAACCAAGTTTGGTGGCATGGAAGCAGACCTTCCTTCAGAGAAAGGAAGGTGTCTGTTGACATGGCGTTTGAGCCTGTTTGGAGTTTGATCGCACAGTTGAAGCTGCGTAACCTCTTGACCCTCAGCTCATAGGATTTGCACAGGCCCTCTGGCTCGTTGGAGAACACTTCTTCGGGTGATTTGCCCTATTGTTTTTCTTTTTTTCCATTTCAAGATAGAAATCAAATCTGGTCAGGTTTATCTTGACAGTTGCTGATGTGTTCCCACCAGACTGGAGCCCTGCACTCAGAGCTGAGAAGTGTGTCACCCAAGCTGAGTACTGCAACCCTTGACATACTTTGCACATATTTCCTCTAATCATCTCGCTTTACTCTGACACTCAAAATTCTCTTTGTTGAGGGCATATCCTATAGCTTCAAGAGCCACACAGGCTGACAATTGCCTACAGGCCTACTCAAACCACATGCATGTGCTTGTGCTGTAGTTGTCATGCAAGGCCGGTTAAATCACACTCAGTAAGCTGTCGAAAAATCAAGAAAACCAGATGATTAAACTTTTAGCATTTTTATAATAATCTTTTATTTTCATTTCTAGCAGTATGAAGTTACTCAAGCAGTCTGCCATGCGACACTACACTGTTGCACTCGTGGAAATGTGCAAAAAAAACCTAAATCCCACACAATATGATGAGGAGGAATGACTGGTTTTCCTCTAAGGGTCACGTTGAAACCGATGACATTCGGACGTGTCTTCAAAATATAAAACCTGCTCGAACCAAGTGCTCGCTTTTGCAATTATAAGAATAATAATAATACCTGAAGCCAGCATGCAGGTCGTGCAAAAAAGAAATCGCTTATGCCGGGGTCGCACGGGCGTTTATTGTAAGGCTGCCCGCTCACGTTCCTCCGATCCTATGACGTGCATCTCTTATTCACCGGGTTATGCCTTAAAAATCGCAAAGTTTCATCCGTCTTCTGCAGCATGGGGAAGTCTAGAAAATGACCCAGGGGACTGTGGCTGCTTTACAGGCCACAGCCACTGGGCGATCGATCCCCGTTATTTCTTTTAACGAGGCAAGTGTTTCGAGGAGCCGCGATGCCGGTTCCGTGGCGTAAACACGGCGAAGTTCCCCCCCCTTTAGATCAGCATCATCTGCACACACACAAAAAAAAGCGAGCCCCTCATTTCGCTATTTCCCCCCATGTCTATCAAGCGCCTTCCGCTCTCGGAGCTTTCGCGTTTTTTTTTTTTTTTTTTTGTTCAAATAAAGGTTACCCTTCCTGCGCGCGCCTTCTCCGGGTTAGACGGATTTAAAAAAGCCGTGAATCGACGTGTGTTCGTTACCCGCTTCTCCCAAGTCCCAGGCCTCTGACCCTCTTTTTTTTGTGTGTGTCTCGCTTGCTCCCGGAGCCTCCTTCCTCTTCTCTCCCCGTCCTCCACCTCCCCGGCCGGCCAGCTCTCCTCCAGATGCGCCTTACGCAGAGTTGTGCCTGCACGCCGAGATCCGCACGCACCCCGCGGGAGCGCGCTCCAGCGGCAGCCCCCAGCCCAACAGCCACTGCAGCACCACACAGGCCGTCTGTCTAAGCAAGGGGTTCTGGAGGATGGAGAGGAAATGGGACCTGATTTGAGCTCATTGTAGGCTGAATGATATAGGAAAAATGAAGGTTTTTTTTTCCTGAATGTGAGATGTGGCCTGTGTGAGAGGTCGCTGGAGCATATTTCAACCTGCAGAAGTGACAGGTGTAACGTGTAGAAGCTAAACTCTGAAACATCAAGCTTTATTCTTGCATCGGTTTCATTATGTGTGTTCAGAAGTCATGGCCATCTGATCTGGATCTTTTTCCCAGTGACGCTTATTGTGATGTGTGATCTATCTATATCTATATATTAAAACACGCTGGAGTCATAAATACTGGATGTTCTCACCATTTTTGCTCTTTTGCATCTTGACAAGATTTTGAACTTGCTTGGTTGTTTGTCGTTGGAATTACAAATGCATCTAATGCTAGTAGACCATCTACTGCCTTTCTCTTTCAGAAATGAGCAGCATTAATCACATCTCTTTCCCACCGCTTTATTAGAAACAGATGCACATGTGCTGACATAATTAAACTTTGTACAATCAGAAATTACTTCAATCACAAGTTGTTATTCCTCACAACTGCTTAAATAAAATTGTACAACTGAAAAATCTATATAATACGGATAAAACAGTAAAATAACAAGCCACTAAACATTAGTGAGCACATTTAATGATCAGTTTAGCATAGCATGTAGCTTTCTGTTTGGCTGATTTGAGTCCTGGTATCCACATATATTTAAGACTTTGTCACCAATATCTCTTTCTACAGAGAAGTTACAGTCCCCACATGACAACATCACTTTCTTATAAAAACAGCTCTAATTATAGTATCTGATTTCAACTTTTGGAAGCAGGCATAATCCTGTCTCGCAATCCATTGGGCCCAAGGGATCTATTACTATTGTCTTGATAAATGATGGGTGTGCATTCACTCTAAATTAAATGGAAACCGAGCAGAGGCCCTCCTTGTGTAAAGATGCCTATCACACACAGCCCTGGGGGCCACCACCTGTCACACATGTCACAGGCAGTCTAAAAATAGTCACAGATCTCACAGCCAATTTCAACATTCTCTTTACAAGCTGGTAACGGGGACTGTTTTGAGCTGAGTTTTGAAAATGTCAGACATATGACAATAATATCTAAATAATATGAACGCACGCATCGGAATTGATCTACATTTTGACCAACCAAATGAAACTGTGATCTAAAAAACGCATGATGAACAAAAAAAAAGCAACAAGATTTAAAACATTTTCGCGTGACAGAAAAAAGATGTTAAAAGGAAGGTTAAATATAACTGCCCTTTGGTGTCATTTCCTGTTTCTCGTCGGTCCCCTTAATCTAAGAACACGAGCAGCTACGTACCCGCCCACAGCACACATTACGGCCACTTCCGTTTTCCGACTTCCGGAATCGCAAACACATTTCTCCTCAACGCTGCTCAGAAAGAGAAAGCGCAAATTTGTATTTCCATTTTTTGCTTAAAGTCTCGTGCTTAATTATCAAAGGGTAGGACAGTGCCTGTTCGGTTTTTGGACATAATTTCATTTTTTAACGTACTTCATTTAACCTGGAGAACAACTGAACACTATTTAAATGACTTATTTTAGCTGTGTGAAAATAAGACTTATGAGCAGTTTTTCTAACCATGGTTGTCAGAGCCAAACTCCTTAATGAGCATCACACGTTCAGGCAATTGTCAAATTAATCCATTTCTTGACTAAAATACATTTAATCATTTTTACTTCAAAGTACATACGCATAAAGTGACGGTAGCCATGACCTTAATTGGGGCTTAAGGCCAGATTTAATGTCCAGGAATGAAACATGTGTTTTCTACTTCATACCACAAAAGAATAACTGACATGTAGGTTTTTGTTTTATCCACTTGAAATCAAATGGCTAATCAAGTCAATTCTGTATCTGTACCACTTTTAAAATGCATTTCGGACCATGAAGCTGAGTTCACACAGAATCTAACTCATCTACTCTTCATTTCCTGCAGAGCAGCTGGAGCAAGCTTTTGAATCTCTAATCATTTTCATTCCATTAACCCCACTCCCCTGCACTCCAACCCACACTGATCCCAAACGTGCCCACTAGATGGAGACACCATGAGGTAGGTGACTGAGGTTGCTCCACGCACAAAGGTTAAAGTCTCAGACAGCAAATCCCACAGGAAAGGTTGAAGCCTACTTAGGAGCAAGAGGAACAGTCTGCTCAGCAGGCGGATGTGGTTCACTGGTCTAAAAGCAGCAGAGCCTCTTTCTCATCGAGTCAGCAGCCCTGAGTGGTTCATTTGAGGACATCAAGTGCAACTCACTGCCTCACAAACTACAGAGAAAGACAATCAGTCACTGGCTGGTGACATCTACGTCAGCAAGTGTGGATATAATTGGGGGGTTTGAGAGGCATTATAAATATGCTTGCATCTTAAAAGTAACACAGTGATATAATAAAAGTATGCAAGTGGGTAGCTGAGACAAAAAAGAAGACACATTTCCCATAATGATTAATTACCTTGGATTAGTAATTGTAGGTTGAGACAAAGACATTGTTTTAACAATGAAGTAAGAGACCAAGTATGTCACCGCCTCTGCCTTCCTACCACATTTGTTTCTCCTTACACGAGTATCCGTCTCTGGTGTATGAGTGTCCACTTGTGTCCGTGGACAGAGGGATTACAAATGGTTTCTTTTTATCTTATCGTCATCCCACCCCCATGGCTGACTCTCATCTGAAGTCAACCTCCACAGCAAGAAAAAAAACTATATCAACTTTGAAGTTAATCAGAAACAGGGTTCAGCCCAGCTTGACGGGCTCATGAACACAAGTGTTTAGACAGACTGTGTATATAAATGGGAATGAGAAGATACAGACCTCCGGTGGGAACGGAAGTTAATTTTTTTTCTGTGGGTAAATAGTGATTGCCAACCCCCAGGGAACCCCGCACAGGTGTTTCCCACCTAAAGAATTGGACTCTGAGGTGGTCGTAGGGATGCCAGGTGTCTAAGGGCAGTCTATGTCTATCCCGCAACCATTGATGGCACAACCTGTTAAGTTCCATGTCGTTTCTTGCCATGTGCCTCTGTATACCCATCAAACCTTAAATAATGAGCATGAGCCATATTTGAAATGTTTTTTTTTAATATATCTCACATCTGATTTATTTACAAAAGAGAGTGGCTTTGTGACATAAAACTATGTTTTGTAAAATCAAGGTGAAAAACATAAGAATGAGAAGCGTAACCATAGAGAACACGCACAGAGATAAATAACATCAGGGGAGCGCCGCTGTTTGCTTTGCACATCGTCTCCAAAACAACAAAAGGTTCACAATTTTTGCTGCTCCCAACGAAAGGCTGTATTGTGTTTGTTTTACTGTGAGTTTAGTTGTACAGGGTGCACATATAGTATTGCCTAAAATGATATTGGTAACGTTCTCGAAATAGATCCGGAATGTGTTTTCTATAATTGTCATATTTTAACTACTATAATAAATAGAACATTTCTCCAGCGTATTTCAGTGCTGGAAGTTATTAGCCATGAACATTATCAGGCATTCTGTGAGGTTATGAGCAAGGGCACACCGATGCAGTTATACTTTGATATTTATCTGTAACTTGTATAACCCACAAAGTATGCAAAGAGTTTGGCACAACTGTAAAGGCTAAGCATAAGTTTCCCCCAGGAACACATTAGAAAATAAATAAATCATATCTTTTGCAAAGTCACAGACTAAAACTCAGACATAGAAGCTGATAGATCATCTTCTTTGCTTATTGGTTACTTTATACAGCACTTTACAGTACAGCTACAGGCACAAACCTAATAAACAAAAAGAAAAGAGATGAAGGGCATTTGAATTTAGGAAATGAAAGTTTAGAAAGTAATTAAACTTGTTGTTTTTTTTACTGCATTTGGAGCTAATAATTGATTGTGGAATGTTCAATGGTCTCATTTGGTTGACAGATTTATGTTTGGGGACAATGAAAGTGTGCTCATTACAATGACTATACTCCACCAATACTGCAAACCAGAATAATAACAATAATAGTAACATATAGCAGAAGAGAGAACTGAATGAGAACATCACATTTAGAACAACTATAACAAAGGCGCCTCTTTTGTTCTTTTTCTTGACACAGTGTAACAGGTAGTAGAAACCTTATACTTAGCTTATACTTAGACAGGCTTAATGCACAAAAATCACCAAAAAGAAATCAGGTTTAGAAAACCGAACGTATTCCTCCGGATCCTTAGCCCTCCTTGTAACATAAAAGAAAACAATGCCCCATTTAATTTGAGATGGACGGTCACCCTGAATGAGAAAACATTAAATCACACAAAACAAATATAAAGGTGACTTGTATGTATGTGGCTCCGGACAAAGGTCCTCTTCGGTTAACAGCCACCTCTGTAACAGAAGTATCCCTTTTTTTCCCGGCAGAAGACACTAACTCACAAAGAGACAAACTAGATCCAACAACATGCTTCACCGAATAGCACTTCTGAGATGTTTCTTTTCTTTATCTAAATCATCCCTTTCTCTGGAACTCTGCAGGAATGACCTAAAAATAGGCCACGCTGATGGTAACATTTACTTTGGGAAGCCTCAACAAAATAGTATGACAGTGATTGAAAGCAAGTTTAAGGATCAGTTTGAAAATAGCACACACTGCACTATAGATATTTTTGTAATTAACCCCTTCGTGTTTAGTCCCATTTGACCTCTTATTCTATGACAATCATTCCCACTATACTGTAGCTCTGGGGTCCCTGAGCACATCCCATCATTGCACATTCACATTTTCCATAATCCTAAGTGAACTAAATAAAGCTACTCAAACACTTTGTTACTTTAACTACTTGCTACGACCTTCCATCATCTGAACAAGTGTCCATGTTGCAACTCACAACTAAAGCCTAGTGCCTTACTCACTTCTGTCTTGAGGTGCTTCCCTACACAATAAATGCCGCGGCGAGCAGCCCCCCGGTGCCCTTTGGAAAGAGGCGCCATGCTGTTTTGAGTGTTTTGCTGTGCTCATCGGGCGGGATTCAGGAGACCCGGTGCATTATTGTGTTTTTAGTAGCTCCTTAGTCTCTGCAGCCCGGCCCTCTTATTGGCAGGCACTGCTCACTAAGAGCACAGTAGCAGCAGAATAAGTATGAGACTCAGCCGGTGTGTTTACACGCACCCTGCATTCTGGACGCCAGCTTGTTTGTTATCACGTATCATGAAATACACTCAGCTGAGGATTTCTTTAAAAATCATCAGTTAAAGATTTTGGCCAATATGCATATTAGCTTTCAGCAAAGTGTTCCACGGAAAGATCCATATCAGCCTTGGATCTGTGAGATGAATGTAGGTTTCTTTAGCAGATCTTAGCAGGATTTCTTAAATGGGTTACGTGACTTCCACGAGTCCCTGGGATCTCAACGTCCTTTTTTATTTGTACATTAGGCAGCGGCTGACTGGGTGCTTCTCATAGGCACGGTAACAATATTAAGTTGATGGTCAAATCTTAGTTTGCAATTATTCATATGCATCTGCTAACTCTGGCTCCACAACACAGTTGTGTCGGTAAACACACTTGGCATGAATTCTGAGGCAGGACATCTCCGACAACCCAGGTTTCTTCTAAAAAAACCACAAAGAGCTGGCATAGCAGTGTACAGTACCTTAATCCTGGACAATGAGTGCAACTTTGTGCTGAAATGATCAAAGCACAGAAAACAAAGGCTTACCACCCAAAAAGCTAAAAGACAGTGGACATGTGGTGACAAGAGGTTCTACCTCATGTGCAGGCTTTCCCGAGGTCACGTGTTGGCGGGATTTTATGTACAGAGCGATCTGCTGGAATGGAGCGTTTGGGAGTGAAAACACAGCAAGCCATTACCAAGCAGTCATGATGGGAATCGTTGGGTACTTACAGCAGCTTTTGTTTACAGGACAACATACACACTTGCTAATTAGACACATCTTGCTATTCGCAAGGCGTGTAGAAACTTTTTTTTTTCTTCTTTTTTTTTAAATTCACACAGTGAAATCCTGATAGATTACATGCATGCATTATTCTACGTGCTAATGCCAGAGGGTGTCGGTTGTTGCTGATTCTTCCCAGTTGATGCCCTTGGAGGAAGGGACAGTGCTTTATTTCCCTCAGTGCTTTTGTATTCTCACTGTAAATGGACACATAAATAAAGGAGTACATTAAATATTGCAGAAAGCCTGACCAGTCTGGACTAAGTAATCATTTAAAAAAAAGACTTGCATTGTTATGTTTGGACAGAGAAATAAGTAGCAGTTTTCTGTTAAAAAAAAAACGAAAGAAAAGTGGTCCTATGTTTTGGTTTCCAAAGATGACTGCAGCAATCATTAAATTCAAGAACAATTGCAGTCAGCATTGTAAACCATGTATTTATATACAGTATGTCCTGTTTATTACTTTAAAAGCAAAAAAGTAAATATATATATGTACATCCAAGTATCTCAACCCACCTCTGTCTCCACCATTCCTCATGTTGGTCTCCTCTTCCTCTGCCCCGTCATCTACTATATAAACGAAACCCCAAATTTTAGCAGCAGTGGCTTGCATTATCATACATACACACAGTCAAAAAAAAGCAAAGCAGCAGGAGCGAGTACGGACACTAAATCGATCTCCTTTTGAGTACAGAACATGTAACATGGAGTAAAGAAGGATGTGGTTTAGACCAACCTGAGTGCAGCTCTTTCACCAGGGATGACATGGTGTTTGTGATCGAGTCAGCAGCAACTAAAAGATCGTTCCGAAGATTTCTAGGTACACCTGAGTTTCGTATCAAAGAGAAAATGTGTGTTACGAGTCTTTTGAGTGTTACTGAGCAGAACATTAGCCTTAGGCAGTTCAAGTGAAAACCTGCATTACAAAGGGAAAGAGTTCGCCAAAATCTCACTCTATAGAGATCTCCATTAATATTAATCAAAAAATAAAAAGGTGTTATGGCCATAAGATGGTTTTGGAGTATGACTGCATCTTCAGTGGGGTTTTTTTTTAGAAAAATACAAACAAACTTTTTGTGTTATCACTGGCTTATGACACATTTTCTGACCATTTCACCGACTTTTTTCATGAATTATGCCAGGTTCAGACTCACCCTGAGAGAAGGCCTCTAGCACATCACCCCCCACTCCTGCCAGGCAGTCCTGGGGGGTGTGGGTTGGAGTGGACCCAGCCGAGGTGGAGCGTATGGGCATGGGCATGGAGCAGCCTGCACCATGACTGGGAGAAGAATGAGGGGAGCCTCCAGACTGGGACTGAAATGGATAAAAATCATGAAAGTTCCAATGGATCATCTTTCAAATTCTTAACAAACAGAATCATTCTCTTTCCCGAAATTAATCTTTTCTCACAGATATCCTTATGTCTTTATGGTATCACTTTCAGATTCATCTTTGATATTTGTCATATTGTTTTAACTTAAATTGTGGTTCAGTATACATGGAGTATGTCTTATTCACCTAAACCACATATGCAAATATATAAACTCAGCACATAAAAAACTAAAACTTTTGTTGATAAAATCTGCATACCTATTTTGATTTCCACACCAGAAATACTTTTTTTCAACAACTTTTTAAGGTTACGACAGCAGAGATATGTCTTCACAAAATGGCTCCCTGTAATATTTTGACATAGGATTTTTGCAGAAATGTTTCCATTGCTTGGCACAAGGCATGACAGTTTATGCAGAATCACTCAGTTGAAATACAGTTTCTTAAAACAAGTGCATTTTACCCATGCGATGTATAATAATCCACCCACAAAAGATAGCAAAAGCTGTCTCGAATGTGCACAAATAGCAAATATCGAGATGCCGAAATTCACAAACTTGAATAAATCTCATATTGTCTTTGCACCTTTTAAACCTGTATGGCAGCAGGACTTTTTAAAATATCTGAAATCTCATAAAGTTCTTCATGACCAAAGCCTGTCCCAGAATGACCATGTTCCCAAACAGGATGCAGCATTACAAGCACAGATTGTACCTTCAATAAAAACTAAAACCCATTTTCTCCGATATGTGACATCCATTAAAACAAATACAGACACAGATGTGACCAAAACAACGCATAATCCTCATAGGGAGAACAAACAGAAACAATGGTTTAAAGGCAATGAAAATGTCTGATAGTCTTATCCTGGCTGGCTGTGTGTTTAACCGTGCACATTTACTGCATGGAGAGGTGAATGTGAAGGATGTGTGGATGTGAGAGTCGGTCCTGCGCTGAGTCTGAAGCTATATCTCACACAGAGAGAGGATTACTGTGTGTCTGGGTTTGATGAAGGCTCAGGTTGATGGCTCTGAGCCAGGCAGCAGATGGCCACTGAGACTGCAGCCACATTAGAGGGAAGGTTGTTAAAACCAGTGAAAGGAACAGGTCTCTGACATTTGATCTTTAAAAAAACAACAACAACAACAACAACACGGTTTTCCAAAATTCTTTGGTCCAAAAACAGCTTTAAAAATGATGTCCCTGTGGCTCTAACATCGATGTAACGAGGAAGTGGTGCAGTGGTCGGAATTTGATGACTAGAAAAAGCAAAACCCTGTTAAATAGTCGAATCCCATTATCTCTCCTTACAGCTACCTTAAAAATGGGCCGAAATACTGCCGTCCATCGAATCTGTGTGAAGGGCTTTGGAGTGCTGAGGCATTACACTAAGTGATGTGACGAGAGCCTGGTATTGAGCCTTACAAACTGAATTAAAGGCAACTTACAGCCTGCTTCTGCTCCTCATCCTATCAGCCAGCAAAAGGTAAGCAAGGGGAATAGCAAGGAGAGTGAGAGCAACAGAATTAAAGTAATGAAAGAAGAAGAAAGTGACTTAAGCATGCACTACATGGCACCTTAACAGAATGTAAGATCAAAGCAGTGCTTTGGTTTTAATTCAACAAGGAGGAAACTAGTGTTTAGTAGTTTAGATTTGATGGAGGGGCGGGTGACGGTACCTTCAGCAGCCTCATCAGGCCCTCCAGCTGCACCATCAGCTCCCGCCTGCTCTCCTGCAGGGCAGACATGCGTCTCTCCAGCTCATCTTTCCTGTGTCTGAGGAGGGAGGAGAGCAACAAGAGAGGGATTCATGTTTCAGGTTGCTAATTCATTTTTCTAAGGCTGGATCTTATGGAAGAGTGGCCTGCTCAACAAAGACCTGCCAACCTCAATCTGAGGGTGTGACGTTTGTTAAAGGTGACTGGAGACACAGAGAGGTGCGCTCCTACATCATTTATACAGGTTACCGTCAATAAATGATGAAGTCGTTTTAACCAGTGAAGTTGATAAGTATTTATTATTAAATACTTATAAGGTGGGACAAACTGGAGGGCACTAAGTTCCTCTTACTTCACAGGGCCGATAAGATGAGATATCTCTGGTATTTCTTAGACATCATTGTCACAACTGTCAGTGACATTTGTGCCACTTTTGGAGAAAGATTGTCAGGCCATCCTTTAGGGGGTCCATCCATATATATATATATATATGGTGTTAAAAAAATTTGCTCACGCTGTCATGTCTTTTTCTCTCGCAGTCATTGCATATCTTTAGTTTCAGGAATGCTGGGATATTCTTCGAACTACTTGTGAGTTGATTTAATATTTTACATTCGGAAGGTTTTATGGCTGTTTAAAATTGGCTATCCTCAGCATAATGGCTCTGATAAGGGCTCAATAAATCCCAGTTATTATCATTGTACTGGAGCACAAAGACGGCATTTCATCCATATCTAAGGAACTGTCTGACCGCTCAACATAAATTCTGAAACACTCTGTGCTGCTTAACAAAAATATCTCCTGATGAATTGAGTATTAATAACACAGTATAAAGAGTGGACTGGAATGATGACAGTTTAATAATGACTAAGACATATGTCTCTGTTCTACGGAATATACTTTACTAAACAGTATACAACTGCTCTAACTTGTATAGTTTTAAATAGAAAGGACATAAAAAAATAAATCAAGTGATAAAGTCACACACCTTGGTGCAAAAGATCAGCTCCTACACAAGATATTTGAGTCTGGGAGCCTCGTTAGTTGATTTTAAGTGTGGAGCCTGGCTTATTACCACCCTCTGCTGTTCGTAGGGTGGGACTGGAAGTTAAAAAAATATCTCATAGGTCTGACTAAATTTATCTTATTAAAGAGACAAAAAAAGGCAAAAACAGGCTTTGTGATGCTTCTGAATACAAGAAATAACAAATAGATTTAATGAATGCCCCAGTGAAACCAAGTTAATTGTACAAAATGCCACTTCCCCGTTTATGTAACATCACTTCTAGACACCAAGGAGTGACAGAGGGAAAAGAAAACTATACGATGTATTCAAAGACACTTCATAAACCATTAATGATCAACTAGCCCCGAGCCGCAAAATTTGTGCCATAAAAGACAAAGAATTTGGAATGTTAAGCACTCTTACAACTGTTAACCTTCATCGTGTTTCTGATTTATCATTCAAGACAGACAACGCAGACAAAAAGTCCTTCAGGGTAACAAGCTCTGTGATCCGTCCTCTCAGGGAGGGACGTTTTTCTGAGAACACAACCCAAAGGTGACAGAACCCTGCCAGCAGGACAAATGTCTGCCGCCGCGAGAGCGGCTAATTTCAGGATGTTATTTCTGTTTCGAGAGTGCGCTCGGCGCACATAAATACTACAGATGGTTGTTTTTTTTGTGGGGGGATAATTCCCTCTGAGAATGGCTCGCTCTTCCTCTCTCTGGGTAAGACGTGGTGCAGGAGTGGCAGCCGTGAGATACCTGAGGAGGCGCAGCTCAGTCAGAAGCGTGGGGTTCTGCTGAGCTTTCTCTGGTGTTGGCTGAGAGGCCTGTTCATGCTCCAAACGCAGCCTCTGGATCTCCTGCAGGATCTCCCTAAAGGCAGCGCACATTCCCATTCACAGGTGAGCCGCACTACACTTTTTCCGACGGTCGCTTCTGCTAGCTTCAAATACAAAATGAGCCTCTGCGTTGCAATATACACAACATGTTAAGGTTTCAAAATGTAGTATATTGATACTGAGTGTAAATGATTAAATCTGTTTATATGTACAATTTCCTTGTAGTTTGGATCAGATGTTCTCCAACCAATCAAGTGTATAACGAATGGAGTTGTTCAAAAGCATGAAGCAACACACAAGTAAAACAGTTTTTTCTGGCTCATTAATCCAAGAGCTGACAATTAGCAAAACATTAGGTCTTTCTTTCCCTTGTGTGTGATTAAACGATATATTGTACCTGTTTTTGTTCTCTAGCTCAGCGATCAGCTGCCTCTGCTGCTTGTTGGCATCAAAGTTGAAACTCAGATCTGTGGGAGGACACGGTTGCTGGAGAACAGAAGTTTCAGATGTTAGACTTGGTGGGAGAAAGAAAATGACACACAAACAGCAACCTTCATACCACCAAAGAGGCTAGGCCTTGTAATTATTTTCTGATTTAAAAGGGACACGTTAGAGCTCCCTGACGCTGTCCTTCATCACTCCACGTTTCAAGTTCAGCTTTATTTGAAACCCAAATAAACGTTTACATTTTAAAAAAACAGCGCTGTCTCTTTGTCCTCATTATGGGTTCTTATGTGAAACCTTCAACACTATCTTTCTTTAAATGCTCGTCTGGCAAATTTCTTTTGAAGAGGGGAAATTTATCAAAGGCTGCAGAGTGAGCAGTCACATGGGTTTGCTCATTTCTGATCATGTAGTTGTCTCCGAGTCACCTTAGAATACACCAACAACAACTTCCAACATGCTGAACTTCAGATGCAGCCTGATGGGGCCTGGTGTGAGATGCTCACCGTGGAGTTGCCTGCCTCAGCTGCCAGGCGGGCCGCGTATCGAGCGATGAGGCGATGCTCCTCGTCCAGCCGGCTGGGACTCTCTAAGACACTGCCCAAAGTCACAAACACACGGTGCAAAGCTCTTATGTAAGTACCAAAAGTTTCGCAGATGATATAAAATCATTTAACTTGAAATTGAGGGTGACCTTAGTGTTCGCCGTGTGGCTCTGAGATCTGTTACTGACAGACAGTCAGAGGTAAGTGCCCGTGATAATGAACTGAGTTGGATAAGCAGCATGGCAAATGCATTTGTGGATGTGCCAGGGCTTGCTCTGGCCAATTCGATGCTGACTGGAGATGTCAAATAAAGGGCGAGAGTTAAAATGATCATGGGTGTGGCATATGGCGGGGACAGATGACCGGACATCTGACGTTCTCTCTCAGCGGGCAGCCAATGAGGGGTGAAGGAGAGCAAGCAGTGACCGGGACCGTTAAATCCAGTCTGATTTCCGACCCGCATGAGCAACCGCAGCGTTTCGGAAGTCTCCGGACACCGGCGGACATCTGAAGCCGCTTCGTGGATGAGACAAATTCATCTCCAGCAAGTTGCAGGGGCTGTTTCCGCGATGACCGCCTGAAATACTTCGGCCTTTCTCTGACACGTCTCTGGAAAGTGTCGCATAACTCAATAAGAACCTCACACAAAAGACAAAACTCCCTGAAATCCTTCCATTAACACGCCAAGGTCCTTGAGCAGAGCAAGAAAAAAAAAGAAAAAAAACTGTGGATTTACAGGACACTGTAAATAACTTAGAGCCGTGCCGTGGGGCTGATGCATACACAGACGCAGACATTTCCCTCTATCACTAAAGGGATCCAGCGACACTGCTCCGAGCCGCTCCGACTGAGCCTTCAGGCCATAAATCTGGAAGCTGGTCCTCCCAGTTGTTCTTCAGGGAGCCTCTTGGCCCCACATCATGGCAGGATTAAAATCGTTGAGGAATATGCATGATTTATCCCACCCCTGAGCAAACATATCACCCAGATGTTTTTCTTTTGTTTGTCCTGCATGTGAAGCTTTTTTTTCTTCTTTTTTTCTTATGTCCATGTCTCATGCTGTCTTCACGGTCATAAAGCACCATTTTAACAAGCTTTCTTTTTCTTTTCTTTTCTTTTCTTTTCACATAGCATTTTATTTCTAAAATGGTGCCTTAAAGGGATTGTTCGGCCTCTTTGAAGCGGGCTAGTATAAGATGCCTATCCATCGCTAACATATAATCTACAGTAGACAACTATCGGTAGGCCCCCAGCTTTGGAAAGTCAGATAATAATAATACCATAGAAGCATACCTTTCGTCCTAAAGATAACAAATCAATATCAGCTAAAGCGTATGCTATAATTAGAATACTTTGAGCTCTTCACCTCGCCATCAAACAGCCTTTTCCTTCAGGATACTGAAAAAAAATATCCATTTTTATTCTCTTAAAACTCACCAAACTCCACTAGACAAAGCTTCCTATTTAACACAAGAGGCCTGAAGGCAGGAGTGGTTAGCTTTTCTTAGCGTGTGACTTTACAATGACACAGTCAAAGCAGATATAACAGAAACGCTTCACTTCTAGGAAGACAAATGACAGTGGTCTGGTGGGTTTGAAAAGTTCAATGTTGAATATGAATTATGCAAATCTGCGTTTTCACACAAGCTTATATCCACATACTTAACAAACCTAGGCACGACTGTGTCTGCATATGATTCACTGCATATTATTTTGCTTTAGTCTAAAGAATCAGTCAGGGATCCTTTTGAAACTGACCTATCACGCATGTTCTGTTTATTTAAGGTAGGAAGGGCTAGAGTTGATATATACATTTTTGTGGATAACAAGAATTTGTCTGTGTGTGTGTGTGTGTGTGTGTGTGTGTGTGTGTGTGT
>CAJRST010002224.1:12733132-12967729 GCA_907169785.1 Menidia menidia | reverse complement strand
GTGTGTGTGTGTGTGTGTGTGTGTGTGTGTGTGTGTGTGTGTGAGTGAGAAGGAGCTAAATGGGAGGGAGCAGATGCCGAGTCAGCAGAGCAGACAGCATCGGCAAGCTGACCATGATGGAGGCTAAAAAGCACAACTGGAGCAATTTTTCAAATGTTGTGCTTTGGGTCTGTGTTCTGTTCGCGATTTACTTTTGTTTTGAGTCGTTCTGTTTACTTTATTTTATTTTTGAAAGTTTCTCCCGACAAAGAAAAAAGGAGCAGAGTGTCAACAAATAATGGCAGCAGCACTTAAGCTGAGCCTCAGAGGGCTTTGCAGTATTTAGCTGAATCATCTTTCACTCACAGAAGCCTCCACGTCACAATGGCCAAACCACTGCCAGGCAATTATGACCACAGATTAATATTCATTCACTGGATGTAAAAAATACACCCCCTATGACAGCCTCTGGTCAAAGCCTTCCACTGGGTTCATGAAGAAATTCTGCCAATAAAATGGTAGCTGTGTGGTTGTGATGACCCCTCGAAGATAACGGTATACTTTGCCAACGACATCCGCACAAAGATGACAAAGACAAATGTCAAGACGAAAGGTACCGGGCTTCTACAGTACTATCCCAGTGAAGGGAACCTCAGGAGAGAATCACGTTCCTCTCAGCACCCGATGTCATCCGGTGACCTCCACCGGCGTAGATGCAAGGTTCAGAGCAACCATAACCCTGATCCTGTGAGCTCTTGGAGGCCGAGAGTTGTGCGGAACATTTTCAGCCCTGTTGCGTTACTATTAGCAAGATCAGGCTGTTCCTTCCTAAATCATAATGTCAGTTTTTAATCAAATGCAGGATCAGATTTGGAGTATTTTAACGATTATGAGAATGCAGTTACATCCCAGCTCCCTTTAAGTGCTCGAAAACGGTTTAATTCATAACCAACAGCGTTTCCGTAACTACTGCAGATAAATACGAGATGGGCTAAAAGGGGAAGACGATTAGGCTACTTTCAAGGATCCTTTCCGCGTCCCTGACAAGGGTCCCGCTCTGTTCTCTATTCGTCAAATCAGCTCTCTGAGCAGGGTTGGATCACGTATTCATCATGACAGCGTAGCAGATTTTCCCTCTAAAAATACACTCACAAGGTCAGGATGCTCAGACGGTAAAATGTGTTTCAAACCTGAAGGAGCAAATTGCACGGCTCATGTATGATCCGCTGCACTGTTCCGGTTATTTCCACCGAGAGAGAATCTGCTACCTATTCTGAGCACAGACGTTTTTCAACTTGAAATTCTGTGTATTAGCAAAAAACGGATTAAGTGTTTTTGTTTTGGGTGTGTGTGTTTGTGCGTTACTAGACTATGCATTTTGTCACCTCTTTAAGATGCGATAGCCGCAAAAAAAAACTCATCATGCCCGGGAGTTGCTTACCTTTTAGTAGGTGTGGGCGCCCCAGAGGACATGAGCAATGTGTCGTTCATGTTGTTGGCCACCGGTTTGGGCTGACTAAAAGACAAGATTAGAGGTTTTTAATGCTGTGCCGCATAGGCCTATGGTGCACGACACCGGGGAGTGGAGGAGAGGCATTTGCATTTTATTAATAATCATGAATCAGCAATTCTGACTTCGGTTTAATGCAACTGTCTGTAACGTAGTTACTCTAGAACCAAGTTTGTTTTTGTTTCCATCACTAACTCTCCTGTCATTTCAGATCCGGCCCTTCCCTGTCATGCAATTACTCATTCCCCCTCACCTGCTTCTCTCCGCCCATCCCCTCACCTGCTGCTCATTAGCTCATTTGGCCTTCAGTATTAATACCACTCCCTTTCCACTTTGTCCCCTGCCAGATTGTCTTGTGTTGTTCCGTTCCAAGCATTCCAGCGTTTTCTTGTTCTGCCTGCCCGTTTTGACCTCACGTTTGCCTCCCTGGATTTTGGATACCTGCCTGCCCCTTGTCGGATTTGTTTGCCTCTTCAACTGATCTCCTGGTTTTGACCCCTGCCTGTTCTTGGACTGAGTAAAGTGTTTTTCCCTCACTATTTGCCTGTTTGAGTTGTCGTGCTTTTGGGTTCTCTGTTGCCTGGACCAGTGGTCGTGACACTGTCCCAAAGAGGGTAAGAAGGAAAGGGTTTGGCGGGGCTGGGGGTGGGGGGGGGATGCTTCCAAACTGGGGCATGAGTTGCACAAAAAAGGCAACATGTTGTCCTCCACTTAACTTGGAATTGCTGTGAAATAATTGACTTTTCTTGGAACAGCAATTTAGATGTTTTTAGGCAATTACTCGAAACCTAATTAGCAGGGGGCCACAGAAACAACAGCAGACAAGAAATCTAATTAAACTGGAAGTCTGCGTGTGAAAAAGCTAGGAGAGGTGACATTGTGGGAGGTAATTTTCGCAAGTAAACAAAGAGATGGGGTCCATCTGGCGGATGAATCGGTGGCGGGCTTAACGGAGCCTGAACCCCAGGACCACAGAGTCTCATTAGCAGATCGAAATATCACTCTGCATCTCTCAGGTGCTCTCAGTTTCACATCTGACACAGAAAATAGAAGCCGCTCGCTACGGCGCTCAATTACCATGCCTCTGTAGTTGCATCCCCCCAGCCTGCATGTAGTGTTCTGTGTTTTGTTCTTATTTGAATCGGTTTAATTATCACATAAATGTAGAGCCCTGTAGAGCCTGCTCAGTTCGCCAATCAGCATTCTCTGGCCAAATCAAACTATTTATATCAACACTGGATGCAACACAGTTGTCATTACAAGCCCACAGTCTTCTCTGTTTTTTTTTCCTGTTTTTAAAAGGAACTATAATAAATGCAAATCATTTGTCACATTCACTTTTTTCCCCCAAAAAAACATTTTGAATGCTTTTGTATGTTCTGTTTTTGGACTTGATTCAGTTATTTATCTGTTAATACATAAAGTCCCAATATAGTTTTTTCAGGGCAATTATTTAGTCATTTTGCTCCACGAACTCAGAAATGTTTAATCAGATAAAATCAGGAGAGCTAAAAAAAACGCACAAGTGTCACAACTCAGCAGCGCACACGCGACTCCAGAGTCCCGTTATTCGCTGTCCGGGCGCACAGCCAGCCCCCGTGAGACGCACCGGCCAGAGTGAGACATGTCCGCCGCTCATCATATCACCAGGTCCGCCCGGCCCCACGCCCTCTCCCACCAAGGTGAGCTCAAAACGGAGGAGCAGCCCCGAGGCGTCAGACTTACCTCTGCGAGGAGGGAGAGCACCTGCCTGACGGGCAAAATACATCCAACTGCTCCTGCTGCTGCCAGATGCCTAATCTGCCCTCAACTGCGAGCATCTCAATGTACTACACTGCTGCTGTCTCCAAGGAAACTCGGCAGTCACGTGACTTTATGACGACACAGATTCTCTCTCCGTCTCACACGCGCTCCCTTCCCTCTCCCAGACTCTGGGCTCTGACTCTGAGTCTTTTCACCTCTATGTGTGCAGACGGTGGATGTTCCAGAAATGTCACCGGCTTGAGATATATCTCAGCTGCACATCCTCCCTCCTGCAGAAGCCATAGAAGCATCCCAACAACTCGCCTCACGTGGTTACATCTCTAAATCATTTGCAAATGTTAACTTCTACTTACTCTGAGCAAGTTACATAAGTCAAATATCCTCACGGGGGAGTCTTATATAAATAATCTTCAGTCCTTAAATGGACCTTTTTAAACCTTGTGCTGTAGCAGAGTACAATAAAAAAAAGAAGAAAAAAGGACAAAAAGCAAGAGCTTGTTATCATGTAAAACTTTTAGTATCTTTCTTTAAATCTTTCCTAACTCATTCCAATTAGTGTCCGCAACCCTGTGGTTCCCTGCCTATTAGTGCTGATTAAAGAGATGGAGTCCAGACGTTATTCCGGAGTCTCAGAGGTCAACCATTAGGCACTAAGGGATCAAAGTCTGCAATGCGCTAAGCCCCATGTTACCTGCGTGCCACGAATGACAATGCACCACCCGTTCCCTGTGCCTGGCAGTTGCCAGGACTGTAGGGAAATTATTTCTAGCGTTGCCTCGTATGCACGCCTTTCCTCTTTATTTCCAAGTATAAAGAAGCGCGGCTGCCTTGAATCACCCTCTGCCTGCTAAAAATAATGTCCAAACACAAAAGCATCTCCTCTCCTGTTGGCAGCACTTGTCCTATTTCCCCGCAAGCCCGTCGCCACCTCAGTCATAAAAACCAAACAGGATCATAAGCACAGAGTAGGCTTTTCTTTGTTTCAGTAGCCGTGATGTAATGCGCCTTGACCCACGGAGCACAAAAATGTCAGAGGGGAATAGTCTTAGACTTAAATGGATTTCAAAGGCAGATACTGGCAGTGGGAAATTAGCCGCTAAATATTAAACATAGTTCTGAGAACCCAACACTACAGACTGTATTCTATGATACTGCAGTCTTTTTCCAAATATCAGTGTATTTTGGTTCTTTCAGTCCTCTGGCAGAAGCAATGCTGATTCTGAGGGAAAGACGCAACATCCTAGATTTCAAAACTTACGAAGATATCCCAAACCTATGCATCCTTTCCAAAAACGCAAATCCCAAGAATCCCGCTGACAGTTTGAGCGTAGAGAAAAAATTCACAGCTCAGCCCGCTCTTAGTCTTCGCTCCCAGATGCCAGTAAATATTTCAGAACAGTATGTGAGTGGCTGCACTTTGTCTGAAGACGATGCGAGGGTTTGGACAACTGGGGGACTCGTGTCCGTTCGATTTGGGCATTTCTGATCAAACCTGACACTCTAACCTGATTCTGCCACTATTACTCACACACAGAGCAGCCGTCAGCCCTCACGCACCCATACACACACCTGAGTTATCACTCTGATTTGCGATAACAAACATCCCTTTGCATTTGACAGTCGCTGGAATTGGCAAGGAGCCGCAGCGGTTTTGGAATTCTAGCAACGAGCTTCTCTCGCTCTTATGTGTCATCAATAAAATGAAGTCAACACAGGATAAAACTGGAGGCTTGGCAGTTTTCCTGTAACCAATTATCTGAGGGATGGAGATTGAGGAAAGATTTCTGGAGCCAGAAATGGGAATGATATGCAGCTAATTGCTGCATTAACCCGTAATTTCTTTGAAATTGGCTATTAAACATAGGAACAATTCAATTACTGCCAGTTCTCTCTCTCCGTGGCTTCAAAGGAGGGAGATTTTATACCTTTATGTTGGATACGATGGATGTTCAAAGCCCAGCGATAAATTTTACCTGTAAATTTACATTTTCTTATCGGTAAAGGAAAAGCTTTAGAGGTTCCTGCACATGGAAATTGCAATATACTGGATAAAAGATGTCCATATATTCTAATATAATAGTAAAGGGATAAAATCATGATAGAATAAGGATGATACCTAAAAGCTCATGCCTTCACATGAAGCTATGTGAGGCTGTTGCTGACAGGTATTTTGGAGACCTGATGGATGTAAGAGTGCAGTTATTTCTTATTGTAACTACATTGCTACTACTCTATTATGAGTTGTTTTAATGTGTGCTTTCACCTCCAAGAAACCAATTGATTTCCCCACATCTCTCTGCCAGTTGTAAAGGAGAAACCCTTAAATACAAAAGCACTAAATCTGAAACAAAATGAGGAGTATGCATTTTTTAGAGCGTCTTTTCTCTGCACAGTTGGTAAGAGGCGTTGCTTCATCACCACGATTTAACAGAAGCCCACATTTTTCAGCAGCTTAAGTTTTTTTTCTTTCTTTTTTTTCCAGCAAAAAGTCAGACACAAAGCTACAGAACAAATAGGTCAACAGTCCCATCCATTTTTGTAAAAGTCAGTGAATTTCCACACAGCCAAAATCACCAGCCTTGAAATGTCACCTGCATGAGCGTGACAATGCACATTGTCCATTACATTTCTGAAAGAAAACAACACATGGAAGTTTCTGGAAATTCTTAATTTAAAAAATAATTTTATAGGAACAACAAATCCCTTTTTATCTATGAGTGTACATCAGTCACATTACCAGCAATGCAAATACAATATAGCAACCTTTTGATCCAAAAACATTTGTCAAAATGTGACAAAATCAAAGCAGACCCTCTCTTATTTCTAAATGTATTGGTATTAGAACAAAATCTGCTTTTCATCCAGTCTTAAAATTATGTAAATACAACCTCGAATCAGTAAGAACATATGACATAGGATTTAACTGCAAACTCTAAAATCTAATACTGAAGTTTTCTTTAGCATGCAAAACTTTCTAATAATTAGAATCCACGGCCGTAAAATATTCCTTTTTCCATTGATTTATATATCAAGCAGGACAGCATTGGAAGTATGAATGCGACCAAAATTTTGCCATATCCGATCTTGCATCTGTGTTGTCATGTTGAGCTACACAGCCTACACAGAACAGGCGAATCCAGCCGCTCCCCTTCCAAGTGGGTACATGACAGAAACACAGGCTGACGGAATAATCCTCACGACGCAATGAATAGTGAATTTATGCAAATGTCAACTTGATCTTAAACGTGTAAGTTTGGACGTGAGGCAGAAAAATCCTCCTGCCAGTGGGCAGAGTCCGGATGTGAGAAACGGATTCAGAACTGACGGCATGCATCAGTCAGTAAAACAGAGAACCGTGTATCAATGTTGTGTCTGTTTTTTCTTGGCATTCACTGATCCAAACTCTCCTGCCTAATGCAGCTCGCTATCAATTACTCACTGACACTTGCCAGCGGCTGAAGCATATACAGACAGCTTAGATTTATGTCTGTGACCGGAATATGAAGCAGGATTCTTTTCAAAAACATGCAGCGAGAAATGCTGAAAGCTCAATGAAAGCTCAAATGAGAAAGTTGAGGAATTTCCTGTGATGCTGCTAATGCTACGAGGAAGTAAAGCCATGAATCACCTTTTTAAATCAGAAGCATTATTAGATTTCATCCAGGGGGGGGAAACCAAAAGATGGATTAGAGTTGCAGCTCAGCAAGGATAAGAAAAAAAAAGAAAGAAGTGACCTAAGTGATGCGGACCATGTGGATGTAATGCAGCAGTGGAATTGATTATGAAAATTGTACCATTTTTCAGCTGAAATGTAAATGAGTGTGCAGAGTTTAAGACAGCTGCAGAATATAATGCATTTCCTATAATGACTTGCAGGAGCCTCAAAGCTCAGGACGCGAGATTTATGGCACGGTCCCCGTTTTATTACCAACAGACTGATGAGGATGACTTAGCCGGTAACGGCAGCAGCCGCCGAGCCTGCGCAGTATATCACATTCCCACGTTAGCAAATAATCGGGAGCCGGACATCTTACTGAGATGGCACGCTATCAGTCATGTGGCGAGGGCGAAATGGAAAGATGGAAGCTGTTACATGACGGGCACCGACCGTAGATCGTGAGCACATTGGGCCTTGCTGTGCTGTTAATCAACAGAGCAGTTATACAGCAGTAACTAATGCATTCCAAATAGCACTTACACGGTGTGGGGGAGCTCTTGGGGTCTCTCGGCCTGCTCGGGGAACACAGGATGTGGCGGCTCTCCAATGGGGACGCAGCCCAGAGATTTACTGATCGCGTGGCTCAGCTTTTTGGCAGGAGACTTCTGCGAGCGGGGACAGGACGAACAGAGTGTCTGTCACCTTGCATGTGTTAAGAGTAGTAAAAACCTATTCTCGCCGCTTCAGAAGGCATCAACATAACTAGGTCAACAGTCTGTTTGCTGTGTCAAAGGTGTGGATCAGCAGTGTGCTCAGTAAGGGGCTTCTTCCTGCTTCCTCACAGCACTTTTCTAGCCTGCAAGGGTCCAAACCACACACTGTAATTCACATTAAAAGTATAGCTTTCACATTGATAGATTTCAGAATATTTACCTAACCTGTACTTTATGATTTTAGAGAATATAAGAATATTGTAGCTCCTTATTATTTTTTTTAACCTTTCAAGAACTTCAAAATTATCAAAAACTATTTACAGTATCATGTAGAAATGATAGATTAGTTTGACCCTGCTTGTATTATATCCATCACAGATATTAAACTGACATACAAAAATGACAGTTTATCTACAGCTGTGAAGCACCCAGTAATTAAGACGGACATTCATACAGAATTTGTAAACAAATTTAATCTAATAAAATGAACAGCGTGTAATGTCTCGATGAGAACTCGACTAAAAGTGGATGTTTGATTATTGGTTGCCTTCTCCACCACAGCTGCTGGGTAGAATCTCAGATCAATATGGATTGTATTTAAATTCCGATGCAGCCTAAGGGAGTTTAGACATTGCTTTCACTCTGCATCTGAATTAATCGTGACTGCCAGCAGGGGGAGACTTGTGTGTTTAACAAAAAGCACTCAGTGTCCCAAATTCCATGACAAACATTTAGCTTGATCAGTGGCCTAAAAGTATTTTACGTCACATTTTTAGTCAAAGTAATGTCATGTGTATGAATAAAACCCTTTAAATTCCTCATGAATTATTCTGAACGCACACCAAGTACATGGAGATGACAACTATATTGTAAAATAGCTCTTCACTTTCATTGAGATGTCTCATTTGGGTAGAGAAAGGAGAAAAAAAGGAGCAAAATGTAAAATCGAGGGTCGGTGGATTGTTGTTTTCTTACCCACGACGAGTGCTCCTTCATCTGGTGCTGGTTGCTGTGGGGACCATTGGCATGGCCACGCCAGAAGCAGCTCTGACAGAGCTGGTAGCCATGGCACTGTTGGCACCGGTACCGGAAACCCATCATGCTCTCGCTCCGGCAATAAGAACATTCCACCGGATGGAAGACTGTGTGGTGAAATGTGAGAATGACAGAGTGTTTATGGTTGAGCTGTGACATCTTTTTCATAGGTTTCTTCAAAATACAGTTACAGTAACTGTGTAGATTTTTCAGGAGCTGTTATTTTACTTACCTTAACTTTAGTTCCCTACAGATGGAAATATGTTGTACTTTTGAACTAAACAGCCTTTAGCAGACACATCCAACAGCTGTTTTACAGATGTGAGGATGAGAGTGGATACAAGTCGGGAGGTAAATCCGGCTGGTTTTAAACTATTTTACATAGATTACTTAGCCAAATAAAAAGAAATAAAAATTTCTTCCCCATATGGTGAGAAATCAGACAACTGGCTGAGAAAACAATGTCTAAAATGCAGTGTCTAAAAATGAAATGAAAGGCTACTTCAAAGAGGTTTGTACATCCCCAGCTTACCGTTTTCGACATTAGCAAGTCGATGCATGAGGGGAAGCCAAACAAGACATTGAGGTGGAGGATCTGCCATCAGCACATCCAAAAACGTGTTCAGCATTATCTTCTTCTGGATACAAACACACAGACGTGGATTCAACAGGACATGTGAAGTGTTAAGAGCTGAGCAAATAAGAACAATGGCTCCCGCTCCCAGAGACTAACGTAACTGTGAAAAACGGATGCCTTTGTAGCCTACCTGCTGAGGGAAGCACATCCGCACAGAATGCTCCGTGTAGCCGAATGAGGGGCCCTCAAAAACGGCTGTGGGGAGTTTCAACACCTCCCGCAGGAACTGGTCAAACTTAGCAAACACCATGACTCCACTTGAGTCAGAGATCTGTGAGAAAATATCTGCGAGACATCAAATGTCAGTGTTATTCTTATCAGGGCGCAAACAGGCTTCTGACTCTTGTGTGGGTGGAAACTGTGGATTCCCAGTGCATGTCCTCACCCGGGAGGGGACGCATGTGAAAGAGAATTGTGGTTATGTGTTCCAATAGTGCCCCTGTGTGTTTACATTCAGCTACTACATCAAGAGCTTAGAAGTTGGAGTACCGATAAATGGGAGATTTAAATAATGAACACTCATATTTATAATGGATCGAATTTTACTCACAGCGCAGTTTGTCCACTATTTTCCCTCCACACATCGTTGCCAGCATGGCTTTCATTGAGAAAACGGTCAGCTTGCCGTGGCTTTCGCTGCAAGTGGGAGAAATGGATGCTTCATTAGCAAGGGACTCCATAAGAAAACATAAATCAGCGCGATTTAAGATTTAGAAATCAAAAAGCTTCTTTAATTGCGGTTCAGATTAGTTTCTCTTCATTTTACACAGCCTAGCTTTGGAAAATCCTTTTATCAATAGCCTAGGCAGGAGAGCTAACCTTTAAAATGAGCACCATGACAAACACAGCATTCAGCTGTTCTATAACTGAAACATATCGTTGTGTGCATTAGTCCATAAGACATCAAATGTCATTTACTAAACCTTATATCAAAGATGATCATAGACACCCGGGTCATTATTTGGCTGCTTAATAAGGCTGGGCATCTTCTTAAAACCTTTTTAACTCGCCAAGAGAGGGCAGCTGTTTCATTTTTCGATTCATTTAGATTTCCAAGCAGAGGTAGCAGAGTGCTTGGAAGTGCTCCTCTCTAATTCAGTTTGGACCTGAGGGACAGATAGCGAAACCGCTTCCTGTAATCGCACTCAGTCATTAACTCAAAGTTTCCCAGAGATACGGCAGCTTGAATAATGACGGAGCTGGACCAGAGCGGCCTCACAGATAAAAGTAAACCAGCTCAATGAGTCGGTGAGAGGACGGGGTTTGCGGCCAATCAATTTGTGCGCACAAGGCACAAAAATAACAGAGCGTTATGATCAATAATAAACCTCTCAGCCCCAGTGTGCACAGTGGCTAAGTCCTTGGGCATGGACTAGTTTAACAAAAGGGAAATATTCAAACATGACCTTATCTACTACAGCTTAATCCCTATTGGATGATTTGCTAGCACGGTTGCTTGTATACTTCTTAAACATGGTTTGTTAGAGCTTTTTGATCATTGTTAGTTTCATTTAGACCGTATGGCAGCATCTTGCACAGCCTCCCCACATATAAAACCCACATATAAAAGACGATTCTTCTAATCTGAAATCTGGAACCAAGACAAACCATCATCACTGACTTGATACCTGTGTGTTTTGCGATTTAACAGTGCAGAGACGACTCAGGACTAGGCCAGATTATGATTAAGAGTTTTAAAACACATGGAATCTAATCTGAGAAGAAACAGCTCAGGTGATGACCCCATCCTGTGCTTCAAAAAACAAACAAACATGTGCATATCTCTGTTCCATCACGCGTCTCTGTGTTGCAAATTAAATTAATCTAAATCAGTCTAATCCATCCCCATCTGAAGGAATTTAAAACTAAAAAATGGTTCAACCTAACAAAGAGTTCTTGGTAAAGAAAATGGATCTTAATGTTCCAACAAACATGGATTAACTGAAAATGATTTACCATTTAGGATTCAAAACATCCCAAACTGAAAAAGAATAAAAATAATAATCTCAATTGAACAATTCGAGAATGTAAAGACTTGATAACATTAACATTGTGGCACACCTCCATGTTGTGCTGTGTTTGTCTTTGTTGTTGTCCATTACCTGTCGTAGGTGGCCACCATGAAGTTGAGCAGAAGCCCAATGGACTGCTCCACATTGATCTGGTGGGTGGTGGGCAGCCGCTTGTTGAGCTGGTAGTAGATGGAGGAGAGAATGGTCTCCAGCCGCGACATATTGATCTCCGCATTGTGGTCCAGCGTGTTGAGGCCATTGTCTCGGAAGGCTTCGATCATGTTCCAGACGTCCACCAGATGAACTGGGATCATAGACACACAGCGTAATCAATTCAGTCTGGATTCAACGTTTGAACAAACGGCCATGGCCGGCCGAACAGGGAGATTCTCCCAGAATCAGCGTGCTCTTACGGTTGCATCTCTTCTGCACAAATCGGAGCTTGCAGGCAGTCCTGTAAGTCGACAGTCTGATCACGTCAAAGTTTTGAGCTCCTGAAAAGCAAGATAAACTCAAATCAAGTCAAACTGAACACATTTCATACTTATGACAGACCCTACATCTCCCGTGCATCTCGGAGCTGACTCGAGCTGACTGGGAACATTAAGGAGAAAAAAAAAGAGATTTCTTCAAAGTCGGTGGCACTCACTCATTTCCATGAAGAGCTGTCTCTTCTCCACCATGGCCTTGCCTCGTTTACTGCCTTCCTCGATCATTCTGCCACACATCACACACCAGAGTGGGCGGTGTTAGCCGGCCCAGACAGCAGCGGGGCAATAAATGACACACGCGAGCCTTTTCACAGGACAAAGACTCTCAAAGAAACTTGTATACAGCAGATGCCAAACAGGCAAATAAAGACAACACGTACGGGAAAAAGACAAGTGAAAATAGACAGAACGATCAAAGGTAAAACAGTTTATATTACTCTGGGTTATCGAAGGCTGGAGTATAAGAAGGATACAGTCTCCTCATGTAATCTATTTGTCTATTTCAACCTGTACATCTGGGCATTGTGTTGGATGACAGTATATGTTGTTTTAAAACTTAAGAACCCTGATTCTTATAAATTCCTCAATCTTCCAAGAGCCAAACGTTCAACACGAAGAGCCTTGTCTGTTGGCTCAGAGATTTCTCCAGATGCTAATGATGTCACAGGGTTTCTCATCTTTACTTCTGAAAGACGACGAGCCTCTGCAGCCCACCTGTTGCAGACTAACCGAATTCATTTCCATTTTGACCTCATCTTGTTTTGTCCTGCTGTGTCCCTGTTCTTAAACTTTCTTTGCAACACATTGCCGATCCCAAACTCTTTCCACCAACTGCTCTCCTCCGATGTCGGTGGACCACCGTGCACCATTCCCACCGTTTGCCGTTCCATGCACAGCATGTTCGGATAAGGCTTCCCAATCTCAGCCATTTCTTTCAATCTATCGACGGAACACGTTGTTCAGAGGCTTATCCTTCCCCGATGGTTCCCCGTCTGCCTCCCCTGCTCCCCTGGGTTGCTGTTAATCATTCAACGGGGGCCATCCTCCTGGCTCATTCCTGGAAAATGCGTGGCCCCATCCTGCATGGCGTCTCTCACCCTCACCTGTCTGCCTAGCTTGGCAAAATAGAAGTACTGGGAACAGGGGGACGTATTCCTGTGGCATCCAATATGGTCCCAACTCATAAAGCTAAAACCACCACGGGCTGCTTTTTGGGCGGAATAATGTGGGTGCTGGCTTCTTTTCTGCACTTTGACTTTGTTAAGTGGATGTTCAAATTCTCATTTTCAAGATGTGAGTGGTATCTCACCAATAAGGGAACCAAATAGATAAATAAATAGATAGTTGTTGGTGTCTCTTGTTGTTTAAAGCTCCAGTTATCAGTTACAGTTGTCACAAAAGGTCCTTTCATTTATGCAACATATTTCAAAAACTGTTGAAAGTAAAATGACCCGGCTGCCGTTTGTGGTGTGTGATGATGTGCGAGGAGTTTCAAATCTCTTACCTGCCACTGGCTAAGTGTCAAACAAGGTGAAGCTCTGACCGCTGACCCTAAAAACAGGGGAGAACATTGGGAAAGTTAACAAAGGTGACTTCTGACTCGATGTCTCTATTCCCGTGAGATGTGAAGTCCTCCGCGCAGACAAATTGCAGCTGACTTAAATAAGTCATTAACACCTCCCCCTTCCTCTCCTTCAAAGACTTCATTAACTCTCACTTTGGGCTTTTGTTTCCCCCTCGCTCTGCCTGCGTGGGGATGTTGGCCAGCGCCTGTGGTCTGTGGGAATGCTGATTCCCTGTGACATCCTGCCCAGCGGAGACTGCATCCCGTGGCCTAATGACACGAACCCGAGCTGCACAGGAATCGCTTCACGGTGACGAACTTTGGGACCACGAGATCCCGGATCTCATGCATCTCTTCGCGGGGAGATGATCAGCAGAGCGTGACCGCAGAGGCCCAGGTCCTGCTGCCCTCGGGAAGTTTCTTTTCTTTTTTTGCTTTTATTTTTCCACCAAGTCATGTTTCCCAGTGCTCATCTGTCATGAAAGGGCCTCTTTGTGAGTCTCAGCCTTACTACTCTGACTTGTGTGGAGGCCTCCAGACTCCTGACCGCCTGGACAATCCCTTAAAAACTGCGTTTTGTTTGTTTCTAAAAGGACAGGCATCGAGACACGGGATGGACCTGATGGTTTCAGCATCAACGTTTGGACGGTGACAGTCTCACACAGCTCAGCCTCGTTTAAAAACCGGGAATCCGGAGCTCTGCAGAAAATAGAGAGAATGAGCTGCTTTTTCTTTTCTGTCGGAGCATCCTACTGACTCACCTCCAGCTCTCGTCTCACGACCACTACCCCAACCGCTACATTTCAAGAAAGCTAGAGGACACTTTGTGCTAAAGCACACTGCAATGTGTTTGGCTTTTACACAACGTTTCAGATCATGACAAAAAAAAAAAACCTGTCCAATGTCAGGAAGCACAGTGCACTATGAAGCCCCCTCAAAGAAAGCCAGATAAAGTATGGAACACAATCCAAACTGTTTTGGGGGCTTTTTTTTCTTTTTTTTTTGGAGGATGTTATGTGAGAGCCAGGACCGCACCGTCCAAAAAGCATTTTACTTTGCAGCGACAGACCCCAAAAGACACAAGTCAGCAAAAACGACACAACGGTTCGCCCCTTCAGCATTCAAGCCACGAGGAACGGCGGAGAATCGTGAGCTGGCACGCTCAGAGAAATGTTCCCAATGTCACGTCTGACCGAGAAAGACGAGTTTTTCAGCGACTGGTGACGACGAATCCCACCCCGGAGCCCCAAAAAATTCAGCGAGATGAAGCTGACAAACGTCTGGATGCACAGAAACTGGATCGAAACGATCTCTCTCTCACACGCACGTATACGTATGCACATCTGAGAGTGGGACTTTGGCAGCAGGTGCTCGGGCCCGTGGAACCGCACCTTCAGCTCGGAGGAGGGATGACAGCATCCTCTGAGCGCAAGTCAGCTGAGGACTGGCTTGCTGCAGTGTCTGCCCACCGCTCTGCTATCGTTCACTTTCTCCTCAATTCTCCCACCGAGCGGCGTTAAAAAATAAAAAAAACCCCTCACAGAAGCACTCCCGGAGCCCCACCGAACGCAGCCATGTTGCTGATTTATCTGCACGTTTATCTCCTTTTCCGCAGTGGGGTTTGTGTGTGTCGCGTTGCTTCGATTTTCTTCTTTCTTTCTTTTTTTAAAGTCGTTAACTAACAATGACAATCCCGCATTTATCTTTGGCTATATATCTCGCTCGACGGCTCCGGATAGAGCGGAGAACTGGCCTTTTTTTTTTTTACCGGAGGCAAAAGCACGCAGGTTGCGTTTAGAGCATCCTCAGCATCAGCACCAGCATCGGCGGCGGATTGAGGAGGATGAGTGGTCCAGGGTGAAACCACGGAGGGATTGCTTCCTCCGTTGATTCACAGCCGCAAACTCTCACCTTTTTTGATAAATCCCCCCCCCCCCCCCCCGCCGCCGTTTCGCGTTCCCACCGACGTTACAGCTGCCGGGGCGATGAGGAATGACTCGCACCATCCATCATCGTGTTTCAGGCTCCTCTCCGCTCTCGTTCGCGCCTCGATCTTCGGCGGCTGCGGTCAGGGCCGGACATTGGGGGGGGACGTGCAGCGCCCCGCTCTGCTCTGCTCGGGATCGACAGCGACCCAGCGGCAGAGGACGGCAGGAGAAGCGCGAGGAGGCTCCGAGATGCCATGCGCGGCCACCTACTACACTTTTACGCACGCACGCACGAACGCACGCTCTAACGCTGCTTTTAAAGGCACACCGCCGCCGTTACGCCTCTGAATTATGATGATAGATGGCAGAATCCAAGGTAGTTATACTCCCCGACTGGAAATGTAGATTTAGGATGTACGCGGGAGCGCGCAAACTCCCATAGGGACAGGTTCTCTCTTTTTCTTTTTTCTTACTGCTCAAGAAGGTATTTTGGCAAATGGTTTAAGTGTGAAGATTCTATCAAGGTGCTTTTGCAAAGTCACTCGTAGCTCTAAGTTACAGTAGGCTACATGCTCCCATCACGACATGTCTGGATAATAATAGCCAATGGTCCACTAGAGTCCTTTCTATCCCATCTGGATTGCAGGCTATTTTACTCAAGATAATGCAGAAGGAGTTCGCTAAATAGGATTATTTGAGTCTTTCTTTATCAAGGTTGGAGATGGATGCAGATCCAGATAACACATAATCGATAGAACAGTTACAGATTTTGCAAAAATTCCCTAGAATTTTCATTTTAACTCAAGTGATGAAAGCTTGAGCAATACATGTGACATATGACATATGTGTAAACCACACACTGCATTTCAAGAAACAACACTGTTCCCTGCAAAAAGGAAAATACCACCACAAAAGTGTGCCACCATCTGTATCTGTTTAGCTTTTGCAAAGGGAAGCTCACAGCTTTCCATTCGCTGGAGTAAAGAAGCACAAGCTGTGGTAACTGAAAAAACAACAAACAGTAACTTTTGAAAAGCCCATCACTTTTCCAAATGTTGTGTTAATCGTAAGATTTTTTTTGCTCATAAAAAAACTGTGGGTCCAAAACAAAGCCCACGATTAATGTCAGACTACAGCTGACAAAGGAAAAATAACCTGAGCACAGTTCTCCGAGAGACAGCTAAATAAAACACCTCATGGGGGAACACAGACTAAGGCATGGACAGATCATATGACAGTGTGACCGTAAATGACGTTGGGGACTCAAAATGTCCCCCGTTGACTTAAGATTGGACTCCTCTGAGAAAAGCTCTCACGCTGTAAGCTTGAGTCTGAGATTCTTTTTCTTTAATCTTTATAAATCTGGCTTTTTCATATTCAAATTGATCAGCAACTCCTTAAGGCCCAAGTCCCTTTGCCAAATTAATCCTTATATGCTAAAATTAAACTTCAATTCAACCCCAAAAGTCACTTATAAGACATTCAGTTAATCCCATAGACAAAAACATGTTTTTTAAAATCATTTATTCATTATATTCTATAACTTTTGATAAAATACATTTGTTTACAAGTGCAGATTACTATATTACATTCACCAAAGTTTAGACGGGGAGAAACTGAGATGGACACAAAACAAATTAAACTAATGAAAAACGTGACATCTCTAAAATGGGGATGATTGTCCATGACACCCTCCCAGCAAATTCTTGATTAAAAGTTAACCTAAATGCACACAAACCTTTACAGGGACTGCTCTCCGACTCATTTTTCAGTCCTTGTTGACGAAAATAAAAAAACTCAGCTGCCTTTGAGGTCGTGATCCGAGCGCTTGTTACTTTTCTGGCAGTTTGACCTGACGTGGGAGTGGGGACACCTCTGTGTGAGGGGATACAGCGGTCTCTATCACATTCGGCCAAATTGAACTTAAACAATATTCACAGGAGATCGGGGAAATTTGTGATTGCCGAATCAAATGCCTGGTAGGTCAGTTTTAGTTAATTGCTCTTTGCCAGGTAAGTGGAAACCCTTCCTTTCTATGCCTACAGTCCTAAATTCTATTTAAAACTGACACTGCTCTTCAGTGGAAGTAAAAAAACATCTAAATACGGACTGATTAATAAAAATGAAAAAAAAAAGAACAATGACATAAATGCAGCCAGCTAGATACACACATTAGACACAGTCTGATAGACCAATGGACAGACTGAAGATCAGATATAACTTGGTCATTTGAAATACGGTCAACCTTTTCTGTATGGTGGCATTATAGGAAACATGGACAGCCGATATTATATTATATATTATCATAGCAAATACCCTGTTGATTTGTCAAAAAGAGGAGAGAAAAAAAAGCAAATAGATCTCTTATATTAAAATATATTAATTAAAATATATTACTTTAACGAGTCTGACATTAGAAATAACCTCTGATTATTGTTGTTCTCATTAAGGTGACTTTGGCATATTAGAGATAGCTGCTATAAAAACGTATTATTTTGCACATCAAGGAGATTCTAAAGTTAATTTCACGTGTTTTGCCCATCCTCTACTCCAGCCCCTCCACAAAAATAACAAAAAACAAAAAACAAACATGAGAACTGGCCATTTCTACGTTACTTAAGGGTATCTACATTTTAAATAAGTGGTGAAGTAAGCACAGATTTCTGTTCACATCTTCACAACGTGCTTACAAAGTGGACCACAACAGCGTTCGTTCCGGAACATGTGCAGCTCTTTGTACATTACATCAAGAAGATACATCTTCATTTGGAGCATAAAATTCTTCATACCGCACTAATGTGGACATTAACTTTTAATCTCCTGGAGGAAGGCTGTGTTAAAGCAAAGCGTTACCCTCACCAATCAATCTGTGACTTCTTCTGCATAATTTAATCAAACTTGAGCGCGCTGCGCGGCTTCAATCTGTCCAAAAACGTTTAGCGTTTCAGAATGCTGAGCAGCTCTTCTCCGTTTTCTCTCCACAGGCAAATTGATTGCTCAACAAAAAGTCAGACATGCTCAAGCAGGGTGTAAAACGACGACAATTCGTACATCTAAACAAATACCATTATTGAGAAAGTATTTACAGTAACAAAAAAATAATAATCTATGATTTTCTCTTGCGTGTTTTTTCAAATTTTTTTCTTTTTACAGTTTTCCTCTATGAATCTATCTATACAGACTTACAAATGTAAGAAATCTATATCTACAAAAGAGATTTTGAAGGTGAAAATGTAGGTTTAAACAGTAGGAGGTGCCTTAAGACCTCACCCGTAATGGAAAAAATCTGCTCTCCAGAAGGAAGGTAGAGGCATGACATATACAAATGAGTCCTCTTTTCCTTAGATTCGATTTTAACCGCTGTACACAGTCACCACCTTATATCCAGGTGGTTTTCAAGTGCTTCGCCCTGACATGGCGATGCTGTGAAGTGCAATCCTCACGGGCTGATTGTTATACACACAAATATATATATACTGTATATATATATATTTTTTTAAACAGTTATAAATAACTGCTTAAACGAGTTTAGATCATCTTACTAAATTTAAACACATCGTTTTCCTAACTAAATCTGAGTGTGTTCATCAATAAATGTAGTTTTACAAAAATAGTGACAGTTAGATGCACTCCTCTGCCACAAGTGCATAAATGCCAAATAGGAGACAATGATTATCATCAGCCGCTTTAAAAAGGTTCAAACCATGAACTATTAGATTCGGTAATAAAAGATTCAGTCTATAAGTCTATAAGAGCACAACAACAGTCATTAAGTCCTAAAAAAAATAGAAACATTCATTTTCCCTCGTTCTTTCTCTTTTACAACTACAGACACGTGTATCTTAAAAAAATATATATCGCGCATATCTAGCCGAGTGCAAACGTTGTCAGGTTTTACATTTCTAAACGGGTTAAAAGTGGATCGGTACTTTTGACAACACAACCTTTTCTTCCAAGTTGGGTGGAAAAACAAAGCCAGCCAGTGTAAATTCTTGCTTTTCCAACGGTAACCAGAGGCTGGCTGTTTGTTTGGTGCGGAGCCTCACGTGTGCAGCTTGTTGCCGCGTTGCGCCTCAACAGAATCTGTGCTTCTAAAATAGTCAAGCACGCTTTGTTTTTCTCTTCATATCACCGTACCACTAAACATGAGACGCAGAGTTTGGAGGGGCCGATGCAGTCGTCGTGGCAGAAGGCCCCGCAGCCTTTGCACATGATCATTGCCTTGAGGCGGCAGTAGCATTTCGACTGCACGTCCTCCATGCCGGGGCCCTCAATGAAGGACTGCTCGGGAGACGGCTCTCCCTGGCCGCTGGGGTCTAAAGAGTGACCGGCAGGTATGGTGGTGACGGTCACTGAGAAGGACATGACGCTGCCGTGGATGCCCCCGCTGTCGGGCTCCGCCGTGGCGGCGGAGGAGGCCGTGCCTCCGATGCTGTGGCTCCGGTTGTGAGGTACAGACATGTTGATGGTGCCGCCGTAGCAGGAGGCTACGGCCGGCTCCGGGTTATCGCGGCTTTTCTGGCTCTGAAAGGCGGCCGGCCGCTGGTGGCTGGGGTCCGCGGGGGTCGGATATGGCTCGGAGTTTCCTTGATTCGTATTGCGGTGTTCGAGGTGCCTTCGGCGCGACTGAGGAAAAGGGCTGGCGTCTTTGGCTTTGGCGCTGGTGCTGTTTTCATGCCCGCCCGCTGCATTGTCCTCTGAACCGGGCTCAGGCTCCGTCTTTATGCCGGAGAGTTGATGAGAACCTGCGGTCTCGTCTGAGTTGGTTATCGAGTGTCCCTGCTGTTCTGTTTTCACCCCGGAAACAGACAAGAAAACTTTCTTGGCTGGTTCTTTCTCCTTGGCTACCTCCTCTCCTTCCGTGCTTTCGATTTTTAGACTGCACGCCGACTTGTTTGGGAGGACCGACAGTTGTAGCCTCTTGCCCTCTGATCCTCTACCGTACGTGGACACGTTCAGCAGGTAGTGTCCCGTCATGGCAGGCCGGGGAACCCTCTTTCGAAGCAAAAAGCTGCCAGAGATCCTGGGGCGGTCCTGACGCTCCTCTGCCTGCATCATCTGATGCACTTTGTAGGCTGTGGGCTGAGGCCCCAAACCTCCATAGGGCTGGCTCTGCTGGACCTTCCTCTGCATTAGGGCCTGCAGGATCTGCTCCTGAGTCTCCTTGTCAGGTAGTTCCTTGTGGAGTTTTGTGTATTCGGAGAAAACCCCAACTTGTCCCGCTTGCCCGAGCGGCTGCGGCGTCGGCTTGCCAACCGTGTGCTCGACAGAATGGGATGTCTTCATACAGCTGACGGTGGGAAGGTTTGACGTCTTCACCTCCACCTTGGACAGCGGTTTGGGGAGGATCTGCTCCAGTGGAACCTCTTTGCCCTGCAGGAGCTGCGTCACCAGTGGGTTGTTTGCAGGGATGCAGGAGCTGGGTCTGGTTGACGCTCCGCCACTCGCAAGGATTTCCTGCTCCTTCGAATGCTGCTTGGAGGAAGGCTGCGTTGAGCCGTTTGAGCCTTTTTGGATGCTATTGGATCCGGTACAGACGGCGCTCGCGGAGTGACTTTTGTGTTTGTTGTCCGTTTTGCCTGGGAGAGACGTCGGAATCGGGTTTGGGCTAAGGTGGCCAAAAGAGTCTGATGGGCGAGGAGAAGGTGTGCTGGACTGACTGCTGCTGCTACTGGTGGTCGGTAGCCTGTGTGACGCCTGTGGGGATGCTGGGCTGAGGCTGGGAGACGACTGCCTGTGCTCACTACTGCCTCCCCCGGGCCCTGGACCCGGCACCGCTCCCTTTGAGGCGGATGACACCGCGGCGGCCGCTGCTCGCTGCGCTCGAGCAAGCTGAGCTTTGGCTTTGATGTCAGCCAAGGTGCGAGCGCCGGTGCGACCTGGGCTGCTGAGTGGGGTAGGGAGAGGAGTCCTTGGCGAGACTTGGTTAGGTGACACAGGAACTGACAGAATTCGTGACACAGGAATCTGGAAAGACAGTTGATATGAAGATAAGTTAAAAAAAAAACTATTATCAGACACGCATATTTGAAATACACGGAATGTTTACGATTTCTAGACGAGAAAGCTAAATTCGGTACTTCAGCTTCATGTTATCGACCCTTCACAGCGACAACTTTTTTCAGTTTTTTATAACGAACTAACATTTAATGAAATGCATCAGAATGGTCACAAAAAAGACAGAAAGTGGAAATATATAATTTGGGAAATGGAATATTTGCATGATTTTGGGTGAGGAGTGGGTTTACAACTGCTGCTACAACCAAGCTACGGATCTATCAGAGCTGCTCATAAAACAGATCAGAGGGGAACTGGAGCTCTACCTTGAGTGGTGGAACCCTCTGATTTGTGGGAGATGGTGTAGCTGGGCTAGATGTGGAGGAGGCCGAAGGGGATGCAGAGGACACAGAAGACACAGAAGAAACCGAGGACAAGCGGGATCTTTTCTCTGGTGTCAATTCACTGTCTGTCTCACTGACAGACTTCCTCTTCACAGCCTCTGTGGGCCCACTAGGCCCAGAGAGGACCTTTTCGCTCTCCACAACAGGTTTTACCACAGGCATCGGCTGATCCTCCTTTAAGTCTGAACTGGGCTTTAACAGGGGACTTTCCTTCACAGGTAACTGAGGTAGTTCAGCTTTCTTCTCCTCTGTACCCTCTTTCTGCTCTTTTTCAGGAGGTGTGCGTGCTGAACCCTGCTTCTCAGCTTCTGCCGTTCTCACTGCAACTGAAGATCCAGAATGTCCGTATGTGTTCAATTTACAATCCTCAGCAAACTGAGACCGCCGCGTCCTCATGGGCTCTGAGGTGGAGACGGACCCTTTCTGACCTGGCGATGCCCTCAGAGGTTCCTGAGATCTCTGTGTTGCTTTAATGTCTTTCAGAGCACCATCAGTCTGCCAACTGGTCTTGGTGTGCTTGGTGTCCTCCTGAGTCTGAGTAACAGGCCTTGCCCTTTGAAGCTGATTCAGATCAGCTTTTGTCAGCTCCTTGGATTCTTCGAAGCTGAGCCCTGAACTGTACACAGGGAGAGAGAGAAAGGAAGAATAAATTACACAGATCACAACAGAATCTCACTATGCGTTATATTTATTTGCACAACCTACTTTTGAGGCCATTTTGGAAAAACAACACAAAAAGTATGTGTATTCTAAGAAAAGCAAAACATTCATTTATATAATCACACTTTATTCCCACTTTGTACTGTATTTGTATTCTCATTACTTTTAAAGTAAGGAGGGGCCCACCGTTATTAAACAATTCAATATTATTACTGCCTGTTAAGTCTTGTTAATGACAAGAAGAAAAAACAAAAAGGAAAAGCAGCATAATAATGTAACACGCTCACTTACAATAGATATTAACATTTTAATGTTTCAGTCTTTAGGAAATATGAAAAAGGATACTTTTCTAATGATCTGAAAATATCTATGAATCCAGAACCTACTTTTCCCCATAGTAGTTTTCAAAGAAGGCTTCCTTCCAGTGCTCAACTTTCTTTTCCTTCTCAATTTCTTGACGCATTCGAAGTTGCAACTCCGGAGTGAACTCCCCTACAAAAGGAGAAAGTTACATAATCTTTAAAAGCAATAACCTTAAAACATGACTCTGATTCACCTTGGTGATGTGATTTTTCTTTGAAAAATGAAATGAATGGAGAAGTTGTTATGGAACTGACCTTCAGCCAATCTCTCCTTCCAGGACTGTGCTGCTGACGTGAAGAACTCATTGTTTAACGCAGAGCTAGTGACCTTCAGAAGACCATCCAAGCAGGCCTGGGGACAAGAGGCACATTGCTGTGAAGAATGCCACAATGACCACCTTCACTGCATCACTGCCTTCTGTCTTTATATATTATTATTGATACATCAAGGCTCGTTGCACCTCCTCAGGCTGCAAACAAGTTTTATGTAATAGCATAATGATCTGTTTGGAAAATTGCATGCAGTAACATTCAGTACACCAAATGCTGAAGAGGTGTGAAAAGTGGAAATAGTTTTAAAGCCACCTGGCGGTCCACTTCGGGCAGGAGTTTGAGGAGCCTCTGTTGGCAATCTGAAGGCAGGACAGAGAAGGTGTGCTTGTTGATGAGTGCCCTCAGGTTGGTGTTAACCAAAATCGAGTCTGGTGTCTCCACGTCAATCTTACACTTGGTACGTTTTATCTGCCCTGCAACATGAAAAACAGAATAGGAGACAGAAGTGAGCAAAAAGGGATTTAACAACACGGAGAAAGGTTAATGTGGGCCTGCTTTTGATGACTTTTGAGCCAATGGGCTCAATTAACAGCTGATTTCAGACCTCTGTAAAAATAAAAATAAAAAGCTTTTAAAGATTTCTAGGAACCTACCAGCACTGAGGCGGCCAGACCTCTGGGAAACCTTTCTGGGTACGACTGGGTGGCACAAGTCTGTTTAGAAACAACATCAGGTTGGATAACTGACTGCTTCTATTCACAGTTTAATGCTGCAAATCATAGTTCAAACTTTTAGAATGACAAAGTCAAAATGCCTTTATGAGGAAAACTTACAGCACAATGAACAATTATACCCAGAGACTGCATTTGTGTGCAATAAATAAAGCAGTGAAGTGCATGAAATGTACATCCACGAAGTATAAACTACATATTCACTGTAGTAGTCCCAACCTACCAGTCTTTGTTGTAATGTTATCCGTCATATCTTTGAGGGTCTTCAGAAGCAGTCTCGGACTGGAGACAGCTGGCATTCCAACCTGCCTGCGCTGGTTTCTCTGCTGTTGTTGCTTCAAGGCCTAAAAATAAGCAAAATAAGGAAGGAACAAATACACAGGAGTATAAGAAAACGACAGTGTGAAAGCTTGTAACTCTGTCTATGCAACTGCTCCCACAGGGGAACATACCTGGTTAAATAACAGTGAAATAGCAGCACAGCAATGAAAAAACAGGTTGCGTAACAGAAGTATAAATCCTCCCCTTATAAATCTATTAAGAAGTGATGATCACACAAGCACAGTGTCAACAGAAGCGATCCAAAATACTTTTATGTCTTGCCTTGACTTCAGCTGATTGGAAATGTAAGAAACAACCTAAGAAAAATACACAGCAAGTCTCTGAAGCATCAATATTTCAGCCAAATAGCCATCTGTGTCTTTTTGTGTTTCCCACGTCCAATGAATTAATACAAATTGCTCTTACAGGAGTTGAAAATTCCACACTAGCACAGATGGACTGAATTAAAGTCTGCGCTATTAAACAAAATCTAATTAAATGGGAAACAAAAGGCGCAAAGCGTCCATAACGCATGCTGAATGGTTGGATTATGAGAACATTAATACAGAAAAACCACCTATAAGCATTTTCCCTGACGCCTCTTTGCTATTACTAATCAGAACAAGATGTCATGGGGAAACAGAGGGGGAAAAACACTGCAATGTGTATGTTTAGCAAGAACATGTAAATCTGAAATGCATGTAACCAAAGGCAAGTTGTTGCATGAGTAAATGTGAAACAATAAATCTCCATGTTTAATAGAACTATGGCTGAAAGCTACACGAGGACTTGTTTGTGATATGGAGCTCGGTGTCAGCTTCGTATCACAAGGATTCATTACAAGATTTAGACAGACCTGCGTGAATGTGACAGTGTGGTTACATCTGTGATGACTACGGTGATGTGTGTATTAGCTTAGCTAAGAAAAAAAAGTATCAGTACCTGTTTCAAAGCTTTCTTGCTGTGTTTCTGAGAGGGAGAAATGAGTTTGCTAGCTGTGACGGGAGGCGACGAGCACCGCGGCTGCGGAGAAGATGGTTGTGACTGCAGCTTGGAGGGAACTATGAAAAACAAAAGCACAAAACAGATGTTACAAAATACGTTTCCTCAGGGGGCAGAGCAAACATTATCATGTTTAGCTATTGTTGCAAAGGAACCAAAACCAACCCGCTGCACAAAGAAGCAGATTACTTGACCTGACTAAAATATATCAGATTACTAAAAATGAGCTGAACATCATAATAGGAATCTTGTTTAGAGCAATCAATCTTTTTGCTTCCTGTCTACTTCTAATAAAAATAAAAATAAATCTTCATATTGAGCCAGTTTCATTTGTTTCCTTCTCAGCTTTGCTTCATTTGCATTTGACTTTGTGGTGCTTTGTATCGATTAGCTCTAAAATAAAACAATTCCCCTCCTACACAGGCGCAGACCAAGGTTATTCGCTTGGCAGTTTCTAACTTGTGCATAATGAGGAAGTAGTCACGGGTCATACTGTGAAAATTCAGTTTCCTGTTTCAACAAACACTTCTAAGATTTATGCGCGAGAAAGAAAACATTATTAAACCGCCATTTGACAAAATGCAGGTTCTACAAATCTGCATTTGAATCAGTTGTGCAACTCTCTATAAAACAATGGTTTAGGTAGCCAGAAAGACAAAACGGTGAAAACTGCTGACTTATGAGCACCCTGCTTATTATTTCCGGAAGATCCCAAAGTTCTTATGGCCAATGCTTGTTTGATATACAACCCACCTTTTGCTATCATCATGCTGGAAGCTGAGTATATTCCAGGAAAATATTTACTGATGGAATGGTTTAACCTGCGTTTGTGATGAAGTCAATTTTCCCTCAGCTTGCCTTTTTTTTACTGTTACTTCAGCTGGCTTCCTGTGTTTCTGCAACAACGCTTGCCAACAGCTGAGCATGGGCGGTTACTCTTATCGACATAGGAGAGCGTGGCAACCAATCAGATATAATCAGTAAAAGAGCTGCGCACACATTGCAGGACAATCTGTTGTGGATACTGTTGATGTTTCCCCTCTAACTGTCCTCCCTTAACGGCTGTTTAGCAGCAACAACAATGGGGTAAAAAAAAGATTTTGCAATTAAATTCTCTTCTGTAGGCTCTATAACTACACTTCAATATCTAAAACATGATATTTCCATATGTAATTTACAGCAATTGCCTCAGTTTGAAATAATAAAAAAAAGGAAAAATGAAATTAAAAACCCAAGCTCCATTTACAATAGGTTGTGGTGTCAAAATGTCACTCCTGAAACTTGTCACCTTCCACTGTACCTCTTCGCATCCACCTTCCTCTCCGGCCCTCTTGAGAGATGCCACTACTGTTTTCTATGCTCTGAGTGTCAGACAGATTATCGCTGCTGTCGTCTGAGCCCTCCTCTGACAGCTCCTTCGCCACCTCTGAGATGTCCTTCTGAGAGAACACACACAACTGTACGTTACCTTCCTGCAGCGAAAGAGCAGGGCAGACATCAAGCAGCAAAAAGCATAATAACAGGCATATCGTAACATGGCATAAACAGTAGGAATTCTAGAATGGAAGAAGCTGGCTAGCAGTGACTTTTTGGATGGTGCTGTTCACTAGATCTAAAATTTTAAAAAAGTAGAAGCCTAGGTGTGGGCACTGCTGCATTATTTCTAGGTCATCACACTCACCTTCAACGTATAGACTCCCATTCTGCCTGGTACTTTGTAGAAGATCCCCTCCTCACCACGGGAGTTTGTGTGCAGCATTGCATTTAGACATGCAAGTGGTGATGTACCACTGGTAAAGGAGAGAAAAGAGCGCATTACACATCTGCTCTCAAAAAAGTCAGACTGTTGGGGAGAGAAGAAGGAGGGGGCGGCAAAGAAAACAGGAGGGGTAAAGGCTACTCTAAGGGGGAACTACAGTCATGCATCAGGTAAAGTGAGTGTTCAGGTCAGTGTACAGCAGTTGGACAGAAATGTTCATTTTGTTTGTGCTTGCAAAAAAAAATCAGTTGAATTTATCTGATCCTATCTAATCACTGAGAGCAACTGACATTCTCAGAATAAACTGGTCCCCAAGTCATTATAAATCAATTCAAACTTTAATCATGCAAGAAACACAATTAAACAGAGTGAGCCATAGCTTATTTTTTGTCAACTCGCGTTCTGTAAACAATTAATTTTAGGAAGATATAAAAGAAAATAGTTAAGTCTTTGTAAATTACATGAACAGATTATGTAAGCTAACATATAACCAGCTATTTTGTATCATTAATGTACATCATTATAAGAAGAAAAAACAATGAAATAATGTTTGTTTTTTATTCAACAGCCGGCTATACTGTACATTATAACTGAGTCTAGCACTACGTTCTTATGCAACTGAACCTACAACGTATGACTGTTAATGACATGCAAAAGGTAAACTCAAACAAATGGGTCACAGCAGTGAGGTTGCAAAGATTAGGTTGCAGGGGGCTCACTTTGTTCTTACCTTCTAGATGAGAACAGTGACAATGAAACAAAAAGAAATTTAACAGTTATTGGGTTAAAAAAAAAAACTGTACGGTTAAGCAATAGTAGAAAAAAAAAGTGACGCAAGTTTAGAATTGAAGGTGATGGGTGTGATGCTGCCTCACTGAATCCTGTATGAAGGGTATCACCTCCCAGTGGCATCTTACCTTATTTCTTTAAGCCTTTCTCTTTGGATCACCTGCAGGATCTCTTTATGGCTCATAGGTGTATTAGGGTACTTTTCCAAAACCTGAAAATAATTCAAACATAAAACTAATTAAATAAATAGAATGAGAAATTTTGTTATAGTTACAATTACATTTTTATCGAGTTGTTAACGTCACCAAGTGGCTCCAAAAATACTACTGCTGTGGCTCAAGATTTCACCGAAAATGTTCAATAGATCTGAATTCAGTCAACTTACATTTCAGATTTGATTAATTAGACATGTCAGTTTTTGTCTGACAGTGGACAAGTGTGTTAGGATGGATGTTTCCAAGTTTTACTTGTTTTTTCTGAGACTGTTCCATGGCTATATTTTCTTTTTCTGAGAGGAGTGTTGACAACGGACCCTGAATTTCTAGTATTATTAATCATAAAGAGCACATGGAAGATATGCATGACTTCTTTATATTGCACAACATCACAAAGTCCTTATAAACAATGTTGTTTGACCTGCTGTGTCAAGACCTGACCAAATGATGCAAAAGGATTAAATACTTTCAATGTTAATGTTATCATAAAGAAAAAACAATGTCAAGAAAAACATTATAAATACCATACATGTTCAAGAAAGCAAACGAATCGAGAATGTATTGCTATAGTTTTGTTTTAACCTTGTAGGTTGTGATGTCTGCGTTCTATATTGGTGTTACTAAACGCACACATCACAACTTTACGGGTGTTATAGAATATTTATGTTAAGTAATACCTTTGTTGGTTAACTATATTCATTTTGACCCAACTCCAACCACGCTCTCAGGTAAATAAAACATGTGTAATAGCGATCTGCAGACTTCCATAAAGATGACATGTTATGTTTTGATTATGAAATTGTGTGCAAGAGTTTTACGTGTTGTACTACTTAGCATGATGAGCTAATCAAGCTAGCTCGAGTGCTAATAACACTGACTGTCAAATCGCTACAAACTGACATGCCACAAAAAACAACTTTCACACTGACAACTGAGCTAAAATAACATATGTGAAATTGGTTTATGATTTAAATAGTTAACACTCGTGTATTCCAATTAAAACTCATATCAAGCAAACTTGTTGAAGGACTAACGACGTTAGCAGGTGCTAGCAGGTTAGCGCCACACTGACGTGATCACTTCGTGGTTACTTTAGGTGTCTCAGATGATACAAGACATGTCAGCCGTAGTATTTCCACAAATAAATGGCAGGGCGTTTGGGGACATGCTTGGGTGCACTCAGGTTGCATTCGTGTTGCTGCATTTCTCCTCAGAAGCCACAAATGCAAAAAGCTACATGGCTAATGACAGCAGTCTACCAATGTCTACCCGTCAAAACAGGCCTCGCGCGGTGTACGCAACATTTCGTCTTCCCCAGCAGGTCATGAACTCATAAACACAGTTGTACAAGTGGGAACGTTCAAGGAAAACAACCACAACAAACGGCAGCTAAAAACACGCAGAATACCGTTTTGGCGGCTTCCGCCCATGTCCTCCCCTTCTTTTTCTTCTGTCTCTCCCTCATCGTGGACGTCCTGTTGCGGAGTAGTGTTTAATTTGTCTCTTTCAGTTGAAATGTTGCTTTAGTTACCGTGCAAGATCCAATCCGTCTGCCATGTTGGACTTACTGTAAAGAGTCATGTGACCACAGAAAGCGTCATCTTACAGTATCTATAGGTATGTCATTCCGAGTCTTTTACTTTCCCAAATTGATTTAAACAACTATTATCTGCTGTTTTGGCATGGGCACGGGTTTGACAAATAACCAGGCCGGTTAAGATTATTATTAGAGATTATTCTCAGTTTTATTTTCATATGTAAGCAAATGTCACTTGTGCACAGTCATGAAAAAATAAGGCAGCTAATCAAGAGAGCATTGCAAGCTTTCTCCACGTTTTTGGCGCACGGTTACATTGGCTAGAAATTGAAGCAACACATTATTGAGCATACAGGCACAGGCCACACCAGGAAGGTCTTATCTTGTTAGAACCCTCAGCCACCTCAGTAAGGCCTATTTGTTTTGGCAAAGACATAATGCATTTTGAAGTCTCTTGTATACAGAATAAAGTACTTAAGTGGTTCTATCAGAAAAATGTTATCAAATGAAATACATGAAGGAATTGATAACCCCCAATGACATCATTACATGTGAAACCTGAAGGTTTTCTCTGTGCTACAGTTGTGACTGACATTGCAAGCCAAGAAGAAACCACATGTTTAAGTAATGTGAAAAAGTAAAACCCTAAATAAAACCCGAAGAAATCAGATGGATGGGTTTGTTTTTTTAAGTGCAGAATAATATGAATTATTAAATCAAAACATATGACACCCTCCAAATGCCAAAGCCTGACAAATGTCCCATAGCTAAAACTAAAGTCACCGGAGCCACACTGATCTTAGGCCAGCACTACAAAGTACACCTATATTGACTAAAATCATGGGCTTATTTGATGTGAACCTCCAAGAGAAAGATAAGCAGCAGAGGATGGTCTTTGCCTCTGGGGAGGAGAGCAACTCTGAGGTCCTGATGTCAGGGTAGTGGATGATGAAGAGGATGTCACAGATGCTGCTTGTGGTGCCTGATACCTGTAGTCCAAAGGAAAAAAAACTTGTTTAAATGTTTCAATATGTCTTAATACATCTGCAAGATCTAAAAGATATCAATTTTTTTTTTTTGCTGAGTTGTTACTGCCAAAAGCCAAAAACCTCTAACATATACTGATGAACATTTCAGGACTAAGTGTCGTAAAAATATTCTTCACACAACTTGCTTGATTGCTGTTCTCTTACCAGGATTGTGATTTTCTAACTCGTGATGTTGAAGCGGCCCTCTCTCTAACGGGCACGCTCACAAGAAGGTCTTGCAATAGCCTCGGAGAAAAGGCTCTCTCCATGTGGGCACCATCAAGGTTCAAGGTGAACATGGTGGGTGGTGACATGTCTAACTCCAACAGCATTATATTTTCAGCCTGTAAGGGCAGATGACAGGAATGATGTGGTTACAAAAGCACAATAGATAAGAGTAAATAGGTGAAAAGAGTGAGGGCCTGTGTGTGTATAGTGTAGAACTTTATGAATACCACTGTATCTGTGTTTTTTCATTAAATTCACTGTTCAGTAGCTAAATGTGTAACAGTTATTTCTGTGAATAGTTTCCATGACTACGACCATCTTCACATCCCCCAGCGAAGAAAGTTGCTGTGAACATGGTTAATGGAAATAAGATGACCCCATCACTCTTCTTTTGCCAACTGGCCTCTTAAAGCTCTGACAACTGACCTGATATCTGGATGGGGCTCCAGTTGCCGAGGCAACAGCCATCTGTGCATATTGGCTGATCGGCCTCTTATATCCCACGGCAGAGAGAGGCCTTCTCTTGACCTGAGTTGGTGTGCTAGGAAAAGAAAAGCATGGAAAAGGATGAGTATATACATACAAAGACAACTTTAAATTTTGTGTAGCCCTCGACATTCAACCCTCAAAACACTGTCAACTGATATGTTCCCACTAAAACAGTTGTTAGCACTTAGTTTCTCATTAAAAAGAAGTACAAAAGCCGACCTACCTGCTTTCCTTTGAATACAACCATATAACATTTGATAAGAGGCCATATTGCATGAGTCATTTATGGCCTAGTTCAAAGCTGGGAGATATAGCTTTTTAAACCTCGTGTACAAAAGACAGAGAGAATGAAAAAGAGAAATGATATCTTATAGGAGATATCTTAAAAATACCATAATCCCAAACTAGTTCTAATTAATATTAAAAAAAACTCTGTGTGCAAAAATTTACTTTTAAATGTACTTTTAATCATTTAAAATGTGATTAGGGGGATTATAAAGTAAAAATCATTTGCTGACCTCTCTGATGGAAGGACTGGTTGGAGACTCCACTGATCCTCCTCACAATCAAAGAGGAGCCTGCTCATAATCTTGTTCTTTTCCTCAGGGGGTATAAAATTCTCAATCAGGAGGTACCTGCAGTGCACAGAAAAAGTAGGTGCCAGTTGGCAAAGTATTTAATCAGTACCAAGAAAACAAAATCAACGTATATGGAAAAATGACTGTTAACTGATTCTTAAGTAATAATGAATACTTCAATGAAAAGCTGACAATGATTGCCTTCTAAACTTCTGAAAGTTTACATCCTGATGCCATATGACATACAAAAATACCCAACATGTATTTTATAACGTGTATGTGTATCAAATGTAATTTCAAATGCACAGTATATCCATATCCATATCCATGCCATATATCACTTATATATCAAGTAAACCATTCTTTAATCTATTCTACAATAAATGGTTAAAATTAGCATTGTATTTTGAAGACATTATTTAGTTCTTATTACCATGCAGTGTGTATTTTAATGGCATTATTAGAGTTGAATAAATCGGATCTCATTGTATCATGATTGTATTTCAATGGACTGAACTGTGATTGACTTGAAATCGACTGAATTATTTTTTTGGTCTAACTACCTTTAGACACTTTTGGTTTGGTTTGGTGCACTATATAGTGACATTACCCATGTTAACGTGCAGCATATACTGTTGTTCACAATAACTTATGATATGATATTCATGATACAATACTTTTGCTGTGATGATACTGATAAAAAGTAAAGATTTGAGGCTTTACTAAAACCTTTTTTTACTTAACCTTACTCAAACAAACAAAAAAACACAATTTAATTTCCTCTTTACATCAACTGAATGAGCTAAGGATGACATCACTTGTTTGTGGATTATTTACTTGTACTTGAGCTCTCTGGTGAGGTCATTCTGTGTCTCCTCCAGCTCCTGCCTGGTTGTGATTTGTTCATTGATCATGTCTTTCATCTCTCCCCTCAGCAGCCGTAGACTGGTGTACAGCTATACAGAATGGAGAGATGATAATAATTAAGCTGATTATCAAAACCTGAGTAGGAGAGGATCTAAAAAATTAAAAACAAACAGAATATCAGTGGGCAAGTGATCTTGGATAGAGATGCCCGGTGTGAAAAGGAATTGTTAAAGCTGTTTAAACACGCATCTGACAGCTTCTGATATTATACCTCAGGGACATATAAGTGTGTGACTCATTTTACCCTCTTCAGCTTCTTTGTTTTGTGTTCCACCTCCTGCTGCAGGGAGGAGAACGTCTCTCTTATTTCTAAGGTCTCCTCCTCTTGCAACATCATCTGCTGCTGGATCTCTCTTTCCCGCCTTATCTGCAAATCACAAAGTCAAAGTTGAAAGTCAGCAGGACGGCGTTAACGATTGCAAAGATCTTCCTTTGTGAGCTCAGAAAAACCTAGAAAGCAATGCTTTCTATGTTTGGCCCGAAATGAGTGAAAAGCATAAAAAACTAACCTGTTCCGCGATTTCTTGTCTTTTCATCTCCAGCATTTTCTGCTGTTCATTGGTGTGATCAATTATAGTCTTTCCCCCAACCAACAATTTGCTCTCCATAGCCTGCGAACAAAGGCAATTCATTATTTATGTAGATTTCCTTTGATTCCTTTGTGTCTCAACTATCAGACACCATGCTGTTTAAAACAACCCATTCAGCAAAACATCACCTTATATTTCTCTATGATCTTCTCCACGGCGTCCTGATCCCACTCCATGTCCTCCACGCTCCTCCTATTCACACTCAGGTGCTTTATCTTCTCGCTGCTCCTCTGGCAGGTCAGGGCCTTTGGGTTATCGACTTCCTCTTCCTTGCAGTGCTTCCCATCTTCCTCCTCGGCGCTCTGCCACATTTCTGCACCCTTCTCTCGCAGAATTTCCTCCTCCATATATTTGCTCAATCTTTTGCTGTGCCTCTTCCTCCGCCTCTCTTTTGCCAGCATCCCCCGCTCCTCCAGCTGAGCTTTCAAGCGTGCGATCTCCTGCTGGAACTCCCTCAGCAGGGCGTCTTTGGGGTCCTCGTTAATCCGAGGTTTGTTCTTGATTTTCTTGGCCCTGCTGGCGTACCTCAGCGTGGCCAGGGATTCGTCGAAGTTCTTGTGCGAGGGCCCCACCGTCGCTATCATGACGGTCTTGGCGTTCCCCCCCAGAGAGTCCTGGAGCAGGCGGGTCAGCTTGGAGTCCCTGTACGGGACGTGGGTGCTCTTCCCGTCGGCCAGGGCCGAAATGACGTTCCCCAGGGCCGAGAGGGACAGGTTGATTTTGGCGGCTTCTTTCAGGCGCTTGCCTTTGGCGCCCGTCTTGCTCTGGCGCTCGCTGCCGGCCAGGTCAACCATGTTCAGCTTCCCGACGCGGATGTGGTCCTCGCCATCTGGACCAGTTTGGCTGCACTCCACCGTGACCAGGAAGATGGCGTGGGAGCGGGAGCTGCGCTCGTTCATGTTGGTGAACCCCACGGACCTGGACTGGTTGCCGATGTTCATCACGTGCTCAATCTCAGTGGCGTTCTTCGTCACCACCGTGGACAGGTCTTTTACGTAGACGCCGGATTCCGGATTCTCCTTAAGTTCCAGCTTCTTGGAGTTGTCTTTGCAGAGAAGGTCTCTTATTTCCTCCTGGTATATCTCCAGGTAGGAGGACCTCACCAGGTATTTCTGGTTCTGACTCCTGGATATCTGCGTAAAGATGTGCTCAAATGAGTTCAGTATGACCCCTCTCCTCTCTGGGTCGTTTGACACCCCGTGCATGGTGAAGGTTTTACCTGTCCCCGTTTGTCCGTAGGCAAATATAGTGCCGTTGAAGCCCTGGAGCACAGAATCCACCAGAGGTCTCACCGCATCGTCGTAAATGTCGCTTTGTTTTGAATTCCAGCCATACACCGAATCAAACGTGAAGACTTTCATGGGCTCATCAGGTGGTGCCTTCGGGTTCCTGATGGTGATCTGTCCCAACCTGTCATCCAGCTCCAGGATATTTTCGCACCTCGTCATCTCCTCCCTCCTGCTGATCGGCCGGCAGCGGACCACCACCCTCACCGCCTCGCTACGTCTGGCTTTGGACATTTCTGCTGACCGAAAGTCAAACCAAAAAACTCTTCTCACCACGTTACAAAGTCATTTTTTTCTCGGGCCGGTCTTTCCTATCCCGTTCCCTTGCATCAGCCTCGATTTCATACGGTGACAGCAGCAAAAACATCCTTTCCGATCAGCGCGGCCTCTCCTCCGCCCTCAACATCCTTTCAGAGAGGTGGAGCGATGCGATGGGATGCGATGGGATGCTGGCTGACGAGACAACAGTCATCCAGGCCGACCGAGCCCACGCAGCGCCCCCCAGGTACACACCCTGCTCTGCGGACAATGGGAAGCAGACATGTGACCTGCGCGACGAATGAGCTCAGAGCGGAGTTTGTTGTGGCACACCGCTATGATCCAGTTCAGTGGCGGCGATAAATCATTTCTTTGAGCACGTCGTTTACGTCACCGTGAAAAGCAGGTTAAGGGGAAAAGCTACGTTTTGGTTGAGGCTTAATATTACATTCCGATCAAGCCACAATTGACTTTGTGCCAAAGAGAGAACAGAACACGCACTCATAATCAGGTCTGATCGTGGATAGATCACCCTTTTACACTCAAATTATAATCATGTTTTTAGAATGACCACGCCTGAACTTAAAAGCGAGTGTCATATTGTATCCTCTTTTTCTTCATTCCATCCTTATATGCCTTATTATATTGGAAATGGGTTTCTTAGTTATTTGTTTTGCTTGGAGCTACCAAACATTTATCCTAGAATAATTGTAGCTCTAACTTTAGATGTTTTTAAGACATACAAGCTAATTTACAACCGTGTCTTCTATTTAATAACTTACCTTTAGATAAAATTTGATCACTTAAAGCATTAAGGTTAAAATATTGTATGTCTAGTCCTAACACTTGAACATATTGATCTGCTAAATCTTCCAGAACAGTATACCTGTCAGTCATTCAAATTTCTTACCATTTCTTAACCTGCCTGCCTCTCCCGAACATTTTTTAACCAAAAAACAAGGAAGGTCAGTGCAAAAATAAAAAAACGATTTTTTTCCTTATTTTTCTATAATAAAGATTGGAATAAAAGTTTTTCTTTTCATTTTTCTGGACATGGGAGTAAATAACCAGCCTAATAAATACTTATCAGTACGCTGTATGGACTGGTGGAGCCAGAAAATGAAAACAAATAAATTCTCTTGGCAAAAATCTTTGTTTCTGCCATCTTAAACTCCCCTTCCACAAGCATAAAAGAAAATGAAAAGAAAGAGGAATTTTTCACTTACAAATCTTTATTGAAGGTGTACTTTTACATCATTTGCCAAACTGAGCAAGAAAGCCTTTAATGTACAAAAAAACCCCAGAGAGACACTTGATAAACCCCACCTTCAGACATTCATCAGTTTTCAAGAACTTACTTGCTAGTCTGAGTTAAATTCTATTTCATTTGCTTTCTTTACAGTCGTAATGTGTAAATAATTTGCCTCCATATGCCCCTTTGTCTATACATCAAGCAAATATTAAGTAAAAAATAAAAATTTCCACTTTGCTGCTATTCATTCAATATCGAGTTTATTAGGTGCACCCGAGTAAAAGGCTGTAATAGCCCACCTCGAATGAAAACAGTTGAGGGGGGGGTCAAATACATCCTCATCTGAAGGTTAAGGCTGTCATGATGACGGATATTACTGCAGGACTCGTGTATCGGACACCCCCCCTGTGGTAAGGTGTACCCAATAAACTGTCAAAGTGTGTTTTCAGCAGGTTTGTCCCCACGCTTGCTATCAGTGTTAGGCACATCTTAGTGGTAGACCGGAGTTTCATTATCAGCTACTGGCACGCGTGGTGATGCGGTCACTTGTGGAATTTCTTGCTGGAATCCTTTGCGTGATCCAGTAGGAGTTGGCATGGCGTGAACTGATTTCCGTAGATGGCTTCATACTGCCTCATCTTCTCCACAAGTTTGTCGGCGCCGAAGCAGTCCACGAAACGGAAAGGTCCTGAAAGAGAACGAGTTCAATGAAACCAGCGCGATGAGAGTTGAACAGCTAACGCTGCCCTAATGCTTTGGCAATCCCTTTTATTTGCCGGAGAGCAGCTGTTTTCTTTCATTCGGTGAGAAGATACAGACACTGATAAAAGCCAAGTACTGACCTCCAAGGCAAGGGGGGAATCCCAGCCCAAACACAGCTCCGATGTCTCCTTCTAGCGGGTTGTTCAAGATGCCGTCTTGCAAGCACAGCACGGCTTCATTGACGAACCGAGACACTAGCCTGTACTGCACATCCGAGTCTGACGAGCTGAAAACACATTCACATTCTGAAGTAAAGTATTTCCATAAACACAGGCCAGCATCATGTGGTGCAACTGAGGACTGCAGCTGCAGTATGAAGAGTGATAAACATTATAGGATTAGCTATATAAGCAAATTTATTTTGATCTGTGCTATGTGAACCGCTCATTCATACTGACTATTGGAATGAAAAAAAAAGAAGAAAAGAGAAGTCGTTGTCAGATTTCAAGCACTCCTTTTCCCTGAATGCACTTTAAATCCATACTTTCCGTAATAATACAAATATAATTGATAATTTGGTGAAGGCCGTTGGGGGAAAAGTGCGATTATAGCCATCTATTGTTGACCTACACTGCGGGATTTGGGGTCATCCTGTATTTCTCAATGATGTCTCCAATTTCAGGGTTGACTTCTTTGACTTTCCTTCCAGCCTCGTAGACATAGCAGCCCTTTCCTGATTTGCGACCTTAAACAAATAAAAACAAAACAAATACTTTTCTTTCAATTACATAGATCAGCTTTCATAAATAAATTAGCATTACAGTGCTGAATTAAAGTTAAAAAGAACCCTTTTTAAAAAGAAATCTGACGGCTCGTACCTTTAAATCCCAGGTCCACCATGGTCTTTAAAACCTCAACGTTTCCACCACCGAAGCGGGAGCCGAAAGCTTTGCCGAGGTCTTCTGCCACATGGGCTGCAACGTCAATACCGACCTCATCGGCCAGAGTTGCTGCACCCACAGGGAACCCAAAGCTTGTGGTGAGTGCATCCAATTTCTTTGGATCCACCCCTTCCTGGATGTGTACCAAGAAATTATATTTATATAAAACAGGTGACCAAATGTAGTAAGGAATGCTTAGTCTGACAACTCTATCAGACATGATATTTAACCCATAGTGTACTTTGAAAAAAAAAACCCCCACAATTATTGAATTGAATTAAAAGGCACCGAGCTCACATAGGAATTTGTAATATAAAGGTGCTAACCTGAAGCACTCGTACTGCCTCAGCCAACATAGGAGCCAGACACCTTGTTGTATAGAATCCAGGTCCATCCTATAAGAACAATTTTTTATGTATAATTACAAAACACAATGACCATCTTTTATGCTCAATTGGACTTCAACAGCCTGACAATTTCTCATTTTTGTTACATTTAATAGAACAGAAGAAAGACACCAAGCAGCAAATCTTACCCCAACAACGATGATGACTTTACCCTGCTTCAGGCCAACTGCCACCGCAGAGGCTGTAGTGTCCTTTGAGGTTTTATCAGTGGTAATAATCTCAAGAAGCTGCATCTTGTCCACAGGTGAAAAGTAGTGCATTCCAATCACCTAGTGACGCAAAATGAAAAATCAATCAACTTCTTCCAAATAAGAGGAATGCTTGTAATTGTCCAATTTCCAAGTTCAAACCTTGTCTGGTCTTTTGCTGGCAGCAGCAATGTCTTTGATGGGGAGAGCGGATGTGTTGCTGGCAAAGATACAGTGAGGTGGGACCACCTGCAGAGAAATGCTTGTCAGGTCAGCGCTCACCGGATCAACTCAGACTAACAAACAATGAGTAAGATAAGTCGGTACTTACAGCCTCCACCTCCTTCAGGACCGCATGCTTGATGTTAATATCTTCAAACACTGCCTCAATGACCATGTCGGCCTTCTCAAAACCCTTGTAGTCCAACGTTCCCGTCAGGTTTGACAGTATGGAGTCCCTCTCAAATGACGTGATGTTCTTCTTCTTTGTCTTGTCGTTGAGCCTAATCAAAAAAGTCAAAACAGCTGCTTTCACCTTTCAGTTGCTAAGAAAGCTAAAGCTTTTAAAGTCCCACTCAGGGCGTGGATCAAGTGCTAAATGTGAGAATCTGCCCACCCTTTGTAAACCTGCTGCTCTCCTCGGGCCAGTCCAGGCACCGTCGTGTCCTTGAGGATCGTGTGCACACCTTTGTCCACAGTCACCTGAGCGATCCCCGCTCCCATTAAACCCGCTCCCAAGATGGCAAGAGTTCTACCGGCAAACGAAAAAGATGGAAAAGTTATGTATCTTTAAGGGAGGAACACCTGTCATGGATTTATTGATGGCCAAGCGTGGTGTCAAAGCTTACTTTACTTCTCGTTCAGGAGTTCCAAAGCGATTCTTCTTGCAGGCAACCTGGCCGTGGTACAGACCAATCAGGGCGGCCGATTCTGAGGTTCTTGCCAACGTACCAAAATTCTATGCCAAACATTGACAAGAAAAAAAGAAAAAAGATAGCTTTTCAGTTTATTAATGTATCTTGTAACGGAGCTAAAGAAAAGACAGAAACTGTACCTGAGACTCTGCCAAGTATCCAGCTACAGGACCTTGTTCAATTCCAGTTTTCACACACTGAAAGAAAATATAGAAAAAATTTTAAGAATTTAAACAAAGCTCGAGAAAAAGAGTAGCTGCTGCAAGAAAACAAAACAAATAATTTACATTAATTCTCCCAGCAGAGGGGCAAAAAGAACAAAAGAAAAGTTTCATCCTTACAGATAAAGTGGTTGTAAAAGTGTTGCACAGAGGGGAAGAGTCACTTACTTCAATGATCTTCAGGGGTGCTGGGTAAAGTCCCTTACTCTGCTTCATAACTTTACCGTGGACCGTTTTGTAAATTTGATTTCGTACCATCTCAATGTTCATCACATAATCTTGAATTTCTGTTACAGCAGAGAAGAAATTGAATCAGTTATAAAAACATCCGTATTGGCTACAGAAATCAACCCTTAAATGAGGCCAATACATCTTACTCTGCATTGTGCCCTTCTCTTTGTGAAGAAGAATCTTCTTATTCACAATCCCTCTGGCACACTCAATGGCAACTTCTTCCAAGTAGTCAATTGTTCTTTCCTCTGGACTCTTTAACCCTGGTCCTGTGATATAAGAAAAAAAAACGATACAGAAAGTTCTATTTGTCCAATAAACTGAATCTTAACCACTGAACAACGCACAATCAAAGCAGTCCATCCTTTTTGAAGTGTGTAAGTAAAGGTGAAAGTTTACCCAGAGGGTCCACTAACTGGTCGACGAGCCCCATCTTCTTGGCTTTATCTGCTCTGATGTTCCTTCCTGTCAGCATCATATCAAAAGCATTTGGAACGCCAACCTACAGATTATGAATGCACATATATATGTGTATTAGTTAATCAAAATGTTTTTTTTTTTTTTTTTTTATAAATGACATGATCTTTTCCCCCTTAGTCACTAATCAAAATTTCAATCAAAGCAACTTGCTGAAGCATGCTAAAAAGAAATTAGGAGGGGCACTTCAAGACAAAGCATGACAAACCATTTTGGGGAGTCTCTGGGTACCACCAGCTCCAGGTAAAAGGCCCAGCATTACTTCAGGAGTACCGAGAACTGTTTTCTTGCTCTTTGTTGCTACCCTGTACTGGCAGGCAATGGCGAACTAAAACACAAGCACACACACAACAAAAGATGAGTCCAAAGCTTCATCATGTGCCCTTTTCAATTTTTCCAACATACTGTTTATTCCTGGGAAGAGTTGTATTTACCTCCAAGCCTCCACCCAAGCACGAACCGTTGATTGCAGCAACAACAGGCTTTGGAGACTTTTCAATTTTCTCAAACATCTTCTGTCCTTCTTGAGAAAGTTTAGTCACCTCCTCTGCACTGTTGCAGCCCTGGATCATACTGTCAAATCAAGAGTTTTCATTAAAGTTGCTAAAACCAAAGACAGGATTAGAGATTAGACATTTTAGTTCTAAATAAAAAGTAGTAATGCTTAAGTGGGCAACACTGGCTTTGCAGAGAAAAAAAAGAAAAAACAAACAAGCGAAGAAGCAAGCCAAAACTTTAAATTTAGACAAAAGGGGTTTTCTCTTACTTAATATCAGCCCCTGCAATGAAGCACCCCGGCTTTGAGGAGATAAGGACAGCGCTTTGGACGGCATCGTTGGCCCAGATTTCATTCATTACTTCTGTCATCTCCTTTTGCATCTGAACTGACAGTGTGTTAACCTGTAGGGAAAAATCATAATGAAGGTCTTGTGCACAATTCAGAGGAGTGCAAACTGGCATCTGAATTACATCTGGATGCCCACCTTGGAGGTGGGATCATTGAGTCGTACAACAGCAACATCGCCCTTGACCTCGTAATTCACATGTGTTCGGGCTAAAAATAGAGGAGAAAGAATAAAATTATACCAGTGGACAACAATAGACAATTTTTTAAAAAGTATTTCATGATTTTGACATTACCCAGCATGGCAGGCGCTAAAGAGAAGGTGCGCAAGGTACTTCCTGAAAAAGGAAGAGAAACTGTGTGACTTTATTGCTGCTTTATCCAGAATGAGTTCTCTGACCTGCTTCTCACTGGCGAGTCGCATTACCCTAATCTTCAAGCGGGATAACTTGAAATGAACATTTCCAACCCAAATAAACTATAAAATCGACAAAATACCCTTGTAAAATAAACATATCACTTGTATATGATACCTTCTCTTATGACTGCCGTGACCTCAGTCGGTCTCAGCCATGCTATGCAATCCACTGGAAAATGACCCTTCACCTACATTCTCCGCCTACCAGACACAGTGGCCAACACAATGGCAAATGAATGGCAAAAGACTTTAAATTCTCCTGATGCTCTCCAAACATGTTTCTCCAATGGTGAAACTTAAATTTAGAACTTAAAGATGACAATACATCGACGCCATTCATCTTAAAACCAAGACACTCTCCGCCTTCATCGATTCCGTAGCAGCAGGCTAGTTAGCACAAATAGCAAGTTTACACTGAAGTTTGCAGACTCTAACAAAAAGGTTTAACTGACAAGGGCGTTCTAGTTCAATGTTCATTGATACATATATTTACTGAAACATCCAAGAGACCTTGTTGTAAATATCACCACCACACATGTCAGCCTAAGTTTCTTCTGAGCTAGCAGCTAGTAGAGAAGGCTAATTAGACGTCTATGACAGAGCAACCCCAATGTTTTCAAAAATATTCTTTGCGTATGTTTTCTTTAAACTAAACAAGCATGATGCGAATTCTACCTGAAGTTAAAGCATATCTTCTTGCTGACAAATTAGAGAGAACGCCAAGGGCTCGAACACAAGCCATGTTGGAGCGGAGGTCAGTCGGCGGTACTGTGAAGTGGAGCTAGCTGACTCGCTCACTGTCAAAGTGCAATCATTGGTGCTTCAGAGACCACTAGAAGAAGCAGGTCTGGCTACTTTCGGTACTTCCTGAAAATGATGAATCGGACAAGAAGCTAATTGGCTGTTACTGAACAATCCCACATTTCATTGGTTAATTCCAAAGACATAGAAGCTCATTGGGTGTTCAAAGAGCAGCGTTACTCTTTATTTAAATCTGAAAAGAAACAAAAACAGATATCTCAAAATTATAGTGTTGTGCTATTTTCTAATGTTAGATTTAAACCGTTAAAAAAAAATCTATGGTCGTTTTTCTATAGTACATAACGCAAATTTGAAAGAGCAAACAAAAGAGCCGAGTAAGTGCAATGGCAGCTTTCTAGCACAAGACGACAGCAGAACTCAGTGTGTTTGACCAAGATAGTACAAGCTACCAAAAGCTGATACTGTTACCTTAACTTTTCAGACGCTTCAACAATAACGTCAATCTTATAAACCAATGTATACAAATAAAGAAGACTAAAGAAGAAATAAACAAAATAAGAAATGGAATTCACAGCTGGGATTTATTTTTTCACCACTGTAGCTCTTGTTACTATACACTTTTAATTATTGTTAACTGTGTACTCAAGTCCTCTTGTACAGATGATTTTTAGTTCCTACATCTCACTGTTTTGGCTATGTAAATGTTTATTGACAATTTCAAATCAATTCCACAGGCATGGCACCCCATGTAGCTCAGCTCTATTATTGGGACAACATTTTTTTCAGCAATTAAAAAATGGGTTAATGGAGGTAAAACAGACGACGTTGTTTAATGAATTAACATTCAAAAAGTATTACAGTTTTATTGAGCAAACTTTTGAAATATGTTGATGAATTTGTCTGATTCCTCTGGTGGAGGTTGTGTGAGTAACTGCGAAACATTTTTAACCTCAGCTAACAGGAACTGATTACTTTTCTGATATGCTGCCTTCATTGCTTTATTGCTCAACAATCCCTATGTTATGTAGCAACATTTTAAGGCATTTTATAAGTGTAACTGTAAATGTAGTCATGCATTGCCCCAATTACATTTCTTTTTATACACGTATTCTACCAATTTAATATTGGAATGATGAAAAACAAGGGCAAATAACGTTAGAAAGTTGAGAACCGATAGAATATATTTTAGGTGCTACATTTGATGTATTGTGACTTTCAACGAGCATGATAAAAATGTTTAATTTCATTATCTCATCACTGGAGCAGATTTCCTCTATTTGTACAGCAGTAAGATCATTAATTTAAATTCAAAGTAAACATAAAACGTTTGTGCAACAAAAAATAGACCAGGCTCAGTGAATGAAGTTATTCATACAAAATTAACTTGCTTCTTCAAAGGAAATTTCCTCTGAAGTATTCGTATTTGTGACTACAGATTTACGTTATTCAAGAAAATAGAACTAACAGTAAGCTTATATGGATAAATACATCTAAAACAAGTCTTTTACAAATTAATAATTGACGTACTTAGTATTTTACATCCTGACTAGACATTAAACTCAACGAGGAGCTGATGGCAGCAGTAGTCCTGAGAAGAAGGCGGAACTAAGTGTAGCTACCAGGTGACGATCCAATCAGAGGCTAGAATCTCACATAGCAACACCAATCAGCGAAGAGGGACTGACTGGTTGCGAGGGTAGTGGTCGTGGCTGTGTGGTGGAAGAAGCAAGTGCTTCCTCTGGTTTGCTTGCTACTAGATGTAGTAGCAACATTCTTATCATATATCTGTCAAGCGTGCCGCCTTACATGCAGGCGTTTAACAATTTCCTCATTTTGTTTTTTTTTTGCATAGTTGCACTGCAAGCCAGCTTGTAAGGTGAATCTAATCTTGTCTGAAAAAGCATATTTGATTGTAAAAGGGGCACGAAATTTCGATGCCATCCCCAATGGAGGGATCTTCCACAGAAGGTGACCTGTTTACTGTGAAACATGAGCTGAAAAATGGTAAGTTGGCTGCCAACTGGTGAAACTAAATGCAGTAGATTTAATTTGACATTTTCCCTCCATACACGTGACGGGATAAATGTTTGCAGGCTAGCTCGGAGGAGTCAACTGTCACTGTCAATGGACGTTTGTACTAAGCGCTAACATTAACGTATACGCTCATAGAAATACAGAGATATCGTAGTCCGACTGTCATTACAGTTAGTAACGTTTTTGTAAAATAACGCACACTTGGTTGTCGTATCATGTTACTAATGGCAGCTAACCGCTAGCGTTACTCATTCACCGTCCTAAACCAAGGTAATAACATTAGCTTAAACTGGCTGTTAATTGGCGGCGAGTCACTAGGTTGAATTAGGCTGTTGATGAAGATTTCACCAGGTTTACTTTATTGTCAGACCTGAACCATAAAGCTAATAGTTGAGTTTCTATAGTACTGCCTTAATTTGTTAGCAACGGCAGCTAACTTCTCTTTTGGGAACAAACAGACGCAGTTTCAGCGTTAACTCACAACCCCCAACTTAGCCTGGCTTTATTATACTGTACACATCTTACACAACTGTTTATCAGCGGTGCCTGTACGGACTGTTAGTTCGAATAACAATGCCAGGCAGATAAGTCAAACCGGGTTTCATCTTTAGTGTAGTTGTGTTGGGATATTTTTTGTTTAACCATTGTTTTGAACAAGGTAAAAAGGACCCCTGGGATTGAGTGTCTTTTGCGAGTGTCTTTGCGAAGTCGGACAACAAAAGTTTCACAGCAACACACGCAGTACACAAAAAGTGTAGACAGAAAAAAGCTAATCGGTGCTCCTAATCGGAACTAAAGAAAGCGAAGCGTCTAAATGTCACAGTGTCACATCAAACATGGACTGTTGTGATTAACAGAATTTGGCTGGGGATTCTTCCTGTGACCATAGTGTAGAAAGTATTGTTGTGAAGCAATTCATGATCTGGGATGGTGCTCATGTAGAGCCAAATATTTTAGTGGAGAAGGTTGCAGCACAGATTGACAGTGGAAGTGTTTTTATAATGACAGTGTTGCTGCTCAGGCTGCAACATGACTATGCTACCCTCAGATGTACTGCCCTGCCCTAAATATGCAACCTGTCGCCTGTATCAGTGGGGCTGTTTTTTTTATATACCACAACATTTTGGTTTAGTTACTCCTTGGTACTTCCGTTTGTATACATGTGGTAGCATTTAACTCTGAGGAGATCACACATTTGGATAGAAATCCTTTGCCCATTTAGTAAAGGCCAAACTTCTTCATTTCCTGTTATTACAAACAAGTTGATATGTGGAAGAAAACCTTTCCTAACAATGCAAAAGGGATCAATTTATCGCTCTGTTCTAATCCTTGTTACACACATCAAATACTTTTGTATGCAGAAGCATAAATGTGAAGCCACAGTGGAAGTCAATTTAATATGTCATTTGGGTAATTAAATGAAAAACAAAAATAATTAAACAAACAAATAAGAAATCTTTCCCTCCTTAAAAGTGAAGCGGCTCCTCCTGCCCGATTGGACACCTCTGTCAGTCTATTAATAAACGCCAAAATCAAACTTGGCCTTGGCAGAGTAAGCTTGACAAGGGTATTATGCAACCACAATCTGCGACCTCAGAACTGAATGACAGTGCCGTTGTTTTAAAATAATTTGGTTTCCACGTCAGTCACAGCCTATAGCAGTTACCGCGTTTCTTCTTGTGTGTTACGGGGGGGAAAAAGAACAATGGGGAAAGATTCAATCAGCTGCATTAATTGCTCAGTCGCCTATTTTCAGAGTGTGAGACAGACGGAATGTGTTCACTACAATGGACATGGGCTTCTTAAAGCCTGCTCGGCCCAGTCAGCTTTAGCGCCAGGCTGTGATTGAGGAAGACATGGGCAGCAACTGATGGCGAGCGCTGAAATCACTTAAGACCTTTGATGGAAGATAATGACCTTTTGCTGGTTAATGTACCGTGTTTACTTGCCTTAGTAAGGAGGATTGTCATGGATTATTTATTTTAGAGCTGTTGTTTTTTTAATGAACAGCTGAAGACAAGTCTGGTTTTTCATGATTATTGTCATCTAGAAGATGGTTGTCAATTTAATTATGTAGTCTTCAGAATTGTCCATTTTGTTGCTGCTTTTATTAAACAACTTAGTCATCATGCTACCAATCAGATCCTGTCTTTAGCATTACTTCTTCTGAACCGCTGTCTCCTTAGTTTGGAAGCATACCTCTCCAGGCCTTTAGCACACATCTTCCAGGCCAGCATAGTCAGAGGATATTTAGCAGCAAAATTCATGATTCGGTAACAAAGGACAAAGAGTGCTGCACTACAGATGTGCTTTCTGGGGCCTTCTTTTTGGCAACACCGAAACAACAGCTGTTCAGTTTCAGATGCTTTTACTGCCTGGCTCTCTAAACAACGTCAAATGGGCGGCTGGTCATTTTCTCACTAAAATGTCTGCTCATTAGCCAGCTGCTTAATCAGGCATCATGTCACATTTGTTACGTAGGTGCGTGAACCTACAATTGTAGATGGAGAGCCACTAAAGAAAATACACTCCACGCCGTTTGTTTTACTGTATCAAATCCATTACTTGATAAACCTTTTAGACTACACAAACTACCTAATTTATGTAATATCTTGCCTTCAGTGCATAGTATTTAGCCAAAGCCTTTTTCCTATTTTTTGTTACTGGTCTGATTTAATCCTCATTGGGGAGGTTGAAAGAATTATTGTGCTTTGCAGTTGCAGACAAGCTGTTCTGTATTGAATATTCATAGATTCTCAGTGGTCAGTGGGTGGTAAGATACCTAAAGTACGGCAGACACTTCTCAGGATGGAGCAGAGTTAACCTCCCATTGATATTTGATTTTCTTGGACAGGGTTTAGTAACCTCAAATGCTGCTTTATAACTTCACTTTTTGAGGGCATCGCTGCATCTTGCTGTTTAAAGTTTTGGCTGATGGCATGATTATTTTTTTATTCTGCTTCAACTCCAGCCAACCTGACTGGCCATGTGGAGAGGGTGGGCATTGAAAACTTTGAGCTTCTAAAGGTGCTGGGCACTGGAGGTGAGTCCTTTTACCTTTGTCTCCAGCTATGTTTCACACAGAGAGTGCATTCTGATGTAGATTTAACAAACAGATGTTCTCTACAGCCATCTGCTTTAAATCTCAGGGGCTCTGTAATCTTTGTCAACAATATCTTTGACTTCTTGTGCAGCTTTTTTTTTTTTTTTTTGCCATTCTACACTATCTTTTACTTTGGTATTAGCTGCCACAGAGACAAAAAGAAGGTGCAATAGTCCCACCTTGAGCAGTTTTTGTGAAAAGGGTTTCCACTTCAGGACAGGAGATGACGTTTAGGAAAAAAAACAACATCTGCCTCTGTGTGTCTTTAGCATGTTATTTCTCAGCCTTTCCCCTGAACCTTTGTCTATTTTATATATCAGCATATGGCAAAGTGTTCCTGGTGAGGAAAGTGAGCGGCCACGATGCGGGGAAACTGTACGCCATGAAGGTTTTGAAGAAGGCCACAATCGTGCAGAAGGCAAAGACGGCTGAACACACGCGGGCGGAGCGGCAGGTGCTGGAGCACATCCGCCAGTCTCCATTCCTCGTGACGCTTCACTACGCCTTCCAGACTGACACCAAGCTGCACCTCATCCTCGGTGCGGACGTGTTCTCTTAATCTCCATTTTTCACACTTTGCTGGATGAAAAATAAAAAAACTGTTTTTTTTTAAGGAAGTCAAATGAACCTTTTACTCTCCAAATGGGTTGATTAAAAAAAAAAAAATAGAATAGTAATTTTTGTTAATTGAATGCATTTTGTGAAAACAGTTTGCGCTGTCTTCCCGGGAAGTAAAGCACTCAATGTAATTTTGTATTAAACCCGATACATGCTGTCTCCATTCTAGATTACGTAAATGGTGGGGAGCTTTTCACACACTTGGTCCAGAGAGTACGGTTTAAGGAGCAAGAAGTAGCCCTGTACAGTGGAGAGATTGTGTTGGCTCTGGATCATCTGCACAAGGTAGAGTTAGTCTCTCCTGAAGACACTGAATGTATCACTGTGTCTGTGCTTTTCGTTTGATGTGTCTTTCATTGCCTCGTTGCAGCTTGGGATCGTATATCGGGACCTTAAACTCGAGAATATTCTACTGGACTCAAGTGGTCACATAGTTCTCACAGACTTTGGTCTTAGTAAAGAGTTTGACCAGGTGCGGTTTGTCTAAATCTCTGTTCACAAAGATTTCTGATTGACTTCTTTTAAATCTGTTTGCTTTTGTGGTATTTATGTTGCTTAGCTGCTGTAAATCAAATATCCTCCAAATCTGTTATTAACTGCTGTGGACAAACATTTTCTTCTGAGCTTTGGTATCTAAAATCCTCTGTATTTTTAATCATCCGTTTGTTCTGTTGCATCTGTCTCGTGGAATATTTCAGGTTGAAAGGGCTTTCTCTGTCTGCGGCACGATTGAATACATGGCTCCTGAAATAGTTGAAGGGGGAGAGTCTGGACATGACAAGGTAGATATTATCGCATCTTCCTTTTTTATTTTTATTTTCTCAGACAAGCACCTGTGCACAGATTTAACTTCTTAAGTCTCTTTGGGTGTCTTCCAGGCAGTAGACTGGTGGAGCCTCGGTGTGCTGATGTATGAGCTCTTGACTGGTGGATCGCCTTTCACTGTCGATGGAGATGAGAACTCACACACCGACATCGCCAAGTAATGATTTTCAATTGTTATTATGCGATCTGCCGCAAGTCATAAAGAGACTGCAGCGCTAAGCATACATGTATCTTGCAAATCGCAGGAGGATTTCCAAAAAGGATCCCCCTTTTCCCAAAGACATGGGACCACTGGCCAAAGACCTCATCCAGCGACTCCTCATCAAAGATCCAAAGAAGAGATTAGGCTCAGGTCCTAATGGAGCCGAGAATGTAAAGAAACACCCGTTTTATCAGGTGAAGCTCTTTTTAAAAAATATTTAGCAACGTTCACAGAAGCGAAATGATATTTTGACCCATAAAAGGGTGAGTTTGAGTGTGCAGGAGACATTTTTGTATAAATTCAATAAGACTTAGAGCAAATCTCAGTGTTTTGTTTAAAAAAAATCACCATAGAAAATAAACTGGGAGGACTTGGCAGCGAAGAAGGTACCTGCGCCGTTCAAGCCGGTGATACGGGACGAGCTCGATGTCAGCAACTTCGCTGATGAGTTCACAGAGATGGACCCCACCTACTCCCCCGCAGCTCTGCCTCAGAACTGCGACCGTATCTTCCAGGTCGGTGCAAGGAAAGGGATGTCTGATAACCAAAGTTAGGGTTACGTACTGGCTGTGGTGCTGCCAAATTGCCTTCTTCCTTCCTTAGGTCATTGCACAGCACAACGTTTACATCTGCATTTGTTTCGCGTCCGTGTTTGTCTGAGCTTTGGTTGCATGCAGTGTGAAATGTTGACACGGATGAAAAATAGCATTATGTATTACCCACTTTTTGTCTGCGACTATATTTGACATACTCCACGGCAATTGAAGTAATCAAGTGAAGTTGTGAATGTCCTCAAAAGGTTGCTGTAAGTCAACATGAGTCTGTCTGTGTGCATTGGTATTCAAATTGACTAAAAGGCCTTTTATTGAAGTAATTGCTGCCATATGCAGCTCTCATTGAAGTAACAGATGTGAATGACTATTTTTGATGTAGCTTTGAACCGTAATGTGGCCCACAACTCCATGCCAGCTGATAGCTGTCTGATGTATTGCATGAAATTTCAACTCTGATTGCCTTCTGGATCCTTGAGCTCGGTAGATCAATAGATCCATTAACGGGCTTCTCTCATGGAATAAAAGGTTACACTTTAGAGCATCACCACGTCTGTCTCGGTTACGCCTTCAGTCTTTGATTGCCAACTTCATCTTGGCTTTTTTCCCCTCTCAGCTGCCATTCACACAGTCTGAAATTTTGTGGTCTTTATAATTTGCAAGCCTAGCAATCTCTGAGATAACGACAGCAATCCCAGTTTAAACCGTGCACTTGCTCCCCCGTGGTGCCTCACAAAACAAAATTAAAATTGCATTAAGTGTGCCAAGATGTAATTTCACAGCAGAGCAATCAAATATTCAAGCCCGGCAATTTAGGGCATCTCATTCATTCGGCATCCATCCTTCCGTCCATCTATTGCTGTCACTGCATACCACACAGCTGTTTGCGTGCCGGTTGGGGGAAAAAAGAGAGGGAGATTAATACCAGCTCAAAGCTGTGGGCTCCCCACAGCTGGAATTATGCAGGCGGCGTTCTACAATGACAAGCTTAACAATAGAAACAGCTGGACAGCCACTGTCACTCACAAATGAGCAAAACCTGTCTTATTTTTGATCAGGCCAGTGCAGCAGGGGAGACATTTAAAGAAAAATCCCCAAAAGTTTTGCATTATACTTTTTTCCCCGTATTTATTTTTGTTATTTCTGTGACAGGAAGAACTTGCCTTTTCTTTAGTGCGTGTCAGTCATCCCCGACTTTATGTCTCAGTAAAAGGAAAACACTCTGAGCTTTTGTGTTTCCATGTGCAGGGTTACTCTTTCATGGCCCCTTCCATCCTGTTCAAGAGGAATGTGGTGATGGACGACCCAGTCCAGCTGTGTGGGGGCTCGGAGAGGCCCGGCTCTGCTGCCGTGGCCCGTAGCGCCATGATGAAGGTAAGATGAATACACTTGGATCCCCCAGCACAAACACACTTAAGCTAATGGATGCTGTCACAGAGAGATGAGCTTTTTCCCTTCCTCACCATTCCACTTCAACCTTTTTTTTTTTTCCTAAATAGAGTTTCTTTTGCTGGACTTGGTTACAGTTTGTAGAGTCTGTTTATTCACTGGTTGTTTATAATTGTGGTTGTATGCATTTGTGATATATATATATATATATATTTGGGCTTTTTAGTGTCAAGTCTTTTGAAACTTAACCTTTTCTCCCAAATTGATCTGAGATATTTTTATTAGTAATTCATAATGTTTTTCTGTCCGGTCATTCGTCAACGAAAGGATTTCAAAGTAAATGTATGAAGCATTTTGACTTGCATGTAAACCAAGTTGCAGCTTCATGAAAATGTTTTTTTTTTAAAGTGTTTGAACACTTTTGAAAGTGGAAGTTTTCAGCCTGCAGTCTTGCAGCAGGTTGCTGCAGAAGTGCTCAGCATTCCAATAAAGTGTCACTGTATTTAATAGTTTTAGTTAATACTGTACTGCTGCTTTCTTAGTCCCCAGTATTTTTAATATACAGTGAAAGCTTTTCATTGATTGTTTTCTTATTTACCATGCTGAGGAGAACCTATTCCTTAACGTGGATCTCATTATATACATTAGAAATTGTGAAACAGAAACCTACGGTGTGTTACACTTTGGTAGCATGTCTCAGTCAGTGTTTCTATGGTTCGGTCTGGGCAGGACTCACCTTTCTACATGAGTTATGAGATGGACCTGAAAGACAGTGCTCTTGGAGAAGGTAGCTTCTCCATCTGTAGACGCTGCACACACAAGAAGACCGGACAGAAATACGCCGTCAAGATCGTGAGCAAAAGGTACAGGCTCATAAACCCATTCCCTCTAAAATTTGTTGGTTAATCCAGATACTGTGGGACAAATTGACTGTTTCTAGACAGAAGATTCCACTCATGAATGGTTTATTGATCAAATACAAATATAAAATTCACTCAGTTGATATAAAACTTTGTTAAAAGATATAAAAACTTTTTGGTTTGTTTGTAGTTTTCTCCTTTAAAAAAAAAAATCTAATCATGTTGTAATCTGCTATAATCTGTAGGATGGAGGCACAGACTCAGCGGGAAGTCGCTGCCCTAAAGCTCTGCGATGGCCATCCTAACATTGTCAAGTTACATGAGATTTACCACGACCAGGTAAGTTGATACTTGGAGTGTTTGGGGACCCCATCCATAGTTAGTCCAAGAACTGAAACAAGGCAGATAAATGCGAACACTGGGAGCCCACTCGGGCTCTGTGTCTTTACATATTGTCCCATGAATTTTTCTGTGTTCCCAATATTTCACTGATGATTTATTTCTAAACTGCAGCGGTACGAACGTCCTTCTTGTGCTGCTAAATAGAGACAACCTAGATTCACTCTTGTGTGGCTTATTGAGCGGCGCACTTAACACAAACTGAGTGTGCATACGCTCCAAATGCAGCTTACCCCGCTTATTGGAAAGGTGTTTTCATGTGTCTGACTGCATCCAGGTTCATTAGCAGAGGTCCTTCATGCCCAGGAGCACCACTTTAGTGCTGATGAGCTCAGTGGGGTTATTACTGTACCTTGCAGGCCTGTGACCCAGATCAAAGCTGTGCTGCCTCGCTTCGTCTCCACTGAGTCCTGCCTTTGTTCCTCAGATCCGCCACTAATGAGAAACTCTACCCTGTTGCCCAGACACATTATTCCCTTCCCACTTTATTTGGCCCCTTTCACTTTTACTCAATACTATTATGGTTTAATTTCCCCCCCAACATGAGATCAAGGGTGTGCTGTTTTTCTCTTATTTGTTTCCCAACAGAGAAAATAATTCTATTTTGAATTTCCCAAACCAGACTTCTGTTGTTTCCAACTTGCACTCCAAGCTGTAAAAAGATTAGATTACATTATGATAAAAAAACAATGCAGTTTGATGCTGAAATGTATTGGAGTGGATCTATTGTGTTATGTAAAAGAGTGGATCTAAGGAGTAGATCTATTGTGTTATCTAAAAGAATGTTGAAGATTGGAATGCTGTTTGGACAAACGCTAACTTACTCTGTTTTGTGGACACCACAGCTCCACACATTCCTGGTTCTGGAGCTGCTTGGTGGAGGGGAGCTGCTGGAGAGAATCCGCAGGAAGCAGCATTTTAGCGAAACAGAGGCCAGTCGCATCATGCGCAAACTGGTGTCTGCCGTCAGTCACATGCATGACGTAGGAGTGGTGCACCGGGACCTTAAACCAGAGGTATGAAATTTTAATTCAGTTGCGCGGCGGCTAAAAATCTTTCTTTTTTTTCTTTTTTCTTTTTTGTTTCTGCACAGTTTGTGGTGCGTACAACCTGACTGACTCATATTCTTTTAAGACAGAATCAATGTGTTTTTCTGAACAACAGATGATAGGTAGACTTGTCCTTCTGACTCTGCAATCTTTATCAAAACAAGAGTAAAATTGTTTGACCCCACATGGGTCAGAAGGACCTGGTCAATCCTGATGTACAATTTTACAGGCTCTTGAGTCGGCCATTTTTGCTGAGCAGAAAAGAAATGATTGCTGTCCGTGTCTTGGAATTGCTTTGCAGAACCTGCTCTTCACAGACGAGAGCGAGAACTCCGAGATAAAAATCATAGATTTTGGCTTTGCTCGTCTCAAACCACCAGACAATCAGCTTCTGAAGACTCCCTGCTTCACCTTGCAGTACGCTGCTCCAGAGATACTCAAATACGATGGCTATGATGAGTCCTGTGACCTGTGGAGTCTGGGAGTTATTTTGGTGAGTTGAAGAACAAAGCCCTGGTGAAAACCTGAGCTTCAAAATAAACTTAAATCGGCTAATCAATATACATGAGAAATGGCAAAGAGAACATCCACAAAGTTGTGCCTGGTTTTTCTTTTTTTCTTATTTTTTTACGAAATATTATTTGATTTTAAGTTGAATTCAACAATGTTTGGTTCTTAGTCATGTCAGAAAAGAGGTAGAATTGAATGAGAGTGCAGGGCTTTGGAGGTTAAATTAGCAGCAATTTGAAAAAATACTTTCAATGCTGAGCATTTCCATAAATCTCCTTTCTGGAAATCTGGCCATTTGACATTTTTGGTTTCAGTTGGATCTTGATATTTAGTTGTTTGACGGAAAGGTAATAAATTATCCTATAATGGTCATTTTTTAATTTAAGTGACGAATGAATCAGTTGAGTCCTTTTGTTGGAATGAAATTTGATAAATTAATTTTCCTGATGCTCCGAGGCCTTAAAGCATACATGTACTGTATATACATACATTTGATTCTTCTGATCCCAGAGGAGTGGTTGTGTAGTGGTTGCCAAGCAACTGTTGATGTTTCAGCCCTTAAGGCATGCGACAAATAGAAAAAACATCTTGTCTTGACCTATGTTGTTTGCGAATATAGTAACAGGTGTGTCTTACTCCTGGTTAAGACTTTAATCTTGAGGATACTCTTAATTTTGCATGTTAAGATCATTTATTATTTTAACCACATATAGTGGCCCAAAAGAGACAAAAAAGCTCTTTTTTCAGAAAGCCTGAGGAAAGTAACCCAAATGTATAATTTTGACATTTATAGTTATATTTAAAAAATCCACAGCTTAAAGCAGTACTTTGAAAATCTTTTTAAATTGCTGCTAACTGATTTAATGAATGTTTAATAAGAATCTCTGTACACAGTTTATGGACTAAAAATCAGCTCCAGGCCATTCCGACTAAAAGATTAGTTATTTGAAGTGCCTTTAGCTGTCAGTATCCCCATGCATACATGTAGAAATGCATGCCCGACCAATGTATTTTTATTTCTTTATTTATTTTCCTTGGTGGATTTGTTTTGCATGAAAATCATTTCACCCAGCCCTCAGCATCCTGTAGAGCTGACTCGGTTAAAACGCTCACCGCAGAATGAAGGACGACCAGAGCAGCTCTGGTTGCATTTGGGTCACACAAATGTCAACCCCGTTCAAGCTCTTTAGGCATGAGAGGTAGAGAGGATAAGGAGAAGGGTGCACATGGAGCCAAACGGTGAGATTCCTTTGCTTGGCCAGTCATCCAGGCAGAGGCGAGGCTTTATGTTGAAGTGCTGCCGTGCACCACCACATCCTGCGGGGGGTCGGGTTGTAGTGTGCCGCGCCAGGCTTTGACGAAATGGCTGTTGACGCGTTCTATGCACAATGCCCCGAAAGCCAAGCCAGCTGAGGCAGGGAGGGCGATCCAGGCAGAACAGAATCAACCCAAAAAGGCTGATTCCAACCACCGTTTTAATAAGGGCTGTGAGGGCAGCAATAAGCAGGCCAAAGTGAGAGTATTTGTTTATTCAGCCGAGCACAGGTTGCTCTTCTCTTTTGAGGTGGTGCATCCACGGTCAACAACAAGCAGCCTCACAATGGAACACTGGATCGTCGTGATCTGTCAAGCGCTTTTCAAAGCTTGTTGTTGAATACACACTTTGTTGTTTTTTTTACTTCCTAGCTCTTTTTACACAGCAAGCTAATAAACAAAACAAGCACAGAACAGTTCGTATGCCACACTTGCGTTTAGATATCTGAGCCCTGACACTGCGCTGATGTAGCTGATTATTAAGCGGTACGTGTTGTCTTCCTCTGTTTCAGTACACCATGCTGTCCGGACAGGTGCCTTTTCAGTGCCAGGAGAAGAGCCTGACCCACACCAGTGCAGAGGAGATTATGAAGAAAATCAAACAGGGAGATTTCTCCTTTGAGGGACAGGCCTGGAGGAACGTGTCCCAGCAGGCTAAGGACCTGATTCAAGGTGAGCACTTTATTATCATCCCTTAAAGCTATTGGTGTTATCTGATTCCATATCAAGCCTAAAAGTGCATAAGATCAGCAACATTTTGAAGATGTACTATAGATATGTTATTTGGAAGTAAAAGCCAAGTTGGGTCGCTCTCATCTCTTATGCAGGAGGTTTGTAAATTCAAACATTTGCAATAAAACAAATGTTTACATATCATCTAGGACTACCTGAAATGAGTCATAAACAATTTATGGCTCCCATTGAGGGTCCTGTGTATACTGTGTCATAACATTTCATCATGTTTTAGATGCTCAGACTCTATGAAATAGAAGCATGATGCCATTGTGACATCAGCTAGGGCTTTGTGAGCACATCTTCTAGTCTGAAATCCAGCAGGTGGTCTTCTTCAGTCAGAGATTAGAAGTGGGCTTTTTTGTTTGTTTGTTTCCTATAGAGCTGCTGACGGTGGACCCAAGCAAAAGGATTAAGATGTGTGGTCTTCGTTACAATGCCTGGCTCCAGGATGACAGCCAGCTGTCCTCCAACCCACTCATGACCCCGGACATTCTCGGCTCCTCCACTGCCTCCGTTCACACTTGCGTCAAAGCTACCTTTAATGTAAGAAATATTAGAAAGTAGGTCAGAATGTTCCAGCCTGTAGTAGTATTTAGGCTTGATGTAATGGCTGATCAGCCTGCTTAAAATGTATGGGAAGTTATGGGGAGACTCCTCCAAAACACAGGTATAATTATTTGTTATTGTTTCGTGTCTTGTAATTTTTTATTAATTTGTTTTTTTTGTAAACCAGCTAATCGCAGAATTACTCGTTAATTGATCAGTAATGATAACCACAGCAGCTTTCTGTGTGTTTTTTCCCTTCATTTTCTATTTTAATTTATTAGAAATCTTTAATGGCACTTAATTTCTGTGTGAGTTAGACAGTTGGTTAGTTCCAAATTGCTGGGTTGATATGAGTACTCTGCATGTCATTGTTTGCCTTATTGGTTGGAAAATTAATTATTCACTGAAATCCTAATAATTGGCTCACCAGTCTTTTTCACCCCCACCCTCCAGGCATTTAACAAATGTAAGAGGGAAGGTTTTCGCCTACAAACTGTGGACAAGGCGCCACTTGCCAAGAGGAGGAAGATGAAAAAGACAAGCACCAGCACAGAGACCCGCAGCAGTTCTAGTGAGAGCACCCATTCTTCCTCCTCTTCCTCACAGTCTCAGGAGAAGAATTTTCCAGAGGGGGAAGCCAATGCACAGCCCTCCGACAGCACTCCTGTCAAATCACCGACAGTGGTGGGAACAGACTCGGGGCTCCAGCCAGCACCTTCAGCCTTTAACTTTTCTAAAGGACAGTGAGACCGCGAGAGGGAAAATCTTGATTCAGTCTGATGAGCCGAAGGCTAGCTCCTACCGGTGCACAGACAGCTCTCTTCTCTTCGTCTGTCCCTGGCAGCTCTCTGCCTCTGGTTCGATTGCATGGATGCCCGCACATCTCCGAAAACCAAGCATGCAGCAGGAGCAGCAACTGTCCCTTCAATATTAATCAATCATCATTAGCAATAGTCTGTCCTTTCTTTTCCTCCAGTTTACACACACAGACCGTACCAATCAGGGACCGGACCTAGAAGAGGTTGTCACAGAGGGAAAAGGGCTGCCCCCCCCCCCCCCCCCCGGCCCCACAGAAAAAGGGGGGGGACATCTTCAGTCTCACGATAGAACGGGTCCTCTCCGGTCACACGTCTTCGCTCGTGTCTCCAGAGGTTTTAAAGGGAAAGTTTACACCATGGATGCTTTGTACTCTTCATAAAGGGGAAGAGAGAAAGGACCTGACAAAATCATAGGCCCACTTCTCTTCCCCGGGACATTTCTGCAAGGTGGATCTGAATATTTATATGTGAATTTTTACAGACTGAAATTTATTTATGATAAGCTATATTGTTAAATTATTTAATATCCTAAAAGAGAAAAGTGGATACAGTGAGTCTTTAAAAAAAAAAGCGTTTTGTTTGCGTATGTGTGGTTTCCTGTCAGCCCTTTGTATTTATCATGCTCATCAAAGCAGCTACTCATCATTCAGACACACTTATGTAAACACTGTAAGGTTATTATTGACAAAAAAAGAGATTAAAACCACAAGCTACTGGCTAACGCTTTGTTAAATAGATGAAACCTGATTCCTTTGTTACTTGCTGAGGCTGGAGAACTTTTGAGATTTGAACTACAGCTATTGTAGGTGATTTAAAAGAATAACACTGCTATATTTCTGTGAGAAGAGAAGGAAATCTTAAGATTCATGGTCTGAGTATCCACATTTTATTGCTGGATAGGGAATACTGCTGCCTGCAGGGATCAACCATACAAGCAGTTATTTTTAGACTTGTTTTTGCCTCTGATGTGGGAGTAGTACTACTTTAAGACTCTGCTCAGATTCCATCCCTCAGGCCAGTGTTTAGCCCAGCGGTGGATTTGCTTTGTGGCGTCCCGTGTTAGATTTAATTGTCACTACATCCCTTTGGATTGGTGGAACGTCCTAAATGGAAAATCCATATCAGCTTAGTGTAAGGTGAAGTTGAGCGTTGCCAGATTGCACTTTTAAATGGCTTGTATTTTAAATATAAGAAAGATTAAAAATTAAGGAGGGTTCTTTTTGTGCCAAATTTGCCACTGAATCAAGTACTAGTCAAACTAGTCAAGTTTAAAGATGACGGTATTTATTACATCCTCGCCGGACAGCATAGTGTTAAAAGTTGCCCCCCTTCTGTCACTGTCTCAAGTCTTAAAACGACAGCAAAACACCTGCTTTTAAAAAAAAATGTCGTTCTAATGAATGAACGGAATCCTTCATTTTTCTTGCTGTTCTGGTTCCGGTCACTGTGGCGCTGCATGAGTGAAGCGCTGTCGCTGTGTGACGGATCTCTGGTTTGTGTTACGTCTCCAGTGCATGATGTGAGCTAGAAAACGTGCCCCTTTAGTGCGCTTTTGTCTTTATGGGCTTTAAGGACCGCGTAAAATCTGACTTTTACGTGGTCTGCTGTCTTTTTACTTGCACATATCGGAAGACCCGATTTAAGATAAGGACTTTACATTTGCCGTTTTGAATCGTGATAGATATAGCAAACCCCTTTTTACAATAGCCTAAATATTGTAATACCCCAGTGTTACTGCAGTAAATTTGGGCAGCCCGTTTCAGTGCAAATAGCTGAAATGTTGTGTTTTGTTGATTCTTAGAGGGGTACTTGTGTTTAAAAAGATTTTCCTCTGTTCAGTCAGAACGCATATTCTTAGACTACTGTGTGCATCGTCACACTCGTCTCATCTTCTTCCATTTCGATGCACTCTGAATCCGAACCAAAGCATTGATCGAAAGGTAGCTGCTTTAAGCTGCATGAGATATTTCTATTCATGCACATATGCAAAGAAATGCTTGATTTCTAAAAGTTTACCCTTCTTGTTTTGTCCGGTTGGTGATAGCAGCCCTGATTACTTTGACAGCGCACAGTGTTTCCCTTAGAGGAGTCCCCATTGGATCCGTATGACTTATATTCATTACATTTTCATGCCGAAAACTATGCATCTCTTTTCTTCTGCTGTGTTGCTATTTCCTTTCCAGAGAGTTCTGATCGAATTAAATCAAATATAGAGATAAAAAGGGCATAACACGGTGTAGTTGTGTATATGTTTATATATCAAATAAATAACAAAATAGGATCCATTGCGAATAAAAGAGCTGGAATCCTTCGAGCTAAACACTACAAAGCGCTTGTCTAAGTTAGTTCGCATGAGTTCCCTATTTCTGCCTCATTAAGCCTCCTCTCTTTTGTTTGGGTGTATTAATAGCTCAAGTGGAGGAAGAGGAAGAGTGTCCTATATTGAGGTCTCCTCTGGGAGCCAGGCTCTATTAGCCGATGTGCTCCACTGCTGTTTGTTCCAAAGAAAATACCACTCTCTACTCGGCGTCTCTGTGGGACCACGCTCGCTTTCTTTGTTGGGAACATAACGGGGCATCAGAGGGAACGGCATGGCTCAGTACCAGTGTCTCCTGGGGAAGATTCTCAAACTAGGTTTCTCCCCTCTGATTAGCAGCTTATTTGCCGTGCCACTACGAGATGGAAAGGGGGGGGGCTTGTTTTAATTGGAGGCCCCGTTTGTCTTTGATACACTTATAATCGTTTTCCTGGAATCTTAAGGAAAGTTCTTTCTCTGCCTCCCGTGCTTTGACTTTTTTTTTTACTTAAGGTTGACGATATCACAACTAATGAGCTTAAACCTTTAAATGCTTTTGAAATGTATATAAGAGGGCAGGTGGCTTGAATTCTTTTGTGTAAAGCAGCAACGTCCCTTTTGGCGCCCTTCTTCTTTTCCCCTTTCATTTTATTTGATTTTTTTTCTCCTTTTTTGATGCAGAGCTGTCCCTGGTGCTGAAGTGTTGAAATTGCCGGTGTTGCTTCAAAACCAACTTTCCTCCCCCCCCTCCCGGCACAAGTTGGTGCAAAATTGTAATCCTTTAACAAAGCGACTCTTGGCCAGCCTGGTCTCATGTAAAAGTCACTGCTCGCCATGCTGTGTCACATGGTGTGGTCGTCATCCATGTTTAGTGGTATTTCACGGCCCATTTCATCGTGTGTGGTGTAACTGTGCCCAAACATTTAAGGCTTTTAAGGTGTAAAAGGCCACGCCCGAGCTTTTAAATAGGAAATACCAATCCTTTGCTACGTCCAGGCACATGGACATCCACTGGTCGGTCCTTGTCTCGCCCAGCTGGACCAGAGCAGGCCGAAACGGGCGACGTTAAAATGTCTCAATCATTGTGTTGCCTTTTGTTGCCCTTTGTATTCCTCCAATTAAAGTTGGTGGCAGCCGCCGTGTTCCAGTGTTTTAATTGTAAAGGTAAACGGTGATGATGCTTTTGCGTGAGCAGGTCGCAATGACTAGCAGGACTGCGTCCCGAGTTCCCTCTTCGTGTTCATGCTACCGCGTGATTCCTGTCAATATTTTGTTTGTTGTGTTGTTATTTGAAGCGTGTCAAAAAAAATAAAATAAAAATCAGTACTGTAGCAGCAGATCCCTTTTGAGATTGGTCAATACTAAACTGCTTAAAAATGCAATGGAGCTTTCAGGGCAAAACTCTGCACCTCTACACTGTTGTAAACATGCAAAGGATTGTTTTCAGTGTTTGTTTTAAAGTTTTTCTGTGGGTTCAAATCTTAAGTTGTCTCTTTTTGTCATGGCTCTCGTTTCCACATTTGAAGATGATACTATAATATTAACCTCAAAAAGTTAGAACTTTTGCTTACAACTAGGATGTACCATGTGCTTACCTGTTTTCGTAGGTCACTGTGAAAATCAGCATTCAGGTCTTTAGGCACATAGATGATAGTCTGTGGAGTCCTTTATGATTTGCTTTAGTAAACGCTTTACTAGCTGGCTGACTACATTTGTACTTTTAGTATACCGGATAAATATCATGGTGAGACTTTCATTTAAGTTTTGGCTTCATTGCATCTTTAAATATATTTACATTATTACTGAAAATATTTTGTATGTGCGTTTTCCTGTTCGTCTACTGATTTATTTATTTTTGACTAATAAAATGGGTGCACTTTTTTTTGTTGCTTTGTTGTGTTTTTATTCCCATTTTAAACCCATGTGGGCTTTATATATGCTGATGGCCTGTAGGTGGCAGTGTTTGATAAGGTAACTATAAATGTCACTTATCTAGGGGCAGCAAATTATTTCTATCCTTGTGTGAGCTATTAAATCTGCTATAAAGCCAGTAAATTTATTTGTGTTCGCAAAAACTTGGCTTTTTATCATTGTCCAGCTACACTGAATAATTTGGGATTCATAAGGTGAAAAAATTCTTCCTATTGCTTTGATTTCACACATCATTTAAGAAAATATTACTCAAGTGTCAGAGCGGAAAGTTACTGTCAAATTGGATATTTGAGTAACTAGATATTTTATTATTTGAATTATTTGAAAATCAATGATAATTCAAATTTGTTATTTTACCACTTCATCTGGTAACCTTCTTCTAATTAAAAAAAAAAGAAAGAAAAACATGGTAATTTAAGTGAACATGGTTTCCAGTGAGGTGAAACATTTTGTTGTGAGTATATATATCTAAATACATGAGTATACATTTATTTTGTTTTTGTAATAGAAATTCTTGTATCCTCAAAATGATTAAACCTAGTCTTTGATGATCCACAGATGCACCATTCACCATTTGTACGCAGGTGAAAAAGTTCCATGGTACATGCAACAGCTCTGGGTTTCTAAGTTTATTTATTCATTTCACTTGTATTAAAAAAAATGAGCAAAATATGTTTTAGAAAACATCTTAAGTATATTAAACAAAAAACAAATAGCCATTAATGAAAAAAACTACAAAACTGCTCCTCCAATATATAACATGTATTTATGTGTGTATGTATATATATATATACATACACAAATATATATGAAATTTGGCAGTTAAGCTTTGGATTCAGAGCTGCACACTAACATCTAACTACTTACTGTATGGTAAGTAGGGGCTAATTCTCATGTTATTATTTCCTAAATTCTTATGTAAGATTTTTTTTTCTGATGCATCAATTAACAGAGCAATGAAAAAGATGATTGAAGGTGGACTGTAATGTCCTCCGCTCTGACTAGAGCTGGCATGCACTACCAAATGCCAACAGTAGGAGACACTATCTGATACTGAGCAAAACTATGAGCTTGTTACCTTTGGCTGAGCCTTGTGTTTTCTGTATTTGGTGCTTTATTTTACAGCATTTCAACAAATCACACTTTGCCCTTTGCCTCATTTTTTTCACCATCAGACCAAATGCTGTTTTAACATGAGGGCTGACCATGTCTTTTAGTGTAAGGTGGCCTCTGGCGGACACGGATCGATGCACTAAATATTTAATAAACATGGCAGATTTCTCTATTCAAGGCTTTGAGTCCACTTATTGAGGCTTCACCCCACTTGCTTCCATATATAACGATGCAGGCAGTGCACTCACAGGGCTCTTTCAGACTATGTGCAAAAGTGCAGCCAGCAAACCTCATTATGCCCTGCTCCGACTCTCTGTGCATCTGTGTCCATGATATCTGTATTCTTTGAAATGTCTCTGCGCTAACATGCTATCCATTAGTATACAATGAGATGTGTACTCCGGTCGAGCATTCAAAAGGAAGCTGTAAGCGCTGTACCCCATCAGGGGGATTTTCAGATGAGAAAGTGCGGCTAATACATTAACAAAGGCACAAATAAAAACAGACACACATCTCCTCAAAGTCCTCCGAATGGCTGGTCTTGGATCTGGTCAGTTGATTTATTCGTTTATGTATGTCTGAAAACATCGAGTGAACTTACAGAGGTCCATTGGAAAGCTAAAGAAACCGACAATTATAATCCAGAGACATAAAAATGAGCCTTTGCTCACAATTAATGCATTGGGCTCTTCACTCCACTCAAAGCACTTCAGCAATAACCCAGGACAATCTCACTTTTTCTCCTCAAGTCAACATGTTAACTTGTCGATCGCAATACCAAATACTGTTCTCGTCTGTCATTAAAATTCCCCTACATATGTTTAGAAAAATGCTCCCGGTCTGCTAACTTTCTAATGTTCTGATGCTGACGCAGAGTAAAAAACTGCCTCCATTTGTAAGACATACAGTAAACAACTCTGTCGTATTGTTGGTGGAAAAAACTTTGCTGTTCTACTTATCAGTTGAGCTTTTAAAGGTAAACAAACACAAACGTATCGCTTTTTGGAACTTCTTTTCTTTAACAAATTTATTTAACTCTCTTGTTTCACTATAATGTGACACGAAAAGGCAATGCAACACCAGAGACATCCAAATGTAACAGAAACTGGCCATTGACTGTCCAGGCTTTCCCTGTTCCAAATCACTTTCATGAGATTTGTATGAGACGTGGAATATTGAAATAATTGTGTGGTTGTCTTTTAAAAGAAGTAAGCAGGTGGGAAAATGATTTTGTCTTTGCAGCTTGGAGGACAAATGTGGGGTAACGCTTTTGTGAAGTGAATTCCCCCATCCCCATGAAAAAGAGCTTAGTTGGTTAAGTCAACCATATTAATAATAATCTACCTGATTGAGGATTGTGTACATTTCATCACATCATGCACTGACTCTTAGACACCTGAGAAAAAGTTGTTCCTCTGTTTTTCCAGGCTTGATAAACTAATGCATGAGAGTCATGGTTGCCAATGCCAACCACTGTTTCCGACATGAGAGCTGATTCCTTTCCCATTGATCTAAACACAGATACCACTTAAGTCATATCTAATGAAGCATTAGCCGACTGACTCTTTGTGACGATACCATCTGTGCTTCCACAATAAACCCACTTTCAAAATCACTTAGGTCCTTTCCTCTCAACGGAGCCTGCTGGGCATATTTATACCTCCCCACAAACAAGGATGTTTACTGCTTGACGTGGCCTTTACTACGGTGACCCTGAAGTGCAAACCGTATCAACAAAACCGTATCAACAAATATCAACAAATCACTAAACTCGACTTATTAAAAAACACAGCAAAGGAAAATACATATTAAATGACTGGTTTCATCAGTCTGCATCTGTTAAGACTCCCGGTCATGTCTCTTTTGGCTACCTCTTGTGGCAGAGATGGGGTCCCCATTTCGGGGGGCAGGGCTAACCTGCCACACCTGGCCACACCTGGCCAACACCCATGCCCCTGCCGGGAAACCCTGTGCCCTGTGCAGGCTATAAGTTTGTAGCTAGCCCAGGGTTAACCCCTTTGATACAGCATTGCCACCTTTCCCAGTTCCAGTGTGCGTCTACTTGTTAACGTGAGTTTAAGATCTTTGATTTGCTTCCTTGTGTTTCTTTGGCCAACCATTGGATATACATTGTGTGCTTGGAAGTTGTTTGGACCCTTTATTGTTTAATGTTTAATGGTGTCATTTTATTTCTTTGTCCTCCAAGCACACATCCAGTGAACTTGTTAATTGTGACCACCACCTATTTGCGGCCTAATAAAAGCCTCAGGCTTTTCGTCCCTCGTCCGTGTCATCCATACCAAGTCATCTGATAGAGACTCTGTCTGTCCACCACACTCCCTGCCGCCAACCACGCTACATCCCATACAGTTTCGACTGCATGATTGTATTTATTGGTATTTTCAGCGGGACTGTCCGTCAAACATCTAACATTTTGAGGGGCACAGTAAATACTGTTGCCATCACATGATTAAGAGGTAAACCCATCAATACTGCAGGATTTGTTAAAACATTGAGTTATTCTGCACACATAACTGGAAGGAAGACAGCGCAATGTGTTGCCAAAACTGGGAAAAAGAGCTGGCTCAGCAGTCACAAAATACCTTTAGAATTACCTTCAGCTATGTTTGAATGCTATGACAGGAACCTAACTACACAGAAAGATGTTGTTAGGATGTCATAGTTAGTGATGAGGATCAGTGGGCGTTTTTGCATGTGTGAGTCATTTGCAGTGTGGACATGGACTGGAGAGGGTCTAGTCTCTGTTCTGAGTGCAGGCGGGGATTGCTGTGTCCTTTATTCTATTCTATTTTTGTTATCATCTACTTTATTCTCTTCTATCTTTTTTGTCTATGTTGATGCGCTTTCTTGTGCGTGTTGTTTCAAGAGAATTTTTCCTTGCAGGATGAAGAAAGTACTTTAATGGATCGAGGAGGCTCCTGTGATGGTGACCGGCCAGTCAGGGCTTGAGAAGTGGGAGGGGCTCTGGACAGCACCTGCAGCTGGCTGAGGACAGTAAGTAAAGAATGGGTGGTGTTCTCCCCAAAGTCTCCATCCATCCAATTTCTGTATATCTATATATTTAGATCCTAGGGGCAATTTAAATTGTTCATTTGACCTAACATTCATGATTTTTTGACGGTGTACCTGAAGGGAACTCATACAGACACAGAGAGAACATGCAAAATGATAGATGTGTGGCTAGTCAGGTTAAAAAAGTTAGAGGGTTCGCAAAGTTTGCAACACTGAGTTTGGGTCACCGGTAACATTCTTTTTTTGAAAAATGTGCCACGGGCTGAATGATTTCCGGTTGTAAATCTAAAAGGTCCAATCAGCGATGTAGGTGGGTTAATCTTGTGTTTTTGCATTGATAGTTGTGCCTATTGTTTTGTTGATGTGGTTTTGTCTGTTGTAGCGTTAAGTTTTTATGTATTTGTGCTTTTTGATTTGCAGTTGTGCTTAGTTATTCATTTATGTGCTTTGCACTTCCAAGACACCCTATATGAACTGTGGATAACTTGATCAACAGAGGGTTAGGAGGGATTTCCTATCAGATTAAGGTTTCAAATTTATCCGTTCATTCTTTCGTCTGTTTTTGTATTGGGTGGGAGAATAATTCTAATGAAATAATTCAGAGAAGTGTGGCTGAACATATAGAAATAAATTAAATTAACGTGCATTTTTCAATGTAAACAAAAAAGGAATGAACAAGAACGAAATGCAAAGAAGCATTCATGTGATTTCTATTCAATTTGTTTTTGTGCTATTCACATCGTTTATTATTAGTATACACTAAGTGTTTATCTGAATACAACAATTAAATGCTTGCAAATAAGGTCGATGACCTCAACGGCAGACACTCCATGGGTGTCCTAAATGTATGGAAGGACTGAGTTTTAAAGATGAATACAAAATGAGACAGGGCATGATGGAGGAGTTTGAGCTCTGAGTGGGGTTTTCATGTGTGTGTCGGAGTGCTTCAGGTTGCTTTCCTAAGCATTCCGAGACAAATGAGTCTCCTGATTGGAGCCATATTACTTGTCTCATCTTGAAAATCATCTTGTCGTACTATAATTTTTATTCTACTGCCTAAAATGTGAGTCCAGGGTTTGTTTTAAAAAAAAAAAGCCCATCGGAAGTGAATGTAAGCCATCACGATAATCTACTAAGCATTGCCAAACTACAACGGTGTGAGTGTGTGTTCTTGCCTGTGTGGCTCACAGGGTGGGGTTTAAACTGGACTGTAGAGGGGTGAAGTGCTTTCGATCCTTGGGAGTGGAGCGCATTTCCTTTTGTTGCCCTCCAAGTTTTGACTGGCTTGCCCCAGCACATGAGCATGATGGGCCTGTTTCTATTATCCAACTTCTCAGCCCCCCCCCCACACACACATACACACACACCATCCTACCCCATTCTGGTTGTTCCCAAAGCGACTGGCATTCCTGGGGGCCACCAGTGAAGCGGCTTTGGAGGAAAGGCCCACTGGCTCCTGGGTGGCCCCTTGTGCACAGGCTCCGAGGGGAGGAGACAATGTCTTATTAATTGACTGGGCGTCTTGGGCAGAGTGCAGGAATTTGCAGAGTGCAGGAAGGGGGATGAAGAAAGTTGGGGATGAAGGATGAGCTGAGAGGGGCGTGATGGAGGGGTGGGCTGACCAGAGAAGACTCACAGTCCACCAAAAGAGATTTATTGACCTCAGGCTCAGATTTATTTCCGTTTGATTTACATTGCCCCCAGAAGGTGAGTTTAAAGAATAATTATCATTAAATCTGTATTACAGTTTAATACTTTTCCTAACTCTAAAAGACTTAATTGGTTGATAAGGCAGGCAAAATGTGTTCCACTTTTACTAAGCAGATGATCACCGTCCTCCATCCTGGTGACGCCATTCTGCGTGGTTTTAAATGCTTTTAAAAGTTTTCGATGTCCGGTTCTACTGACTTTTGAGTTTGTCCCCTCATTTTAAGGCTGTACCAATAATTGTATATACACCAAAATGTTCTCACCTCACCAAAAGTTGATGCGCTTACAAAAGATCGAGCCGCCATAACAGGAGCGTCCTGGTTCCACAGAGGCCTGATGGAGAGGGACGGGACAGGAAGATGTTAGATGGGGGTGGGTGGGATGGGTGTAGCATCTCCCCATGTGGTCCCCCCCTCCCCCAGGTGTCCTCACCCTAATCCCGTTACATGTGTACCCCATTAGCACTAATGGGGCTGCCATTGTTCAACCCCTGTTGTGTGCTGTTGTGTGCCCGGTTCAGTCACCTTGAGTCAGAAAAAAGTCAGCTCCGTCATGTTTGGACTGCTTCCCACACCCGGGGGTCTCCATGACAACAGCAGACCTCTCTTGTCATAGTCACACAGACACACTCGTCTCTCACCCACTGACTAGACTGTCATCTTTTAACGCATTCAGAAAAAAAATCCATATGATTTCCATGGCGGATCATCATTATGTTGTATTTCTTTCAAGTTTAAAAAGACCCAGTTGAAATAAACACTACTTCTTTAAAAGGACTTTTCTTAGTTCTTTTTAAAAAATAGTTTAAAACATTTATAAGGATCTTGTATATCATAAACAGAGTCTCAGAGAACGAACATGTTTCCGGTGTCATGTAGATGCAAGTACAACCCCCCCCCCCCCCCCCAAACCAACCCCCCCCCCCCCCCCCAAAAAACCCCAAAACAAATACATCACAAAGTCTTGATAAAATCTTGCTTTTTTGGGAAAAAGCAGACTGAGGCAGCTACAAATAATGATTTGTTTGATGGAAATATAAATAACTGCTTTTGATTTAGTCTTTGAAAACATGTTTCAAAATTTTGATTTGTCCAAATCAGAACCTGTTTATGATGTAGCAAGCTGCACGGAAGAAATGACTGGTCGTGTCTGTATCTAGATACACTGAACAGTAAAGAATAGAAGAGTAATAGGAGGCGAAATGAGCAGAGTAGTGTACGTTTGGCCCTCTTGTTTGATGCATTTTCAGGTGACCTGGCCCTCGTCCTGCATCCATCATACAGAGAATGATTGAGCTGACCTCCGGGCGAGCCCGGCTGACCCCAGGGCTTCCTGTTCTTTGTCAGCCTCTCACAATGCCACTGGCATCACACAGACCGGGGAGGTCTAAGAACCAACCAGGGGAGTCCACTCTGACCATAACTGGGATGGTGGGGTGGTGCTGGGCTGGGGGCAGGAGTAGAGAGGGTCTATGGGGAGGGAACTGAGAGAACTCCCTTTTCAATTTTGTCTGGTCTTTCCAAATTGGAGAAAGGCAGAGTGGTGTCCTCCGTCACCCTGCCACATAGCGACCTTCAGAAAAGCAGCCTCAGTGGTTTCTCAAGTGAGGTGTCTTCTCAAGAGACAAAAAAAAAAGAGAGGAAGAATAAGTGGGCAAAGAATTTAATTGTGGCCCCATGTGAGGACTGTGGAGGATGGCCACTCTAGCAATCCTTTGTAATGGGACTGAGACAGTTGCCTTTCCTCCACAGGCCTCTTTGGCCCCGTGAAATCTGATGGAGGTTTAAGCAGAAAGGCTGTATCACTGATCTCTGTAGAAAGAACAGCACTAACATGGATAAAACAGTATTCAGATCATTAACTTGAGTAGACTGTAGCATCATTAAAATAAGTGGGTCCCGTGGACAGAATATTACTTACTATAAAAAGACAGTAGTTTTTATTCTGCTAATAATCAGGCAAGTGTAATAAACTTGATAAGGCATTCAATGATTTAAAAAAAAAAAAACTATCAGAAACAGTAAATTGTATCTTTGTAGAAAAATATAGGAAACACTCCTTAAAAAGGTTTTAAAAAACGTGCAAAAGTAGCAGTAGACAGAAGTTTTCTTAATCAATCTACCTAATAGAAACAGTAAAAACATTTGAATAATTAACGATGCTGTGAAAAGAGCCACAACAATAATCATTTTTATACAATCGGCATGTAAGTCGAATGGATGGGAGTAAAACCACATAAATGTTTAAGATCAAGACGTTTGAGTGTACATATGTGAATTGTGTGAAATTTTATGTACCTGCTTTAGTTTTAGTTTTTCTTGATTTTCCAAATTTCACAGGCAAATTTGGTCATGTCTGATCACCAGCTTCATCAAACAAGATATGATGACATAATGACAATTCATTTATTGTTTTACTATTTTTACCCGTTAAAGCATATGGTTCAGCATTGGTTGCTAACGGTAACCTGAGCTGATTTATTATGAGGTTGACTTGAGTGGTGGATGGTTTTAACATGTCCTTGTTGAGATGACATTGAAGTGTTATAATATTGATGTAGGAAGGAAAACGTCCTTTACTTGTTTTTCCCTCAATATCACAGTTTCAGCCTCTGTGAAACCAAAGTAATTTGTGTTATTTCCTTCTCTTTTCCTCCATTTTTGGTTGTTTCTCAGGCAAACCATAAAGCTACACAGAGCTTTGAAAGCAAGATACCTTTTTAAGGCTTGAAAAGGGAATGTCTTTTTTAGGTTTGGGGGGAAAAAACTTGGCTTAAGATACATTTGCAAAGATGAATGAATTTCACAAAGATAAAGCACTCTTGAATTTCTGTAACTGCTATAGAAATGATGTTTAGCACACAGGTGCTCTTTTATTGAGTAGTTCATATATTAAATGAAAAGCGGGACAAAAGCATGATGACAGAGAGGTAGCTTTTGGTCAACTAAAAAAAAAACAAAATGTTTCTTTTAAAAATACATCAGACCTTAAATTATCTGCTGGTATTAAGCTGCTCCACATCTCACAGTGTCCTGGCAGCATCTGGCCAGTACATCCATCCTCTCTGTCTCCAAGCCAAGAATGAAGGCCTCCGCCATGACGCACTGAATCTCCATTTCTTGTCCTTCTAAATAATTTGCATTGCTAATGCACTGGAGACAGCTGTCATCTTACTGCGACCGTGATCAGTCCAAAGCCAGAGGGTAAAGGAGGAGGGAAGGGTAAAAAAAAAAAAGAAGATAAAACTGCCGCGTAAATAGGTCGGCCTATTATCTTCTGGCCTTGCATGGGCGCCGGTCCTTGAGAGAATGAATTTCAATGAAAGTCCCTTTCACAAGGGGGAAAGAAGAAAGAGAACGAACTATGAAAAGTTTCTACAGAAACAAATGAGAACAGAAAATTAAAAGTGGAATGAGATGGAGAAAAACAAGTTTTGTTTTCAGCTACCTTGTTGAAAGTAGTGTTTCTAAAAAGCAGGGGAAGGCTTCAGGAAGAAAAGCGTGATTCATTTTAGGTCTGTGAGTGTGTGTCTATGTGAGAGAGAGTGCTCTTCATTCCGTATGTAGATGCCTTTCTTCTAGGATACGCATATATCTTATTAGTTTGTCCATTTTTTATTTCTTGTGTGACCAGAATTGTTTATCACAATCCAATATTGTGGCAGTATTGTTTTCCCTTGAAGTATACTAAAAAGCTATTGTTGTTTTTTAATTTGATCACTGACTGTCTCAGTTTGGGCTTGGAAGGACTGACTTTAGTTTTCATAAACATTTCAAAGCATATCCTTTCCCATCTTCCATGTATTGTTCTGCAGCCACAGACGTGATTTAGGGGAAGACACTTATTGTGATTTTTTTACTTGATTTTTTTCTTGTTAATTTTCTGCTCCCTAACATTTCACAGAAATCCAATAGCTACATTCTTTTTCAGTCGTCCTACCCATGTAATGATTTATCCAAGCTTTAATTCTGGCCGTATCCCCATTTATATTAGCCCTTTCAGACTCAAACCCATATAAATGTTAACATTCCAGTTGCTATCTTTAAGTTTGAGAAAAAATTGCACTTCTTTTTCTTTGCTGGTTAAATATAAATCTGATTCAGAACACATGAAAGTATACTCCAACGCCCCAAAAAACGTTTGGTGGGAGTGAAAAATATTAAAAAGAACATATGATTTAAAAAAATCATAAATCAATATGAACATGGAATGCAGAAAATATAAACTTATTTTGACAGCAAGGCCATGTGCAGAGATGTTCATTAACAAAGTAGAACTACTAAATAAAAGTAGATGAAGTGTTGTTGATTGCTAATGCATATGTAGTTTTCTGTTTTTTGTAAACACCTGTTTGACGTTTTATAGTTGTACTGCTGCTTTAGCCAGGTAGGATGTCTTTCACACGTTTGAAATAATATAAACAATCACACTTTTGACTGCCTTTTTTAATGTACACAGTACTTTTACCTATACTTGTACTTTCGATACTTGAGTAGCAATTTTTTTAATACTTCTACTTGAAATATTTCAGTACAAAAAAATTGAATACTTCTGTATATCCACTTAAGCATGGTGTTGAAAGAATACTTCTACTTTTACTCAAGTACATTTTTTTTATATAGTACTTGTACTTGTACTCCACTCCTCTACTCCAGTACTTTATACATCTCTGGCCATGTGTAATTCCTGGTAAAGAATTATCCGATTTAATTTGATGAGAGTAATACTGTGTAGTGTTCCTCCGTGGTTTCAACAGCTCAGGAACATTTGTTGGCTGAGAAGATAACATCTGAACTTTTCTGAGAATATCTTCCCCTTATTCTCACATATAGAGCTCTAACTGCTTAATAATTTTAAATTCAAGTGTGTGCCAGATAACCAGATCTTTTTGGTTGGTAGAAGACGCTGGAACTAATCCATGAAAAATTTTTTTTTTTTACTAGAAAACTACGTACTGCTATAATTAAGGGTAACTTAGCAGCTTTGCATTGACTTGTTGAAATATACATGGCCTGCCCTGAAATCAGTAATCTCCTCACTGCGACCTCGTGCCTTTCCAGATGTGGAAGCTGGAAGTCGCCAGCTCCACCCCAAAAATGCGGATGTTTTACCAAAGGGACAATACCAAGTCGAATGGTTTCTCCCTTTTAGTCCAGATTTGTGTGACCTCAGAGCAGTTTTTAATTTTTTCTCATTCTATTTTGATTAAACATTTCTAGATAATATTCACACATGGCTCATTGTCTGAATTGCAGAACTTTAATCTTCATTTGCTGAAGTCATGGCAAACTGTGTGTCTGTGTTCACAGATAGGTTTTTATTGTTTCATGTGCCATTTCTCAATTTCTGGGAGACTCTTAAGTGCTCTATTTCTACACAGTAGTTGTGTCAGTGACCTGTTGCCTATTACCTTATTTAGTCACAACAGGGTCCACCAGCTCTTTCTTTGCAGTGCAACTTACTTTTCTGGGCTCTTTTTTACCCCTTTGCTAACTTAATTTGAGAGACACTGGTTTCATCAGATTCATAATGAATTTATATTTTTAAAGTACCCCACTTTGAATATTTGGCATGGTGTCTATATTCTATTTCAAATAAAAAAAAAGTAGAGTTAAGAGATTGGAGAACAATTGCATTCTTTGTTTTAACTTAACCTCCTAAATTTTAACTTCTCAAAGTATTTTGGAAAACAAGGTTATTCTTCACTTGACTTTGATGGAACTGAAAAAGACAAAATCTTTGAAAATCTTTAATCTGTTATTCTTAAATCACTCCTGAGATTGAATAATGATTAATATAGTTTTTCCGCTTGTGAAACTTAACCCAATTTTCCTTTTTGATGCATGTAGATATAGTAAATCGACTCAATTTGCTTGAATTTGTTGTTTTTTTTAGTTGCGCGATTGATTTCTGACGGTCTTTTTTCAAGATTTTGTACCTGTCACACAATGGTTGTTAAATATATATTGGGCCAATTAGTTGGACCAAAACAGAAGCAGCCATCATGGAGGTAAATAATGTAAAAAATGCAGACAATGTCCTGTAATTTGTAAATCAAATTATGGCAATGGAAGGCATTTAAGACACACAAAGCTATTAGTTTCCCTTCACTGCCTTCACTTTCTCCGCTAATAATGTTTGCCTAAGCTGGATTGGGGGAAATGAGGTGGAAAACTCAGAGCGTGCGTTTGTGAGTGTGTTTGGGAGGTGGGGTGGATCTATTGCGGTCTGGTGGATAGGTTTGAAAATCAATTGATTCCCGCTGAGGGAGTAGCAACAATGTTTCATCTTAAGATATCATCTCTCCCTATCTCCTTTTCTCTGTTTCTCACCCACAACCTACACACACACTCACAAGCCTGTTGATGTCTAGAAGCAGCAGTAATCCCTGTGCTAGGCCGCCCAGATCATTATAGACTCTGATCTGCAGTCCCTGAAAAAAGGAATTAGCCGGGAACACAATCCCAGCGACCTCTGTGACACGGGGACAAAGCCTCAGCTGCCGGGGGTCCGCAGCCCTAAACCAGCCCATATGGCTCGGACAAAACTGTTACAATGGTGACTACAAAGGAAACATGGTGGGAGGGTTGGTCAGCCTGCCTGTGTGTGTGCCTGTACAGGCAAAATCCAACTGTCTATTTGGGTTTGTACGTTGATTATCAAATCTTTCTTATGGTAAATTGCTAAATGAAAAGCCAGAGGTACGTGAACTTGGGTGTTTGAATGTTAGACAACATAGAACAGTAGGTAAATAAAGGCAGATTTGGAAACTTTAGCCCTTCAAGTAACTTTCAGTGGACAGTTTGGGGATTGAGAATTGGATTTAAGGAGAAGGATGCGTCTGGGATTAAGGTACGGGACAAAAAAAATGTATCATGTCCTCCCAATGACTAAAACACAATTGTATGGATGTGTGTGAGTGCGCTCCTCCTTTACAGCATGTTTTCTATACATAAGCCTCTCCTTTGCCCTTTTCCTGTGAGCTGATAGATTTCCTGAGAGCTCCCCTGGTGAGTTCTGCTCCGCAGCTCTTTGTGTGTTGGGGAAATTGTAAGAGACCTCCTGCTTTTGGAATACACACGAGCTCTTCCGCTCTGTCTGTCTGTCTCATCCCAACACACACATGCCCATGTGGGCCGTCTCAGGAACAGCAATTCCTATATGCCCCCATAAAAAAAGTTTTGGACATCAGCACGTATGCATATATGTGTATATATGTACGCGCATGTACACACTTATAAACGGTATGAAAATATTATATGATTTCTGCTGAGTATGTCACCTGTTGTGTTTTCCAACTTAAATCTCAACAATTTGCGATTTGAACTTTACTTCGCTCTGCTTGTTTTTCCCGTTTCCTGGAGCCTAAACAAAAAAATGCCAAGTTTATAATGGCTCATAGGGTTTTCTTTTTTACATGCTCTCTCCATTGTGTCTGCCTAGAGAAGAGCAGCATCAGTGCTTTACTTTCAATTCCTTTTAACTATTCATAACATTGGGTCCTCATTTTACTGTCGCTCACCATCATTCCAGCTGTCTCACAGGGAAATTAAAGCATAAAGAAGGTCGTCTTTATCAGTGTAGCACACGGTCCTTTACGATAAATGCAATTTTAAAAAGTACTAAAGAATTCAATTCTGATGAGTAGGTAGCCTTCTCTAATAGTCCTTGCTAATGTGATGAAGGGCCACAATTTGGTCTAAAACTCTGCGTCAAATATTTAAAATGCCAGAAATGATTGCACATGGCTGTTTTCCAAGGTGAGACTATGAACAACCAGTTACGCCGAACCTCCACCTTTGCTTTCAAACAGTGTGTCCTCCTCCACCAGCATAAAGCGTTTGGCATGATCCACGTCAAGTCAATAGCGTTACAGCAGAGGTGCATTTTCTCTGGGGGCCATATTCTCTCTTTCTCGTCTCCCTCTACTCTCCTCTCCACTCTTCACCCTCTCCAATTAAGGGAGCTCCAGCTGTGTACCAGTCGGGATCAGAGGCTTCTTCTATTAGCCAAATCCATTTGTGTAGCGATTGAATCACTCCCCAATCTTCTCCTTTCGTCCCCCAGCCCCCAAGTACACGTCTATATAGCCAAGCTTTCTGGAGTTTTTCCCCCATGCACACATCAGGCTTTCTGACAGCTCTGTAAGCCTCAGCTCTGATGGAACAGAGATGGAAAAATATGTCTACCGCTGCTAACCACTGGGAAGATCCGGAGAAAACAAATCTGCTTTTTATAAATTCATTTAAATGAACTTAACCAGATTGATACTGCTGTAATCATTGCAATGTGCCTGCTTGTAGAAAAACAGGTTACATTTTCACAACTAAACTGATATTTAAAAGAATACAAACTCTGGTCAGTGTTTAAAAAAATCTGCAATAAATTCTGATTTAAATTCAAATAACGAGTCTAAATAAGTGTTTTAATAAAAATTTTTTAAAGGGTAAAAAGATTTTAACATGTTGTGGGTTTCTTATTGTTGTTCACAGCCTTGCACAGAATCAAATGAACTGCACATGAATAAAGCAGGGATGAAAAGTACGAAAAAAAAACAATTCTTTCACTAAAAATGAAAGAACATCCCTTGTCAAACATATCTACTTTTCAAATGGCCTGCCCACAGATTTTTTCCTTTTCCCTAATGGAGTTTCCCATTTAATCCAGAAGGTGGCACAATTGTGTAGCAACTAGACACAGGCCAAACATTCACAGAAGTGTTGTAGATCCACTATTTAAAACCTGTTACTAAGGTCTTGCTCCTCAGACGGTCATTTCATAACAGAACTTCCATCTTTGTTTGTATGTTAAGAGACCTCTTGACCCTATGCTGCCCTCAAGACGGTTATATCAAGTTCCTAAAATGTTACGGCCTTTTTCTTTTTTTTTGCAAAAGAAAAAAAAAGCAAAAAAAGAAAGCAGGCAAACAGCAAGCGGGAGAGAAAGTATGTAACCCTTCCACTGAGACATATAATTCAAACCCACCAAGGGCAAGTCTTTTGTAAATCCATTTCTTTATCAAGTGTACTTTCATGGCTTCCACTTGCTCTCGCCACATCCTGAGTCTGTCCAACACCCACTCAGATTTGCTTTTTTGTGTTTCTGTCCTTCTAGGCACTTTTGAGTTACTGGTTGCCAACTTCTTTAAATATCTGTGAATTTCAAGACAAATAAAGCATGTCCAAGTACATTCAAGATGTTTCATGCACAGAATGCACAACATACCCACCTCATCTTATAAGATCAAAAACATGAAGAATAATATAAATTTCTGTTGAAGTTATTGATGATCATTTTAGGGGTTAAGCTATTGCATTCCTTTCTCATAATATTTGCATGTTCTCATGAGCAACAGGGGCTTTGCCTTCTACATATTTAGCCTCATCTTTTGATCTAAGTGAGACAGGAACAATTAGTATTTGCAGATTCTTTATGGCTTTCAACAGCAAGAACTGTCTGAATGACATTGGTGGAGAGTTAGACCAGAACAATAAAGAAAAGGGTACCATATATCAGTGTTAATCCAAACCAGAGCAAAACTTATACCCACTTTAAAAATTAGCTGTAAACTCCTGCCATACGTTGATTGACTGACCTTATAATGATACAGTTCACGGTGTAATCATTTCACACGTGAAATGAGCGAGTCAGTTTGTGCAATCAATTACTCCTTATTGAAATAATTAGCTATAATTGCAGACCTGATCTCTTCGAAACAATAAGATGTTTAATTGCCCTGGTAGTCAAATGCATCAAAGTTTTCACAGTTCTGAGTTGTTAGCTTCCCCTCAGATCAAGTCTAAAAAAAAATCTTTAATTGTATAATTTTGGCAGACACATAGATTATGACTGGCCTTACTAATCTCTCATACATTAAAGAAAAAAAGTTTGACTCATTAATTTGACATAAGCATCCTTCCTTTCTTGTCATCAAATGTATGTCTCAGGGCATGGATTTGCTTATGACATTGAGAGAGCAGTCACACTGCCTCCTAAAGAATAATGTATCTGAACTCTCCAACTATTCAAACACTTGGAAATGTAATATTTCCTAATCTCCATTATTTGAGCCTCCCAGAAAGACGTGGGAGCCGCCAAACGATGGGTCCACCTCCGTTGTTTAGCATTCACGCTTCAGCACAGACTCGTATCCATAAACATCATCCATCATCTCCACAGATGTTGGGTCAGATGTTGCGTCATTGTTGTAATATGAAAATGAGAAAATAATGAGAATGAGAAAATAATCACATGCACTTTTTTATCTTCAAAAATATACAGAGGCCCGAACTTGGTCCTAACTGTAGCAGACCTCAGACTTTGAAATGGTACCAAGGATGAGCGGACATGAAAATGTTTCAGTAGGAACAGACCCACCCCACAGAAACGTATCTGTGTTCTACAAAATTGTACATTTTGCAGTTCTCGCTGTGAAATGCCTCTCAGCAATTGTTTCCTCTTTTTTTTTTGTAGTGTATGCAATGCGCTGTCCAGAACTTTTCTAATTCGTTTGAGGGCTTTAGTTTTGATCTAGATAGCCTACGCATTAATGACAATCCAAGCTCCGAAACTTTACCGTAGCCTAGGAACTTTTATCCGGGACTTCAAACTTTAACTGATGAGAGCAGCAATTCTTCAAACTGACATGATGCAATTGGTTGTTTGTTCATAACATAAAATACAATCAGTCCCTATTCCAATTACAGCTCTGTGAATTACTGCCCCTACAGCAGAGAGGAAATGTGATTCAAACTGACAAATCCACGCTGCTGCAGATGCAGATATCATTCTCAAGCCTTTCCCTTGAGAAGTTACAAAAGTCACGATGAGATAGAGTAAGGGATATTTGGCTGGGTGAAGATATGCAGAGCTTAATTTTTCTCCCCACTTCTTTAAGTTATGGTCGGGAAAAACTTTTTTGTCTTTTTTTGTAGATTTGAGCAAAATAAGGTGACTTGCTTGCATTACAAATCAAAACTGCTTGGGTTAAGGTTGAACAAAAACTCATTAATTGGAGATATGAAACGTTTGTTTCGCTACGAAAACATTAACTATTTAATTACAACTGCTTTCACGAAAAGGCTATATATTCTTCAATCACTTTTTGGTGGGCTGGATCAACCTGCATAAAAAAGAACTTGATATGTGATGGGATTTTGGGAAGAGCATGCAGGTACTAGCATTGATGTTACCAAGTTGAAATCACACACAATCATGTAATGACTTCATTTAAATAATTAATTTATTGAACCATCATAATGAAATACATAATTTTGTATTTTCAGGCTGCACCAAAACATCTGTCAAATGTTTAAAATGTGAAAATTGAAAAGAGGTATGAGATGCCATTTGACCTAGGATTTTTTTTCTATGTACACTAGATGCTTTCACCTCACAAAACACCCCTGAATGTGTATTTATGGTTTCCTCTCTGTTTTTTTCTTTGTTCAATACGAATTTGGGAGAGGTTTACACTTAATAATATTAATAGGTAAGCACACTTCAAGCTTTTTGCTGTTTTATTTTCCATCTCATTATCGAGCCTGCTGGGTGATATCTCTGTGACATCTCGGCTCCTCTTGATGAATTTAAGAAAAATATCTGGCTGTAAGACTGGGCAAGGTGCTCTGCATGGGCATCTGTGTGTTTTTGCTTGAGGGGGAATACTTGACCTCCTCTTTCTCAAGGAGCAAAGGAGGAGAGGATGGAGAGCTTCTCAGAGCAGTCAGTCAGATTTTCTCCTCTTGGGGTGGTGCTGCTGAATGACTTTGACTCACAGCTCCATAGGGATTGAACTCTAAATAACTGTTAATGTGGAGTTTATTTTTTCTCCTTTCATTTCATAAGACACAACTTTTCAAGCTTATTATTTCCCATATGAAATAATTGGCCATTGCGTTCCTGTTTATTTAAAAAAAGATTATTTAGCTTCAGTAACTTCAGCAAATTTGTACAATTAAAAATAAAAACAAAAGTAATGAAGGATTAGGTTATTTCTTTCAGTTTTAATCTTTCTACATATCCACAAAGATGGTAAATATATTATTTTTAACATATGAGGATAAACTATAACAATTACATCTCCAGACCCAATAAAAATCCTTTTTTTTTAAACTTGACCAAACTATTAGGTATCTTCAAGGTCACATGTTGTCCAAGTACTTTAGATTCCCACAATAGAACCCTCCAACACCCTCCACCAGAACTTTGAATCAACTTGGTTTTGTCTACACTGTGTCTCATCACTCTCAAGATGATAGTGCTGATTGTGATTTGTATTTTCAAAGCTGGGGCGGGAAAGCAAGTGGGTGTTCAGGGGGAGTGTAGGTGTTTGCAGCAGAAAAAGACAATACAATTAAATGATTAATGCACAGCGGGGACACTGACAATTAAAACTATTATAGAAATTAAAATGGCATTATGTCACAGTGGAAAGCTGATGATACCCGTGCCGTCTTTTTAAAAGCAATTTTCATAATTCCAATAATTGAAATTACTGCATATTCATTCATTTACTGGGTGAGGAGGGCTAAGAGCGGCTACTAATGAAAAGCAATCATTAGCATCCAAACAAAGTAATTGGGTAGTCTTTTATCCTTGGAGATAGGTGATAAGGCACAATCACCCCCATCACCCCCCTCCAACAAAATGCAAAAGCAAGTAATTAAAGATGAGACCAGCGCTGCTGCTCTGCTGTACACCTCTGAAAACAGCACTGATTGCCCTGATTAGAGGCCTTACTGTACCCTCTGATTTTGTTTATGGATACTCTGACATTCATGGAGAATAGATGGGGCAGATGGGTGTGGGCTACGAACTTCTTCCGGATATGGCTGATAAAATTCCCAAAGATTGTGAAATTCTTGTGAATTTTTACATATTCCCAATCCCTCGGCGGCACCGACGGTTCCCCCTTCTGGTCCATTTCTAACGCTTCAAATCACAACCATACCCACATTTAGATATCAGCTCCTCGTGCGTTCTCAAGTGAACGTAAAATAGTGCCGGTGTTCAGTGACAATTACCGACCTGCTCTGGAGGACAAAGAAGGAGAAAAGGGAAGATGGCGAAGGTGGAGAGGTGAGATGGAAAAGAGAGAGGTTGAAGTGAGAGGAAGATGGGCAGATGAAGAGTCTTGAGAAAAAGAGCTCCTTCTCTCACATCTCTCTAGTGGGGGACATCATTCTCTCTCCTTTTTCTTGGACATCTCCTCTGTGGCTTACAGGGCGCTTCTTCGCGCCGTGGCAGCCCCTCCTTCTCCCTCTTTTCCTGCCATCCTTGGAGAGCATCATTAGGCCCTCCTGGAGGGGAGTCAAGAATATAATGCTAAAAAGGCCATGTCCCAAAAAAGAGCACAGTGGAACCTTTTCTACTTGTGCTGTCCCCTTATTAAAAACCTCCTCTGCTCTGTGCTCTTAGAAAACTTCAAGCCCGTGGTTTTCTCTGCCTCTGTCTGCATTGGTTAGCCCATGCATGTACCCTGTCCCCTACGCTGGTCAGGGAGGACGTCCATTTCTTTCTAATACAACAGAGAGTTGACATATGACAACCTTTTCTCATATCCTAATACTGCTATTTCCTTTGAAGAAAAGACTGATCAGACATAACAAAGGGAGCTGGAGGAAGGAGAAACTCTTCTTCTAGCCTTGGGTTTTAAGCCCACCATTCCATTTTGCAGCTTGTAAAAGTAAGGCTTTTTATCTCCAAAGATCAACACATTTCTCTCATGCAGACACCTTCCCCGGTTTTTCTATCCCATGTCATTCTCTACCCCTTTATCTCTACACCTTACTCATTCTTACTCCTTGGCAAATGGGAAAACTGTCCTTGGTTGGATTCTGCTTTTTCAAAGGAATCAATTCTCCTTTGTACACACTTGATCTGACCCTGTGACAGGCATTAAGTGTCTTCTGGCTGATGCCGAGGCCTTGTGTTCTGTGTGCTGATGGACACAGCCCATTATCAGCCACACGAGTGTGAGCACACCCCATGTCCGCACACAAAAAAGTGCATTTGTTGACATGGTCATGCATGCAGACACACAGCCACGGGCACATAAGTATGGATTCAGGGACACATTGCGCAGAATACACCTAGCACTTAAATGTATATCCATCCCAGTGACCACCCACGCTCATGTACAGACTCACACTCTCCGACCGCGTGGCCTGTGAAACCATGAGCTGAATACCAGTGAGGGCTGTTTGTGATTGAGGTGTAACACTATGAGATGTGTAGCTGAGCCCAAACTAATGGCTTTGACAGAAGAAGCTAAAGTGTTGAAGAGGTCATAAGAATGAAATGCTCCAGACTGGAGATAATAGAACTGTGAAGAAATGTGAGGCAGTGGGGATTAGATATTAAACACAAGACCACATCTCGAATCTAAGTTTTCTTTTTCAATGTGACATTACTGTTTAACTAAATAACAGTAATGTATTTTAAGACCTAAAAAAATATCAAATTACCCATTCTATCTGATATTAGACTGAACTACTTTTGGATAAGAGTGTCCAAATGTTTAACAAATAGTTAACAAAGGAACTTTTCTCTGCTCCATGGGGGCAGTGATAAAAAAAAAAATTCTTTACTCTGTACAGAAAATTTGCCATTTTGCAGAGGGCTCTACAATAAAAGTATATGATTTTGTTTCAAGCAGTTGTTGTTTTACACAAACTCTTCACCAATTTTCCACAATATATATCATCTGTAAAACATTATATGCTCAGAGGTCTACGTGAATCTGGATACATTTCTTTTCTCAAAGAATATGGCACTTAGGCAAAAGCGTATTACTGGCAAAAATGATTCTTTAGAACCTTAAGAACACTTCTAGAAATGATTCTGTGAAAAGAGTCGACAGAGCCTTCCACAAATGCAGGTTAAAGTTGTATAATGCAAAGCAGAGGCCACACATGACCGAGATTAAGAAACACTGCCTTCTGTGAGCGATTTCAAATGGAGTGGGACCATCCAGCTTGTTGTCAGCTTTTAGCTCCAACGCCCGCATCTCTGACGGGATGTGGGTGCATTTGTATGTATGGGACTGGCAACCTTCTCATCTTTAAAGCCACTATCAATGCCGCAAGGTTTATACAGGTCTTAGGGCAACTTGCTCCAAGGCAGAGGAAGCCTTTTTACTGGAAGACAATGCTAACCCACCCAAATCATCTTCAGCAACCGCTTTGTTTTTTAGTCAAAGAGTCCAACACCAAAGAACCACTGAGATATTATGAAAACCAAAAATTACCATTTAGACCAAGGAATGCAAATCAGGTGGAATCCTATGAAAGAAATCAAGGAGACATTCCTCCTCCAAAGGTCCAGCATGTGGCCTTGTCAGTCACTCGATGGATACAGAACGTTGTTAAAAGAAGAGTGGGTGTTATTTACTGGTAAAGAAAGCCCAATGCTTTCAGGTGCATAACTACCAACAAATTTAAGGTTAGCCATTGTGAATGGTCTGCCAAATAGAAAAAAACTATATGTATAAGTTCTATCAATTGGAAAATTGTTTTTTTTTTTTATTTATCATTTTCACAGCATCCAGTACCTTTTTGGAGTTGACGTTGCAGCTATAGGTTAAATATCAAATCAACTTTATCAAAAGTGAGAAAGTTGTGTCTCAGAAATCATTATGTTACACTTTGTTACAAACAAAGACAAGATTAAAAGTAAAAATGATTCCATCATGCAACTTCCAGAAGTTCATATCGTTAGGATTACCCATCACAATAGACAAAACACTGGTTGTCCTGATTTCATATCCCAGAAAAGAATATGGACCTCCATCACTTGTTCTCGTCTTCTCTCTCTTCTCTACCTGTCTTTCTCAATGCTCTTTAATTGTCTGTGATTTGTCTGTGATTTCTCCCTTGTTGGTGTGTCTCGCAGCTGATACAAAAAACAGCAGTCTTGAAAAGGCAAAAAATGAGAAAAGAGGCTGAGAAAAAGAAGAGAGTGGGTAGACGGAAGAATGTGTTTGATTAGCGCCAAGTTCGCTTGAGCTCAAGTTTGCTATTGTGTGCCTCATGGATGTGTGAATGTTACAGTGACCAGAGAGGCTGAGATAAGACAGGCATGGGAAACATGCACACTGACATTTCTTAATCAAATATGGCAATCAGGAGGCCAACCAACAGCATACCATTTGCAATCCCTTTTAATTCATAATCAAAAGCTGAGCAAATGAGGGAGAAATTGAGAAAGATTGAAAGGGGGGGGGGGGGGGGGGGAGGGGGGGGGGGGGGGGGAGAGAGGGAGAGCGAGATGCAGGTCATTACATCTCTTTTTTACTGGCCCGATGAGAGCAATGTAGAATTAATCAGAGGCCATTAGGCTGTATTTACTTACCACGGCAGGGGCTCTGAGCTCTCTCCCTCCTTTTCTGGAAACGAACCCTGATATAATCCTACTCTGCCCCAGCCCTGTAACAGAAGATGGAGAAGGGCTAAGAATAAGGGTATAACGAGACTGATCCCATATACAACTCCGTGTGTGTGTGTGAGAGAGAGTGCATGTGAGCTTGTGTCTGTATTCTAGGAAATTATGTGGCATCATGTGGGTGTTGTATGCACCACGGTGGTGCGGAGAGGAGAGGAGCTGGAGAGATGCTCTTAAATCAGAGTGTGTAATCCCCTGTGGGGTCAGCCTATGGCCTCTGATGTTGACTCACAACTCAGGCTATCACACATCTCTCCCTCTCTTTCCTAATGCACTGCTTCCATTACTCAGCCAGGTCCTGCTAGTGCCAAAATCTCTGTAATAATGGGTCTGTGTCCCAAAAGGATCTTGGTCCCAAGTCTGTGCAATTTTAGGACAATAAAACCTCTGTAAAAAAAGGGCACATTTTGGTCATACTTTGTGAATTTTGCAATAATATTAATCCCAAATAGACAAAGTTGCTGGCTATATAATGCTGATGCATTGTAGTGTTATAACTGATGATATGAATCAACCAAATAAAAGAGGCATTAAAAAAAAGCCTATTACTGGCTCATGAATGTACAGTGACGGAAAAATTGCTTACATTATGGAAAGATTTTTATAGTAAAAATATTATCTTGCTTAGATCAGTGCATCAGTGTGTTGACATTTAATGTTTGTTCTGATACAAATAAGGAGATGTAAGTGAGCAACAGAATCAAGCTTAATATATGGCTAAAATGTAGGCTTTTGCACATGAAATTTAACTTTACTATTAGGTCCATTTCTATTTTAACACCAACTGCTGAGTATTTGAATGTCTTTTTTTTTTTCAAGGGATATGAATGCAAAATTGGCAACTGAAAAACTGGTAAAAATATGAATAATTGTCATTCATTCAAACTTGTGTTACAGTTAGGTGTCTTCCCATTTATAATATATCTGATTACAGTGAACAAGTGACCTGTTCACCAGCGTGCACCCTGCCTCTCGCCTGTTGTCAGTTGGGATAGGCTATAGCCTATCACTTTATTCCTCCATCTAGTGAACTTAGTGGGAATAAGTGGTATAGAAAATGGATGGATAGATGGATGGATAATTATAGTGATACATGATGTAGATGTCTTTCCGTTTTTTTATGGATGTCCACCACAGTATTAGTTTTTTTGTTTTTTTTAATGTGTTTCCCCTCAAGATAACACATTTAATTTCTTATTATATTGCATCATATCACAACGTAATAACAATACCACACACAATACAGTTTAGTTTTGTCAGGAAAGCTGCCTGGTTCATGTTTAATTTTCTTCCCTGCTTTTATTAAGAGCTCTTCAGATTTGCTTTGTCCATGAATAGAAACAAATGTTTATTCTTGAACCTTCAGTCACCGAGCATTGTGTGTGAAAATAAAGAATACAGGACAATGGCATTTTAGAAATTATATTACTATAGTACTGTGCACCACAACATAAAAAAAAGTTTCAAAATTCGTTCTTTATTCAAATTCTCAAGGAAAAAAACAAAACACTTAAATTGGAATTTTGCACACTTCTTGGAAATTAAAGGGATACTCTCAGAAATAAATTGACTTCAGGATGATTTTCATGCCCTCATGTATAAATTGGAATGTATGAATTGAGATGTTAAGTCAAAAGTCAAAGTCAGCTGCTAATTTGGTCAGCTAATCTTTTAGTTATCATAAACAACCCCTGACCCAATGCAAAACTGACAACAATGGATTGTATCACTTGAAACATTAAGTAACCAATGAAGTGTGCCATTGTAAATGTTTAGCCATCTTGCTCAGCAAACAAAAAGCTGGCCTTTAATAACCAATAACTGTTCTTTCATGATCGACAAATACGATAAAATGCTTATTAACATTTCTAAATTACACTGAAACTGAAGTGTTATTGTAAAAATGTCTGTTGTTCTAAAGCTTTCTATTATTTCTAATGCTTTGAAGAGCAAAGTGTCAACCCCTTTACCACGTGACCTCCTGAAACTGCAACTTTAGGGTCATCTTTCAGGGATCAGCTCTCCAAAGGAAACCCCACATCAAAGTCCCCAGCACCGACTGACCACGCCATTACAGCACAAACCTTTTTAAACTACTGATAGTGAGACAAAGAGGGCTGCTGCATACTTTCTGTGGGCGATATAAGCAAACATTAAATGACGTTTACTTAAGATTAACGGAGACTTCCCACCAAAGGAGGCTGTCGTGGAAAGAGAAAGAGCCAGCAGAAATGAGGAATAAGGGAAAGAACAAAAGGAGGCAATTCAACACTCTAGCCATTTAGTCTTCATTGTTGTTTGTATGTTTGTTAGGTGTGCCAGAGGAGTGGAGGAATGCTGTGCTTAAAAGTGAATAATTTGCCCAGGATCTGAATGAGTCATACAGACACAACTCTGCCTGCACACAAAGGCAGCTGACAAAATAAATAATTTCAAAAGAATTAAACAATATCACTTGTTATGGAATTCAAGAAGTTCATTAAGACAAAGAATTGCCCTTCACGTGGATTCAGGGGGATTTTGATTATGTGGAAAAAGAACTAATTCTTAGTTCTTTTGGGGAAGTTCTAGATAGTTTGTTCATGTGATTCTTTAACTCGCATAACAATACTATGGAAACAGAATTCTTATAGAATTTAAATCAAATCAAAATGCAGGCCATGTAACTATAGTAACTGTGTTTAAACATACCCATTAAAACAGAAGAGAAGAAGAAACATGACTTGTTACTTGTTTGTATGTCACCTTTTGGACAGATGACAAAAGTTGTAAACACAACAAGGACAGAAACCATTTCGCAAAGCAGATCAGACACCTACATATTCATAAAAAAAGGTGAGTCTAGTATTTATTTGTATTCAGGTTCTTGCACATATAAAAACATTTTGATTTGTCATTGCTTGGCAAAATGCTTCACTATGCCATAATGTGACCAGATCAAAATAAGCAGACATACCATTTTGGTATGACGAGCTCACCTTTCTCATAGAGGGTAAACTTCTAAGTATGCGTTTCACCTGTTGACATGTGTACTGTATATTATGCGCCAAAATCATTCAAAGTCCAGCTGTCTTAGTGTTTGCGTACCTAATAGGTGTGGCTGTGTAAGTGATCTGTGGTCTCCACACCCATAAATCACCAAAGTTTACCCCAGAAATCCTCAGCAAACAGAGCCAGACGAGTGTCTCCGGCGCAAAGACATCACCGCAGTCGTACTGTAAAAGGCAACTCGACAACTGCAGCTGATTCCTACTGGAACGTGTAATTTTCTCATTTAGCTCACAAGCGTTTGGCCCGACACCAATTAGCAGAGGGCTCTGACCTCAGATGTCTGTATACCATGAGACATGGCGCAGCGCACCTCAATCAGCCGCTAGCATCCTCTTTTCTATTTTGCTGCCATCAAATCATTGCCATTTACATAATTCATACCTAAGATTTAGAGGTTTATTTAACCCCTCTCTTACTCTGAGAGTATGATTACATGCCAGCTTCGGGGTTATAAAAATAGGAGAATAGGCTGTGTTTCTCTTTCATCTGTGAATCATCTTTCAAGAACCCCTGTTTTACACAGCCTCAGTGGCTGTTGTGATACCTTTTGATAGACATGTTATAGATAGTCTGATCGATACATATCGGTGAATTAAATAGCAAGTTTTAGTGGACGATAATGTGTGCCTCTTACTGTATGTACCTCCTCTTGTGTCGGGCAAAAAGGTTAAAAAAACACCACTATCTGATTCTGTCTGGCCATTTTATGCAATACCACATCTCACCGTAGGGGGGTGGGGTCACACCGAAGAGATAGTGCTGTCACCCATGCTTTCTTAATAAGAGAGAGCAGTGAATGTCAATGAGTGGGGAGTAATTGGCTTTGGGGAAATCTAAATGTAATGGTAAGATAACACCAGACGGAATCAGTGTCTCCTTCGTCTGGTAATGAAGGCAAGCACTGATATTCTAATTCCTCCTAAAGTTCTTTCTTGCCTAAAAACACCATGCGATCTTAGAGTTGTGACTTGAGCCTGCTTTAAGCTACAATCACATGAACATTTGATTTGTTTCTTTCGAAACTCCCGAGCCACTAATTGAGAAAAAGCTCTTTTCACTGACTAACTTTATATCCGTTGAGTGTCGTGAGGCATTTAGTGTGGTTTAATTTTGTGTTGCTACACATGAAATCTACAGGCTTGTGGTGTATATTTTCATGACCTGATATTTACGTAAGCGCATATATGCATGCAGATGCAAGTGTGCGTCTATTTTTGAGTCCATTTGCACGTGCGTATGGGTTCATGAGTAAGTGTGCAGCATGCACATGTCTCTCCTCCTTGACGTTGTCTGTGCACCCCACCAGGCAGCTCTTGGCCTCCTCCTTTCTTTGCTAAGAAACCATCCATTCTGTGTGAGTAATCAGAGCTCTGCCTCCAGGAGCCCAGCCAAGCCTCTCATCCTTGGGCTTCTCAAGAGCTGCTTTAATTAACCATCATACCACAGATGGGATCGATTTTTTTTTCTTCCCCTTATTCCCCCCCACCCCACACACCCCTTCTATCTCACTCCTTCTCTTTGCCTCTCTCTCTCCCCTCTATCTCCGCTGCCTCTCTCCTGCACCCTTCTCTCCCATACACAAGCCCTATAATTGCACTGGAACAGTGCCAGCCGCCAGTCGGGCCCCAGACTGCAGGCCTCTCCTCTCCTTCTGTTCTTCCCCTCAGCCCCTGGCCTCACCTGCTCAATACCTTATTAGTGTCAGGATCTGCAGAGAGTCATTGCGGATTAACTAAAGAGATGTGAGATTGATTTCTGCCCCTACAGATAAAATTGAAGTTTTCTTCTTGTGCGTGTGCACATCTCTGCGTGTGTGTGTGTGTGTGTATGCGTCAGAGTTATGTAGTGAAAAGGAAAAGAATGAAAGTAGGAAAGGGGTTTCTAAAGATGGGAAAACCCATGCTTGATCACTTATTCTTGCAGTAACGTACTGTATGCGTGTGCATGTAGCATGTGTTTGTGCGTCATCTTTCTCTAGTATGTATGAGGGTTTTTGAAATGAGGGTTCGCTCATTTTCTATTGGAAGACCCACTTTAGCCTCTGCCTCTCTTCCAACAAATTAATCCCCCCCTCTGGCTTTACCTTCATTGGTTTTCATGTGGTGCTATGAAGGCACTAGAAAGACCCATATTCCACTGAGTCACATTGTATTAGAAGGAAAGCTTTTCCGCCATGAAAACAAAAAAAACTGTTGCAACACCCTCCTCTACAACAAATCTCAAAATACAATCTCAGATTCTAATGTACTGTGGCAAGAAATTACCTCCTTTGGCAAATATGTTCGTGAAAATAGCGCTCTATTGATTATTCATGGTTCAGCGGCAGCTGTGAGAATATATATATATGTCAACAAGGCCTCAGAGGTTGGCTGAGAGATTAACATCTATTTCAGAGGTAGGTGAATTTGTAGAGGAGGATAGGTGGCGGGGGGGGGCAGGCGTGCTGTGTGTGCGTGTCAGTGGGTGAGGGGTGGAGGGTTGTCTCCTCAGGATTGTCTTGTAATCACAGGCCTCCGTCTACATGGCACATCTGAAGAGTGGTGTCAGCTGGGCTCTCTTCTGTTTGCTAATAGCAGGGGGTCAGGCCTCGCTCACAAAGAGGTGCGTTTGATCCCCAGGTATGGGCCACAGAGGGAAGAAGATGACACTGCTAAATGCTCACAGGTCGCTCTCCAGCTCATCTTTAGTCAAATGCTGTGTGTGCGCATCTTTGACATTCTAATGCTATTTTCATTTTTCAAAGGGATCAAACACATTTAGAGCTTAGTAAAAAAGATGCATGTTAAAACAGAAAATAGAGATAGATTCAAGCTAAGTGAAATTCGATTGTTGTTATTGTGGCACTAATAAAATAATGCATGGAGCGGATTAAACTGTCTATTCTAGCTAGCTTAGATCCGCCAAAGAAACTTTTTTAACACACCAGCCTTCCTCTTGTTGTGTAATGGCAGGTGCATCGCCTTTGTGTGTTACAGCTGCTGATTTGTAGTGTGTTGCGCTAGTTCATTTGTATGGAAGCGGTTGTAGAGGCAGTTGTGTAGCGGTCCGTGGGTCCCAGGGCCCAGCTGCCAGAGTGAGGCAGAAGAGTCAGACATCATTGTGGTGTGATTTCCTCCTCTCCTTGCAGATGGAGTGTTTTTGTCAGAGCGAGGGCCACGGTGATTGCCTCTTCGCCACCGGTGTCAGCTCAGGATAATACTGCAGCCGTTTCCCCGCAGGAACAAAACAGGATCAGCACAATCCATTTTCTTTTTCGCCACCAAAATGGAATAATTTGAAAGAGACAATCCCTGGTTGTCTCCGAAGCCCAGGAAAGGAAAAAAAAAAAACGGCAATTATGGCAAAATTGCGAAAGAGGTGCCCCACCTTTCCCCTTGGCTCTGCTATATGCCATGTCCAGCTCTAGCTAACAAGCAAAGCCACAAATAGGCAATGGCAGCAGATTGAGGAGCAAAGCTAGCAATCTTAAAAGAAAGAGCAGTAAAGAAAACACGTGGCAGACATGGGCACACAGGCCACAGACCAGGAAGCACCACGGCCCCTAATATTTGACGCCACCTTTAGATCTCCGCATGCAAAACATGTTGGGCTTTATCTACGATTCCATACATTCGCTGCAATCCAAATTCTATGTCAGCCTGCCCTTTACAATCCTAATGACACTTCAGCAAAGTGTGGTGGCTGAGAGAGGGCGGGAGCCAGGAGGCTTTCCCTCAGAAAGCGCTGAGAGCATCTTATCGGGGAAAGGGGCTAAGAGTGTTGTTGTTGTGATGCCTGACTCCATATTCTCGGGTCATAGATATTCAAGAACTGCACCTCCTTTTCTCCCCTCTTCCTGTTGCCATAGCACATCAGCCAGGACACACAGTTCTGTACTCAGCCACCTGCAAATGAATATCTGTGTGGAGAGAACGCTGAAACGGGTCTTGAGCAGGAGGGCACGACGTGTGATAAAGACGGGGAGAGGCAGGAAGACGGCCCGGGAAGAGCTTTCTTCAGTATATTCGAGAGCATCGGAAATTATCAAAAGCTTCTTGTCCAGGTTTATCTGCAGGTGTGTGAACGTGCGTGTGTGTGTGCGCTTTTAAGAGAAATAACTCTTCAAATATTTTTCAAGAACTTGCCATGACACTGAACAGGTTTGAAGCTCTGCTATGCACAGGTGCTTGAAGGACAATATCGAAGTAGTAGTCTATTATTGTACAGTGTGAATGAATGAAGAGTGATTGAGTGCAGTACTCCACGCCACCTATATAAAGCAGAAGTATTGCAATGTGAGGGCCAGAGCGGGAGAGGGTGAGAGAGCTTTAGAGGCCTAAATGAGGTAAAGGGAAGTGGAAGTGTCCAGTAGGGGGTCTGTTGCTGTGGGAGGAGAGTGAGCGAATGAAAGAGAGAGAGAGAAAGAGAGAGAGGGGGGGGGGGGGGGGTGTGGGGAAGGGAAGAGGGCTTGTTTGACGCAGCTCCAGGGCCAATGCATGAGGGTTTGGGGCTAAGTGTCTCATCAGCATCCAGCTCAGGTGCTGCCAGGGCCCACGCACTAACTATGCCCTGACTTGATTGTAATTGCCTGAATTCAACTCCCGCTGCTCCCTCCTGGCAATATCACAGGAACATTTAACTCCAGAGAGCCTGGAGACCGTGCGGCAGGGCCACAGAGCGCAGCTGACTGCCTCTTGTTGAAGCCTGTGGGCTGCGGGGGGATCCTCTCTCTGGCTGACTGCATTGTGGCTGAGGGTCACAGGTGCATGAATCTCCCCACTTCTCGGTGTTTGTGAACATGAAACAAGTGCGACTGCATAGGGATATACTTTTTACGGCGATGGCACGAGTATGGCCGAGGTGTTTGATGTTTACCGACTCAGTGCTGACTTACGGGGATCAAATACTTTGCCCTCAGACAGCATGGCGCTACCACAAACGTCTGAGAGCAAATTCTGAGTGAACATATCCATCACACCAAAAAAAAAAGAGAGGACTTCCATAACTCTTAACACCATAAATTATTTAACATCATGTTTAAACTCTCCACAAAATCAGACCAGAAATAACTATCCTACTTCACTTTAGTTATTTACCATGTTTAATTTAAAAGCAAAGTATACCCTTGATTGCTTCATATTTGCCACCGCTAATATATATTTGTTCTAACTTTACGCACAGTTGTGGTGCAGTATGCTGTCTTTATGTTAATGTTTTCCTGGCTGAAAATAGCTTAAAATCCTCTTTCAGAAGAACAAAAAAACAAACAAACAAACAAAAACAAAAAACACGCCAAGATGGGAATGAAAAAAAAAGCAGAACCCCAAATCTTTATTAATAGCTTTCACTCATAACATTTATTTGTCACCTAAAAGTGAAATTTGGCTAAAAATGTCAAATCAGAGAAACATTTGTCAGTGACTTTTGCAACTGACAAGGGCATGAATGAAGCCCTTCCCTCACACCAAAATGAAAGCCCTCATTCGTGTGTGACATACAAATTATGGGCAAAAATAGATTTTTCAGTGGTAACACGTAATCTATGTTTCCCAGTTGGCCAGCTTTGAAAATTGCTGCAGGGTTAACTTAAAAAAGTTAGCCTGTGGTGCTCCTCATCCTGTGATAATAGGCCTGTCAGTAATGAAGAACAGGCTTGTTGCCAACAGGTGGTCTCTTTATAAGACCAGAGCCACAGCACTCAGGATGGGGAGGGAAAAAAAGACAGCCATGGCAAAATGTGTCAGAATCTAATGTTCTGCAGAGTGAAAAGCCTGTTTTCTGTCTTTTGTTCCCTGCTAGAGATTCAGCCTTGTTCCTCATTGTTCGGGGCACAAACGAGCAACAGTCTTTTTTGACACGGAGCCACAGATGAATAAAGACTGGAGCTGACTAGTCACAGGAAAAAGCTTTCTTTCTGGAGAGCTTGGAGCCCATTAAGAGTTTGTGAGATATGAATGGATATGAATCCTCTCCACCGACCCCACAAAAAAAAAAATCCAACTGGACCCACAGATGACAAGAAACACCTCTGTTTCTTTTAAGTGTGGTTCCCAAGAACATTTCAAGACATCAAGTGAAAGAAAGACTGATTGGCAGGCTGTAATTACATCGAGTCAATAAGGAAGTAGCTCATTGTTGATTTGAAAGGATACACTATGCCCATCCAAGCCTAGAACTCCAACCATTGACACTAATGTCGACATATTAACCTATGCTATAAGCAATGGTGCAAGAATCTGTGTAAGAATTGTAATTTCAGAGCACATATCGATGATGTTAATTTGATATTCTATTTCAATGTCCCACAGAGAGCCTTAAGTATTTTTTGCACCAAAAGTCATAAAATGGGCAGGATATTTTCTAAAATACTTAATACAGACCCCAGTCAGCACATTCAGCTCAATAGACAGAATATGGGTGGATCCCAACAAAAGCAGCGTACAAAATACAAGCCTTTGTCCAGCTCCATAATCCATTTGTTACACTTAGACCAATTTGTCCTCATTAACCCTCATAACAGCACTGTGTCTGAGACAAAAGCTCCCAGCGAACAATGAGAATACCCCACCCTCCCAACATCGACATAACCGCAGCTCAAGTGCTCCCCTTCTAAGCACATTGTGGCCTCTTGTTGCTCAGAGGGTTCCAGTCTATGAGCCAGAGATAGACAGACCCCAACAAGCAGGGTACACCTGAAAGAAGGGGTGAAAGGAAATGTCCTCATTTCCGCCTCAAGAATGAAATATCTCCCAAAAAACACAATGCAACATGCTCTGTTGTATTCAGGTCACTCCATCAATCAACTCTGAAATGAATCATGACAGAAAGTATAAAGAGCAATAGCAAAGAAAAAGAAGGGGAGTTACAGTAATTTCCAAAGACGTGAGAAAGTCCGACTTGTTTGTACTGTTCAGTTTGTCAAACCTGTAGATTTTTTCAAAATGAGAGCAAAAACAGCATATTTAGCCAGTGTCTACTTTCAGTTTCTCATCCATAGTGATAATGTTGCAGTTTTAGAACCTTTTTGGTAAAAATAGAACTTCCCATGTGAATTTTTATGTTATTTCAGGCTGTTGATAACTCACGAAACTCTTAAAGCTAATAATCATACCTGACTTAAATGAGGTACCCTAGTGCTCTTTCTGCTCCTTACTGCACAAGGAAATTGTGGCTAATAGTCACAAAAATGATTAGATTATATATTATCTCGAACCTTTATATAGTCAAATAAAACAAAAACCACCGGATCGTTCTATTAAAAACTCTTTCATCTTAAGCAGAACTTGATATTTCTATATCCACGCTAATATTTCTTAAAATGAGCAAGATATTTCCTAAAAAATACTTGAAAAGGCCCATTGTGTGATAATGGGTTTAAATGTTAAATTCTTGTGCACCATTTAGGAGTTTCAGAAAAGACACGCCGAGCCTCTGAACAGCTTCAGTTAATCTGTTACAAACCAAAATACCAACCTTTATATTTATTGCCTTATATCAAACTACATGTAGAGGGGGTCTGGAGTCACTCCAGTGAAGTATCGAACAAATGTGATGTGACCACTCTCAGCTCTATCCACAATATTAACGATCTGAGAATGTCGTTCAGGGATCCAAAGAGTTGGCAGTACGTTTTGAGTATGAATTCTATTAAGATGTTCAATGGCCTCAAGTACTATATATTTGAAAAGAAAATGAGATGCTTAAAGACAGACTTAAAAAAGTAAAAATGTAAAACTTACATGTGGCCAAGCTTAAATATGATGCAGCAGTTCTGTAGAAAAGTGGGAATAATAAAATAAATTCTGCCGGCAGACACTTACTCAGTTTAAGCTTTATTAGTGACAGCTCTTTTATGAACATGTCACAGTGTCAAACGCAGTGGCGTCCCATTTAATGCTGGTTTGTTGGGTCTCCAGTATGTTTTCCAAACAGAGTTGCAGTAATCAGGTCATTTGTTATAATGACAACCATTAGGGGTGATCATCGTCACACAGCGGTCAGGAAGATAAATCAGGTGCTCTCTCCGAGATTCATCTGAGTTACACACAAGCATGCCGACAAAACAAAACGCACACTCACCTTCCCATCATTACCGACGACTGAATGATCAAAGGTTACATGAAATCATTATATAAAGCTATCCTGAGTTATTTAAAAGGCGAGGTGAAGCATGTCGCAGTACCTAGTTTAACTGAGCCAGCCATTTCATATGCACCAAGTCATACATAATCCATATTTAGACCTAGTACAACTTTACAGAGAAAAAACATTTACACCCCCCACAAAATGAGAAGACATCTGAAAGTACCTACTTGTTATTCCAAGCCAAGAACAAAGTACAAGTCTGATATTCCACAAAGAAAAAACATTTATTTACAGAACAGCATTGCAATAAACAATGAAAGCATTCAGGAAGTACATATTTTCTGCTGTGATATCAAAAGGATTTAAGAATGTTAGTCTCCTTCCATACCTGCCTCCATTACCTCATTAACTCTTAAAACGCTTTGCTGGGCAGCCTCGGTTCTTAATCACATAAATGGTGAGCATACTGATGGTGCACGCTGAACTGTGCACGGTTTGTTTGCACGCATCACAGTGGGCAATCCGTTCCATATCCCGGCCCAAATTCATTCACCCTCTTCAGCAGAGCAGCTTTCACTGCACTGATCTTCTCATCCAGTTCTGTCAGACTGCACGCCTGAAGGAAGAAACATTTTTTGGGGGGGTTAGGGTTAGGGGGGTCATGTTTGGAGGTTTTAAATGGAGGCTGACCTCCACTCACAAAGTATTTTGACTGGAACAAAAAATACTAACCTGAGCCGGGGATGTCTTTGGTCGCTTGTGCAGGTGACTCTATAAAACATAAACACAGAAGAGGCTTCTGAATTCAAAATATGTACTTAATGGCACAAAAGGAAATGTACTTTTCTAAGCAATGAGTGCACAATGCTGAAGAATCAGAGAAGAACTGCTTTCTTAATAGACATTTTCTGTAGATGGTTTGAAAATCGAAACAGTAAACAGACAAGAAAGAGACAAGAAAGTAACATTCAGCTGAAGTCCTTGATTAAATGTGGGGGGGGGGGGACAAAACATCTATTGTCTGAAGCAAAATGCTTTAATGTGGTGTCTTGCTTAGGGAGCCTGCCTTCCTGCTCTGCATTATGAGGTTGTTCCAGAAATCTTGGTCCAACTTTCAACAGCTGTTCAGCAAGCGCTGAGGCACAGGAGAAAGAAAAAAAACGGGACTCCAAATATAAAAGACCCCACTCCTCATCGGTTTATTGAAAGACACTCAACTCCTCCTGCTCTGCTCACGCAAACATGCACCGAGTCAAAAGCTGATGGAGAGCAGCACTCACAGGAGCAGCATGCTGCGCTGAGAAACTCCACTATGAAGAGACATGCAGCATCTCAAGCACACTTAGGTAACCAACATATATGCACAGACCCATTAACTGAAGAAATTAGATTGTGCCTTTGATCTGTCACAGGTTTGAACATTAGCTCTAATAAATTACATACAGACACATACTTAGCCTGAACTGCTCTTAAACCACTGACACGTTGTGATTTCTCAAATGTTGAGATAAACCTAGTCTTAGGAAGGATGCTAAACATGCTAAAATGTACCTCGAGCTAAAGTCCTAGTGACATCTGCACAGACTCCTCATTCAAGCCATAAAAACAGTGGGGACTACCTAGTCCCTCAATACAAAACTACAGCACCCAATCTGGTATTGTATTGTCGTGATTTTATACAGATATGAGGATTTTGAAAGGGAAAAAAAACATTTGGTTCAAACAGGGCTTGTCGAGACTAAACGGGGTTGAATTATGTATGAGAAAAGGAGAATTTAGAGTAGAGCCCTCAGTTTAAATGTTGCAAACTTTTTATTTGAGAAGTCAGATTGTGGGGTCTGAACTGATATAAACCAGGCAGGCGGAAGTCATGCAGCAACCGGCACTGTGACACTATGATGACACATTATGAAAACTCTCAAGACACACAAGATGATGCACTGCAAACTGTACCGATTTATGAATTGGTACAGATATCTGCTGCACCAGGTGAGTGCCGTTAAGTGCAGTTAAGTGTTGATAAGGTCTGGATTGACAAAGCTACAGTTGGATGTTCAGATTTAATCGGAAGAAGCAAGTAGATACAGAACTTACAGTTCATGTTTAGTTGCCATGGCGTATTACTTGAGTCACAGCTTTGTGTGTGCAGTGGGACAAGTGTGTTTCCAGATCTTGTAAGTCAGTGCAGTAGAGACATAAATGGTTCTCAAACAATGTAAATTCTCTCCACAGACGCAAAATGATAGATTAAAATTTGGTTTCGTAAAGAAAAACAAGTGACATTCAAACAAAGCTATATGGGCTGCTTAGTGATGCTACAAAAAAAGGAGTCTAGTGCCTTCCATGTGTCTATTTTCAAGTCATGGGACTCACCGTGGACTGAAAGTACTCAGGCGAGAGTCCCTCTAGCTCTAAAATACGATCCTCCAGCTTCTTGAGTCTCTGATAGATGCTCAAAGGGACCGGCCCCACTGAAGTAGAAAAACAATGGTTGAGCAGCAGAAGAATTTGTGACTCGAAAACAACGAAACCTTTATCGTTTCAAATGGATCACAGGTGAAAACAGTGAATTAAACCTAAATTACCAATATAGTGCCATCACATGCCCATTTTAAGTGGTCAGTATTAGAGATGATGAAGCCATGATTTTTTTCCTGCTATTCAAAAATGATATAGTACACTTTTCAGTCAGCGATGACATTACATTCGATAATTACGCCTCTCACCTGATGGGAGTTTTAAATGAGTCTCGATGTTCTGAAGTCGTTCTTCTATGGCAGCATTTCCACAGTCTCTAGTCACTGCCCCCCTCAGCTGCTCCCCGGACTCTCCTGGGCCTGCCCCACCATGGGTCTGGGGCCCGTAGGTGTTGACTACCCGTGTGACTGCCCACACATTAAAACAGAGAAGTTCTGCACAAACCGTCGACTTTGAAATGTCGCCTCAGTGCATAAGGGATGCATTAACATAACTGCTCAAGCAAGATTGAATAATTAACATCCCTATTAAGAGTAGATCAATCAATATTTCTTTTTAAAGTACTGATCGGTGAATGCGGTGAAATATGTTCTTACCTTTGACATGGCTTTTAAAACCTGGGTAGGGAGTGAACACCGCGTCTGTTCTGGCACAACTGTTCTCTACAGAGGACCAAATTACAAAAGAAAACTGCAATATGAATTTTAAATGTAATAAATTAATCAACATTAGAAAAAAAGCAAGCATATCACACTTGAATTGCAGCTTTTCTTCTCTTGTGATTTCTACAACTGGTGTCTCACACAGGCTTTGAATTTCAAAAAGGTCCTCGGGTCTCGTGTTTTTCTGGACTGAGCGGCTTGTGTTTTGAGGCCGAGTGTGTTAGCTACTTCAGCCCCACTCTTGGAGCAGTTCAGCCTGACCTCTCGCCTGTGGAAATCAGCTCTCTCCCAAACATTGGCAATCTGTGTGCAGGCTCTCTCTCCACCCTGCTACCCCCCGCCCCCCAACCTCTCTCCCGTTCTCACCCTGATTGCAGTCGATCACGTTGCAGAACTCGCGCACATTGTTTTCATTGATCTCCATCTGCTTGCGTTCCATAAATGCAGATATTCTTCGCTCGATCTGGGGTTACCATGAAGACACAACACACATAATAAGATACAATGTATTGATGGGCTACTGAGAGGTGTGAAGAATGCAGTGTTACGCCTGCTTAATATTAGTGTTCTGGGGTAAACACAGTGCAGCAATTTATATTACAGAAAATGTGAAAGGCAGCACAGTGTTAGAAACTGTTCTAGGGAGCCAAAAAAGTAGAACTGCTTGCCATCGTCACGTAACAGAATATGAATGCTGTTTGCTTGGCTACCAAAATAAATGCACAACAGAATGGGGGCTCTTGTCCTTCATCCACATGCAATCTCAGAGTAATGAGCATCCACTTCATAATCCATCAAGGACCTGGCCCTCTCTCAAAACCCTCCAGCAATGTGGTCTGCTCTACCCCACCACAGCACTAAAGGACACCCTCACCCTCTGCCGAACCCGGCCTATGAGATCTCCATCAGCCATTTGCTTTACATCCTTGGAAGCAATTACTTATGATTATTCATTTGCTTGATGAATAGTAAAGAGGGCTGTAGAATGCCATGGCCAGAACCGCCGACAGATCTGCTGACGGAGACCTACCTCTAACTTCCCAGCTCTGATCTGAACCATGATGTCATCAGCCGCCATCTTGCTCTCAGCCGCCTCTGAGCTGTGATGATGGTGCTCAGGCGAGGCAGCTGTGTGCTCTTTGACCGAGGATGATGCAACAGCTTCATCTGGTGTGCTTTCCTTGATAGAAGTCACACTTTCAGCATCCACCAGTGACTTGAAGCTTTCTGACACAGCCTATTTAAACAGTCAAAGCAGGACAAACAAGCAAAATGATTATGATACTTATTAAAAAAAAGACCCTTCATTATTTCAAAATATGATGGCCATAATGCTTTAAAGCTGTTTGAGCAAACCCTTTTAACTACAATGCAGCACATTAAAACAATTTAATCAATGTAAGAGTTACATTAACTGGGTCATTTTACCTGTAATTTTGTTATATGGTCCGTCAAGCAGCGGTAAACATGAGCAGTTGGAGTTGATGGAAGAGTCACAGAACTGGGGTTGACTTCTATTCTTAAAGCAGCTTCACTTAGTCCGAGCTTTATTTAACAAAATGTGACAATGTTAGCTTTCACATAAGGTAAATTACCTTCACAATGTATTCACTTCTCCCGTAAATTTACGTTTTATTGTTTATTAGTACATCAGTGGACATGTCTGCCATTGTAATAGTCAGAAAGGCCTAATAAAAAAATGATTATTTAAAGAAAGAGTAATTTTGTTTTCTATCCCATGATTCTGTCAAGTTTAAAAAAGAAGGTGTTGTGTGCTACCTTATATTGATTTATGTGAGTGTGCAGTATATTGATTAAACAAAAAGGACAATATTTCCGAACACCAAATAAAAAAAACAAGTGGTACCAAAGATACTAATGTGCTAGATAGAGATCAGTGATGTGGTTGTAATGGTGCAAGTATGATTTAATTTACACGTGAAAAATCCAGAGATGCGGGGAAAACAAAGCTGATGCTTCTTATTTTCACACATTGTTTGATTCATGACTGCATCTCCGCATGAAAGCAGGGCCATCAAATGTGTCGATAATAACACAAACGAACAATCTTGTTAAAATTCCATTTCAAAGTTATGTTCAAACATAGCTTAAATAATAAGATTGCACTAAAGAAGGCAATTCACAGGATGGTGATTGCGAGAACACTTCCATTCAAATCAAGATTTAGCTTAAATTCTTGAGTTAAAGTACGGAGATTCCCGTCTAAATACAAAAGAATGAGAGTTGGCGACAGAAATCCACATGCGATGAATTCCCTTTAAATTTTTTGTAATGAACGTGATGTATGAGTAAGTTTCCTCAAATCAACTGTGTATTTAGAAGGCAGACATGCTAACACGGAGGGCTGCTAAAAATATTAGCACGTAGCCAATAAAAAGCTTAGAGAAAGACAGTGTGTCCGGAGTGACACGGTGTAAACAATCCAAACCAACCTCTGTCCCGAAATCTGCAAGCAGCTTTAGTATCATACACATGCAGTCCCTGTAGCTGGACATTTTAGAAGCTTCACTGGGAGGAGCATCGTATTCACTTTGCTTTGTCGTCTTCGCCATTGCTGTTCAGAATAACACTGTGCGCTGATTGGTTAGAATGCCTGATTGTGTCCGCGCGGAAAATGACCTAGCTGCTGTACGACGCATGCGCACACACAGCCGTAGTCTTCACAATTCGAGTCAACTTGAAAACTTGACTGGAGTGCAGAAAGTAGTGATTTACTGGCACAATGTTGTTGATTAAAAATAACATATCGAATATCTCTAATCACACATTCCTTTAATTTCATTCTGTGTTTTTTTAGATGTAGAACAGTACAATAGAATATGGTTGTGAACCGTGATTAGAATATGACCAGACCAAAATGTAATAAAGTAAATTCAAGTTTAAATAAACATGTTATAAGTACCAAATTAAAACTGCACAATCCCTATCATATTTGTGTGTAGAATCTTTCTTTAGACCTCAGAACATGTTTTTGTAATTATATTCTTTTTAGGTTCTTATGCCACCTAAATAACTTAGTTCTTCGCTATATCTGGGGTATTAAAATAATGAAAAATGATGCAGGTAATATTGCTATGCTTAGAGGTTTTAAGCAAAGAAGATTTCACTTTATTTTTAGAAAATGAGTTACCAATAAACAGATACATATGGTTTCTTTTTTTGCCTTTTACTCCCTTGCATGCCCTAGTAAGTGGCATGCAAGATGACTGATGCTCTTGTGGGTAAATTATAATTTGCCTCTGTTTACACAAGCCTGTTCAACTTCAAATGCTGTTTAGGATTTCATACGTTTCATAGCAGTCAAACTACATGGCTTGACTGATTAAAATGGGTAGCTGCTTTTAACTGTATTCTACATCACTTACTTTTCAAACAGAAGAAAGAATGACCGTTCAATTATAAGAACATTGTCCCTCTGACCATGGTAGACTGTGCTGCAGGGCAATGTGATGGGAACCTGGCTACAAGGGCGTATTTTTCTGAGTTGAGTGACTGTGGGAAAATCTCCCTCCTCTATTCAGACATTTTTCCTTTCTTTTCATATAATGAGGAGAGGGACTGATGAAGGAAACAACGGAAAAAGAACAATTACAGGCAAAGAGAAGGCACAAGCACTCAAAACTCAATAATGTTCTTTAGAAGGGTTAATCATTTAAGGAAGGGGCTGAAGACAAGCCTTTTTAGTTTAATTCATCTGTGGGGTGATATTTTTCCCCCTAAAACAGGAAGGGAACTGTAACACTTGACATGGTGTGACATGCTGAGCAGTTGCTGAATGTTCCCACACAGCAAGGAGCTCTGAAATTAAAAACTGCTCATTTAATTTGCCTGGCTCAAGAACCATGATCCCCCCACCTTATTCAGCAAGCAAGAGTTGTGATTTTTAAGTGCTACTGTGGATTAAAGTACTTGACACTTTTTGCTTCTATAAAATTGCAAACCAAAGGGCTAATATGAACAGGCTTCAGCTCTCATTTAATGGTCCTGTTTTTCAGATCTATGAATATGAATGATATTTATGCAATAAGTACACACAATAGTTACAGCATTGGAATAACATAACACATCACAAAAAAGTGGACAGCGTGACGGTGGTGGAGGGATGTGGGTGAACAGGGATTGTTGTTGCTCCTTGCCTCAGTCACATCAGCCACCTGCAGGAAAGTAAAAAGGTCTGCTTTTGAGCCCGTGTGCTCCACAGTGGCAGATGATGTTGACAGAGTATGAGACGGAGTAAAGGCCAGACAGGAGGGTCAGGGGAAAGACAGAACACAATACAGAGAGACAAGTGGATTGCAGTGGGAAGCTTTTGTCTCATTTTACTGAAAGAAGGATAATTAAATGTATGCCTTTCTTGTATGCTTGAGACTGAGCGTCCTTCTAACTGGCTGACTGTTCAGACAAACTACATTTGAATAACCATCATAAGAAATATCACAGCGACGCAAATGGTGAATTTAACCGTAGTATAACAAGACCAAAGGACTGAGTTTCTCACATCATTCTATTACACAGTTGTAATTGTTAACAATTTCTCTGTTCTCCATTACAAATACGACTGGGATGTATTTTTTGTTTGTTTTTTTAAGAAGTTGTTTGAGTGCATACAGAAAAGCATTCAGAAGTGAAATTCCTTTACAAATACCACTATGGATTTCAATAGTAATCAACTAGAATCTAATCGCTAATAAATCGAATGCATGCTAACCAAACCAAAATACAGTTAATTATGTAATTTACAATTGATTTGAAAGCTGGTGGTGCTGTGACATTAATCACAAAATCCATAAACAGCATGTTAATAATTGATCCAATCCCTGTTTCATCACTTTCTAGATTGCCATTTGAATCTTTTGAGCATTGCATCAGGCTCACTTAAAATGCAATGCACCTCTGGGGAGTGTGTCAAAAGAATATTGAAATGTACAACAGCAATAAAGAAACTTTCTGCATTCAGTCTGTACACAAGATCACAAAAACACATATAGATTATTGCATTTAATTTAACATGCAGGGAAACAGTGCCAGTATTTCACAAGCAATACCTGGAAAAAGACCCCAACTCTCTATGAGTAGAGGAGGACATTTCCATTATCGAAAGCAGGAACATAGTGGAGAGCAATGAGGAGGAATTTTAAACTCTGTTGCCAGGGGAAGTGCAATATCATTGGCAAACAAAGTGGTAGAGCTTTAGGGCCTGGAGGGCATGCAGGAGGGATTTTGCAAGAACAAAAGACATGACTCAAGGAATGACAATAAAGTCCTCCCAAGAGCTTTCTTACTCTGAGAGAAGATAGACTTTTAGAAAAACTAAAGAGTAGGTATTTTGGCACTTGTTAAGAATAAATATTGAAAAACTGGACATGACACATGAAATAAGTTTTTGATCATGTTGTCTTAGAAACACCTAAATGCAACTATTGTAAATATCTCTGAATGACTAAACTGCACCTCTTTGCAAAATTTAAACTTTACAGAAGTACCTACCCTGATTTTGATTTACATTTTTTACATTTTTATTCAATTTACAATAGTTTAAGCTCAAGATATTTAAATTCCCTTCTTATTATTGAATCTAACAGTTCAAAGTCCAGCTAGATGGAGAGGAACTGTATGACGGAAAGATATACAGGAGACCATATCTATTTGACGGTCAGAGTGTCACCTTAGACATTTTTCCATATCCTTGAACTAACTCATAACAGTGACCTTCTGGTCTTCAAAGTACTAGCCCTGTAAGTGGCAGGAAGAAAATGCAACCTATATGAATGCTTCTACATCAAAGCTGATGTCATTCTCAAGCCTTTTGTTTTGCAAACCAACAAAATCTGAATGAATAATCAGGGTGGAAAAAAACCTTTCTGCTTGGTGGCTGACTTGAAGAAGCAATATCACTTTAAAGATAATAAATAACAAGTACTTAGTTAGGGACAGAACTCAATCATTGTTAGGATAAAAAGTACATTATTTTAACTTTCAGACCATTTCCTTTGTGGGGGTTTTTTCAACAGTGATGAAAACAAAACGCAACTCAGACCACTGCCAAGCACACGCTCCTCTGAAATCTATTTGAGTGTAAATTGAATATGAATAATTACATTTGTCAGGCTGTCTTTAATAAGGTATCCAAGAACAGAAAGTAACTAGAAACATTTTAATGACAGAACAAGTGGGAAGAATGAATCATTTTTGTTTTGAGTTTTAATATGAGTGGTTTCTTGTTGCAACAGCACATATCAGATTTAAAATGCTTATTGTATAAATTAGATTTGTATGACCTAGATATTCTGTCCATTTACACAGAAAAAATAGTGAATTAAAATCACGGTTATGCCAGATATGAAAAGTCAGACAATCAAAATGATGCATTCAGTGATGGATGTGAAACAGTGCAGCTGGCACCAGTGGACCACATCCATACAGGAAAGCTTCCTTAGTATTTAATTTCTCATACTGTGGTTAAACAAGGTCTACCAAACTCTCAGTGTGTGTGAATGTGGTGAGGGAAACACAACTCTCAACTGTGAAATGTAGCCTCCACTGGAAATTAGCCATGAGTGTGGGCAGGCAGGTTGCTGCTTTAAATCACTTCTGACTGTGGAGAGAATTAATGATATGGACAAGGTGCTAAGGATCCTCAAAAAGTTATTAACCTGCTTTCACTGTTTCCCACTATTGTTCCCACCAGAACAGGAAAAAAGAATATCCAAATCGGCAGCACTTGATGCCATTCAATTGATACCATTCAATCAGCGTAATGTAGGTTTGTGTGTACATATGGGGACATTCGAGAGGTCTCAGCTTGACATTTGTCCAGATAGTATTCCATGATACCTGCCTTCGGTTGGTCTTAAATCATGTTTTTGGGGTATCTCCTGTCTTGAAAAGACAACGTGAGATCAAACAACTTACACGAACCACAAACAAAATGTAAAAGCACCAGTTGCGAAAGGGGAGATTCCCACCTGGGTCCACTGAGTTGCTTCTCTGGAGCTTTAAAATCTAATAACTTCAGACATGATGAGAGAGGGTGGAAAAAATACTTTTTTTTTTTTTGGTCTGCCAAATGTTTAAAGGAAATCTCATCCATGTTGCTGCTTCACAATGATCCCATTTAAGAAAAACATTCCTGGTAATGCTATGAAGGAAACTCACTCAAAAAGAAAGCAATTAAAATTGATTTGGTCATTTTGGCAAAACATACTAAATGTACTGCAACACATCCAAACACCAAATAACTGATTAATATATGAAAGTAGCCTGAAAAGTTTTCAGAGTATATTGCATTAACGGAGCCCAAAGCGTCATTTAACATGGTGTGCAGTATGTTGTATCATCCCTTTTCACCTGTCTCATGTTTGCTGATATTGCTAAAACACTTATAATTTCAAACTCAGTTTGTAGAGCCCCCTCTCCCTCTTTTTTCCACTCTTGAGTTACACAACAGCACTTCTCTAAAACACTTTTTTCACCCTCTGATTTAGAAAAATAATATCAGACTACCCAAGTTTGTTACTCACATGTTTGAAGTTACAGTAAGATAAGATGCCAAATCTTTCATCTTAAAAGCTGTTTTGCTTGTTGCCGTGGTAACGCTGAAAGACAACTTGCTATGACAACACGTTGCCACTTCCTGGTTGGTCTTTGGCAGTGTCACCTCTTTTTTCGGGCCAGAAATCAAAACTATTTGAGTAGGGCCGGAAAGTATTCAACAAGGGAGCTATTTTAAGATCTATTAGCTGTCATTACCAACAGAAGTTGAAAATTGTGCTGACATGAAAATGCCTCACAAGCCTGCATGAACATATATTCATGTGTGTGTTTTCGGAAGGAGAGTCAGAATGGCAGTAATGGTGAGTGCGAAACATATCAAAAGAAGATCCGGTATTGGTCTTTGTGTGGACAAAAATACCAGCAGTCCCAGTCACTGCTAATGGATTGTTGGCTGGACATTAGCTAACATCTGTGCGATGTTTCACATTCAACACAAACTTCAAACTTGACCACATGTCAGTGATATGTGCGTTTTGTTAAATGAAAGACACTGGTAAAGGGTTAAAGCATCCAAATTACAGAATGGAAGCAGTTGTGAGCAATATTATAAAGATCCAGAAGAATATGTGAAGGACACATTGTGTGTAACACATCACTTAAGTAACAATGCTACCTTCAAGCAACATTCCACCACTGATCAGTTTTCATGCTTAAGGTGAAGAATGACCAGATTGTTAGTCAACTTTTAATCTGCCTACACTGTCCTTTACACAGCTGAGACAGTACTCAGTAGAGCTTAAACGGCTGCGGTGAAGAGCAGTGAGTCAGAGTGCTCCAATCACTCAGCAGTCTTTCCCTGAGAGGCTGTATGTTGATAGTTTCCTTGTTATGACATCCTCAGTCAGAAGCATGGAGACCCATCTGAATCATGGCTGTCTGCCAGCATCCGATATACTGAGTGACACATGCAATATGTCTGATGTTTGATGATCAACAAGGGATAAATTAAATTGATGTTGTCATCGGGGAGTCACTTATGGAGAGCAGCTCTGTAGTTTTATAAAAGCCCTAAAAATACAGGCTACCATAAATGCAGGAACATTAAACAGAAACGTAAAAAGTATTTAGGGTCTGGGTTTGTGCATTGTGATAGTTTCAAGAACACAGTGTAAAACAGATCCATTAGAACATCTCATACTTTTATGATTAAAGTCAGTGTGATCTATCCTATAGGTGGATGTTTTTTTTAAGTGAGTTATACTAATAACTCCGTACACACAAAATGACAGTAAAGTTGTCTATGTCTATGTCTATGTCTAATAATCAATTTTCACAAACTTTTTCTATCAGGTTTGTTTGTCAGAATCATTTGTATGAGGAAAAATTATGGTGGCAAACAGTAAAACTATTAGCATGTCTTTATTAATATTTAATCTTGACCATGTGCTGCTTATCCCTTGCTTTAACTTTTTTATGATAATTAGCCAACTTGTGTATTTTGTTTCATATATTAAGCTAAACCAACCTTCACTGAGAATGAAGAAGAAAAGTGAAGCGTTGTCACACAATATTGGCTTAGGTCGGATTCAGACTTAATGTTCCGGCATAACAGTAAGATGGATTTTTGATATTCTACATTTGTAAAAATTTACATTTGTATTATTTTCTTGGTTTGCAAAAGACATTTTACCATGTTAGATTTTGGGTATAGTTTGGTCATGAGTGTAACAAAAAAAGAAAAATAGTGCCACGGTTGTTGACTTTTTGAATTGTCATCATATAGTTATCTTAATTGGCTAATTAGTTAAAGGCCTCTGTTTTTTTTTGTGCATCTTAACTTGTAAAGTTATGGTATACTGTTTTATCTATCTTCTATGTAACGATCTTCTGTTTCATGAAGAGAAGTATTGCTGAGTTTTAATATTTTATTGAACATTACTTATACAACGTATTATTAAGAAAGCTGTGAAATACATACTAAAAATAAGTAAATATATCTGCCACACAAGCTCTTGGGATACGTCTCTGTGATTAGTTTTCCATATGAAAAAGCATAGTGTTTTAAAAGTTTATATTTTCCCAATAACATTAATCTCTCACTTTCCAGATGATGTATCCAACTGCATTCTGAGTATCTGTGTCTCAGGGCCTGATGAAAACATTTTTTTTCCATATAGCTCTCCCCTCCCCCTTTCGTGTCTGCATCCCCGCCCCCACCTTCAACTGCACCTGTCACCTGGGGGCCTCTGCCTACATTCAGGATCAATTTACATAACCTCATTTAGCAGTTCACAAATCAGAGCCATTAAGAGCTACTAACAGGAACCAAGGGTTCTAATTTAGCTTGCCTTTCACAGTGGGAAAATTGTTCAGTTCAGGCCTACAAATAAAGATTCAGGTCTTGGCTTTGATTGTTGATTGTGATGGTAAATGTACAGATGATTAGAACAGATTTTCCCCCGTATTGATTTCCTGCCAAAACACAGCAGGCATTGGTCCTGCACTGGGAAACCACATGAGGAGGTGAGCACTGAGGGAGTTTGCTTCTGACTGACATTAAATTTGTACATACGAGGATTTGGTCTATATGAAATAAAATCATAAAAGTGCTCTTATTGTTTTTTTATATGTTGTAAAGTCAGAGTTGTTATTGTTATGGATTAGTTTTAAAACGGGGTTTGATATTTTTCAGGAACTTGTTCACAAGTCCCTCTGAAAAAATAGCTGATTAATAAAATGTCTGACAATGAAATCCGTATAGATTTAAATTAGGGTCAGGGCCAGTTAGCATTTTATATAGATCTCCTCACAGATCAGGCAAAGTTTGTCAAAACACAGCGGCACAATCATTTAAAGGACCTTTTCACGACTTGAATGCTTTTATTTACCTTTGTGTGCCAATGTGACAGTGGCAAAAACCAATTCAGACTCGTGAATAGCTCAAGTCGAGAGCTGAAAAATTATTTTCAATCTGCATTCAATTTGGCAAAGAAGGGCTCATAGACTAAAGAGGCTGATTCAGATTTCCACTTGTTCACCACTAAACTTGGTGTTACGGCATTGTGAACGTGTGTTTTGTGAGGGCATTTTTGGGGAGATTCTGCCTAATTAATCAACAAATCAGGCCTCCTCGCTCCTGCCCATATGTTTGCACTTCAGACTATAGCATAAGGGGGAGGCGTTACATGAGATGTATCCAGTCGCTTACAAAGTTTGTCCGTTGCAAAATGCGATTGCATAACATCAGTCATCGGCAGACAGACGAGAGCTGCAATAACAGCAGCCCTATAGAGATGGCCCAGTTTAAACCATGTCCCCTGAAAGACCCAGACTCAGGCATTGACTATGTAAAAGCTTTGGGGTCAAGTCACACAAAAATGAAAATGTTTATGAGGTGCGATTCATTAAAGTGGCCCTGTCCAGTTTGCGGTTCAGCTCATTTTTAGTAGTTTCACTTGAGGATAATTTATTACAAGTGTGCAGAGCAGGTTATGTGGGGGTTGGGATCTAGCAGAATGGTGCTTGAAAATGCTATAGCAACCAACAAGAGGCTGTGGCCCTTTGGTAAAAGCAACTCACATTGTGTATAGAGGAGATAAGATAGCATACTAACTGTGAGGGTGAAACACGACATTTTAACAACACTCAGCTAAACAGCAACTAGCCTACCGGTTCGTTGCTTTATAATCTTAACAAAAACAACTTTTAAAGGGAAAAAAAATCAAGACATTTCAGATTAGCTCATGAATTTCAGACTATATAAGATCAAATAGAGCTTGCAAACAGACAACTATGGACAGCTTGACTCTAACGTCACCCCCTCTTCTTTTTTTCCAAAAGTTCCAACTAGATATTAAATGCTTTGAAGAGAATTGGACCTCAGCCAGTGTCTTATCTGTTACTGCTTAAAAAAAATAACAAGGGGGAGACATTTGTTGTTGCTGTGTAGTCGACATGAATTACTTTTAATGAACATGTAATTAGTTGAAATAGACTGAATGGTTTCAAAGCAAACAACGATTCTAATTGATTTGCATTTTCCTTTTTTTGGGCCTGCCGATTCCTTTTGTCAGGCGTCTCTATTGATTACTTGCTATGTGTATCGCTCCGCATGTGTTTTCCTTCATTAGGAGATAACGGGTTCCTGATTACTCCCATCCCTGGGTTTAATGTCGCTTAATGTCTACTTTGTTCCCATGTCATGTCGCAGGGCAGGGAGAATAATGTGAGAGTGGGTGGGCCATGATTGGCCTGCGTAAGGCAATAGTGTTTGGGATGCCGGCTGCAAGGGGATCAGTGGAGAGGTTAGAAAAGCAGAACCTTTTTGGCTGGCTGACGCCCAGCATGAGGCCTCAGAGGCTGATTCACTCTCACTTACACTGCTGTTTTCTGTTAAACTGCCATTTTACTATCAACACCTGACACTCATATATTGAGCTGCCTGTCATCCTGACATCCCTGAGAAGTCTGTAGTATGCTTCTTGACAGCAGAACCGAGTGTTTAACATAAATGCGCGTCCTTGCAGCTACTCTTTGGGGATTAGGACATAAGCCCCTATTCTGCTGATTTCCGTTCATTTAGCCTATAAATTGACCAAGTAAGAAATCGCATAGGCTATATTCTACTGAGCAATTCAGCCACCGGAATTACATACAGTGACAATTGGCCAAAAAAGGAGAACGAGGGAGTTGTGAACAGAATTGCATGTTAGCTAATTGCTAATTTAAGCTGCTCGCAGAGGCTAATTATGTCAGCGCAGCCAAGCCATTTGCATGATGGACCAGCCACCTGCCTGAAGGCGCTGCCAGGGCAAACTATATAATTACCGAACAGCAGTGGGGCAATTTTTGACTGTCGCCCCTTTTGTGTCACATGAATTCCTCGTAATGACATATTTCATTAGGGGGGCAAATATCACCCCTCCTCCTGGTAGCTGAACAAAACATGTAAGTCTCAACAGGTCCTAATATACAGGACCTATTTACATCCACCTCCACCCTGTGTTTTTACGAACCCGTAGTTATGTTCATCTTTACTGTGAGTTAAATGGACAAGCTGTGCCTTTTCTCGGCTGGGCTCGCACAGACCTCGTGGGTTCAAATGGACCAGGCCTTTTTTTTTAAGTGATTGCAGCCTGAACTCATTAAGCTGTCAAATGTCTGGCTTTGGGATCTTGATTGCTTATTGTGTAGCAACATTCAAGGAATTCTTTTTCTCTTTTTTTTTTCCACCCTGCAAGAGATGTAGTAAAATCATTCCTGTTCACTGCAGAGTGGACTGAGTAGTGGACTATCAGATTTTTGGTGTTTTCTTCAACTTTTACCTCCATACTGGGAGCAAATGTGAAGTTCTATCATTTATAGTGGCACTGAGCTAAAGCCGGAGCTAAGGATTTTATTAGAGTATTACAATGGTATAAATGGCAATGATTGTAGGATATAAGCTTATGTGCAAAGTAAAAAGTATCAACCAAGAAATTCTGTGTTTATATTAAAGTAGTGACAGTATAAATAATGTAAAAGTACCTAAAAGCTGTATGTGAGTGAGGCTCAACTGCTCTTCATACTACCCAACAATGGTTACTTTTAGTTCTAAACATACTTTTTTTCAGCTTGATTTCTGTAAAGTTTAATTATAGTATTCATAAGTGCTCTCATGTTTGTAGAATGCAAATCAATTCAAATTGAAAGGGACAGCCTTGGACTTTGCAATCCTTCATTATATTGAGAAGTTATTGCCTCAGCCCTATAGAGCCAGCAGCAGCCCCCGTGTCTGTGTGGAGGATCTGGTGTTAACGGAGTTAGTGATGGCTCGCTGGTTTTTAAAGAACTCCCACTGGTACTGTACACAGACATGCCTACTCTTCTTTAGTCTGGGCTAATCTAATTGGTATGTTTAATGTGAGCCCACACACAAAGGAGATAGACACGTGCACGTTATGGTGTGCATGCACACATAAACACATGTTTTTTCTCAAGTTCTTATCAGAACCAAGACCTTACACACAGTCTCCTCAACAATGGGCGGCCATAATTCTGATCAATATTATTCCTTAAACACAAACTATCAGGATGTGAATGATTAAGGTGCCAGTTTTTAAAGCGGAGTTGTCAAGTACAAGTTCTTCATGTGAGGGAACAGAAGAAAATGTTGTTCTTTATTTGAATAAGAAAAAAACCCACATCAGTTCTGATAGGACAACTTTTAAAATGTGTGGATAATTGCATCTGTCCAGTAAAGTGTATTGCCTAATCATGCAGGCATGGGTTCATATCTTAATCTTTGAGATTACTTGTTTGTATTTTTAAATAATTGTATTAAGTTGATTTTAATAGGAAATATTATTAACTTGTTGTAGGTGACAACAGGTGGTCAACTACATATCAGGCATGTATCCATACTTTGGAATAAAAACTATGGGACCATTTCTTCAGAAGGGGTAAAAAAATTATCTTTACATGTTTTGAAAAGATGCTAATAAATGAATCAACAAATAAATACATTGGAAACAAACCCCGACAGAGACATGCAAAACTAAGCAGCATTTATGAGTGTTTAAAAAAGCATTTCAGGAAATTAAAGTATTTGATATCACACCCCAACAAAAAACGTTAGTCATTAATAATGTGTCATAAATGCAAATTAAAACTTTGCAATTGAAAAAAAATGTAAATAAGATCCAGAGGGAAATCAGGGATGCCACGTTCTGATGAAGAAAGGAGGAAACCTCAGACTGTTCTCAGTGGATGCTTCAAAGGAGAGCATTAATTCATATAGTACACGTGTTATCTGTTATGAAGTCTCTAATTCTTGATGAGATACACAGGTTTTAGAAAACACAATTAGAAAACAAATTCTGTTTATATTACAACAAGATAATTCCATAAAAGGGTCTCATTAAAAATTTGAAACATGAACCAAAACACACTTTTATTTTGAAATTTAAAATGTAATAATACTCAGATGTCCTGATTGTTTCGCCCATAATTCTACACGTTGTATCGTTTAAGATGCTTTAACAACATTTTCACTTCTTTTTTAAAGTTCTATTTAATAATTATAATTGTTTTATATAAGCGAGTTTGAAAATGTACACTTTTTTGTCTTTTACAAAAAAAAGCAGTACTACTCTCAATTCCTTCAATACTGGATTATCATATTAATGTGTCAAACTTTGGTATTTGAAAAAATAGATTAAAAATGCATTAACATGCTCTGGTTTTAAAATACATGTTGCTGGAGAAACATTAAGCAAACTTGTTTAAAATAAATCACTGTAGATTTTTGTCAATGGTTTTGTTGACAGAAGTCCCCTTAGAAATACAGATTTTTTTTGTCCTTAAGTGTGCACACTTCTATGCAGATGATGCTCTTCTTTCTTCTTTTGTTTATAGAGTTGACAGCTATATGGAACAACCAATAGGATTTGTTTCCACGTTTTTTTCTTTTCACTACTAGTAGGTTTTGATGTTATGTTTGTCCAAGATAAGTACAAATAAGAACAATTTTGTTTAATTGTTATGACACATATTTCTAACCAAATACTTAATTGATCTGCATGTTCCAGTATTCCAAATGAAATTGTTAGTGGATAATGTAGCAGTGTGTACATACATGCATGTACATTTATACATATTCATTAAGTCCTTTTGGTTAAGTCATTGGCAACATATCTGCCTCACTGAGATTTTATGAGATTACATCAAGACACAAAATCTTAAACACTGAATACATCATAAAGTAGGTAAACATAAATAGTAGGAAGTTTTGGAGAGCACCATTTCTTATAAAACAAGTGTAGTAAAATAAAGGTTGAACCCTTGCACTATTTCTCTGACAACCACAAACAAAAAGTTTGGATTGCGCCATAAAGAGTGATTTATTTAACATATCAAAGGCGCAATTAGAACAAGTTTCTGGCTTTTGAAGCTTAGTGAGAAGTCTATTAAGTATTTAACTGGGGGAGAAATGGATGGTCTGTGCTGTTTTTCCACCTTAGCAGTATTTATTAAAATGAAGTTAAATTACTGCCAGTCCCAGCGAAGATTTCTTCAAAAGAAACAAAGCCAAATGAACACCAAAGATGTAAAAATGTGCTTTGTTCATCAGAGGGAGAGCGAGAGAGAAAAGACTCCACTCAGAGAGCCCTGAATGCTACATTTCATGCCTGCAACAATTATGCTGAAAGGTCAAGTATTACAGCATCTTGTGCTCCGCTTTGCATGCAAAGTATTTCAGTTCACAAATGACCCTCGTTTGCGCTCTTTGCACAATGGCTTGAAGAACCAGATAAATGTAGGACAATTAAAGATTTGTGCTGCTACCACACAATAACATTTACCAAAAGGGGGTGATTGCAGTTGCAGTGTAATTGTGCTGTTTGCAATGCACATAAATGCTTGGGCCTGCAGCAATGAAATGTCTCGGAACTTTAAAAAGAAAGAAAGAAAAGAAAAAGGACTGAATGGCTATGTTTTAAAAGCAGCTATAACGTCAAAACAAAGTTATCATGAAATGATAAGACAACACTTACGTGCGCAGATTTTAAGTGAAGAGTTTCAGTCTTTGTTGCTTTTCCGTTAACGTGGTTTATTTTCAGCACCGCGGACAGCTCCCAATTCATCCGCTCACGTTGTGTTTAAAACAAACGTTTGAAATATCACACAGAAATGATAATGTATTTGAAATACACAAATAATTTCTGTGTCTAATGGTTTAGAGGCTTGTACTTGATGTAAAGGAATCAGGGTGTGACACCACAACCATAAAATGGACACACTTTTTCCGGGTTCAAACTATCAGATATATCAGTTGAATTTAATTAAAATTTAATTTAATTTGGTAGTTGTGCTTATATTTGTAGACTTTTTTCAAGAAACTAATAGAAAAATTTAGTATTAAAAGTATATGTCACATCTGAACGTTTCTCTGTGACGCAAGTATCGTTTAGATAATCATTGCATTTTTATGGGCGTTCCCTTAAAATAAAATGTGCATCGCGAGATAAAACAAAAACAACTGTGAGACCAAAGTCAGATTAGTTCATGATTCTGAATTTATTAGTTCCTTTGCTTTCTTCACCTTTTATTAATCCTAAACGTAAAAAATAAACCCACTCTCTCTTCCGCGGAATTAAGCAACTATAATTTCAACACTTGAGGATGTTTAATATACTTTTAAACTTCAAATTATCCCTCAACTACTGAGCCAGTGGATCGCAGGGCTCTAACGAAGCGAGTAAAATTCACTCGCTGGTCTCTAACTCAAATATGATTACCTTGAGATTAGAGACTAATTGCTTGCGGTTCATGGAGACAGGCCACCATAAAGCCAGGGGGACTTGGGGAGTTGCTCTGTGGGCTTCTACAAAAGAAAGCGATGAGAGCACACACGCTTCCAACAAGTCATTCTCAACAGCTACAAGCTGCACACAAAGACCACACACCGAGCCAAAGACATGTTAATGTAATCACCAAGTTCTCACTTCTCTCCTGGACAAAACCTGCATGGTGAAATACCTAATAGAAGATCGTTTCTGATGCTGGTAAGATTTTCACTTAAAAGCTGAAAAAAAGGGGGCAGGAACAAAAAGGGGGGGGCTTAAGCCATGGCCGTTTCTTATCAGCAAATTACAGAAAAGAGGTCAATGTGAGTTGTGATTTTTTTTTATTATAAAAACCATACTAATCCAAAAGTTATAAATGCCCCTGGGAGAAAACTTTGCATTATCACAGTTTTAACAGAGCATGAGCAGAATGAGCAGAAAGGTGCAGCTGGGCCATGTAGCAGTTCTACGAGGAGGGGGGGGGGGTCTGTTCTCCCAATTATACCGAAAATTATGGAGAAAAGTGCTCAATAAAATTCAACAACATGGGGGTTAATTGGCTGGTGAGGGCTCAAAAATGTCATGAAACAGAGAAGATAATATGCAAGAAACTCCTTTACAAGTCATCCTCAATAAACCTAAGGAACAATTACAGACCAGGTCCAGTCAGACGAGCCCTGCAGGATTAATGTGGACACACGCGAGAGATTAGGGCCGATAATGGATGTTTATTACAACATGTATCCTACACCTTTCTCAAAAAGAAAACACATACACAAACAGCCAGCTTTAAAACCAACCCGTTACATTTTTGTGTTGGGTGGTTTGGGATCCTATTATAGTCTGTAGATCAAATATTTTACACCTTAATAATTTTGGAATGAAAGATGCAGGTCAGAAAGACTCTACTGGATAATATGTGCAATTCAAGCATGGATCATAGGTTAACGTTTATGTCCAGTAAAACACATATATATATCCAGGGAAATGCTTTTGTAAGGTCTTAATTTGGGAAGGATTTTTTAAGTGAACCGAGATGCAATTGAAGCTGAAGCCAACCATCAAAAGTAGAGTTCCTTAATGTCACATCGTTCTGAGGTCATTTTAGCCTTTCGTCTCAAGACAAACGAAACAGCAAAAATAATCTATAAATAACCTAACACAACTGAACCGATAGCATCTTATTGTTTAACGAAAATCATCTACCCATAGCAAACCCCATTGTTTACTGTTTTGGTTTCCAACCTTTGTCCAGTTTCAGCATGTTTATCACCTTTTGAAGCAGAAGAAAAAGAAATGACTTGTTGAGGGGAAAAAATAGAATAACAACCCAACTCTAAAATTCTACTCTATTTCGAAAAACTATATTTGTGGAGGCAGCTTAGTTTTTGGGAAATACGGCCCAGAGTACCCCGGCGTTTCCTTTCAATCCCCCGATTGATTATTGATGAACCGCCGATAGTTCCGCGTCATCATTGTCGAACTATTTCGGGCTGTTTGGTGAGGGATTTCTCAGATAAGCTGCTCTTTGAGCAGCCTTTGCGTTTGATGTTGGCAGCCGAGGGACCTGTCTCTGACTCACACCAGCGAGAAAACACACATGCGGAAAGAAAAGAAAAGGAAATAAAAAAAGAAACGCACATAAAGGCTGAGTTTACTCTGCAGGGCTTGTGTGAGTGAGCGTTGTAAACGAGAAGCCTGAGGGCTGTGAGATCTGCCACAGAATGAAAAATAGTTTTCAAAAAACGTGCCTCGGAATTTGACAATGATGGCAGAATAATTTGTTTGGCGTGTAGTCTTTGTCTGGAAAAGGATCAGGGGAGAGCTAAAAGAAAATATCCCCTGCGCACCCAAATCTATACAAAACAAAAAAGATTACGTCCTGGGAAATCATTTTAATTGGAAGCTTAATAATAATAATAATAATAATAATAATAATAATAATAATAATAATAATAATAATAATAATAATAATAGTTTAATCTGTGGTTCCACAAATTAATATTTACAACTAATATCAAATCGCAGTGTTGACAAATTTCACAAAATAGGAATTAAAAAAATGTTTAACGGACTTGTTTCCATAATTTATTATTAGGACTGTTTTGTAGTAATTCAAATATCTATAAGTTACAAAGAAATAAAACGTACAAATACCAATGAAACGACAACAAACCGGCAATAGCGTCAAAAAACTTTGTAAGAGCTAAAATTCAAACCTTTTACAGAAATGTACAAGCTAGATCTACGGCTTACATTAATTTCTAATATAAAGAGTCATCAGGTGTGTCGGTGGCGGGGAGTTTCTCAGCAGCCACCGGACAATAGTCTGCCTCTGTGTGCGTCCGACAGGTTCAGTTCCCCCGACCATTAGACTATTGAATCTTCTTCAGTCTCAATATAATTTACATAAATAAATCCCAAAACTTTTACATCCACAGTTTTTTTGACAAAGGCTTTTCCTCCACAAAAGTCACGTTTCCTTACAAGAGGAGAAAATTTCAAAAAGAGCTGCATCGATTTCACTCGTTTTTTTTTGTCTTTACGTCTTTTCGTTGTTCAAACGCGCACATTTGCTCTGAATCTTGTGGAGTCTTCACAGGGGGAGGGGAGTTGGGGTCATTTTTGACTCGAAATAGAAGGTTTAGAGCGGACGCTGCGCCTCTTGTCACCACGTCCTGCCGTACAACAGGGCCGAGCACTGCAGGGCCGAGCCGTACTCCGCCCCGGGGGAGTTGAGGTGGGAGAGGCCGGACACCTGGCTCTGCAGGGCCGGCGGGCTGGACGAGTGCGGGGCCAGGTCCGGGGAGTGACCCGTGCTGCCCACCTGCTGGCTCTGGTGCTGCGCGAGGCCGGACGTGTTGTTGGACATGATCATGACGTTGGCCGCCTGCTGGTGGTGGCTCTGCGCCGCGGACGTGGGCGTGTGGCCGCTGCCCTGGCACGGCTTGCCGTCCTTGACCAGCACGGGCACGGCCACGCGGCGCGGGGACTGCTGCTGCTGGCAGGAGCCGCTGTCCTGCTGCATCTGCTGCTGGGACACCTTGTCCTTGGCCTGCCGCTTCATCTTGTAGCGGTGGTTCTGGAACCAGATCTTCACCTGGGTCGGCGTGAGGTGGATCATGCTGGCCAGGTGCTCCCTCTCCGGGGCCGAGAGGTACTTCTGCTGCTTGAAGCGGCGCTCCAGCTCGTAGACCTGCGCCTGGGAGAAGAGCACCCGCCGTTTCCTCCTCGGCGCGCTGGAAAGGGACCCCATGCCTTTACCCACGTCCGCCAGGGAGCTGAGGCTGCCCATGCTACCCATGTTCATGCCCGACGAGGAGCCCATGAAGCGAGAAACTGAGGGGAAATGAAGAAAAACTGCGATGAGACTCTGATTTTAGGTACAAGCCATATGCTAAAGTATTTAGATGGTGATATTTATGGTTAAATAATTGCAATCAAAGCGTATATCATTCGTGTTACTGTGGTGTTATTATACATCTAATGATTAGAGGAAGAGAAAGTAGTGAATAGTATTTTGGCCGCACATATAAAATGCATCAACCAGGCAGGTGCACTCATCCAAAAGAAATATTCGTTCATATCCACAAAAAAAAACACCTTCCGTTACCATTTTATAACAGCATAAGTCTAATCAACGAATGAGAAAAAAGTCTAGCTTTCATTTTGACTAAAGAAAAATCTGTTCATGTCTGCTTCTATCCTGAGACTTCATCCAGATGTTGCACGGAGATGAAATACAGGGATGCAATGAGCAAAAGCTGCCTTAACCATGGGAATAGGAATATTTTCCCAGATAAACTCCATGTGAAAAATACAAAAAAAAAGAAAAATGTAAAAAGTAGCATATCAGAGCACGAAACCTGCAGGCGATTTAGCCTCAAATTACGCACAGGCGCACCGCGTCCGAGTCCAAGTGCAGGTGCGTTATACTCACTGGTGGAGAAACGCGGGTCTGGGTTGGCTCCATACCAGCCAGTGGCCGTGGTGCTGCCCCTCATGCCGTCCTGGTAGGGCGGCAGGTCGCCCATGTTCCCCAAGTTGCCGTTACAGTAGCCCCCCATAGCAGTGTGTGACAGCTGAGAGACACCTGCCGCAGTCATGTGGTAAGCCGCAGACACAGTCCCATTGTGACCCATGTGGTGCTGCTGCATGGCCGCCTGAGAGACCTGCGGCTGCCGGTAAGAAGTGAGAGGTGCCCCCAAGTTGTTATTCTCCATACTTACTTTCTTATAGCTCTCCTCAAGGGGACTCAAGATATCGGAAACAGAAAAAGGAGTCGTATGCTTAGGGCTCATCGACATTGTTCTGTGGCTGGAGAGGGAGAAATTAGAAGGGAAGGCAATCTCTCCTTCTCTCTCTTTTTTTCCCCTTTTTTTCTTTTTTTTTTTGGCCAAAGCCCCTCTGGTTCCTGTTGTCTCAACGTCGATCCCGGTAGATGAACACGTAGAGCGCCTCAAGTCCGCCTTAATTGGATTGAGTGGGAGCTTGGTGCTGGCTTTGGTTTGTTTTAGCTGGGTGCCAGGTTTAAGGCTACCATCAGAGGCGGGGCATCTGCAACGGTACAAAACATCTCTAGCCTCCTTTCGCCGTGCGTAATTTCGCTAAGAAGACATGTGCTCTCCTCCCACTAACAATAACATGGGCGCGATGCATGATCAGGAACGCTCGGCTCGGCTCCTTTCTGCTCCTTTCTGCTCCTTTCTGCTCCTTTCTGCTCCTCCTGCTGTTTCTTCTGCTCCTGCTGCTGCTGGTGGTGGAGTTTGGGACTTGTTGCGGCTCGCTGATAAACAGGCGGCTGCACCTCGGGACTGCAGTGCCCACAATACACTTTATTAACTGTAGTGATGTTTACGAGGGCCTCTTGATGAAAGGAGGCCTATATGGACTTGAGAGTTTGAGAACCACTCCTCAGTTGAACTACTGACTTTTAATGGCCACGAGAGGCCTCCAGTGATTGCGGGATTGTTTGTGTTATGCCTTATCGTACTCAGACATGCAAAAGTGCACTCGCGGGGAGGGAAAACCGACTGATACTGATAAGTAAATAAATACACATCCGCGCGTTAAGTGGCCCCGTTAATAATGAACCTCCTTTCCTTTCTTTTTTTTTGCCTCCCCTCTCTTTCTCCTTTTTGATATCATTGGACGCAAGCTGCGTGTTACCAAAATTCAGATGCACACACTCCCGGCAGATAAAAATAAATAAATACATAAAGGAGGGGGGAATCAAGTCTGGAATAGGAGAGGCTCTCATGTGAAGTTAACGGTGTTCAAGTAGCTACTCTCCTGCAGCACAACGTCAGGTAGCCCTCAGTAGCATCTTGCCTTAATGCTCAAGGAGCGATTACCGTTTAACCCAGTCGTGTGTAAAATATTACGAGGAGTGGCAAAGGAGGCGATTTGAACTGTTTCTTTTCCCCAGCCATCAAGTCATAAGATTTCTGACGCGCCAGTGGGCTGAATCTACACATAACACCACTATATCTATTGATCTATTCTAGATGAGCTCTCACTGGAAATTCTTGAAGGCTGTGATCAGCTTTGATTTGGGATTGTGCTTGTTTTTGTTTAACCACGAATGTTTTTGTCAGTTTGTATATTTGCCTGCCTATATTTAGTTATGAATTACATAAAGGGAATACAGTGAAGCATTCAAATACTCAATTTGTGAGTGCAAGGTCGAACCTGATTTATACAGGATTACAAAATAATAACAGAACAAATAGGTTATTTCTTATTGTGCGGTGTGTGTGGCAGCTGCAGATGTAACAGAGGTCTGAGTCTGCAGGTTGGACGCATCTCCTTTTGACAGGAGTTAGAGAAACACAGCGTCTTCTGGTGGTAGCCTCCTCGGTCTGACTCTTGAATTTCTAAAAAAAACTTAGCATTTCGTTTGGTTTTTTTGCGTAAAAAAACCAACAATGGTTTCTTTTGCATATTAAGTTAAAAACAAATAAATAACCGAATTAAAAAACTGTCACGGTGGCTGCAGGCTGGGCAGCAGTGCTCGTGCAGATATCTGCCTCTTCAGTCACGGGGATCACCGAGCCCAGCTGTGTGTTTCTCTGGCTGTTTTTTGGACTGCTCTGGTGGATTTTAAAGGGCGTTGGGCACCATATACGACGAGCCTCATCCTCTCCTTCGCCCTGACTGTTCCGCGCATCCTAAACGAAGCACCATGCAGCCCAGGAACAAATCAGCAAACATAAATTGTTTACATTTCAGCCAAGATGCCAGCGCGTAATTTGCAGCCCCGTAGTGAAAGCAGGCGAAATGAAATTACAGCATCTTTCTGTTTCCAAGGTAATCTTGCCTATATGCATTCCTTAATTAGACAATTTCACAAGACATTCTTAATCATCTAAAACAGTACATTTCCTCTCGTTCTGCCGCCAAGCTATTATGGCCAATTAGCGACAATTAGTCCAAATGTTCCAGCTAATTCCTGAGAATAATGAGGACACTGAAGTGGTGGGTATGCTCCCACAGAGCCTTTGTTATCGAGGTTGTTGTTGTTTATGAACTGATTTGTGTGTGTGTGTGACATAATCCACTGAGGACAACTCCAAAAATGAAAAATAAGAAAAGTTCAGCAGCAAGTTGATTTCTGTGATTGAAAACATTTTTCTGTTCCTTTACACCCTCTATAGAAAAAATACCACAGTGGGCGGAAATGAACAGCAACAGGTTTTCAGAGTATAGTCGGATCCAGGTCTCTGAAAGTTTTGCTATTGCTGTTACATGAAGGGTTGAAACGTCACCGAAAACGTTCAACTTTCCTCTAATTAAATTCAAGTTTATGCCAAATGAATACCAGATGAGCCGTTTGTATTTTGAAAGATATTCTATCTGTTTTCTATTATTAATAACAACAGCAGGCATATGGCCCAATATCAAAACCAGTCGTGTCTCAATTAGGTGCAAAAGGAAAACGAATGTAAAAGGACAAAATAATCTTGTTTTATTTGCAACAGGATTATTTGCATTGTGCATTATAAAATATATAATTTCTCCGTTTTTCGATATTCTCAGTGACTTTGTTTTTATAGAAAGGAAAAAAAGATTTTTGTTTTTGCAATAATCGACATAACACGTGATGTTTATTCCATATTTCCACTGCAGGTTATCAACACAAATCAACAAATAAATTCTCATTACTCTCAGTTTCCAAACCTCTCATGCATTATGGTCTGCAGCCGTAAAACATTGGTCACGTATCCATCACTCAACGGCAATAATGTCATAATTCCTCAGCTAACACGGTGGAATGGGAACTCGCAGGGTTTCACAGTAAAGCGCGGCCCCTTGTGGATCCAACCCAAGGCCCCCTTCATCCAAACATCCCAAGTTTGCTTCGTCCGGGGAGATGGAGTGTTCCCAGAGCAATAGTGGGTCTCATTCCGCCATCTAGTGGATCCTCGTGTCAGTGGGAGACGGTCAGTCAGAGCTTACTAAATGTTTTGTATGTTTTTGTCGTCGTTTTTAAGCTTTGCTTTACTTTTCTCATATTTGCAAAACATCTTTAATCAGATGTGAGAAGAGTAAAGCAAAAAATATTTGAAATGATGTTTGTTGTTATATGGTGTCCATTATAAGTCAGTCAGGCCAACGTGAAGACTCCAACTGGACATTGTCTTGGACCTGGTAAATGTTGCCTTTTAGATGAGAGGTGAGGTGAAATCTGGCCTAATTTAAACTCTTTGAACTTCTAAAGGTTCGAACAGCTTTTCGGAGAGCAATAGAAGTTACACCAAGTCCTCTTTGTCACAAATGAAGCCGGTAAGGCCCTGATGCTGCAGTGTATTCTCATCATATGAACAAGAATAGAATTTGATTATCAACTTTATTTGAATGATGCCACCATGAGTGTTACCTTTAAACACAATAGTTCATTTCTAATTTTATCACAATATTGAATTAATGCATTTTCACCCAAATAAGGGATGCAAATACATCTCTACTATCATTTGAATTCCATTTAACATAAAGGACACGTTTCCAGCCCACCGTCCAGCCCAAAGATTTATGCACTTCATCTAACAAACTAATCAAATAACTGTTTTCTTTACATACAAGAAATGTATGCAGCATTAGGGATCATCAACAATCTTACAGCCCACACCACTGTACATTTTTATGCTGAGGTTGGAGTTTTTGCTACCTTATTCTGGGACACATTACAAACACCCCACTCCAGACCTAAATCCGTCAAATAAACAAACAATCAAACAAATAGATAAATAAATACTAAATGATATAAATAAATACCGCATTATGCCTTCATGCTTCATGCTCCATCGAATGGAGGAAAACCATCAATAGTGAATTTATTTGATTTAATTCTCAATTTAAGGGGATTTAAGGTCATTTTAAACACAGTATTCAACAGAAATGTGTTGTTGTAAGTCCTTCGATCAATGCCATGACCTGCACACCTTTATGTATACATTATGTTGTGTTTATTTGACATCCCTGCTAAGATGAGTTTCTGTATTGAAAATAAGGGCATTTGGAATACCATTTTCTGATTAATCAAAATAACGTCAATACAGCTGTAAAATACATTTTGGATTAACAATAAGGTGCACTCTCACAGTGGATAATGGAAAAGATAAAGGCCATATAACTCCAGACTGTATATTTCCAACTTCAATACACTGTGTGCCGTGTATGAACAAACATACGTGAATTCAGCATTAGGAACAAGATGGCTAACAGCTTAAAAATGCTACTTGGTTCATAATACAAAGGTTTATCATGAACCATTTCAAGCACATACACTTCTCATCCATAAATCTTAATTTTTATTTTATTAGGATGATTTGACATCTAAATTGCTCATTCTTTTTTAAAATTTGTTTTATTTACATGTCTTCCACTTACCTGCATGAAGGAAATGCCAATCTCATTCCACTAATTTGAATTCCAGGACCATGTCAACAAAAAAATATATAAACATTTGACAGTTTCTGATTTCTTCGAACAAAAAATAGAAAGTTTGTGCTGCAGTAACTATATTTATACCTAGTCACCTGTTTGCAAAGGAAAAACCAGCCTTTATACGCAGATGAATGAACAGATATCTGTAGTGGTGGAAATAAAATATCGACAATCATCTTGCAGATTTTACTGGGATACTTTAGGCAGAAAACTATAATTAATACTTCTATTCATAATCCCTTTTCAACTAATTCATCTATCCCCAATATAATATAAAGTTATCTCGAGGCATTTTAAAGATAGAGTGCATCCATTTTTCCCATTTCCAATTTTAGTCCAAACGTATTCCATATAATTCAAATAATAGAAATTCTAAAAGATTTATTAATGTAAATCTGGCTAAAAAAACAAATGGATCACTAATATTCGCCACAGTTCTGAACACCCACAAGATGATAGTGTATCCACTTCAACCAGTACAGCAGCCGGTCAGGGTTACCTGAATGAATAAAAGAGATAAGCTGTTAAAGTCAGCGGTGTTGCCACATATTCCTAAATGGAGAGTAAAGAGAGCAGAGTGAGAGATCTGCAGTATTATTCAGATTGTAGAAGTAATGCACATTTGGAAAATGTTGTCTTGAAACTAGTATTTCCTGTACCATATGACATACCCAAAAAATGGGTATATTTTCTTTCCTTTTTTTTTTTTACCCCTTTCTGAGACTTTAGATGCAACAACTTAACAAAACTCCTCCTGTGGCCCAGTTTACATGCAGCTAATAACTTTCCTAAAAGGGGCCCCAGGGCCAACAAGTGAGTAAGACTATAGGATGGGCAGGCCAATACAAGCCTATCCTTTACAGACAATTCTTCTGACCAACTTAAAAAACCAATGGCAACCTCTAAAAGCCTGTCTTTGTCATCCCTAAACCCCCAAGATGCTCCAAAACACCATTGTGCAGTTAAACCTCATAAATTTGTCGCAGGGACTGATTAAACATCACGGGAATTGAAACACTAAAGATTTTGTCTTGGTCCCTTTTGGATGAGCCACAATGGTCCTTTCACGGGGAGACACCCGGACAAAAAGAGCGTTTAAGGGGAGATGTGGCGAGCCGAGGCGTTCGGCCAGTCCCCTCCATATGTGAGACAAGGTGGCCCCAGAGTGGGGGACAAAGGGCCAGGTGACAGGGACGATAGGCTGCAGGGTCACAGGACGAGCAAACAACATTATAGGGGGCGTAAAAGCTGGAGACCCCGGAGTCACTGACATGATTTTAAACACTGAGGCATATTTTCCATGTTAGGGTATTCCATCATCTGTGGCCGAGCTTCCTAGAAGTCGGACTACAATGGAAAAACGACTCAGGCGTCTTGAAAACGTGGATGATTTGTGATGGTTTGTGGAAATAAGTCAATCTGCAAAGAATTTTCTGTAAAGTTTATTTAATTGAGACATTACAGCAACACACTAGCTGCAAATTGTTAATCTAAATCAATATTTGTATTTGTGTTTTTCCTCTTTATTAAGTAAAAAGTACTTGACAGTTTGAGGACAGCTGACTCTCTCCCTTTAATTCCCATTATCATCCTCTCAAAAATCCAGTATACGTCAAGGGGAATCACACACAACTATATTTACAGATGATGCTAATGACTGTATTTAGGCCCATGCACTTTCCTCAGAGGAACAAATGTTAATTGAATAAGTAAAGCTGCTCCAGGTTCCAGACAGCAACAGGGTGCTGCGGTGAATGTGTACTGGGTATTCTTATGCTTATCCCAGTCCAGTCCTTTCAGGAGAGATGTTTGCTCAGCTTTTTTAGTGCATAATTAGTTCCATTTTAACATTATAAAAGCCTTTCTGGCCTTTTTTCATGACCTGAGACATATTTCAGATTGTACAGATACAGTTTGTTGGCATAAATACACCACATCTGGGAATCTTTAAACTATAAAACAGATTTGAGCTTGTTAGATTATCTTCTCTGGAGAGTACACCAATAAACACTTAGTACAAATGTGTAGACGAGTTTCCATAATAAACACTTTGAAACAGATGAGTAAAAAAAGGAAGATTTTATTATTATTGTTGTTGTTGTTTTTACAAAGTGAAATATTCAAATCCTTCACAAAAGTCTCTTTAAGACAACAAATAGCAAATCCCTTATCATTTCCATTTGTAGGTTGTGGTGCTTTTTTTCTTCACAAATCTTCTCTTTAACGCCTTAACACAAACTACTTGACTCGCCTGTCCTCAAAAAGTTATATGAACAAATATTACGCTTAAAAGACATTTTTGAACATGAAAAAATAGATAAAAACGACATAAAAAGCCCTTCAATGCATCACCGGGCCGTAGAAGCCTATTGAAATAAATGTTTCAGAAGTCCAGCACAACGTACAAAAAGTAGAATTAAAAAATGTGCAAAATATCTTTCGTTCTAAAGTGGAAGTCTAAATGTTTAAGTGGCTCGAATGTTTTTTTGCAGAACATTTAGAATACATTTGATGCCGTTTCTAAATGAGTTTGTGCGTTGACGCGAGGCCTTCATTTGAAGGAGTTAAACGAGAGCGAATCGCTCCAGAACTCCCTCCAGGAGAACCTGGAGGCCGCCCCGGCCGGAAAGTGCTGCTGCTGGTACCTGGGAGCGAGCGCTGCGGGGCCGGGGTGCGGGAGGGACGGGTAGATCCACGGGAAGGGTACCGCGTGAGTGGAAGACGAAGGCAACCCGGGTTTCTCCGTGTCGAGTAAGTAGGTGTGAAAAGGCTTCCCGTCCCGCACCAAGATCGGAACTACCACCCTGCGCAGGAGCGGAGGAGGCGGTATCTCCACCTCCTGCAGCGCGCCGTCCGCCCGGCCCCGCTTCATCTTGTACCGGTGGTTCTGGAACCAGATCTTCACCTGCGTGGGGGTGAGGCTGAGGAGCCGGGCCAGCTGCTCCCTCTCCGGGCCGGACAGGTAGCGCTGCTGGCGGAAGCGCCTCTCCAGCTCCAGAGTCTGCGCCTTGGAGAACAGGACGCGGCGCTTCTTGCTCTTCTTGCTCCTCTCGAGCTCCGATTCCGGAGATGCGTCGTCCGGCTTGGTGGAGTCAGGGGAGGCCTCGAAACTACCCTCGTCAGAAGCTGTGGACATGAGCCAAGATCCAGGTTACACATAAGGGAAGGAGGGAAAATTGTTCCCAACAACATGTTGATATTCACATATTCGTAAATATTCAGTTAAGTGTGCGTCTTTAAACGTGTACTTACATATGCAGGGGCTTCGGTCGCAGTCTGTCCAGGAGGTGTAGGGGGAGCTGGAGGAGTAAACCGCATCCGGCTCCGGCAGGTCCAGGATGCTCCGGACAGAAAAGCTGAACCTGTTCGGTGCTGTCATCCCGTCCTCGTTATAGGTGAAACGTAGCAAGAGCCCAAAGCAAACGCGTCCAAAAGAGAGAAGGAAAAAAAAAAAAGAAGAAAGACCGAGAAGAAAAAAAAGCAACCACACGCTGTGGATCCACTTTACGCGCTGTCCAAACAGCAGTGCGCGCGCCGAGCTCCGTGTTTACACAAACAGCCAAAGATGGACCGCAAACAGCAGGACGATGCCTTATAAAGCCTCCTTCCAATGGTACCTGAATAACCGGAGTGGTGTCACCCAATGATGGTTAGGTGTGGACCTAAGAAAAAAAAAAACCCTCAACAATGAGCGAAGGAAACACTCATCATCATTACAGATTCGTCCCGTATCGTCAAACTGGGAAACAGATAATGGTAATTGTTGGAGTTGAATCACGTCTTGGGTGGCAACTGACAACAGAGGCTGGCCCATCATCTAACCCCGCCACCCCCCCCCGGTTCCACTCTCCCCTCCCCTCTTCCTCTTGTTCAAATAACATGTTCAATATTTGCATACAAAGTGAGCAATTAGCGCTTTGCCCGCGAGTTGGTTTAACTAATACGCCGTTAATGTGCGCAATGCTCGCGAGCGTGAGAAGTTTTTATGGGCAGCAGAAGAACATTTGTCTCAGGAACTTCCTCCTTTGACGTTTTTAGAGCATGCACTTTCTTTCTTGATGTCTTTTTTTATGTCGATAATACATGTATTTCCCCCCTTTCTTACCAAGTTCCAAAGTTTGGAATTTTGCAAAATGCTATCGTGTAAAATTACGCCAAACACGCCAGATGAGTATTCTGCTGAATAGAAAAGGACCTATACGCATAAATGAATATTGTGATGGAGGAGCTGAATGGTGGGGCTTTAAAAAATAATTCAAAATGTTTTTTCTATTACTGTTGATTATTTTTAAACCGTAAAAATGGAATAAACTGGAAATGAAAGTACATTTCTGCTATAAATCTGCACCTGGTTCTACCCAGTCTGACAGTGATTGATAACTGGGGAAGCTTGTATTCACTGGTGGAGCATATAATGTACAATTCATCATTCTGCCAACTTGCAAAACCTAAACAACGTGTCCACTCTCCAATATAGAGTTTAGTACAGTTTTCTCACTTTGAAGTTATTTCGAAAATAAACACAAACATGAACCATGAGATGAGTTACCGGTTTCCCTGGTGAGATATTAGTTGCCATCAGTAAAACTAACGAATTAACACATGCGAGTCCAACCTTATATGGGAAGGGAGGGGGTGTTTTTTCTTTTTTTGCCCTTTAGTATTTGATATTGATATGGACCCTAGTCCACTTCAGCAAGGTGCAGTGGTCTCTGAGCAGGAGAGTGCTGGTGGACTTGCCTCCACGGTCGTCCTGGGTGGTCGGGCGAGGGGGGAACACAAATACATGCCAGCCAGAACAAAGGGGGAAAATGTAGCCCCGCGTCCGAGACCCGTTGGAAGCATTTGTTCCAGTCAAGATTTTGCATTTGTTCAGTTTCGCAATAATGCCTGATTGACGCCCCGGCACAATGTCCTTTAACTTTGCGGGATAAACCCGAGCTTGTTCTGTGTTGTCATGGTTTTGAATGGCGCTGAATGGGATGTGGGACCGCTATCTACTGCCCCGCGTCCACCGCCGCTCACTCTATAGCCCAGAGCGATATTAAATGTGGGACTCAGGACGTATTAAACTCCTTTTAGATTTCACGGTTCAACAAAGCCGATGACCTGGGTTATCAGTCCCAAATCTATTTGAAATCAACCCCTCATCTGTCATTAAACGGCTGTTGGGGATCTTTACGCACGTCTCTCTTTGTACATTAAAAGTAAATACAATCAAGGAAACAAACTGTTTGCAAAGACCACAAACTCTAAAGCATTAACTCCCTTGAAGCACGATTTCTGTGAACACATGGCGTTGTTTGACAGGCATCTGAGGATTACAGTACTGCGGGTCGAGCTGAAGTGGATACTTTAAGCAGGCCACTCGATTGGAGAGAGAAAACACCCAAAAGCAAAGAAAGTCATGTCCACAGAGCGGGAATTTCTCTTTCCACAATGACCCAACAGCCCCTTAATCTATTTAACACCCGCAGGCTTCAGCCAGAGTGGGCCCTCTGCAGCTCCTAAGAGCTCTCCACGGCCAAATATTTACTCTGTTGTTCAGATCTGCATTCCCAATCCATCCGCATCCAAATGGAGATTTTTCTCCCATGGTCCTGGAGGCAGCAGTTGAGCTGCCACTTCCACATTTCCACACTTGAACTGGGCCACTTCAAGTCTCCCTTCTACCCAAAGACATAAAAAGGACATTTTGAGATTAAATCTACAATTATATTATGTTTAACATTTATTTTTTATTTCACTCACAGACGTTTGCGTAACCCTCTGCTAAAGGGGGATATTTTTTTTATTGGGTACCATTTTAATCTGATTTTAAATAACGTTTGTATGGCTAATTTAATGCATCGCTTGAGGAGTAAAACACAATCAATCTGAAATATTTGGTCACAGTACATCTTAAGGAAATTAAAGCGGAGATTATCCCAGTCTTTGGGGGGAAAATCCACTTTAAATTCAATCAACTGTTAATACGAGAATCGTGAATCTTAAACTATTTTAGAAACTTCACTTTTCAAAGTAGGTCAGTTTGGCTCTATCTGTATGGTTTTAAACAAACCATAACATTTGAAAGGGGTTGTAGCCCTTCTTAGAAATTTAACCATATTGAATTATACACTCAAAAAAATAACTTGTTCCCAGAAGGTAATAAAATTATGGAAATATTTTCCATCTAAATAAAATGCTTTAATTTAGCGAGAAGCAATTTTGTTGAGTGAACAAAATGTAAGTATGTTGGGTCAACATGATGTATTTGCATTACTGTTACTTAATTACTTAATTATACCACTGTTTATGCAAAGTGCGTTTTTGTTGTTTTCTTTGATTTTTCCAATTATTGTACCCTTAATTTGTTCTAAACTGAGTAAATTGTTAACTTCACTATAATTGGTTTTATGATATTTTGCTTATAAGACTGCATTTCAGTTTGTCTCATTTCAGGCACACGACGCCCAAAGGAACAAATTTGTAACACTCCAAATATTTGCAGTCGACTTCCATCGGAAGCTGCCACGGTAAGTACTTTGATCCAATTTGGTTTAATTCCACATCCATATCCAACCATATATACTGTTGCTTTTCCAGTCCCAACACCACATCACAACTCATGTGACTGCAGCAGACAAATGAAAGGCCTAAAAAACCCACAATGAGCCCTCTGTTACTCCTCAGAGCGTTGTGTGTCTCGCAGTGTCCAGCAGCTGCACCTGCTGCTGTCCTCTCTCCTCTCCTGTAAATAGCATTAGCATTCAGGAGGGGCTGCGGGGGACAATGACCTGGCAGCCACACCACTCTCTCTGCAGTGAACCGGAGTGTGTGTGAGGCTGCATGCTGGTGCCCGGTGAAAGTGTGTCAAAAAGTCAGGTCTGTTTGAACCCTGCTCGGTGACACGAGGAGACCTTTGTGTGCCAGAGGACCCACAACAGAAGGCATCAGCAGAAAAAGTATCCGGACAAAGGTGTGTCCAGATTAAGTGGAAAGCCAAATAATCATTTGAACGTTGTCCATCAGCAAATTTGCAGTAAGGAATTATTGTTTCCAGCTTTATTAATAAAGCTGGAAACGTCTGTGTTCCTATATATGTATATATAAATCATAAATAAATAGTCAGGTCGATTTGGTCTGCAAGAAAAAAAAGTTAAGGATTTAAAAGTTAAGTCTATTTTCAAAACAAAACCAGTACTTGCAATTCAGTTAAGTTCTCTCCCCAACCCGCTGTCCTCACAGGTATTTTGGTCTGTGTGGGAAGGCCAGAGCATCAGAAAATTAAGTTTGGAGTTGATGCTTGACCATCTCAGCCAAAAAATATCCTCCAAAGCAAAGTATGGAGCTCATGCTTAAACACGTGGATATTTGTGGCATACGATCGTAGTTTACTATTTATATCTGACTCTTTTCACAACAAACCCTCAATTTTTTTTAAAAAGATGTAGAGAAAACGAAGAAGCTTTTTAATGGAACCCCTTAAAGGCTTAAATCAAACAGTATTGAGCAATTTCATTATTACATTTTTTAATCGTTAAATTAACGCGCTGGGGCCAAAACCTTTGGGCTGTGTGCCCCGACAGGCGGCTGAGCGGAGCCTCTGCTCATATTTGTGATGCTCAGTCGCCCTCTACAGGTCTCAGATTGAGGGACAGAGTTCTGCTGGTAGACGCCAGGCCTGTTCGAGAGACCACGGAGTCTGTTTGGAATTGAGTTAACTTTAGTCGTTGTTAAAATTCCTTTGGCCGGTGCGGTCGCAGCGAATATAAACTCAACACAAATGTCTCTGAAAAATCTGTTCCTCTGTGTACTCGTTGTGTTCACTGTGGAATCGTTGCGCACGGACGCTGGGAGCAGACAGGCTTCTGTTGAGCTGTAGGGGACCTGGCGGGTTTTCATTTTAAGGCTCAATGCAGCCACGACCTGTGCGTAAATACGCAAAGATTTTGTCACGAAGGATGGCAAAGCCCCTGAGGCATTTCCGGAGTGGAACCCTCGATCAGAACTCCTCCATTGAGCTGATTGTTTAGTATTTTGATAAATATACAGGAAAAAAAACACTTTTATAGGTTGCAGAGATTCTTTATAAAAACGCCCCGGAAGTGCTGTGCAGCAGTTTCTTAATGCCACGTCTGGAAAAATATTCTTTTTGAACGTACACGCCATTGCACGTCGGCTGCCACACGATGGCGCCATGGTACCTAAAAGCAAACCTTTTCCTCCCGCTGCAGGCCAGAGGCCGCGGAGCAGCAGCACCTTCTGCCAGACGAAACAAGGAAAAGAAGGGAAACCACCTAGAGGAAGTGTTTTAGTAAATGATGCCAGGATGTTTGTTGCTGGTCCCGGCTTAAGGATCTGACTAAAGTTTGTGCTTCAGGTGTCCCAGATATCAAATTTTGAGTTCATCCAAGTCACTTCCTCCCCGTGTCAGTCGGTCAATTGTGCATGTAACGGATTGAGGAGGCCTCAGTCCTGCTTAATGCCCTCTCCCTTATAGATGAATAAATGCGTAAGTTCACCTTCTATTTTTAGAAGTAAGACTAATGAAAGGTTGTTGCAATGATTTTAAACCAAAATACTCATCCTGATTTGCTTTCCAGGCACCAGACTCCTAAAAAAGTAACAAAAACACGAAATCCTCTCTGACATAATACATCTAAGTCTGTTGGAGCTCCGTTGGTTTGTGAGGATAAGTCATAGTCTAATCACTGCTGTCTGACTAACTGCGGGGATATCTCTGCACTCACACGGCTCAGAATGGATGGAGACCTTTAAATATGAGTACAGTTTGATTTCTGGCGTCCATTTGGTAAAATACGACAATGTGCTGTGTATCAACACCCCATTTTCACTTTTCCGGACAAAGACATGCGTCCAAATCATAGAGAAGTTTTTTTTTTCTCCCCTGCTCCTATAGTGTCCTCAGTTCAGGACAAAGAGGCTTCCAAATTAGGGTGAAATGAAATATTTAATACTAATGGATGCCAGGTGCCAGACGAACAGATGTCAAAGTGATGTATGCTTAAAAGTGTCGTAAATATTGTTTCTTTTTGTCCCTCTCCGCTGAAACCCACGCCTGGCCTCTGAAACACGACTACATAGGTCGTTAACCTGGCGTTCGTCCTCATTAAGGCCGCACTAAAGTTACCGGCCACTCGGGCCGGGAGAAGTGCTAACCTGCAGAAAGACTTTAATGGTGTCAGCGCCGTTTTGGGCTGCAAAGGTTAGAGTCATCAGTGCGGGTTATTTTAAAGGCGCCCAAGAGACAGCGTTTCCTTAAAAAAAAAAAACAGTCTCCACAAATTAAATATCCACACAACTCCGTCTTGTTTGTCTACCGTACAGCTGGAGGCGGTATCACTTCCCTACTATGGGCACATAGTCCGAATTAGAGCTTTTATTTTCAGTATCAAAGCAGCCTGCGGCTCCTCTCAGCACGGGGGGGGGGCGGGGGGGGGGGCTCACTGCGGATGTCAGTCCATTTGAGGACAGTTGAGTGTGAGATGTCCGACCTCCAGCCCCTCTGGAAAACTGCGCGTCCCAGTAATAAGCCATTAGTGCTGCCTCGGATTTCACACCGGGGACGTTAAACCGGCCACTGGGAGCATTTGTCTCCACGGTTGTGCTGCTTGTGTTTTCTCCATTTAGAAAATCTGAGCAGATGCGCGAGCCTGAGCCTCCAAGATTAAAGATTAAAAAAAAACCGCTATGCGCAATTTTACCCCCATTTATGGACCAGTTAACACGTGTGTGATGCGGTAACCCGGATGAATATTCAGTTTGTACATTTGGTTAAATGCTATTGTTATTAAATGCTATTGTTATTATTATCCTTCTATTCTTAATGTCTGCTGTTTGACTGAAACATATCACTGAAGAGCATCTTCCTGTGATTTTATTGTGTGTTCTGTCCCTTCATTTTCAACATCTGGATGATGGACGTATGGTGAAGCGTAAGGAGGTGTTGGTTGGCTCAAACTACATTTCATGCAACTCATGACAAGAAATGTATAAAGAAATACCGCACTGTCCCTAAATAATTGAATAAATAGGAGCTGGATTGATCAGTGAATAAGTGCAAGAGCGGAATACCTCTGCTATGATCTTCAACGTCCCTTTCACGGCCCATTGATTCATCACGTTTTTATTAAGAATAGATGGCTTTAATTTAATTTATGTTGTTTGTTTTTTTGCTCTTGTTGCATCAATCCAATTTTCTAAAGCAAAAATTGTCTTTCAATATTTTGGTGATGGATTCTCCTTTTTTAATATTCTTTAAGTGGAAGTTCCAAACTGGAGGAAAAATATAACTGGATAAATTAGAGGATGGCTTTGATATGAGACTTAAAAATAGATCGCCTTGCATAGCGTTTGTTTCTTTGGGGAGATGTTGTTGTCTTTAGCTTAATTTTATTTTATTTTTTTGCAGAACACATGGACCTCTCCCGGATAATGATGGCTTATACCAAACTCCACCGGGGCGTGAGAGGCTGTGGAACGTGGAGGGGGCTTCATCTGGGCTATTTCCATCAGGTATAATCGAAATCCACGGGCGGTTAGAGCTTATTTGTAGTTTATTTGAGGCATAAAGAAGAATTCATGGGCTGAATCACGTCATGTTCAAAAAAGAGCACATTTAAATATGATCATGGCAGACCACACACACAGGACAAGGATACGTTAAGGTGGGAGCCATTCGGTGTTTGACGCCGTTTTGCAGGTCAAACACACACCTACAGCAGGTAAACACACCGCCGGGCTCTGGGCATCTCCCTCCAACCACTCTGGGTGCTATAGGATTAGAATCTGTTTGCGTTCAGTTTGTGGTGCATGGGCGCTTCATTTTGTCTGATGGAAGGAAGGGGAGTGACACAGAGACACGACACGTGTGCTCCAATATAATAACCAAATAACTTTTACCAAAACATCAGCCGATGAAATCGATTGAGTACTCCATTTGTTTGCAAAACCTTGGATGTGTGCTTTTGAGATGAACGCATTCGCATGGGAGAAATAATTTGTTAACACTACAAAAGCAAACACTTTGACAGGACAGAAAACTGACGTAAACAGTTGCAGCCAGTAGCTTTACGCGGCTTCACCATCCAGATGTTAGGACTGCTGTTTGCTGCCCAGATTAGATAAAGGAAAAAAGAAAGTAAACAAATTATGAAATAGTTCATTTATTCCTAGATGAGTCACGGAGGATGATCAAATCATAATTTAGGCAAAGTTATCTGATTTTGGACTGCATGGATATTCGTTTAAGAATGTCTTGTACTTTATTAAAATCTAAAGTGAGAGTTTATCGGATAAAAAAAAAATTAAACCAGTAATGGATGCTGTTAAAAATGTTGCACATCATTTAACTGCAAACAATCCGGACGAAAGGCAACCTATGAAAACTTCGAAAAATCGATTATGGTAGAAAATACGTTGCATTATTTTTTCTCACAGTAACAAACAATGGCTTAATATCTGCTAAAAATGCTTAAGAATTCCGGGTTCCAGCTATCTGAATGTAACAGTAAATACAGTAACACGTCCTCCCGGACCCCCAAAACCCCCCAAAAAACTTTGACTGAAAGGTAATAAAAAAAAATACCGCCATATAATTTAATGATAAAAAATATGAATAGTGTATATGAATGCGCCAAATAGCTCTGGAAGCTGCTGCCAACAGGCTGAAGAGACTCCAGCAGAGAGCACGCCCCAGCTCTGAGTCCTACACGGTTTGTCTGATAAGTGCTGCGCTGAACGATTCAATTCGACATGGACGATTTTGGGGCTTCAGAACAGAAAAATCTGGAAGTCATGCGCGGAGGTTCCGGAACGTCAGCAAATCTTTAACAGGATTAGAGCAGCGAAAGAAAAAGGAGGCTTTGTCTTCCGTTTGGAACACTCTTTAGGCCTCTCGGTCATTTATTACGATCGTTAATGCTGTTATCATTAATATTAATATTATTATTGTTGTTGTTCATATCTGCAATAGCCTAATAATTTGCATCCATTTTGCTTTAATTACCATATCATTGGGCGGACTACATATCTCAAGTTACTTTGAACAGCTTTTTTTTTCCTGCCAGGAGCGATATATAAAATGAATATTTCTGGCTTTCAGTGGGGTGTCACGTGCCTTTAGTGTCATTGCTCCCAATTCCGACATATTTAGTTGAAAATAAGATTTTTTTTTAAAAAGGAGGAAGGTGCACGTCCGCCCTTACTGAAATTGTTGGAGATGGAGCAGCGCGCGGAGACCTCTGATCCCCCAACACTGACCCTTTGTTATTTCAGCCTCCAGAGGCACCTCAGTGGAAACAAGTTGAGCACGTTCCCCCACCGTAAACATTATCCTTGACGCATTAGTGGCCTGGGAGCCTGGCCGGGTGGGCAGGTGGGCAGCCACCAGAAGAAAAAGGCCGCCGGGACCCCATCTATAGTCTGCTTTAGGCGCATAAGCCACCATGTCAACAAAACTATATCTGCAGATAAAAACGTTCATTTACGCCAGGCACAAACCAACACGAGCTGGGGCGCGCGCTGTAATTTGCTCCGTTTCGGGGATCTCACGCCAGCCTGGAAAAGGTGGGAAGAGTAAACAGAACATCTCATCCGGCTCTGGGGGCTGCGCGTGCAGGAGCAAAACAACGGGGACTACTTTGTGTACATTTAGCCCGCTTGTTTCGTGTCAGCAGAGGCTGCAAACAATGCTCCTAATTGCGCTTCCAGGACAGGGCTGACGGACGCCTGCGCGCGCGCTGATTTCCTTTAGATTGCGCACAGAAGGTCAGTCACGCGCTGTGGCCTTTCTAAAATATGACACGAGAAAACCCAAAGCATGTGCCACGACGGGGAGAGAGCGGGGAGGCTAAGTTATGGCGTGTGTTTGTTTCCCGTGTCGGGGGGCAACAAATCTTCCTTATTGCCTGCAAGCGAGCTCCTCGTGCTGCGAGGGCCTTTCTGCACGAGAGAGTAAAGGGAGAAATAATCACTGCTGAAGATGCTCGTTTACAAACAGCATTCCCGAGGGGAAATAAAACAAAGGTAAAGAAAGGAAAGCTAATGGTTTTGTTTCAAACTGCCCCGAAAGTCTGCGCTGCATTAACGCCGGCTTTGCGTAATTTAAAGCAACATTTGCGCAAAGCCTTGATGGAGTTCAAATGGTTTAATAGTTTCAAGCAGAAAAGTGAATCCTCACTGACTCCAAAAGTCATTAAAAGGTAAACATGAACACAGAAACATCTTTAAAAAAGACAAAATAATTCATTTAAAATTGGCACACACAGGGCGATAGATTTAGCATGTTCTGTTTTTTCTTGCCTTATTTTCTGCACATCACTCCCCTTTTTTGAACGCCTCTGCTTGTTGGTGCGTTTCCCAGAGAGCAGCTGGCCATCCAGGACGCTGAGAGCAGAAGAAGAAATAAAGAAAGACATGGGTGACAAATAAAAACTATTCCCATTCTCAAACGCATTGGGACAAAAATTACAAACATCAGCCAATTACATTACTCATAGCCAATCATTTCCCCCGTTTCCCTAATGAAGCCTTTTAAATTCTTCAGATGAAGGGTGGTGTAGTGAAAGGAAGAGTCACCCAAATTCAAGTTTACACAGCACAATAAAGCGTTTGTTTTTCCCTGTTTTTTATATCAAGAAAATCTATTTTTTTATAACGATAAAGGGTGCATTTTTTAAAGTGACGTCAGATCTTTCTTTATGAAAATTTAAATGCATAAATGTATAATTTATAAGATATAAAATACTAAAGTATATTTAGGTTGGTTTCGTCCCATGATGGTCAGTGACATAGAGATATATTTTAAAATCTGCCATCAGATAACTGAAAAAGTCAATATCTGACCCCCAAACTCGATGTTGCATCATCCCTATCACAACTGTCTCAATAACAAACGCAATCATGGAGGTATATCCCCAGTTTTTGCTTTTTCTGATGGGGCAACAAGGCGAGGAGGAAGACGGGGGAGGATGATGGGGCGGTGGGAGGGGGCATCTCCCCGGACCCGTCATGTCAAACGTTTCCGCCAATAGCGGCGCTGCTCTGTGCGATCTTGAACCCAGATTGAAGAGGAGAGCCAATCAGGTGCGCGGAAATCCTCCGAGGCCAAGCCTCCCGATTTCAGCAGATTGAAATGTAAGCCTGTCTCCGGCGCCTTCAGGAAACAGATCGAGCATTTTGTCCCTCTTGTTCCTTATCGTACAAGAAGATTTGGTTGAAGGCGACTCTGGACGGCGGGCACGCTGGACGCGGAGCAGGATCCACGCAGGGGGCACAGAGCGGACACAGTTTTCTTCGTTTGCGGCTTTAACGCGATGGGTAAGTTCAGAGTTGGATCCTTTTTTTTTTTTTTTTCTTGACAGGGATGCAGCGGACGGTTCAGAGTTTTGCGGGTAGGTGAGGACATCTGGTGACTTATTGTCCCGTGTGTGAGGTTTTGACGCGTCGGTTCGGCTCCCAAACGTGAGCGGAGACCCCGGAACAGGGAATTATGCGACCGTTACGCACGAGTTTTGGCAGTTGGGAATTTAGCCTGCATGACGGCAGGGGCAGCTACCAGCCTGCTGTTTGCGTGTAGTTTTCAATCAAGTATCGCACACAAGTCTGATTCTTAGGTTGGTCATTAAAAGTTAACTTAAAAGGTTAAGAAATACAAAAAAAACGCACAGAGTAGATGCGTCTTAGTGCAACGGCAGAACTTTTTTAGGAGTTTGGGCTTCGCGATGCTCTCAATGGAAAGATGTGCAATAATACATACGAAGATAGTTGGCTTTTTGCTTAATCTAATTGTTGTGGTACATTCGAGAATATTCTGCAAATGCTCTATGAGCAACGCGGTTGGCGGCCTGTGTGCGGTGGGCCCTGGGTTGCTGGTCTTATTGTTGTGCCATCTTGTGTGTTTGTTTTTGACACCAGAGCCTGCCTTCGGTGAGGTGAACCAACTCGGTGGTGTTTTCGTGAACGGCCGGCCGCTTCCCAACGCCATTCGGCTCCGGATTGTGGAGCTGGCCCAGCTCGGGATCCGGCCTTGTGACATCAGCCGGCAGCTGCGGGTCTCCCACGGCTGCGTGAGTAAGATCCTGGCCCGCTACAACGAGACCGGCTCCATCCTCCCGGGGGCCATCGGAGGCAGCAAGCCGCGGGTCACCACACCCACCGTGGTCAAGCACATACGGACATACAAGCAGCGAGACCCGGGGATTTTTGCCTGGGAGATCCGGGACAGGCTACTGGCCGATGGGGTTTGCGACAAGTTCAACCTGCCCTCCGTCAGCTCCATCAGCCGGATCCTGCGGAACAAGATTGGGAATCTGTCCCAGCAGAGCCAGTACGAGTCGGGCAAGCCGGCGCCTCACCCCCCGCCCCAGCCCACCTTACCCTACAACCATCTATACTCCTACCCGACCTCCAAAGTGCCCACTCCTCCAGGCATGCCCACCCTCCCCGGACACATGGCCATGCATAGGATATGGCCCTCGTCGCACTCTGTAACAGATATTCTGGGGATACGGTCGATTACAGAGCAACAAAGTAAGCATGGCTGCACGGGGGCGGTTTATCGCGTTTGTTTATTGCACCGCATTTAAACATCTCCTTTAGGGACTCTGCGTGCCAAACAGCGAAGGTTTTTTTGGAAGATTAAGGTGTATCTAATCTTTAAATTGTCATAAAAGCCTACCGAATATGTCAAATGGAGCGTTAGAAACTCTCCATTAGGCCTTTTGACCTATACCTGCAGATATTAATTTGAAAGGTGGCAGGGAAACAGATGTCTCCACTTGAACTAAAAGTAATAATTATGAGGTGAATGTGGACTATGAGAGGGCGGATAAGGAAAGGTCAAGTGGAAAGGAGAAATGAGGCGCGCAGTGCGCAATTTGGAGCAAAACCGTGTATCCTGAGACAAACGGGCCTCAAGGTCCGCAGCAGCGTGCGTAAAAACGTGTTTTGTGCCTGGCGTTGTGTTTGTCCTGTGGACTGTGTGTCCTATGCAGGTAGGCCCAGATAGCTTTGCTTTGTACTCAACAAGACCACAAATGTTTTGGAAACAGCGAAACAGGATCCGACATAAATCAGTGTTAATGGTCGGCTCGGTGGTGTGAGAGGGATTTTCTGCGAGCCTGTTTACCGGCGGCAGGAGGAGAGGGGGAGCTGTCAGTCCGCCTGCTGCTGTCAGAACCCTGGCTCCTCGCGCACAAGTTCCAAACCGGGCGACTCCAACAAGATAAATGTAGGGCAGATACGCGCGAGGAATCGCGAGGAGGAGGACTGTGTTTTGAAAGTCTGCCGCTCCAAACAATTTATGCATTTCCAAATTATTAGCAGATGTTTGTGGCAGCTTTTTTTTTAACACTGGGATTTTAAAGTTCATTTGGTGCCGCGAGAACTGGTTTGAACCGAAGCACAAAAAATCACGTGAAAAAGGTGCATTTAGAATGTATGGGGAGTAGTTCGTGCTTAACAAACATGCAGGCTTAAAATAAGAAACTGTTCGAATAGGAATGGGGATACGTAGCCCACACAAAGCCTTAATAAATACAAATTCAAAGAGGGGTCCAGTGCGTCAAGCATACATTTTTAAACGTGTCTAGCAAAAACTTACATTTAGTTTAAAGTTAATGTGTCGTTGGTGGGGTTGCCTGCATGGTGGACGTTTGGAGAGTTGAAAAATAGCCAAATTCATTACGCTCCAAATAGGAAGGAAGTAAATCTAATTTGTCCTCCACGATTTGATGGGCTTTAGTGTCCCTGACCCACCAGAGAGTCGTATTATGTTCTTCAGCTGGGCCTCATTCTTCATCTGATCCTCAGGAGGAACCTACACGTTTGGTAAAATTCTGCCTAAGCATTTTATGTTTATGAAAAGGGGGAAAAAGACGGATAATTTAACTTTTTTTTTCCATTATCAGCGTTAATATTTAAACATCTAAAAATAAAACAAAAAGATAGAAGGCAGGAAAAAATAAAAGACGGGAACTCATCAGTGGAATGTGCCTATATTTATAATGTAAGCTATTAAAGTTATATCAAAAGTAGAAACTTACCTTTTTATCACAATCTGAGAATTTTTTGCCAAATTACTAACAACTATACAAGAATATAATCACAGTTCTCAGATAAAGATAAATACTTATTTTCAAAGGAATAAATTATTATTCAACCACAAGCATTTCCAAAGATTTTACGCACACGACTCTTATCAGCATAACGCCATTCGTGCGTAAAACGACTGAACCAGCAGGCTTTGGTGAGAAAATATCACAGGGCTGAATTTTTCTTATGCAACCAGGCCTGTCTGCGGCCTGTGCCGCTTTTTTTTAAAAAACAGAATACTTTAAACCTCGTTCCTGACCTTCCCTTTTCTTCTCTCTTTCTCTTTTGCCCCCCCAGTTAGTGACAGTCCATCCTTTCCCAGCACCAAACTAGAAGAATGGAGCGCTATAAACAGGAGTAATTTCTCATCAGCAAGCTCTCCGCTAGTCAATGGCATGGATAAACCGCATTTAGAACCTCAAGCAAAATACACACAGGTAAAACGTGGACATGTCCCTTTTTTGTGACCTCCAATCGAAATTTTTTGAACGGCTAGACCATTAACCCAACAAAGTATTGATGTATTATACATCTATGATTATTAGGTGGTCAGGAAATGTCCCCTTTCAACAATCCCTCTGTTGGTTCGGGCATAATGCTGCATTTATAATATCTTACCATTTCTTCTTTGGCATCACAACTTAGGTCTCCTGGTTGTTCAGCAGTTTTCATAATTACTAGGCAAGCTGCAGAAGAACTTATACATTTTCGGCTTTAAAAAAATGTTTTGCATTTGTAGTTACCTTTTTATTTTAAGCAAACGCAGAGCTGATCTGCACAATCACTGCTCTCCGTTTTCAGTCTCCTGGTAAATTATGCTACAAGACAGAAATTCAGTGGGGTAGTTTTGAGTGCTGTAGTTAAGCTTTCAGCCTCTCAACTGTGTCAAAGCAACAACCAACGTCACCTCGAGGGGCTTATTTTATCTCCCCCTCTCTTATTTAAAATGACATAAATTGTGGTGAAAAGAACGAATTACATTTCAAATTATTTACACGTTGATAAAGTCAATTTCCCCCGCAGCTTAAATTTCAGTTTTCCAAATGGTTTACCAAAAAGAAAAAAAAAAGAACAAAAGTAGGCTTCTAATTTCACGTGGGCTGTTTTACTTCGAATTCTTTTTTATTTAAACTTCACAAAAGTGATTTTTAACCATGAATATTTACAGACTTAAATTAGTCTTTTTAAGATGAGTTTAAAAATGGGCCGTGATGACAGGGGGCCCTTCTTGCGCATGCGCGCTTATTGTTATTAAAAAAAACTTTTCACCATTTCCAGGCGCTCACAACCGTCGAAACGTTTCCACGAAGCGTGATTTATGTCGCCACTTTAATTCAGGGGAATTTCAGGTAAACCCGACACGGTCAGGTCGGCTATTCAGAATCCTGAGCGGTTTGCCAGGCAGCTGCAGAAAAACAAGCGAGACGTTAAATGCAGAAAACAACAACAACACACCAAAAGGGACGGTTTACAGCGCGAGAAACAAAGCCCGGGGAGGCCGCGCCTCTGCAGCCTGTTGAGACGCTCAACGGACCTGACAGTTCTTTCTTTTCTCCATTTCAACTTTTAGAATTTAAAAAAAACAAACGCTGTCGCTCTGGCAGGCTTTTCTCCGCAGTCTGAACCAGGGGGCAACTTCTGCAAATCAGTTTTTCTGCATTTTAGTAATTGTTTGAATATCGTGGGGCCCGCATCCACTGAACCTCTCTGGTTGTGGGTCTGCGGGTGGAGACGTGTGGCCTGCAGGAGCTGGTCAGAGGACCGGGATAAATAGATGCGCCTCTCAGGTTCTGCTGAAAGTCACGTGTTCAGTGTTTGCGGCTTCTCCGAGCTGATCTGATAATTACAAATCTTGGAAAACATCGATTAAAAAAAAACTATACATTTGGTTAGCATTTTTTAAAATATATTTGTGCTAAACAGTGTGTTTAGAGCAGGATTGGTTATGATTAGTTAAATGTGAAAGGCGTAAAAGTTGCGTTAGAATTAAAGCGAGTGTGACCTTTGGCCCATTCATGATACTACTGCTTTGGTCTGCATGTACATTTGTGCGTTAAATCGGCAGCCTGTGTGGGCTATATGTTATCAGATTCTTAAAATCCAACAGTTTAATTTATTACACAGGATTCCCCGAAGTATATATATAAATATTCTTTTAAAAGGCCTAGTGCAGAGGGATGGACCAGTCAGGTACACAAATCCAGTGCTGCAATCTGAACAGGAGCTGGGCAATAAATCCACCTTTTATAAACCTTTTTAATTTTGTTGATCTTGTGTCAGATGGGTGTTGACTGTGCCGTGAGGTCATTTCTTGAAGTAGTGAATCACGTTAAACTGAAAGGCTGTTTACATGGCATATGCTCTGTATGTGTGCAGGCAGCTGTGTGTATATACTGGTCCTGTGTGCTATACACAGCGCTTCTCATTTGTGGAACATCATCTTGTTTGGATTGTTATAGATGAAAAAACACAAAGCAAAGCTTGTTTGGCACTTAATGAAATATCATTCTGCAGCCTAAATTTGATCCAAAGGCGACACAAACATCCACCAGCGCTCACCCACAGACTCCCACAACCATCGTGCACCACAATGGAATACTCACACACACAGATTTAGATTGTGCTCTACATTTTTGCTTTACACTCTGAAAAAAAAAAAATTACATGACATGTTTTCTTAACATATATTAATCTAAAAGAAGCAACTCGAGATAAACCAGAAATGTATGAAAATGAGGCAGAGGAAAAGAGAAATAGCCAAATGTAGAAATAATTTGCTGTAGTTGCAGACCACCCGTGAACAAAAATTCTGCCTCCCTGCTCCAGATGCTTTAGTGAATTCCTCAAGTTAAATTCTGTCACCGTGCCAGAGAAGCAAAGCCCATTCATATTCTGAACTCTGGGCTTGCCTCATTCTCTATCATATTTCCCCTCTTTCTGCCTTTTCACTCTCAATCTAACGTAACATCTGTTTTGTTGCCCCCCCCCCCCCCTCCCCCAGCTGGCGTGCTATATCAATGCCACTGGTAGAACGTGCACTTTTGAGTGGAAAACAAGGCCCGTACAACGACTAGCAAATGTGCGTGTATGGTTTTTAATACAAGTCTAATATGTTCCAGGAGCATGTGAGCACATAATTGGTCATTCATGCTTTCATCGAAATTGGAAAAATGTTAATTTTATATGATGGCTGTGAAGTCTGCTGTTTATAATTCAACCGTGCCTTCACTCATTTCTTCTGCGGTGTGTGTGTGTGTGTGTGCCATATATATACTCTCTTCATTTAAACCCAGCGTTTTTTGGCACTTAAAACTTTGCACACATGACCTTCTTTTTTTATATATGTTCGGGGAGGGAATGCATTGAGCAAGACGGAGAGAAATTTAGTTAGGGCCTCATCAGATCTGAAAGGAAATTCTTCACCGTCTGATCCTCTCCCTTCTCTCTCCGCTCCTCTCTTTCATTTCCAGACGCCGAGTGGATTGCCCACAGTGAACAGCTATGTCACAGCACCCAGCATCCCACCCTACCACCCTCCCACCCAAGTGTCACCCTACATGGGGTACAGCGCCACCACGTCGGCCTATGTGACCGGACCCACGTGGCCGCCGGCCAGTGGCAGTGCTCTATCTCCCCACAGCTGTGACATTGCGTCCCCTCTGGCCTTCAAGAGCATGTCAGTAAACCGTGACGCCATCCACCCGGTCGCCGCCTCGGCGCTGTGACATCAGCTGGACGGAGCGATGGTGGAGAAAAGATGTGGGGAGTGGGGGTGGTGTGAAAGGGAAGAGCCTCTGAGTTTGCTCCCCGTTGCTTCATTCCACTCCCTCTGCCACACTTCCATGAAGGACTCGGGGCCCTGGGATCCAGGTTTGCGCTGCTGAGCATGAGACCCCCTCCACCCCCCCCCCCCCTTCTGCTCATCTCTCAGCTAGACCCTGCGACACAAAGGACAAAGGAGTAAACAGTCAACACAACAAACCTGTTGAATAAAAGAACTTGCAGGGCAGGTGTTCTGACGGACTGGTGTGTGACTGCCTGCTCCACACATCAACGTAATTCCTCTCAGATACTTTACTGCACACTTCTGCAAATGTCTTTGGGCAAAATGGGGTAATGTATAACTTCATGAATATGCAATCAAAGAAAAGGGAAAACACTTTGCATGAGTGTTTCAGGGTGCTTTTTAAATTGCCATTGTTTTTTATTTCAAATGTTTGTATGCATTCTTTGTTGTTTTGGATTTGATAAAAATGGAGCATAGTTTTCCCATTCCTCTAAAAATGTTCTCTATGCCAGAGTTCCTCAGAGAAGTTTATTTATTAGATTAAGGTACGCTGAATGAAGTGCAATTAGCCTTACAGAAACCATGGAAATCTCCACGCACATTTGGACAAAATTGGCATTGGTCTTATGTTGGAGTACAGAGCATTAACAATTGACAAGTGTTGCACAATTAAATTGAATGTATCTTATTAAAATGTTTGGCTGTTACTGGCTTTCTAAGAAATTTGTAGTTGTTTGGGGAATCTTAAACACAGAGTACATTTATGCACATCTAAAAATATTTGAACCCCCCCTCCCCCTTTCTATCGGCTATGCTAAAGCCAGGGTAATGAGGTCTTTCTGGTTTGTTTTACATGAATAGGAAGCTGTTTTTCATAAGAAAAAAATGTGCGTGCTCTCGCAGAGCCTCGGCTTTCACCTTCCATGCGTCACGGATCATTAAGATAGTTAATACGAAATGTCTTTGAGCACACATTGTTTGTCGCAGCATTGAGCAGTTCTAAAAAAAATCTTTTGGTCATTAAAATAATTCAGATCGTTCTCACCTCGTTGAGTTTAATTAGAGCTTTTCTGTCACTGCAAAAATGTCTGCACTTTGGCCCTATGAAAACGCAATGTATAGGTTGAATTAATATATTCACAGCATAATTAAACAACATTTGGCAGCATATATTATTGCAAAAAAATAGAAATGACCCAAAATAAATAAGTTATTTTGTGAGATATGCTTCGGTGAAGATCTGCCATCTTTTCTAAACAATTTAATGTCATATACATATATTGGAACTTAAAATTTTGATTTTATAAGAATTTTTCAGTTGTGTTTTGTGAAGAAAAAATTAAAACAAAATGTTAGTTGCATTAAACTTTGATATGCAAGCATAGGCCTGCCAGACTCCCGAGGAGAGGCTCATCGGCCTGCAGCCTCTGAAGGTCCTCAGACCTCCAGCAGCCACAGAACGGGCCCAACAGGGCTTGTTGGGACCGAGTTAAACAGGTCAGCAAAGGGGACAGCTGACAAATTAGCAAAATAATGAGAAAATACTTGAAGTTTTGAGAGTTGAAAAGTCTCGGGTAATAAATTATCTGCCGAGCCTGGCGTGCCCGGTCTAGCCCTGTAGTGGAAAGCAGGGATTTAAAAAAAGAGAAGTGGGGTTCTAACATGGAGGTGTAGATGGTTAACTTGATAAAGTTGCTCACCTGCTGCAACGTCACATTGCTGCTGACGTTTCGAGGAGGGTCGATCTAATTATGGCTCCATATCTCTGTCCATCCGGTGTAGCAGCGTAAACAGTCTCTTTCGTGTGACAGTGTCAACAGCCCTGCCCCATGCAGGAGCTGATTTGACTTGTAAAGCAGTGTTCCCCGCATCCAGTGGTCACGGACCGTTGCTCAGGGATCGTAGTGTTTTTTGACCGTACGTGAACCACATCACAAGGACGTGATGATCACACACTGGCTGTACCAGCCAGCCGTCACGGCCGCCCCTTTACCACCCACCCCGCGTCATGAGCAGCAAATGATAATTAACTCTCAGATGGCATGAAAGAGTCGTTACGTGCCAAGCCCCCCCCCACCCCCCCCCCTCCCCCATTCCCACACAAAAAAAGGCCCAAAAGCTTTTCCTTCTGACTAAGCTACAAGAACTGCTCAGTATTGTTAGCCTTCTCTGACTCACACATCAACACCAGATCCTTTTAACCGACACCAGTTTCTAAAAAGTAGGTGCAGAAACTTTTCTAGGGAAGAGGGGGCTTCTTGAAAGTCTGACAGTTCTTGCTAACAATCTAATGTTGGTCAGCTTTACTGTCTTAAAGGGGTAGTTTTTAAAAATAGGGGCAGACATATGTTTATAATTAATAATGCCGAGACTGACTTCGGTGTCATATGGTTATCTTTACTTCTCCACATGCAATCAGAAACAAGACAGCCATATGCAAAGTAACACAGAGCAGAGAATGTTGACACTGGCTGACTACAGGACTCCACGCATGTTTCTGCTCAATGAACATTTTTAAAAGAAGCTGACGACAGCCAGAGTGTTTTCTTAATGTCTTAAAACAACTACGTTGAGCAGACAGGTGAGCAAAAGCTCTTGAAAAGGGGGGAAAAAGAAAAAAAAAAAATTAGCAGAGAAATCACGGCGCGTCTGCCGCCATGCCTTTGTGTGTGCATGCACGGCTCGCTGCTTTTTACATGTCGTGCAAACGCCGCACATTTTCATATGTATTAATCTTTAACAGCATCTGCATTGGGACAGACAGGAGGAGCCATGCCCAGATTTCAGGCTTGTCAGAAAGGGGTCACAGAGGTGAAATGTTCCAGAGGAGGACAGGGAAAATCCACCAAAAGGGTGTGAAGAAAAAGGGGAGAAGATTTCTGCTGCTGATGATTTATGATCAAAGGTGTGCAGGGAATTCAGGCAAAGGGGTGGCTATGTTGCCGTGGTTACCAACAATACAATCACACATGTTACAAACTGTCAAGTCTGAAACAAACATCAACCGTGAGCACATCATTACAAAAAAGGACAAGTTAAGTGCTAACAATTCCATCAGTCTGCAAGCCACCGTTGTTAGTCTGTCACCACAAGCCTCTGGGCGAAAAAACAAAAAAACAAAACAGGAGCTGTTGGCACAGAGACACTCCCACATTAAGGATGGCTGTCAAATGCCAACGTGGCTCAGTGGGAGCTAGCACCAGATGAAGTTTATGATGAGTGTCTTTGAGAGCATGCTCTGCGCTTATGGCTGCTCAACAGGTGTGTGCGCGTTTGCATATTTGTGGAAGAGATGGACTGGAAGAGGGAGGGAATGTGTGCGGCCACATTTGAATTTCTTCAGTCTTGGGCTTGTTGTTTCAGCTTGCTCTAAAGCTGTACTCCACTCTGTGGCACGGAGAGAAAAGACTGACGTTCGACTGGCTAATGCAGCTTCTTTAGCTGACAGCTCTTCAAACAACAAAGTGCTGGATGGGGGTGGGGCTGGGGGGGGGGGGGGGTCATGACAAGAGGGGGGATCATGGTTTGGTAAACAGAGGAAAGCTGATATGCTTATTTCAACGCCAAGCTGTAACCCTCCCAGTGAAAACATGTGACAACACAAGCCTACTATTAAAGGACAAGCAAAGGTATAGCCCATCCTCAGCACAAGCCAGCACACACGTATACATAAACAAAGCGGGATGACTTTCTTTTCCCGTTTTATTTTCTTTTTTTACCAAATGAATAAAACTGTCCAAACGATTAAGCAAAAATACAAAAAAAACATGGCAAATCAATTAAACCTTTTCCAAATAAAAGCTTCAAATTAAAGATGACAAACTATTTATGTGGAGTACCTGGAACACACTGTGTTCCCATTTCTATCAAAACCTGAGGCAGTAACTTGAATGAATACTGAAATGTGTTCAAAATACATGTATGGGATAACAAAGACCTGCATACAGTAAGTATGAAAAACCCAAGGCGACTTGATGACATGCTTTAAATAGTTCGATTCTTCTATTTGATAGTTCAGCCATAAGATGGACCATATTCCCATTTAGTTGCCTGCTGTGCATTTGCTATGGGAGAAACCCGGCCTTTAGGGGGACATGGGGTTTGCCGTTCCTCAGCATTCGGGTTGCTCAGAGCCCTCCGCAGATTGTTCATGCTGCTTTTTCAGTATTCTGCAGCTGCAGTGCATTGAAAGCACTTTCTTTAAAAAGGCTATGTCCTCTTCATTTTCACAAGGGTCATAGACAAATGTATAATCGCCACACACTAGTCAGACAAAGACATTTCAATTGAGCACAATTTCCAGTATTCCCATATTTGGGTAAAAGGACTGTCATGTAAAACTGAATATTCTTGTTGCCTCATGTCATTTTAACATTAAAACTTAAATATTTTTTTTGTATTTTATATGTATCAGAGTCTTGAATGTGTTAAATATGCAAATTCTCACAATCACGTTTGTAAAGCTCTGCTTGGCGTGCAGAGGTTATTCCCATATTGTTTGTAAGAATCCCCAACCTTAAAGCAGTTAGAGGACTTTAAAGAAAGACATGAAAAAATGTGTGCTAAAACTTAAAGCTTAGGTTTGAGGAGAAAATTAAAAAAAATTGTTCTGATGTTATGAAAAAAAGAAATAAACAAAAAGAAAAAAGAAAGGGAAAAAAACTTGGGAGGTTGTGCAAGCACATGTGTGAGACTCTACAGAGCCAGAGCTCGGATCGTTTATGGCCGGCTACAGTAGAAAAAAGGCCATGCAACAAAGTAGCCTCAGTGGAAAAAATCTAAATTCTTGCATTGTCTGTTGATATCATTACTCTCTTAAAATATTGTTTCATATTATATCTGCAGGGTAAATCACCTGAATGTGAAGGAACGGAATTTAACTGGTTTACAAATCATTATTTTTACCAGTTACTCTTTAGCCATCCAGATACATATTCATAGACCAACAGCATCACTGCTCCACCTACAAGAACATAGGAGACAGCAACAGGACAGTCAAGTCAACAAGACAAAGGCTTTAGTTCATATAAGTAAGAGACATGAACCTCGTAAAAGTAAAAGTTATTGAACGATACTTCAACAAAAGGGTTTAATCAATTTTTTGCAAAAGATATATACTAACTTTTTTAATGTAGCAACATGTAGACACAGACACACGTATATGTACCTTCTGTACGGAATAAAACGTGGAAAAAAAGGTGAGTACTTCAGTATAAGACGCATAACAAGGAGGAAAAAAAATTACCTGGTCCAAGTCTCATTATCTTGGGCACTAATCCCTTGTATAATGCCAAGTATCTGGAAAATTAAAAAAACAGCACTTTGTCATCATTTTGAACAAGCCCATTTCGGTCAATATTTTTGTTGCAGTGTTATGTGGTGGTTGAAGTACACTTAAGTACTTTACTGAAGTATAGTTTTGATGATCGTTTCTGCTTTTCTGATGCACTTGAAATTCCTTAAAAATTAACAAGAAAATGTTGCAATTTTTACTCTGTAATTCTTGATAACTTCATACAAATGTAAAAATGCAAAATGAAGCATAATATATAAGCCTGAACTACCAAGACCTTATGGATGATTAGAGCAAAATTCTCAGTAATTATATTCAGGTCTTGACTAGATGTAATTTAAAAGAGACTCCTCTAGAAAGCAATTCATTGCAATTCTCAATAATAACATGCATTATTGTGAGCAGGATTATTGTTTATGAAATGTTGGATGATTTAAATTATGTTCTTTTGGGGCCTCTAACCTTTGCATGCATGCATGCCTGTGGTGTGCATGAGCTTGCTTGCTTGCTCGTGAATGCATAAATGGGAGTGAATGCATAAGAGTTCCTCTCTGTCTGCAGGCCTGCCAGTCGGTCACCCCATCAGGGACTAACAGCCAGCACTGACAAGTACCTGCCTCTTAATGCATTCAAGGTGATCAGTGGCTGCCTGCCTCTGCCTCGTGCTCCCTGTCCCGCTCCCTGCCCCCGCCACTGATGGCGTTAATAAGGCTCGACCCACTTCCTCCCTGCCCCTCTGTCTGATTAGATTGACCTGTGGAGCGCCGCGCGGCTCGTTAGGGTCTGCTTAACGATGTCTCCCATAGGGACCACTAATTAGCTGGGACTGTGTTGTGTTAGAGAAGGGGACTGGATGTGGCGGGGGTGGTGGTGGTGGGCAAACTTTGTGCACCCCTGTGACGACAAAGTTTCAGTGCTATTCTCGCAGCAACCCCCAACTACAAACTAACAACATCCACTAACTACAAACATCTCGCAGGGTCTTGTCTAGGGGAGCTGCATGTGGGAAAGTGGAAAGCCTGGGGCAGTTCTTGACATAACATACATCTTTCCTTGACGCTTTCATTCAGAGATGTCATTCTCTGAGGCTGGAAAATATGTCAACAGTTAGTATAGAAGTGACAGACTGCAGAAATGTATGATTACACTCGTGGGGAGTGCAGCCCAGAATCTAACAGCAGGGTTTGGTTTCCATTCATGGGATCACAGCTTTGCATCAACCTTTTCAGGCACTTCCCTTGTAGTTAGTGTAGGAAACTTACACCACACAACAAAAGGCTGCTAACTTGTAGCTGCAGCTGGTACATCTGTCTTCTCTGACAGCTGGTTTGGCAGATAGTCAACTATCAATTGCAAGCCAAATAGGCAAAGTGGTTCATTAATTCTTGGATGAACTTGTGACGGTGTATCAAGGACTCGTCCACTTATCCCCCCCTCCGTTCGTACCCTTCTTCGCGGTACACCAGTGCCATGGTCTGGAAGCAGGTGCGATACTTGATCTCTCCTGGCACTGGCTGGGGGCCTTGGATGCGGCTCTTGGCTACGTCGAAGGGAATATTCACACAGGAGGAGATAGTCCCAGACAGTAGGCCAATAGTAAACTTCCTCAGGAACTCTAAAGCAGGGTCCTGTAAAGAACAGTTTCAATGGAAAAGGCTTGTTAAACATTTCCTGAGTGAGCATCAAGTGCTAGATTTGATGCCATGCAACGTAAATGACAAATAAGAACATGAAAAGGCAACAAGCACATTGTCAGCTACGAGATATGATATACATATACGTACACCAGAGAAAGTGAGAGCGAGCATGAGAGGGCCGGAGCGTATGATTGCAAAGCTGCCATGAAAGCCCTCATCATTTTATGGTAGCGGGGGGCAGATTAGTGCTTCCCGACTGTGGAGCAGCGTTCTGATTGGCTGAGCAGAAGCACATATTCTTCAAGGAGCCAAGACGCAGGATTTATAAACAGGGTTCATGCAGGCAGACTGAGGAGGCATATGGGGACAATTTGGGTAATTGGGCTGTGACTCGGCACAGGGGTATTACTGTACCAAAGAAGCCCAGACTCAAGAGAGCTCTGACAGCTAATTGGCCAGGATATTTTTACAAATGACAGCAGCCTCGATGGTCCAGGCCTTTGTCAAGTGGCTGGACACCCTGGAAGCTGTGGTAAATCAACAACTAATCCCACTTTTTCCCCCCCAATTGAGATGAGGGGATGAGGGGGCGGGACATCACCGCGATCTAAGTACACCTATCAACCCACTTCCTAACAGCTTAAAGCAAACATCTCCTCACACATCCACTTGTGAATGATGGCCTGTGAATGCTACCTGCTGACCGGACACGGTTTTAAATGTCAATACATCAGAGGCCTGTTTTCAACATTCAGAACTTGGCTATCGCGTGCTGCTGCCCGAACTGCTTTTTGGAAATACCGCTATCAGCTCAGGCCGCACGCTGTCAGGAGCCACAATATGCATGATTTACTGCCTAATGCTGGTCGTTAGCCTCCGACACATAGGATCACTCCTTTGTAAATATAGATGGCTCACTGCCAAAAGAAATGGCCATGCTACATGAAGGCAGCTATTTGAGTCAACCGGCCACATAATTGTCATTCACAGAGGATGGCCACGTAGTTATATGCGCATCATGCACCAGTGGAAAAATGTTGAAAATATAGGAGTCTGGCCGCCCACTGTAACTTCCTCTTGAAAGTAGTACCGTTGTCTGCTTCCAATTAGTTCATTGGAGTTAATCTAATGCTCCAGTTTGTACATGTGGAGCTGGCGTATGGTAACGTTTTCATTAAACAAAATTAACTTTTGTTTGGGCTATCAGGCTCTGCCGGATGTGTAATTTGAAACTTTGAGGATGTTATGAAGAGCAAATAGATGAGGTATTAGCCGAGCTGATCTTAGAAGCTCGTCTCTTGATTTTTGCTTCCTCCTCACCATGCAACTAATCAAACTGTTAAATGCTTGTTATTCTCCTCCAACAACGTGGCTAGGACATGTGAGTATCAAACAGCCTGAGGCAGGCCTGGTCTCAGCTGAGTTTAGGATAGCAACACGGAAGGAGGTCAGAGTGTGACCTTAGATTTATTTTTGGGAATTTTACCTGGCTGGTCGGAACAGCTTCCTTGACATTGAAATAGAAGCCAAAGTAGATCATGTTGAAAACTCCATGGCGCCCCAGTGTTGATGTTAAGCCTTTATTCAGACCCCTCAGTCCAAAGCCGTCTGACTTGATTATGCGTCGTGCTTGGGCAAAAGCAGAGGGTTGCTGCAATGGAAAGAATTTACAAAGGACTTGTCAAAGGGCTAAAAGGGAAATGCGCAAAGCTACCTAAATTCTACATGCGAAGAAAGTATTTCAGTTAAGTCAACCTCTTTGAAGGTGTTTCTGTTGGCCTGGAGACTGACTTTAACCACTTCAAATGGGTTGACGACAACAGCTTCGGTCAAGCCTGAGCCAAGCCCTGCTACAGACAGAGCCTAGAAGGAAGAGGGACACTATTTAGAACCCAGAATACACACATTAGTACAAAGACAATGTAGACTGACAACAAGTCCTGGCCATAAGAGCTCAGTGATAAATTGCCGCGTCATTTTCAGAACTTTGTCTTTTAGGTGAAAATTTCTCTTTCTTATGGCCTACATTCTTGTTGCTTGAGCCATTCTTGAGAACAAACAAGACACCTGTGTTTGTTATCACTTGACAAATTGTTAAGATGACAGATACCAGAGAATGGAAGGCGACTAAAAGTAGGAACTCAAACTCTTCGTTGACATGATGTTTGAGAATAGAACACCTGAAAGTTAGGAAAAAAAATGTATTCACTCCTCCGCTAATCTCAACTATTACAATAGTTATAGTTAATAGAGTATATATCAACATCTGAATAAAAGTGAATGCTGCAGCAGAGTGTTTATGTGCAGTGGGCTGTATTTCTTCGTGTGCACATGTGAGTACTTGCATGCTCATTGAGAGGTGTAATGGGAACATGTCGTGAACATGTCTCTAGCTCATTACTCTTCCTGCATCTTTATCCTGCTGTCAGAGCCGCAGGACCCATCCTCTCAGACATGCCTCACAGTGTTTACCCAGCGAGGCAGCCATGTTTTAATTCCTTATTTGTATTATTACTTTGTGTCCCCATTAATCAGAGTGAAAGCATTCAGCTGTGCCATGCTGAATAGGCATTCAGAGCCGATCTGTAATTCAGCTTCACTAATGATCTGAAGTGATTACAGTACTTGATACGTGCAGGCCTCTGGGGATATAAGGTTGGAAGCACTTGAGGAAGAGGTAGGGCAGGAAGAAGATAGTGTAGGAGGACGGTGAAGAGAGCATGATGGATGGGAAGAGTAAACAGTTCTCCTTCAACGGCTGCGAAAACAAGCCGAGGATATTCGCCTTGCTGAAAAAGCTTTGACACTGACTCGCAGGTATGCCATCCATCATGGCTGACGCTGCCTCGCCACCTGAAAAGGTGGTGACCACACCCCTGCAATGCGAACCTGTCTCGCCTAGGAGTATGACTGAATACAACAGTGTCTTGATCACTCAAGAAGTTTGATTCCACTAGTATATTCACAGGCTGTGGTGTAACCAGTCTCCAAAATAACAACCGTCATGCAAACACAGAATGGAGTATGTAAATAGGGATGGCACCATGTGTGGGTATTTTTTGCCAGTACTTCATCAAACAGGTTTTGAAATGACACACACACACAGCAAGGTTTTTGGTGATGGGATTTGACTTTATAATCAGCCTGAGGTGTTCAGATTATGGCAAATCGCACACCTTGGCTCATCTGATGTACAAGGGGGATGTGAACACAAACGAGGCCACTGAAACAAGCCAAGACAGGTAGGTTATGGAAATGGGCCAAATGTATGCAATGTTTTTGGTCGGGTAATAACACCACATTGAATTATCAGCATTTAGTCTGTAAGATTATGGATGGATGGATTTCTGCTATTAATTGTTGCACAAGGTCTGTTGTCTTATTCTCTTTTCTTTAATTTATTTTTGCTTAAAATGACTTCACTCAAGTTTTTGGGTGAGCACTGACAAAGTGACAAAAATCTAGTTTGAAACTAACTGATTTACAAAACGGATAGACAAACCCAAGAGCAGGTTTCGGTTAATGTTTGTGTTAAATTGACAGGTTTTTACAATTTTTTTAACATGAGCATGTAAGTGTAAACTGTGCAAACCATTTCTTATAAGAATACATGAGTGGGAACAATGATCAGATAACAATATTAGGCTCCAATCTATTCTTAGAGTGCTGTTTTTGTAACATTTGGTGATTCACTGATAATGTTCACGCAATGCCAGTCAGGAAAACAAAAAGAAGATAACACTGGCTCTGAAATAAAAAGAGCTCCTGACATTCTGCTGGTTCCACTGAATTGGAACAAAGAGGCACCGAGAAAACCACTGTAAAACTTTTCAAGGCTGCTCTGAAGTGCAAGATATGGTTCAACAGTTCAAGCTCATACACACAGCTGATGCTCAAGGAGGGTGCCAGCTACACACCCAACGTCTAATTCTTAAGATAAACCAAAACGGTAACTTCCTTGTTTAGATTCAGACTCAAGAAAAACAGCAACCTGAATCACACTGACGACTGTGTTCACATAGAACTAATTGTATTTTGTGAAAGATCTTACCAAGTTTTACAGGCTTTTATTTACTTTAATTAGACATCAGGGATACACTTGACATTTAAACGCGTCTGTTAGTCATCAAGGGTTTAACATTTAACAAAAGTGTTGTTCAGGGTTTTGTTCCCCATCTTTGCGCTAAAATATCTATTTTTAACTAATCCAATCTAAGATTTATGCTTGGGAAGAAAAAGTGGTGTTACAGTAGTTAAATGATGTAAATTCTCTAAAGTAAACACAATGAGTGTTTAAATGTCTTTAGTTTAGCAGTGATAGAAGCAAAATTCTAGTGTTCAAGTTGCCATGTGAGCAGCCACATAAAGGGAAGAAATGTAAAATGAGTGATACAGTAATTACCTCTATAAACGCACACAATTCTGCACAGCTGAAACAGTATTGACTTCTGAACACAAACAGGAAAATTTGCATTAATTCATTTGGCAGTCAAAATTATTTTTGGCAATGGTCTTTGCTTAAAATGCATTGGCAGTTGAGTGGGATTTTTGACACTGGGTGCAACATCTTTCCTGGTTTGTGCTATTTGTGTGTGTGTGTGTGTGTGTGTGTGTGTATTTTCATTCTGCAGATTAAGTGTTGCTGTGGGTTACTCACCAGCCCAGGAGACAAAGAGGTCAAATTCAATAACTTCTTGTACTGCTCAAAGGTAAAAAACTGCAAAGGAAAGATGAGGAATCAGGAGCAGCCAGGCAGTGTCAGCACCATTAAAGACTGACACGCATACACTCATGAATCTCCCCTAAAAGCCCCTATGGAAGAACATGGAAATTACTTTCAGATCACACATGAAAATTACACGTTGGATTTTAGAGATTTTGTCGTATTGGAGTTTCTAAAGCAGTCTTAAGCAGAATGTTCCACTGATTTGTTTATCTGAGAAAAATGCCTGCAGAGGCAGTTTCATTTGAGCTTTAATTTGCTTTAATTCTTTTCTCCAGACATTTCTCACCATCAGCAAGCTTTGTTTGCTGTGTGAGCGATTACCCCATCTTCACAGTGTGAGTGCTTATTTTCAAAGTTCACTTCGTCTCCAGCATCTCATTACAGGGTAGTTCAATGCCAAGCACCCGGCTCCCTCTGTGCCCTCCTCCTAGCCTCATCTCTGTCACCCCCACTGCATGTCAGCATTGTGCCAGCAACTCTGAGCCTTCCTGCTAATATCAAAAAGATGCCATTTGTGTGAGGGTTTGCTGTAAATACATGTATGTCAATATTTGGTTGGGCAATAGAGCAAACAGGAGACAGGGGAGGCAGACATTGTGGAAGCCGTAGTGTGGTTGATCAACATGTGTGTACCATGTTAAAGCAACTCCAGTCTGAGTGTTTTCATATGGCTGTGGAGAAGCTCACAATGAAACCAGATCCCGTTCGTTGCATGACACCCTGAGAGGCTTTTCAGCTTTCAATAGGCACATGCGCAATGCACATAACATTACCTTACCTTGACTGCTCGCTTTGGTGTCTCTGCTAAAATTGGAGGGAGGATTCCTTTGTAAAAGCCAAAGATTCTGTAGAAAGAGAAAATTAAACATACATTTTCTTTCTGAAATTCAACAGTATTTTTTAACTTTATAGTTAATCACCAGGTAATATACATATCCAAAAGACAAATGCAGACTTAGTTGTAGATTTTCGAGAAGAGGATTTCTGCAGTGTTTTAAGATACTTTAAAGTAAATCCACATTAAATTGGTCAGCACTAGCATCAAGAGACTGGATCTAATTTGATGTGGTAGTCAAGACTTTGACAACTGACACAAATCAAGCAAGTTTAATATATCTGGTCAGATGTAAAATCCCACCAATAAAAAAGGTATTACTGAGAGATAAACTGGAGATAAGGGAATATGTAGACCTCGATTTTTTCCTATATTAGTGGACTTGTGAAACGCAGGAAGAAGAAAAAAGGTCAACATTAATGCAGCAAAGCGTATATCCTGACAAATGAGACAAATTAATCCCTTTAAGTTCCAAATTCCCTTTGCAATAAATGTACTGAATTCATCTTTGCTTTCATGTGTAGTTCATATTTCAAGTTTAGCATGTGCTTTGATTACGCCAAGTGCTCTAAAGATTAAATTTAACACTTGTTAATACCATAGTAAAAAAAAAAAGTGAAGCACAGATAGGGAAAAGCAGGATAATAGGACACTATCTTAATCTTCCTTTACATGGAAAGTTTGTATTTTTTAAGATCTTGGGAGTAAAGCATTTTCTCGAAAATATGTTTGTCTCCAAGAGGGAATGTCAAGCCTGATTTTACAATCAGGCATCCGCATATAGATGTAGAAGCGTTATGAAAACAATGCATATCACAATAGATATGAAACATAAAAGTCACGCTAAAGATTATGATAGTTCTGCGTCTTCTGCTGTACTGTGCCAATTTCCTGATATATGAGACAGACTTCTATAGAATATACTGTATGATGACATGATTTAGAATTAAACCTGGCACCCCTTAAATGTCCCAGAATTCCCAAACCCAATTTGGACGCAGATTGAATAGGTTGTTGTGGAGAAAAGCAATGAAACATGCTACCAGTAACAACACTGTGAGGCTGTCAAACAACATTCACACAACATGTAGGCCCTTTGTTAAAGATTTTGTTTCCTTGTGTCATAATCATGACAAAAGCAGAAATAGAAAGCCCAGAACTGCTGATTGGCAGCAAAATGACCAAGACATATTTTAAAACGTCAAACCCAAGTAAACATGTTCAGCAGGTATATGATGAGGAAATGATTTAAGAGTGCTTTTTGGAGTATCATATACTGGACATTTCAAAAGAGAGTAACTGTATAATTAAGTCATACTGGTAGCTTTCCGTTGCCAGCCATGATTTAAAGCACAACCTGAGCCAGGAAAAATAATAAAGTTGTACAGTGAGTTATACATATCAAGATGTGCATCTATATATAACACAGGGGATATTTTAAAAGGAATCACTTGTATTCAATACATTTACAGTTTAAATGTAGGGCTGGTTAGATTGTTTTTTTTAGTATTTACACACTGCTTATACTATAAATTAATTCTGCTGTTGAACTATTCAGAACCTTTCAAAGTCTTGCACAATGCATGACAGAAATCACAAAAATGGTTAGCATTGCTTTCCTCACATAGACAGCTATACATAAAAGACTAAAAAACAATGTACATCTACACAAACACCTGACTTTTATGTATGCTTTGTTTAGCAAAGAGGGTGAGAGGCGTGTTTCGTATACATTTAGAAGTGCACACACATGCATTTCCCACAGCCTTCACTATAGGGAAAACATGGGTAGAATAAGTTCCTTTACTGAATGACAAAGTCAGACAACTTGTCATTCTAAACAAATTACACAGGTACTGGACTGATTTGAATATTTTCTGTGTAAACATTACGCCTGAACTTTCCTTTATGAGTTGTATGATGCTTTTTTCAGTTTGCGGTACTCTGCGATGACTGGCTCAGGCCCTTGGCCTCAAACAGAGAAAGCCTTAATAGCATGAAACAAGAGAGTCATACTGATTGCACTGACAACAAATCGTCACTGGCAACATCTAGATTCTAACTACCCGTATCCTGCTATCATTCTGAAATGTTTTTCTAAAGGGATTGCCTCAAAGTTAAACCGGTCGAACAGGTTCAATAACAAAACATCTTTTTGTGCACTTTTTAACACATTTGGCGAATCCAAGCATGAGAGGTTGAACAAAAGCTTGTTAGTGGGTCCATGCAACATGGAGTATTGACAACAAAGATAGCTGTGGGTGTTTTTTAATTAGAAAAAATTAGAATTTTTTTCAAAGCAAGACATACACACCTCAGCTCACAATAGAAAACAATAAGACGTCAGCAGAGAAAGGAGGATGTGTTATTAATAATTAATCATTATACTGAGGTTGAATTAGGCCATATATTTCAGTCATTCCCAATGGAAAATCTTCTACTGTAAATCAATTTGGCTCAAAATGTGTTTTAATCCAGAGCGAGAAATTGTGCTTTTCGGTCAAGATGCACTATCCCTTGAAAGAGTAATGTTTGCTTGATTCCATTTGGATATTTATAGATGGACTAAATGATATCTTAAGTATTCTCCTCAAAGACATCCAAACAAAGGACTTAAAGCAAAGTAGCAAAAACGGAAGAATGCACCTTTAATTGGGCTGTATGCATAAGCAAGTGTATGCTATCTGTGGACAAAAAGAACAATGTGGTGTGACTAACTACATCCCTGAATGGCCGGATCAGTTTTGTTTTGACAACACTCCCTACATGTCACCAGAGATGATCTTGGTTGATTGGAAACGACTGTAAATATTGTTGTTCCTGGGACATGTTTCCACTGAACATAACTGGAGAATGGTAGGGTATTATAGTTCCTCAGAAGTAACGCCACCCTCCATAAATGGCAGTGACCCACAGCTGATTATTGCGTTTTTTGTTTAACCGGGTCCCTAACCAAACAGGGTGCATAAAGACTAAGAGCTACACACATCATTACCAGTTTTGTCCGTGCTAACATCCATTATACATTTGAGACAAGACAAGAATACATTTGCTGCTTTTTTAGCCTATCAAAGAGTTAAGTTTTTATAAAGACTTTACAGTCCAGTGAGGAGTCAAATAATGTGAACAAAGGAAATGAATTAAAATAAGAATATTTGATTCACCCCAAAGTTAATTCTCAAATGTAACTCCTCCACCTCTTCGCTCTGGTCTAAGACAAAAAAAAGGATCTTGTTGACACAAATTCCACAAAGTGGTTCACCTGTTCCCAGTAAGAGTCATCGGCCATCAGTATTTCTGTGGATGGAAGGATTCTGAGTGGCTACATGGCACTAAAAAAACATGGTCTCAGATTTAGAAGGCATGACTTTAGCCATCTATTGTAGGCTAAAGGTCATGCCTTTTAAAAAGGCCAACAGAACATCATCTGCTAAAAGCAGGTTCTCAAACCTCATCTCTACAGCTCCATCCTGAGATCCTGTCTGTCAACACAACAAATGGAATCAGAGATAGGGTCTGACAGTCATTGTTAACAAACTCAACTTCGTGAGAGGATGTGGACATATGTCCTGGTTTAATTAGGGGCTAGAGCGTGTGCAGCCCAAACAACACCCAATAAGTCCTCTGAAAGTGGAAAGATTTCTTCATCTTAGAAGAAAATCCTATGTGGTTGCATGGGTAAAGATCAGGCCCACTGTCCACAACCCAGACAAATAGCACATTGCTCCCTCTGAATCAGACGCTCAAAAATCAGATGGGACCAGCGGACACTATCCTGGGGAATCTGAAAAGTAGGATTCTTTTTTCCACTTGTTTTCTCAAAGAAATATACCTCCAAAAATAATTTCAAATGTGAAGTGGGTCGTGGTGTTGGACATGGTACCATGCTCGTTAGGCATCATTATTTGGATTCCATCAAAACGTACTTTTCTGCTGATGCATCACCCGACGACAGGTTACACGGGTAGTTGGGGCTCTGAGATATGAAGCCCCGATAACGCCGGAGTAAGGGATGACTGCTTACGGGAATCCTTCACAGAAGCCAAAAATGAATCTCTCATATAGTTTGTGTAAACAAGTTATTTCAGTCAGACGGAAAGCCCTTCCCTCTTCTCTCTTTGTCCATGCAAATGGTGGCCACAGATTTCCCGGGTGTGGTCAGTCTGGGGAGCCACTGGGTGATGAAGGAGGAGTGAAATTTGTTACAGAACAAATATGGCCTCCAGAGAGTGGCCATCATTTGAATCCTGATTTGATTGCCAATGTAAAGTACACACTAAGTCCCTTTTTGTCTTTCCTAAACAAATGCCCTCCTGACACGGCGCGGGGGGGATGAGGTGGGAGCCAACTGGATGCAAGTCCGTGAGCAAGTTTGTGTTTGTTTGAACTACTATGTATAATTTGGCTTTCATTTTCATAAACCTTTCCTTTTTAACAGCCTCCATCTGGGGAGGACTCTGTCATTGATAGAGCTACGACAGACAAAAACAATCACAGCAACAATTAACCTAGAAAAAAGGAGTACAACGTGACAAAGCATTTTCATTTTCTTGTTTTAGAACAATCGTCCACAGGAAAATTGAGCCACCATGTGGAACATTTTCTCATGTAAACAGAGTATGCCTCATCTGCAGTTATTTTCACTTTCCCAGTAACTACTGTCACCTTGACAGGTGACAACTCAGCAGAATAACACAAGGCCACGTGAAAAAAATTCCTTTAGATTCTAGGAGATGTTTACCGACCTAAATTCATCCTTTATCTGCTGAACGGTGCTTCCCACTATGACAGGAAGTAGCAAAAGTACATGTTTTAGGCTGAATTTTGATGAAAACAGTCCAGCTGACTCGAGTGAAGTTGTGCAGTCCACCAGATTACTAGTGGTTCTTTGCTGGAAACTGTTCTGTATATTTGGACACGGAAAGCATGGTTAGAAGAGCAAAAATCTATCCCTAGCAGTGTAACTAAAGGTTAGTGGTTATTAATTCATGGCGAGCTTTTCTTCTTTAAGCATGTAAAACTGTGAGATAAAAAAACTAAATGTGTTGTCTAAAAATGTGAAACTGTCCCTTTAACCAAAGGCCTCCTCCTCAACATGTGTAATCTGGAGGACAAGCTTTTCTGCTCTTCCTCACTCCTTCATGCATACATTTTTTGCACGGGTGGTCCCAGGTGGACCCAAAGCCCCCCCCCCCCTCAAATTTAGAAAAGTCATTGTTCCAGTCTTTTTTTCCTTGATCTCTAGTATTTCTAACATTCTCTCATGACTCATTGGCCTTGTTGATATTTATGTGACCGTGCTTTGGATCCTGACGGTTGCTGGGCACAAGACGAGCAAAGAAAGCTTGAGAAAGGGGTCTTTTCTGTTTAACTCCAGACGGTAGCACTTAACACATGCTTGTGCTGCTTCACCCGCGTAGGATGGAAAATGAAGTGTGGCCTGTAGGACAATGCGCAACCAAGTGTTGGTGAGCATAGTTCACACAGTCACACAGCTATTAGCAAAGACGTATAATTTCATAGTACATTTAAAAGATTCCTTCGTTTCTTAGGCAAAATAATTCATGTGGATTTCCTTTTGTTAAACATGCAAGTACTCTCGGTATTGTTTTCGTGTGCAGTCTTCCGCTGTCTCACCAGTTAAATCCCTAAACTCAATAAGAGCTCCGGTTTCCTCCCTCGTCACCTCAAAAGGAAAGAGCGAGGCCCGGTGTTAGCTGAGTAGTGCCATAAGCTCGCTGAGAGTGTTTATTTTTAATAATAATTCTACAACAGTGGGGCCAAACCCTATTTATATAAATTATAACTAATTGGTTTGGCCTGGAGGTAATCCACAACGTGCTACTGGGGAGCGATTACAGACTCAGCAAAAATATACTGTAAATGATAATTGGCTGACATAACTGGAACCTTTGCTTCCGCTTTCACACTTTTTGGCACATATCTGTGCTTTGTTGTTTGAGCTTGAATGTACCTGGGTGTTTGAGGTTAAGCCGAAAGCATGGGCCTAACATCAAACTAGAAATTGTTGCAGAGTTCTCTGGAAATTCACGTCGGCCAACTGCCAAGAGACACACCCAAAAAGCATGTAGGCACAAAGGTGTCAAATGGCACATGGATAGTGTGTGTTGGATGAAGAGGGCACAGCTGCGAGAGCAGGACAACGGTGCCTGATGAATTCCAGCCAACTGAGGATTTGAAACTGTCACTAACCGCCCTCTCACCATGCGCTCACTCACACCTCACAGCAGATCAACTTTATATCCGCAGTAAAGCTGTCGACTCGCCATAAACAGAGCAAGTGGCAACCACTTTCTCCTACACCTGCACTGTCTCACAGAGCTGTCACAATGCTGGCAGAGGAGGGAGCACGGCAGAATGACCGTCTTTACTCGCTGTGTTCCCCTCTGATATGAGCTACAGTGAGAAATAGGATGGGCCCGCTGGGTTTGCTGCAGGATATGGCTGCAGGTTGACAGATGTGACAGCTTTTTCAAAGCATCACAACTTGAAACTCTGAGCTCTTCAGCCATGGTCAACATTAGATATACATTTCCAGAGTAAGTGCTTCTTTTTCCCCAAGTTTACGGGAAATAAAGAACCACATTCAAAGCTACATTTTATGTTTGCTTTCTCTTTGGACTTGACTGATACCATTTTAGGCTGATCTTTTTTGGTTTCCCTTTAACATTTTGGACAACGATATTTAAAAATCTGGCATGCAAGAAAAGTAGTCAAACTTAAAAAAAATTGCTGTTGGCCCTTAGAAACTGAATAAATAATTTGGGATTGAAAAAAGGCTGTGTGTAACCTACCCTTCATTGCGGAAAATGGTCCGGAAGCAATCTCCCAAGCCTTTGTAGCTAGTTGGGTCAGAAGCCCCTCTTTGGATCTGGAACCTGCAACGACAAAGTTTTCATTAAAACCTTTAAGCATTTTTGGCCCACAGTTTTAACCCTCCACGTGACGTTTACCAAAATAATGTTTTTGTTTTTCTTTTACCTCAAAGGACTTTGACAAGTGTGTAAAATACACACTAACAAATTCTGTGTTATCATTAATGAGCTCATTTCCTTCTTTATTCCGCTCTCCCTTTCATCTACTTTTTTTCCAACTCTGCAAAGATGAGAGGCTCCTAACACTAGGTCCCCCTCAGCACAAGGGAGAACTCAAACATTTATTTAACCCAACCAATCCAATTAGCCACCCAACACCCCAGGACCGGGCCTGTTGCAGCAAGCTTCTAGGAAACTAACATGCCAGTAAGCCAATTGTAACTGCTCTTCAGTTACGTGTAAATTTTTAATGTGGTGGGGTAAGTTGAGGGTGTTTTTGTTGTATGGCAAACATGCAGGCACTTACCTAATAAAGACTGGTGAGATGCGTGTAAATTTTTCACATGAGAGACAGTTTCGGGTGTAAAGGGAAAAAAAGGCTGATGTGAAGATATAAAGCCTTTCAGGCATAAATAATAGGAAAACAATCTATTTGTTTTTTGTCGCTTGAACCACATCCCAAAATTCTGCCTAAATGAAGAAAAACAAATATGTCTGAATAAATCTAAAAGTAATGACATAATTACTTAGGCGTCTGATAAAACAATTAAATAAGAGCAGCTTTTTACAGTGGGATAATCATTGACCTAGAAATGAGAATTTTTCTATTGATGAAAAAAAAGTTAGTAAGTATGAGGGCATAAAAAAACTAAGCAAAGCATATAGGTGGTAATGGGACAACAGAAAGATTCCCTCATATGGCTTCAACTGGAAGGTCACAAGGTCAGCAGTAAGTCGTCCATGCGGGTGCCTGTTGGGGCCATAAAGAGCCCCCGAGTTTCAGAGGAGGGGGAGTTTAGTGGGGTGAGCGGCCTTTCATATCGCTAACAGATTAACATCTTAGAGGGGTGTCCCTCAAATCCTACTTGGTGGATTCCCAAATAGCTTGTAACTCGTTCCTGAAAACCAGTTAACACAGCATAATAAATAGATGTCTGACACCATATTAAAGAGAAGAAAAGAGGGACCAGAGGTATGAGGGGATGGTGGAAGAAGGGGTATGGGAGGGAGGGCAAAGACCCAGAAGATTTAAGACTACTGGGGCTTGTAAACAAATTCAAATATGGCTTAATTAAAGTCATACGATGGTCAGGTCGAAGATGGAAGGCATGTGGTTCAAGATCTCCCCCTGCCTTTTTTGCTCTCCCCGTTTCGACCCGAACCGGCTCTGAGAAAGTGGGGTTGGCAGGGCCATGGTCCGGTTCCAGCCCCCTGACTCCACTTGTGACCTTGGGGTCAACTCATTTCCTCATGGCCCTCTTCTACCCTGCCATAAAAGCCAAGGACCAAACAGAAAGGCCCAGGGAGTAGGAGATAATAGGGAGAACTAGAAGAACTCGTGGCAGCAGGGAAACTATCAGGCCCCTGGCTAGGAAGTGGCTAATGTTGCTTTTCACAGCAACAAACAGTGGAAAATAAGACTCCAAGGCTCCGTCAATGTAGAAAGAATATCTCTTTTGTGGGTCTGTTATAGAAAAGGGACTCTAGTTTCCATTCACAAGGCCTCAGTGAGTAGGAAGATATATTGGCTGGATGAAGAGGAACAAGAGCTATCCCCTATATGACTCTGGCAGATTCGCTTGGCCTTGGACTCTGCCAGGGAGATCATAAACCCTACAAACACAGGACCCGTGTAAAACCCTGGGGCTTTTTTAAAATGTAAAACTTGAAGCATATTATTCAATCATCAGGAAAACCAAATGGAGATACAATAAATTCAAAAGTGATGAGATTTGAGAGTTCATCAAGACTCCAAAGCCTCATGACTCTCCCACTTTTCCTCCTCACCCACATCCTTCTCCCCCTGTATTTGTGCTTTACAGGCCCAGAGCTACCCAGGTGAGGGTGAAGCCGAGGGCAAGTTGGTGCTTCTGTGAACAAGACAAGCACTCTGGGGTAAATAATTCTAACGGCCCTGTCCATCTGACCTCCAATCCCTATAAAATGACAAATTCTAGGCGTCCACAAAGAAGTCAAGAAGGCAAATTGGGGCAGAGAAGCAGGCTGGAGCCCCAGTCTTTGTATTTTTATGGACAGCAGCAGAGGGTTTGAGGGCCTTCTGTGGTCGGCCTACTACCAGACTCTGACCGTAATAGTCTCGAACTAGCGGCTGACAAGATGGGCTGTCACCTCAGTGAGGCTGAGATGTTGAGGTGAGACTACATAATTAACTTGTTTTGAAAAAATGCCGATGGGCTAGGTGGGTTACTATGTTGATCAAAAGGCAGAGGCTTGATGGGCCAACATTTAAAAGGGTAGGTCATGCTTTTTAGGAGATCTCTTAAAAATATGGCCTATTAAATGAAGAGTATTCCCTCAGCAACATCCAGAGGGAGGCAATTTTGATGACTTGCTCAATGCAAAGTTTGGGGTCCAAGATAAATTATATGAAAGGGAAGTTGTGTTCAAAGCTGTTCATGCAAAAAAAAGAAAGAAAGAAAAAATATGAACCCATCTACAAGACATTTCTAGTTATCTAATGGCGGACTCTGTAAATAACATTTATTTTAAGGATTCTTTTATATATCTGTGTGAATTTGGACCAGGTGTTACAGGGAAAATCTTTTGCTAATCTTTCCTTTCCTCTGGCAATGCCAAGAACACTGGAAAAACAGAGAGATTACTGAAAAAAAGATGAACCAGATCACTGGGGGAGGAGTAAAAGTAGAGCAATATCTCAAGTTAGATCTGAAGTGCATAAGACAATCCAGAAGGAAACATAAGGGGGGAATCTATCTTTTACAACCAGACAGTTAATTTTAATGAGCAGGATCATAAAGATAGTAAAAGTCCATTGCATTGGTACATAAGGGTTAAGACCACTTTTCTGGCCTAAATGATCCAACATGACAAGAATCCACCAATTTTGAAAGTCTTGCTTTAGGCTGCAGACTGTAACGAAAGGAGCGTCCGCAACGAATGGCTGCCTAATTGTGTGAGTCCCAACCGGTGACTACACTACTGTCAGACATCTACCAAATTCAACCGTTTTTTGTTGTTGTTTTTTTTAAACAATTGGTATGAGAAAAAAAGATGGATATCCTTTGGCCTTAAGCTTTTTTAAGAATGGGAAAAAATGAGGAAAGAAAGCAAACCCACTGAAGTCAATATATGACAAAAGTTTTAAATAAAAAATGATTTAAATATGACAAGGGGAGGCCAATAAAGGCAGACCTTTGGAGCAAGGCATAGGAAAAAAAGTCAGAGGAAAAAAGAAACAAGATGGGAGCAGGGGGGAAGTTATAAACCTTTTGTGCCTGTCACAGGCTGTCAGAGCTGCGCCAGGTTGGATTTCATCTTCGCCAACTCAGACTGGCAAAGCTAAGCCCAAGCCATGGAGCACACAACATGATGTGGACATGGACACAAAAGTTACTCTTGTTGTTAAAAGGGATCTGACATCCCTCAGTCTTCCTGGATTCTTCCGCTCACCAATAAAACTGATTCCTCTGATTCCCTATATGGTAATGTTGGGACCAGTTTGCTGGTGCAGATGTCTGCTCATATACTATGACCCCTGTGACCTGCGATCAGACTGTGTTACTGGAGAGGAGCAGGAAAAGAGCAGCATAAAACAGCACGAGGAAAGACGGGCCAGAGCCAGTCTATTACTGACACTCACATGTTTTGAGCATTAGAAACTGGTTGACTGACAGATCACACTGTATGAAAGCAAGAACTTCAACAAATTTACTAAATCATTAATGCATATGTGGGTCAAACAGGCGGAAAGAATGAGCAGCCTCACCAGCTTTTCCAGTAAGTGGTTGGATAACAAAGGATTTTGAGGGTGATTAATCTGTTTTAGCTTCTGCCAAAAGCTGTTAACCTATTTTATGGTGCAAAGTTGGTGCAGGGTTTGAGGGGCATTTTAATTATGGCATTAAAAACACAAAAGCAAAAAACAGTCAAATGTATTTCTATAGTTTGGCAAGAACACATACAAAACAGAAGAAAAAAAAGACAATGGTGACACAGAAAAACTATTTCCAACTTTAAAAAAAACATGTAATTCAAGGATGAAGAAAACGGACAAATACAAATAAAATGACAGACCACCACAAGCCAGACGAGGTACAGGTGATGTGACCTGGTCAGATGCTGATGCAGGGCAGCGACGGGGGCTGCCACTTTGATGTGAGGAAATGCTGTAGGACTTTGGAGACTCCCCTGACAGCAGGTTACCACTGGCTATAACACAGTGTGCTCTAGACTGAAGACAACTGCCCTGCATGTCTCCAGAGAGAAACCCGAGAGGCACTATTACCACACTGTCCTGTCCTGTCACAGTCATGCCTCAGAACTCTGTTAAAGGGTGCCAATAAGCGTTGCACAAATGCTAAAATATTTCAATTAAGTCATGCCATATCCGTTATGTGTTTAATAGACGTTAGTGATTCGATGATTTTTGAGATACAAAATTTGGCTAACCTTTGTGTTGGTAAGAGTCTCCTTTTCTCCATTTTCAGATAATTTTTAATTAAATATCATACAAGATCAGGCTGTATATATATATATATATATATGTGTGTATGTGTGTGTTACCATCCAGACCTTATTTTAAATCAAATTATTTCAAGCAAGGGGTAAGTGACAAGGGGAGCTAGAAAACTCACCGCAACTTTTTCTCTTGGACGACGCCTTTTGCTTTTATAAGAGAGTGCTAAACTGTGATGCTACTGTGACAGTTTCAAAACAAATCCATCTTAAAATGTTCAATGTATCTAAAAGCCTTTTTCCGTTACCAGATTATCCACAGGCCAGACTTTAGTGACAATTGGAGGATGTGACTGTTCTACTGAGTATGGCACTGTCCTAAATATTGCATGTTTTGGAGAGCTGTAAAACTAGCAAAGACACTGAGGTTTTTTCAAGCTCCCAACCGGAGCAGGCTAAGTCCGTGGATAAACAATTGATTCAAGTACTTAAACCAAAGCACTGCAAAGTCCAGCTACTCGAGCCAAGCATACACAGCAATTATTTATTTAACTAATTTAACCACACTAACGAATAGCTGGTAGGACATGACTCATACCAGCGTTTCCAGAGCGTTTCTGGATTTCTCAGGCTGTCCCGTTATCATGCCAAAAAAAAAAAAAAAAAAACTCAACAACTATTTTTATCTTACAATTAAAAAAAATGCCACAAATGAAAACCCAGGACAATAGAAACTGTAAAGTTGTATGGTAAAAATGTATAGTACCAGCACAACAATACTGGATGTATTGTGGGCTGACCTACAAAAAAAAGTTTAAAAAACAAAACAAAACACATTAACTTCGACTTTTTAAAAAGTGTGTTTACCTGAGCAAAGATTAGTGTCAGAGAGAAAGTCGAAAGTCAACGTTAGACATAACTTTCAGGCTGCAAAAGGTGTGATGAACGTAAACTAGAAGATGTAAGCATACATGTGTGACTTTTGAGATGGGGCAGCAGGGGGGCAGCGCTGTGGTTGGAGCACAGTCAGGGTCTAGTGAAATCAAATGCTTCTACTCTGTAATTAGTGGACTGGAATGTACTGGAATGTGAACCCCTTCAATGATAATGATTACAGGTGCTCCATAATCACACTGATGTGCACATCTGCTTTTTATGTAAAGTATCTATAACAAAAATGACTATCTGCAGGGTAATCAATTTGTGACAATTTACATGACCAACATCTGTGAGTAACAACAGCAACATCTGTCACAACATAAAAAGTTATCGGGTTTTTAAAGTTTATTTATCTGGCATTTGTCTTTATTAGATACCCAAAAAGAGAAGGTGAAAATAAATTGGTAATGCCATAACTTGTTACCTACAATATGCCTCTTTAACAGGCATTTTAAATTAAGCTGGTGGACAAAACATATATTTCATGTCTTAGTTTCAGTTTTTGGAAAGTTTTATATATTGAATCTGCTAACACTGTCATATTACATGTAGAATTGTTCCTTTAAAAAAACTTGCATATACTAATCTGATAATACTAATCTTTTTTTGTCACCTGTAAATACCCTGTGTAAATATTTTATTGCTTTGGGCGTTAAACCAAACCATGGGCCAGTTTTGTGCTATATTATTGAAAAAAACAAACCTTGCTTCATTCACCCTTATGAATGAACCATTGCTTGCTCATACTGACTACAGAGAGGTTTTAGTTTATTGATCAGTGGAATGTACCAAAAGAGTTTCTGTTTGGCTGCCTAAATCTAATTTTGTAATTGAAAAATAGTAAGGAAAATATAACAAATAGATAAAAATAGACCTTATTTTCGCGTAGCTAGTGGTTTTAATATTCTGAACAGTGACAGTATGAGGTACGATCACTGATGATAGTAGTGGAATTTTAAATAGTTGCTTACTCGTAGATAAGAAATATTAAATATTTTGTCAGAACAAATGCTATAGCCAAGTAATTTTTGCATATATATATAACTGGGAAATCCCTACAGCCGGTATGACTGGAGAGCAAAAGGGATCACATCTAATCCTGCCAAATATGTTATTTTACACTGCGGATAAAATAGCTGCTCTCTGCCTCATGAACAAGACCCACAACTTGCTCATTCTGGCGCACTGAAGCAGCACGCTGAGCTCAGCTTGTCGTGCATGTGCACTGGGCATGTGTTTGTCTTACGACAGTGAGTAAAGTCCTGCCCTGAAGTCTCACATTGCCGGGGGGGATTAGGAGCCAGTTTGACTGCCGATGACCTGCCTGCTCCTTTACAAGGAAAAGATCAGCTATCAGGCTGTTCCTGCTTTGTGCCCTGCTGTTTGAGGGGTGTGCTAGGGATTCCTCTTTAAGTGCACATGGGTTCACGGAGCAGTTGGGGGTAAAAAGAGGAGGAGGTAAGACGGGAGGGAAGTCTTTTGGGCATCCTTAATGTCGTCATTCTCTCCCCCTTAAAAAAAGAAAAAAAAAGAAAATGAAAAGAGTGGACGTCATCGCTCAAAGCACCCTCAAGCCCTGAAGAGGCTCATACTGTCATGTGTGCTGTGACCAAAGAAGAGATATTACGGCCACAGGGACTGCTGCGAGCATGAACCAGCACCAGCTTTTTCCAATCAGCCTTCAAACTAGCTACTGGCAGGCTTTGTGGTTAGCAATGACAGCTATGCCATACAACACAATTTACGAAGTTGCACAACTCAATATATATTTTTCTAAAAAAAATGCAAAATTAGGGTTAAAACTAAACATTACATAATTGCTCCACCAACTCAAAGTTCTAAAGAAAACAAGGCAGATTAAATAATGCGTTCTACGTTCTTCAAAAGGTAGTTATGTAATAAGGTTTGTGTTAACAAAAGCAGTTGCAGAATCAACCACAGGCTAACTGAGACGGCTGTTGAAAAACTGAAACCGCAGACTAAGGCTAAAACAGAGGGCTCAGGTCATATTCAGTGGGAGGGGTTAAAACTGTTGGAAGTCTGGACAAAAAGGAAATTGAAAAGGAGAGTGAACCGAGATGGTGTAGGTGCCACGGGTGAGCTGAGGCACGAAAGGAGGCTCAAGAGTTACAGCAAGAACATGCCAACTACGACAATCGTGAGATCCGTGGAATCTGTCAGACGTTCATCGGGTCACAGGAGGCTGCATAAGCGGACGCAGACATGAAAAAGGTGTGGCCTCTGCGTCAGAGGAGGAAGCACAAGGGGTTATGGGAAACTTCTCTCAGATGTGAGAGTATGTTTTGCGCATGTATGTATTTAAGGGTGGAGCTCCATGTAACAGGATCTTAACATGAAGGGAAATGCAGGCTCACTGCAACTCTCTAATGAGGAGAGGAACCTGATCAGAGTCAGATGGGGAGCCCCGAGCACACAGACCCCTGCAGAAAGTGCTGCCCGACACCCTTTGTTACCTCCAAGTGAGCTGAGACCAGCCCATGAACCATGTAACTAGGTGGTTTCCAGGTTAATGAAAAGCTGTAACTCCGGTCCCACTGTCTCTCTCTGCTAAAAGGACGTCCGCCTTCCATTCCCACACCATACCCCATGGCATCTTCACCCCCAAGCTCCCAGCTATACCAATGAAAAGGGTGTCAGGGTCAGGGGTAATTGCTGTTTACTTTGTGTGAAGCATGCTACATTAAAATCTCAAGTTCATAATTATCCAGACTCATTTGCAACGAGACAAATGTTTTAATATCAGATTTCACTTAATAAAAGACTGGATATGTAAAAACTTTCACGGCAGGGAATGTGCTGTCCTAAAACCAAGTTCACAAAAGGGATTCTGATTTTGAATCAAAACATCTTTACAAAATGCCTTGCATGCTTTGTTCCTGGAACTATTTTGTCTGCCATGCCCATTTTCTAAATTGATGTACACTGCTGTTAACCTCCTTCACTGTGTGTGTGTGTTATGGACAAAAACAAGTATCATTCAAAAAATTTTCTAAAATCCATCAGAACAAAAATTCATTATCATAAGCAATCTGCCAAAAACAAAGTCCACAGAAAAAACAGATGCTGTAAAAAGCCAGCAAAATAACTCTCAAACATCATCAGCTCCTCCACAACTTCATCTCTCGCAGAGCTATGAAATGCGATTCTCTTTTGTGGTTAAGTCAAAAATATATGTTTGACTTTCTCTCTATGACGAAAGTGGTTGTAAGTCAAACTGATTGAAGGCGGGCGCTGCAGGAGACCCTCAGATGTAAGATAGATGTACTTGTTAGCAAAAGTGAGTAACAGGGGTCATGGCTTGACTGGTCAGTGAGCACACCACAGAGAGCCAAAGTGCAACAACAAAGGCAAAAATATGTGCTGCAAGTCATCAGAAAAGAATTTTACTTTTATGCCCCATATCTAGCACAAAGTCACACATTTGCTTCCATTAACTTGACGTTTTTTTCCCTGTCAGCATTTTTAACAGATGTCCCGAGCTTTTAACTTTGTCATCATAGATTTTCTGTCCGTCTCCATTTTAAAAATAGCTCAAAACATTGTGCTATTAATTGTTTTTGATGGTTACAAAAATCTGGAAGTCAAATTTCAATACTTTGCTAAGGTTGTTGCCTCGGAGAATGAAAAAAGCTGCCAAGTTATTCTGATGTATCTTAAATACACAACAGCAGGATTTGGCCTACCGGCAGCTACTGCTGCTAAACCACAGCATCCTCTTGCTTGCTGATAAAGAGGAGAAAGATAAGCAGCCACTTTGGTTATAAGTAGGTACGCTTTTGGTCAATTTAACCTTTTCAAAAAAGAAAAAAAAGAGAAGGGGAAAGTGAAAAAAACCCTTTGATTTTGTGTTAGTGGAAAAAAGTAAATTCACTCCAGTTGCTGTTCAATTTGGACCGTTGGACATTAAAGCAGGAGCCAGTGCCTAATAAGAGCCATGCCTGAGAGAGAAACGCACACAGAGAGCAAGAGAGAGAAACCCAGCAGAGGTGTGTCTGTGTCTCGGCTCCAAGGTTCCTGCTAATAGATTTCAGCTCCCTCAGTGTCCCAATTAGCCAGTATGTATGCTCGGTTTATGAAATCATTTGTGGATATTAAGTGTGTGAACATTCGTGTCCACTGAGCATGCTTATTTACACAAGATTTATGTTTGCCTGTGTGCTTTTGTTGTTAAAAGTAGGTACCGCCCGTTGTTTAGTTACATTGCATTTTTGGCCTATTATAATTAGCAGTTTCAGAAAAACGTATCATTTGTAAGAAAAAGAAAACAAAAAGCAACACAAAAAAAAACTCAAGCCCCCCATGAGGCAAGACTAAAAGAAATCAACTTACTCAGACCCGTTTCCAGCAACAGAATGCCTATCAGCATAAACACATGGCGACACAAACAGAAAACAGATAAAACTGTCCAGTTTTAGAGCAGATTTTACCACTTCTTAGGGAAGAGCATTACAAAGAAAACAGTGAGTGCACTTTTAACCCTGACCCTGTGTGAGGACGGACAGGCAGAGCTCAAACTTACCTGTAATAAACCCTGCAGCTTCCACACGTGACCATAAATCTCACTATGGGCCTTCAAAGTATCAAATATCGACCAATACAGCACCCACTCACCCTCGGCTTTTATCCCTGTGTTTCTACTTCTGGGTTCTGGTGGTGGTACTACCTTTAATGTGCAACCAGCTCACATTTTTAAAAGGCGCGCCGGGCAATTTATTTACCAAGAAACTGCTGCCGTAAATGACAGAAAAAGCGGTACAATTTACTGACAAGTAGTGAATGGGGCAGGGGGGCTCAGAGCGAAGCCAGAGGTCTTGGCTGGCCCTGTGAAAGACTATAAAGCTTTAGTAGTAGCCCACGACCTGTTTATGGCTGGCTGAGACACTGTGGTGCGTGGCTCCTGATCACTAGGCTGCTCAACAGCTGCCTTCCTTGCATAACACGCAAAACAGGAGATGGCCATGGAAAACAGGCCATTACACACAAAGGGCGCATTTTGTGGCATCCGATTTATTTCGCAAGGCCCCGTCTTTGCCACGAAACTGCAAGCCACCCTAGAAAAGAACTAAGTGGGGCAACTCCTCCAAAACGAGATATTACCGTAAATAGCTAATACACTTTTAAGAGCAAAGGTTAAGGATAAATGGTCAAATTCTAAATTTATTTCCGATAAACTATGTGAGAAAATTGGCACTGGTGCCCCCTGTTTTTAGGGATAAGTGGTTGCGGGCTGCTGTATATCAGTTAGTGAACTCAGAATGTTGCAACGCAAACTCCACCAGGAAGATTTATGAAGAATATGTAGACTACAACAGCTTCCTTATAGCTTTAGCAAAAAAAGAAGAAAAGATTTGTAGGATTTAATGTGTGCCTTACCTCGTCTTTACTACATCAAGGGGATGCATCAGGCAGATCTCTACCAGACCTAACAAAAAATGACAGAAGAGGCAGGAATGAAAAGTCTTTCCAATAATATAATCATCATGAGTTTTCAGGACTGCTCTGGAATATTTTTGTACATAAATATTGACTAGTGCGCCAACACAGGTCATAATGCCAGCACACAAAGTAGCACCTGTAAAAGTCGACCTCATGTGTATAAACACATATCTGATGTAACTGTATGTTGTCACAAAGGAAACAAGGACACATTCTTCTGCAAATGTTTTGTGCAAGGATTGAACGAAAATGGAATAAAAGGAACGTAAAACCTTACTTAAAGATCTTTGTGTGTTCCCTTTCATTCTGAAGCATTTTCAGTTGGTGTCACTTTTTGTCCTACCTAAAGGATTTAGAAAAATTCCCTCAGAAACGCATGCAAGATTTTCACAGGACCTTATGCTTCTGCCTCACTGCAATATCAAATGTGTCTGTTTTTCTAAGAGCGATGTGCCTTGTGCCATCTTCACAAGAAAGTGGGTTTGATCTCATGATCCAGCTTTCCCAAAGAAATCATTGAGGCCATTAATTCCAAAAATGTTGCAGCCGCCAACCATGCTCCGCATGCAAACCCAGTACATCAGAGAATGTGTAAGCAGCTGGAGAATCAATGCAGCGGGGCCATCATTCAGGGACTCTGAGGTTTCGCACACACACTAACTATGTGCATCTGTGTTGAAAAGCCACTACTCTGGCATGGAGGCCTTCTGACTCAATCAGGTTTTTGTTGTTTTTTTTTTTTAAAAGTTGTGATTCTTACTGCATCTCTTCACTGGTGCTCTGAGGGCTTCCCTTGCAGATTCCACTGTGTGTACACAGCTGCTGTGCAATATGGGGTCTTTCTAATTTGCTCAATTAAACATATTGTCTATAAAAGAGTGTGTCTTCTGGGGTTTTTCCAGGGAAGTAATTATCAAGCAAAATACCACAGAAAAAAATGACTTTGTCTACAGTTGCATCTTAATGTAGGAATGGGAAAACCAAGAACTACTGAACCAGGCAACCAGTGGCCAAGAGTCAAACAAAATTCCATCTGTCACGGCTCGCTAGAGTTGCCTTTGGTTGTTAATGATACTGTGCTGAAAAAGTAAATACAAGACTGCATTGGAACGATCATCTTCTGGCCTCGCTAATAATAGCGCCAAAGAGAAGTAGGAGCATGTCAAATCTGTCAGTGGGTAATCAGATTACAAGATGAAACCAAAACCTGTCTGCCTGCTCAGTAAACGCGTGTAAACACAGGAGAGGCTGGGAGGCGACTGAACATGCTCGTGGTGATCTAGTGGAGGGAGTGTAGGGTAGGGGACAAAAAAAAAAAAAAAAGGAACGCTGTCACAATACAGCCATTATTTACACAGTGGGGGAAAAAACAAAACAAATCATCCTTAAAAATCGTTTAACAAGGTGATGTGTTTCTGTGAAATAGTAACTCTAATAAACAAAGAGCAACTCAATTCTTGTGCCGCACTTCTCCCTGTTCTCATCTGTTCTATGTACACCGGGTCAGAAGTAATGTCGTTACTGATTATTTCAACACTAAAAAGACTTGTGTTGCAACTGTGGCTTTTCCATTTATTCATTCATGCATAGCAAACAAAATCAAAATGCTCTCAGTTGGATGGGAATTTATTAGATAGAGCAAAAAGAAAGGGCTGACATTCTAACCTGTCAATTCTCTTGAATCGTGATACAAACTTGTGAGCCTTCTGAAGAGTCAGGTAGTCTGGAAGTCCCCCATTTGACAAAAAAAAAAAGGGATGGTGCAACATAACACACATTATTGGTGTAAGAATGTAAAATAAACACATTTGCTGACAAGAGAAAATGAAAACATTCCATTACTTGTATTACAGCAAAAGAGCGCCCTCCACTCGTGCTGGAGATTAGACGGCTATTTCAAAGGACGTTCCAAGCCATCACGCATGCTTAATGCTCTCTTATTTTGAGCCACTTTGTAAACTTCAGAATAACAAGGACCCATCATTAAAAATGAGTTAACATTAATTCTGCTACAGGGAAAACAGCAAACCGCTCAGTATTTCTCACTGAATTCGCGTGTACACCATCTTTGAATAAGATCAATCTAAATGTGAGGCAAAAGACAAGGCGCTCTGTGTGTAACGCTGCACCTCCAACACAGCAGTTGGAAAAAGAAAGAGTGATGAAAGGCAGAAACGCAAAACTCTTGTGTTTATCTGAGAATCTGACGGGCTCGCAGACATGACACCTTAAGAACAGCTGATGGCAGATGAGATGACAGGCTGTCCGAGTCCAAAGACAAAACTAAAACACTAACGTTTAACTTTGTAATCCCAAACTGACCTTTGTATGACAGCAGATCATTTATGTTCATCAGCTGTGAGAATATGCTATCACTTTTTTTTTCCTGCATCAGAAAAAATAAAGTCCTGTGTTAGCTTTCAGTTTATTCATCAATGAAAATAACTAAATAAATATAAAGCGTGCACTTGAAGTGTACTTTACAGAAAACTGTGCTTGATGTTGTCATGAATTCTGCTTTAATTAGGCTGATATATCTCATGCCTGAGTAATAACAAAACCTGTGGTGTTTAATGCCATGCAGAGCCGACTGTATGTCATTTATCTTGGTCTTATTGGGACACATCATCAAGTATCAACACCCCTGAGAGGCAGCTTCTCCCTAAACTGTGCCCCAGCTCATCCCACTCATCTACTCCAGCTGTCAGCACATGCTACTGTTTAATCATAGAGTGCAGCAGTCGTGAACCCACACACTCTTGAGAGCACTTCACACCCCACCAAAGCCTCCCTCTGATGCAGTTACGGGGCTCACAGACGGGGTGATGCCACAAAAGTTGAGCCCTTTCCTATTCCACTTCCTCGGTCTGGCTCCAGCTTCTGCTGCAGGCACCCACCTCTTGCAGCTGCGAGGAGGGGCGCAATATTACAGCGGTGTGCCATCTGGTTGACGTTTATGGCTTTGCTACGCATCAGTGGGCGACATACTGGGAGATTTCATTTTTTTTCAGGGCTCTTTTGTTTCTGAACCACAATGGTACTGACAGGGCTTGTCATCCACTGCTTTGTAGGCAGACACTCACACAGATGCACAGAGGCTAATGCCAAGGGGCTGTACGGAAAGCATCATGTTATATTATCATATATATTTGTATGTGTGAGTCATATGCTGGATTTGAAACAATGGGTTTTCGTATTGTATAAAAAGATCAAATAGCAGAAATAAAGTGTTCAGACCTCAAAAGTGATGTCATGCTATGTGTAAGTTGGAAGCAGCGTTCAAGTCTCCTGGGTCAAACAGAGGGAGAGCTTCACTGGTAGCACTAGCAGCACCACTGCACTATTAGCAAGGCATTCCAGGCTGTCTGATGAGCTGCTATCTGTAGAGAGAAGATAATATGTCATGCAGATGAGATGATTATCTGTGTTGGTTTTGCCTGGGGAATGCACGCAGTTGGCTCCCACACAAAAGTGCGAAAGAAAAACAATAGAGCACCAGGGAGTGATTGCTCAATGGGTGCAGGTGTCATCCATCATGCCGAGACACACACTGAATGACTGTAATTCCCAGCAGCCATGTGGAGAAGGTCACTGCCACAGGAAGCAGGACTCACCCGGGGAAAATGGACTTATACACAAGAGACGTGCTGCCTTGTCATTTCACACGCTTATTTGACCCAGCAAAAGCCGCGGCCTCTGATCAGCGCTTACAAACAGTCCTGTTCATCACGTTGACAAAGTTTAGTTGATATTTCTCAAAAAACTTTGAAAACTCAACTGTGCTCAAATTATTGACTGTTTCAGAATGATATATCAGATGAACTTGTTGCTTTAGTTAAGATGATGACACAAACAACATAACTTGTGTTTAAATTTATTGAAAGTGTTTCACAATGCTAATTGTTTACAAAGCTGAACATTTCTTGGTTCATTAGGAGCCAAGGCAGAAAATGAGAACTTGTCTAGCAGTTTCGAGGTTTGAGACGAGACACAAGAGTGTCATGATGACAGATCCTCACCACTCAGGTCTGTCCTGGTTTTGACACAAGCTCCTGACTAAACCTGCAGGTAATATCTCATGCCTCCATGTCCTCCATTAACACTTCTCAAAACACATCTGATGAGGAATGCTAAACAAAGCCTGTGAGGTGATATGCCCCAGCAATTTGTTAACAAAGCTGACATGGTATCATCAGAGGCAGTGCATGGCGTTCTGACATCAGATCTGATTTGTTTCAGGTTCATTCAAAGCCCAGGTAAAAAAAGAATGAAGACAGTCATGTGAACAGTGGAAAGATGCATAAAAATATGCATCAGTGGACCTCATATGTTAACTACTGTATATAAACAAATACAGTCCTATTTTGAATTGAAAGGGTCTTTCAGCTTGGGTCAGATAAATACAGTTACAAAGTAAGTCATGCAAGTATCAAAATATGACTTGGGTAGAAACTTGTTTTCTAAGAAAACAGCTCAGACTATAACTCCAATTTAGCCACAATAGAACTGTAACAGAATATCAACTAGTTTTTCCACAATAATGCAATATTTCATAAGACAGGGAAACTGTATTAGGAGTGCGGGAGAGTCACAGTTAACACCCCTCACAGCCCCCTCATTCTGCACTTGTAAAAGCCAAAAGGGTGCAAAAGAAAAACAAGCAGATTAGGTTGTTTGATATTATTAAAGTGAGGTACATCACCCATACTTATTAGCTGGTCTACAATACAGAATATAATGTTAAATCGTAAACATTTTCATGTCATTTAGACAGAAAAAAAAACTCTTTCTTAAACACACACACACACAAAAAGGGAGCTTCAACTGCAATCCTAAATTAAAGTTTTTTTTACCAAATGCTGACTAATCTCACATGGAAATCCCTGCTTCTGAACCCTCCAAATGGCTTTTGTTGTGCAAAATATTTCATCCCCCCCCAAAAAAAAACATTGAATTGCTTACAGTGGGTTTTCTTCTCCTTATTGGGTATACACTCATAAATATCATGATTACCTTGCTTCTATGTCCACCCCTTTTCAAATTTTAAATAGATTTTGTTAAACCATGCACCAAGTCACCAGCTTTTACTGACTTCTTAGATTTGTTACACTGAGAGGCTGGCTGTTTGGGCCACTGTGTATGCTGTGGCTGACATGTGGTAATGCCATCAGGGCATGCATTGCTACATAAAAATGTAATCAAACCATTAGAAACATGGGAAAATCTGTAAAGAAAAAAAAATTGGGCAGACAGAAACTGAAGTCTCCCATTTCCATCATTCTTCAGCCAGGAATTTTCTGAAAACTGAAATAATTTCTAAATAAGAAGGAACCTCGGGTAGAAATGTAATGCATCACATTTAATTTTATCCACAAAATGAATCTAAAAGACTGAAAAACAGGGAAATCCTTTACCCAAATGTCTGTTACTTATGCTTTTTTTTGTGTTGCATTTGAATAGCACTCTTGTTATACATGCTCCCTGATTTCTTCAAGTTACCCTCTCTGCTGTAGATCAACTATCACATACTGGTTGTATTGTAAATCTTTTTTCTATCTTCTGGCGCTGTCTTGAAGAAGACATATTGGCACATTTCTCCCACCGGCTAAACACAGAGAACGTTGGGTATGTCCCAGGCTGTCGAACTTAAAGTGAACTCTGTGATATTGATGAATGTGTCAACGTGGGTGCGAGTGCGTGCGTGTGATTGGCTGAACTTGAGCGGACGAGCTAATGACAAATGTCGGTTGTTAAATGTCAGTGGCGTCAGTGCTCCGGCACTCCAGTACTCACACAGCTTTACTGACACTCATGTTGAATTTTTATCTTCCTATACGCGACCATCTGATGCAAATTGCCACACCAGAGGAGCGGAAGTGGTGACAAGAGGAGAAGAAAAGGGTACAACAGAGATGCAAAACCTGTTGTAACGGATATTTAAGAGGAGGTGTCATCTCGGACTGATTTCTTTCATGAGGTTCGCTTTTTAAACAAATTGATTCCAACTCCTGAAGTCACCTGTCACTAACTAAATACACTGCATAATCCCCCAACAAAGGCTTAAGTGTGTAAAATTTAGACCCACAAATACAATAGCATCACGCAGCGTTGAACTCTTCAGGTGCTTCAAGCTTCTACATTGTTCTCAAAAACAAGGTTTTCCTAAGGCCCTGATTTATTAAACCAGGCAAATCAGCATGTGGTTGCAACTCATATAAAGTGCAGATGGGTGTGTCTCGTTCTGCCGGTGGCATCCAAAAGCTACACATAGTCACAACCCGCTTATTTTAATAATGGCCATATCCGTCTACTAGAAGAATTGAACATGGAAATGAACATGGGGTCACAAACAATCAGATTTGTTGATAGAAGAAACATGAAACAAACTGCACTTGTGCTGCAGGACACACCACATTAGCATGAATGCAATTAACCGCTCAGTTTAGTACTTGTGCTTACATGGGCTCCTTGGCTCAGTATTAAAAAAAAAAGCCACTGTTAATCAGGTCCGTATAGAAAATGCCCACTTTTATTCATCAAATTTTTGACATAATTTCTCTCTAGCATGTAGCCAAATAATAATATGGTTGTCCAAGCAGCCTATTGTCCACTTGCATTTCAACCTAAACTCTGAAAAGTGTGAACATTTGATAATCATCTCCCTCAATTTTGAGTTCTGAAAAGGATCTATGCAAAAAAGGGAACAAATGTAAAGATATCTGTGTCCATGCATTTCAGGAACTGAAAAATAATAGCAATGAGTTTTTCTAGCATAGATTTAGAAAATCAATAGTAATTTTGGGCCTAAAAGTTTTTCAAGATCAGTAGAGCTGTCATAACTATTCAGATCGAAAAAAGAAAGCTTCTGTGCATGATATTTAATGTGCATACATTTTAGGTTTTACGAAAGTTGAAAAATAATTTGAACAGAGGAAACTAGTCAGATTAACTTTGATTGCCTGGATGTGCTGTAAGAAGGATTCCTATTAAGCTGTATATGACCCACCACATACTACTTGTGAACACCACTGTGTTTGAGCCATAAGATTGATTTCCCCTAACTTATGTCAATCCTGAAAATTCATGGGGGGAAGAAAATAGATACTCAGGAACTCACTGTTCCTGGGATATACTTGAGCCTTGATGGAAAAAAATCTCCAAACAAACGCTTGACTTTATGACACACATTGCTGCAAATATGCTTTCTATCAGTAATAAATTGGGCAATTTGGGTTCAAAATTGTGTAACGTTTGTCAAAATTAGCAGACTGAGTGAGGCTCTATGTTGAGAATTTTTAAAATAAAAATATTATGAACCGAAGCCTGTTGCAAGCATAAACAAAAGGGAAAATAATATGTGCGTGTGTGTGCACTCAGTGGATGATTATGAAGAAAGTCAATATACCAATTCAAATTGATACAATATAAATAAGGATTCTATCTGTTGTGAGACTCAGTAAAATTATTCGCAATCATGCAGCTGCCTCTACAGGCCCATCTCAAAGTAAACTTTGTAAACCAGAAGTTTTTACTCTAAGAATGTACCTTGCATAAACACTGGCATAAATGGTTTTACCTGACAACAGTAGTCAATCACTTCATTCCTATGGTCTCCGCTCTGTGTCCTTTCGGTTTTAATGACACGCTTACAGTTTCAGTCCAGCTTTCAAACCACAAATTGCTTACTTGATGGTTATTGGCAGCTAATACTTTGACTGATGTGACTACAAATGCATGAATATGAGCAAGGATAATAAATAATCACAATATAATATTATCAAAAGTTGGTGGGATATTCTATGCTTGGTTTGTTTGTCTGTTTTTTTTATTGCCTTAATTTGGAACGCTGCCATGAAGCTGTGCCAGCTGGCAAATGTAATCCTGAATGGTTAGTCCTATCACAAGTAACCACAGTACAGAGCACAAGCGGCTCATTGCAAAAGCAAAGTCTTTTCTTCTGTCAGCCAATAAGGGGATCCATCCATCCATCCATCCATCCATCCATCCATCCATCCATCCATCCATCCATCCATACTTCTAATATATATATACCACTTACATACAAAGTGGTATTTTGCAAGCCTATCTATTTACTATATCTTCCTGTTTTTTGCACTATGAGCTGGTTACTTTTTTTGCTATTCAGAAATAACAATCTTAGAATAGATTTGTTTTTGTTTTTATAGAGAGACCTAGTATTTACCATAGCTTATGTAATTCACCTAAACTCATTTGAGCGTTGTCAATAGAGAGAAATATTAGTCCATGGGTCAAGCTTAGGCTTACTATTAAGCTTATTTGATCTATTAAACATTTAGGTTTTTACGGAGAATTTAGTCTGATAGGATCTGTACAGCTCTGATTTGAACTGCAATGTGGTTGAGAGGGTTGTTTAGACGGCACTTAGAACATTTTTACCAGAAAAAAAAACTAATACTGGAATGAGAAGTGTCTAAAATGCAGAGGCTATAAAACCTATACTTTCTTGAAATTGTGCGGCGCCCAACAAATGGGTCATTATGGTGAGCCTTTTCTATGTATGAGTGATGTGGAGCAGAATGGTAAGTGGGTAGCGTGTAGACTTCCCACCATAGACACCGACATCATTAACTTCACCACCGCGTCACCATAACATCATCATTGCAGGGCGCACACCCACCTTCAGCATGGACTGGCCTTAAGCATTTTTTCTTCTGTAAACAAAGATTACACCTCATCCCATTCCCAACCCCTGGAGGGGAGCACTGTGTCATTACTGTCACCTAGTGGACAGAGGGGAGACAGAGATTGATGAATAGACAAAGAGGTGAGTCAGAAAGAGTGATGGAAAGCACATGTGAGAACCACACAAAAGATGGCTCGGCGCTTCGCCTGAGAGGGACGGACAGCAGCTGCAGAAACATATTTCATAGGAAGTAACAAGTAGAGGTGCAAATCTGTCCATAGAATGTCGGTCACCACGCAAATGATAATTTCTAATCACTTTCATAGAGGATGTGCTATTTCTATAAAGCATCGCAAGTGACCACTCGGCCAAAACAAGCATAACTTTCCCCAGAAGCTCACCTGAGTCCATAAAAGCTGATAATAGAGCCAATAATTGGGAAGGAACAGCAATAATGGAGTTTTAGTGAGGCAGTAAATTCTTTAATTAGTTGTTAACACCCTGTGTCTATAGGATTGGTAGAAGCCCCCTTATTACAAGCTGCTGTCTAGCCAAAGCCAGATTGACACTTTGGCAGAAAGCCAGTGACTCATCTTTAAAAGGAGCCCATCACTTATGCTGTTAACAGGCCGTTGACCACCTTCATGTCATCGCAGCAAACTGCTGGGATACATTTAAAGCTAAATGAGCTGCACGAAGGTAGCAAACCTCTGATGCTGGAGTGCAGGGACTAGCTTGAGGTTGGAAATTCATTCAGCGCAGAAATCTTCTGTGGGTCCAGGCCCAACGCCACCTGGAAGACAGCCGTCTTTGGCTGACATTTGGCGATGCATCACGGTAGGGACATTCTCCAAACATACAGTGTTTTTGTGGGTACAGAAAAAGGCTGCAAGGTAGATAAATGCAAATGATGCAAGGACTGAAAAACCAGCGGACATTCCTGTACGGTGATATGATCTTCCAGTCTACAAACTATCCATGGTAGGAGTGACAAAGTACTGGAGATAGTGAGTAAGCTTGGAGGGTGGTCTGTCTTTTCTGTACTGGATTTAGCTGTCCGGCGTAAAGGAGGGGGGGTTAGCTACAAGGGTGCTGTACCTGTGGTAGCATTGTACCCGCATTGTCACCCTGTCACACATAGATGGGAGAGTTAAAGGCACTCAGCCATCCCTGCTTAAAAACAGGCTCGATGTGTCCCTGCACTCTGTAAGTGGAATCAACTGCAAGGAGGTCGGTCTTGTTCAAATTAAAAAAGGGCTCTGATCCCCTCTAAAAATACGACTTCACAACCTACACTGCGTATCAGATTCACGCATATTGTTAGCAAGCTCGCTGTGCGTCTTTCCAAATATTGCATAATGCAGCTCCAGATGCACGCTGGTGGTTTTGAGCCTGATGAGAGACCGTGATTATGTTACATACGACAGTGGTTGGATGCAATAATAATGCAATCAGCAGCGCAGCTTTGTGTTATGTCTATGATTTATACACAATTTTTGAACTGGGGTAATTAATTTTCACAGGCGGGCGGCTTACTGTGACAGACATCTCTGACTGCTTTTGTTTTGGCAGATGGCCCCGTGCCACGTTGCTCACAGAGGAAACCATACTAGGGCTTAATCACAAAACAGGCCTTCCACCCAGCCTTTCTAACTCACACACACACACACACACACACACAATAGATGAGGAGATAGCGTGAAAAAAAAAAAAAAAAGGGGGGATGCATAAACTGGTTCTTTCATGCACTCCGTGAGCAGGAAGTGCAGGTATATAAGTTCCAGGGAATTTCTGGGACTTTTCTATAAACCCAAAGCAAACATGGCTGTGTTCCAATTCCAAACACTTAGGTCACGATTGTGGAAATGATCACGTCACCTGAGCTGCTAACTCCAGGCTCTCTTGATGTTGTCATGAAAGAGGCGATCCTGGAGCTGCTTCATTGGCAGTGAATGGCAGAGCTACTTTCTGCAGTGACTCAGTGTCCGATGGGATGCAAAGCGAGGTCGAGCAAACATTCTTTGAGTGCATGAGTCTCACATTCATTGTCAGTGAGGCAGATCTGTGTTTTGTCTCACAATGGTATTAGATTATCGCCAAGGCTCTTTGCTTTCTGGCTTTGTTGAGAAACCTGTTGTGGAAGATAACAGAATGGAAAGCCAGACGCATACTTATAGAAAGAAGACAGGTAGCCAAAAAAATCCTGAGCAACTTTGAATGTATACTTAGGAAGTTTGAGGATCAGCACATGGATAAAAATCTACTTCAAAACTATGCAAAATGGAAACAAACAAGGGCAAAAATTCTGTACGCTTCAAGTCCAAGCTGCACAGCCATGTGGAGAGGCCAAATTGTTAATGAAATTCAACAACACGCAAAAGAAGAAATAATAGCTCCATCATCCTGTAATTGAGGGGTCAAACTTCTCATTGGACCATCTCCAACTGAATCATGAATGGCTGTGGTGCTCGCTTTTATCCTGGTAGCTGTCAGAAAAGCTCAAACAACTTCAAACTGTCCGCAGAGAATTATGAATGTGAGCTTTTTTTGGGAGGGAGGGTGCATTTCTCAGTAAAACAAGAGGAAAATGAGAGATATGTTGTTTGGGAAGCTCTAAAACCCAGCTCAAATCGTTTAAACTTTCTTAGTGAACCTGAATAAAATCAGAGCCCGTTTAACTTCCTTATTGTTTTGGTGGTCGGTTTAAAACAAAGTGGTTAAATTGGAACAAAGAGATAAAATATTCCATTCTAAAACCCCCGTATCACTTTGTGTGTAAAATGGAAATTCAGCATTCACTTTTGGATTTGGAAAGGCTCATAAAGCCAACAGATGACACCTTGGCTCAGACTCCCCACAATGTGTGAGGGCCCCTTTGTGCAGGAGCCATTCGGGTCTTGGGACAAATCCTAACATGTCCGAAAAGAATCCCCCAGTTTGCTTATGTTCAACCATCACTGAAGCCAGTTTGGGGACGGTAGTTGAAGGGCCTGTGTACATTTGAGGGAAGAGCAGAACGCAGCGGTGTGAGAGCCGCAGAGGCTTTTTGGGCATCGGCTTTGCTATGACAGATGCTGATGATGAACTCTTGACACTGGCTCAACCGGTTTATGTTCAACATGTGTCAGTGTTACTGTCTCTGGTTTCCAGGAGACTGCCCGGGTTGCTAACTGTGGAGGTAACTATGTGTGGGCTTGTGTGTGTGTGTGTGTGTGTGTGTGTGTGTGTGTGTGTTGAGGCCAGGGAGAGATGAGAGGAGCAGCAGGATCTGTAGCTATCTGGGAGGTTGAACATAATGACACACTGGGGACAGATTAGGATCCTGTCCATCAGGATTCCATCAGGAAGACTCTGATTTACAGCCATGCTGACCAGCCAGCTAGCCCTCCACCCAAAGCAAACACACAGAAAACACCACTGCCTCTGTGTGGTGGCAGCTGGTGGGCTCGCACACATGTTGCATTTGGCTATTTCAGTCTCTGGCCAGTTTCTGACTTAAACACTGGCACAGATTTAACTGCAGCACCACGTTACAGCGGAGAGACAAGCTGGGAATTACAATTAAGCCAATTTTCAAGTTCAACTCTGAGTGTGAGTATATGCATACATGTCTGACCAGAATATGTAAAATCTTGCGTGCCACTCAGCGGCTGCCTCGCTAGAAGAGTGAAAGAAGGGAGATGGACAGATCAATTAAACACGATGTCACACTCAAACACAACAATGATTAATCACACACTGCAAATTATAAGCACCTGTATGAATGAACGGTAAAGCTAGGCTCTCTCCCACTGTCTGACCACATGCTTTTCCTCTCTCAGACAGCCATCCCACCACCTTCACAACCAGCCCCCCCCCCCCCTCCCCCCCCTCTGCCCCGCTGGCCCCCACTCTTACTTGTACCAAGAGGAAGTGTGCCTGAAAAGAAATAACTCAACACGTACACAAATGGCCATTTTGCTTTAAACCTGGCATGAAATGATAGGTATTGATGTTTAAAGCAGAGCTTGCATGTCGGGTGTGTAAGGGCAGTGGTGCACACAGAGAATGTTTGCTACTTGAATGTGGATAGATTCTTTTGTCAAATCAACAAAGGGAGTGCAAGTTTGAAATCTTAGAGGTCTCAACACATAGGGCCAAAATGAATCAAAGAAGAAAAAAAAAGAGGAAATTACTGTTTTATACAGCCCTGTGAATGAGGAAAAAGTTATGTTCCTATTTAACTAATCTCCCAGCTTACTGAATTTCACTGCAGAAGACTGGCCCTCTGTGCAACAGTCACCTGCATTCATTATGCTAACAAGCTGGCCCTGCTGATAGGCAGACGGGCTGATGTAAGGAAATGCGAGTTTGATTAATGTGGGCAAAATTGAGCTGTGCAGACTGCTCCCGAGCCCCAGTTAAAGGAGTCGCCCGCCATCAGACTCAAAAAGCTTGCCGAGCAGCACTGTGAGCTGCGGTCCTCCTGACACTTCACAGTAAATCTGCAGCAGCCGTTCTCTCCTCTGCCTCCCAAAACAAGAACAGCTCATTGAGCTCTAAATGAAACCATATTTCCGATAGCGTACACAATGAGGGAGATGCACTCTGTGTTCATGTACATACATATCAAAAAGACCAACGCTGACTTTTGCTTGGCTGTGATTTTCCCGTATTATAGACTAGCCAGACCACAACAGGCAGGCAGGAGCAGCCAGGTCAACAGAGAAAAGTCTCTTGCAAGCCTTTCCCCGGAGAGGGGACATCTCTCCGACTCAGCCGACCAGTTGGCTGAGTCCAAAAGCAGCTACCCTGGCAGCGGTAAGGTCTTAGGGGAGCACCGCTGTGCTTGAAGAACAGAGTTGGAGAATTACAGGGCTAGTATGAAGAGAAGGCAAAAAAAAGAGGGAAGGAGGAGGAAGAGAGGAGGGGAGGGAAGCAAAATTGAGCAACACACAGAGCCCCCAGGTACCTGCCTGTACAGTCGCCTCTCTCCAAATGTTTACTTTGGACCAGACTGGCGGCCAACTGGTTGCAATTGACCCTCTACCAGGACGAGTTAAAGAGTGAACATGAGACTTTTCCTTCTGGGAAAAAGATGGAGGAAAGCCACACACGCACACTTGAAAGCATACAAGTATATCAATTCACATCCGGAAAAAAAAAAACTAGGGCAAAATTTACAAATAATTCCAATATTCCCAAGGGGGAAAAAAAGTGAGACGATGGTCTTTTTTAAGAACTCTTTTTTAAGGATCTTTTCCTACATAAATAAAACTGAGTGGGCTAAAATGACCTGGAGTGAAGCCAGGAATGAGGAGCAGGCCTGAAAACCACAAATAGCTCACCTGACACGGGCGTTGAAGCTCAGAGTGATGACTGGGGGTGCCAAACCAGGTAGCTGAGGAACTGCCACCACCAAACTTGTTCTCTTCAAGGCTGGGAACCCTCCTATAAGCTATTTGTCAACCATACAAGGGTTGCACTGAGGGGGCCTGCTGGCCCCGTAGACTAAATTAAACCTCTTAATCCTCATAAAACTCTCCATATGAGCATTACATCTCTAACTCAGTGCAGGACTTCTAAAGGAATGGAACTCATTTTGTGGATAAAACATTACCAGAATTCCCTCCCGTCATTGCCTGGCTTTCATAAAAGGTTCTGTATTCGGTTAGAGCTCGCTTGAATACAAACTCTCTAGTTTCCCGCAAATATTGACGAAGGAGATGATGATTAGGATGAAAGAAAAACGCAGCGGAAAATGTAAATGAGGGGGCTGATCAGTGTCTGCGAGTGTTCGCTCAGTCAAAGGAGCAAGTCGTTTAGGGTATGGTGCACCATAAGAAGAAAAAGAAAAAACTAGCCAGGCAGAAACGACGCCCACTCTCTTAACATGATCAAACAGGCCTGCAGGGTTGATATGATTCATCAATAAAAATCACATTTAAAACAAACATGCTCCTGTAATCATTCCCCTTGTCAGCTGGCCTATTCATGCTCAGCACGCAGCCCCTCTGTGCATACACCTGAGTAGTGTAAGCAAGCGTCGGTCCCAGCAGGAAACGAAGGCAGGGGGGAGGGGGCAGGTAAGCATTTCACTCCAGGCCAGTCATTTGTCACAATTGTCACTGAATGCACAAACACAAATTACTGAATTATAACTGCGGATGTGTGTGTCCTGCCTTGGCTAAATCAAGACAAGCGCTGGGAGCTGTCATAACAAGGTCCTGGAAAGCCGGGGCGTGGGGTGTGAGGGGCAGTTGGCTGGGGTCAGTTTGTGTGACTTCTGTCATGCTTGTTAGAGGCACATGACGTATAGAATGGACTATTGTAATGCCCTGCGCATTGGGATCTCCAGTAATAATCACCGGAGGCTCCAGTTTGTCCAAAACTCTGAAGCTAATATCTGGATGAGGGTGAAAAAAAATATGAACACATTACAGCCATTCTCTCACTCATTAATGCATGTATGAAAATGCCCCTCCCTACCTCAAAGAACTAAGCGTACAAACCACAACAGGCTCAAACCATAAACATACATCCGGAACCAGACTGCTATGAGGGACAGAGCTTTCTGTGTCGCTGTCTCCCTCCCTGTGACCCTTTGAGGGCACAATCCACAGACAACTTTTTTTTTTTTTGAAAAGGGACTAAAACATTTCTTTTTAGCAATGCTTTTAAATCTTTTTCTATTTTTAGTAGGTTGTCATTTTTAACTTTTATTTAATCATTGTTTTAGAAATTATGGAAACAATTTGAGTTTAAGATAATGTAAAGAGCAGTACAAATACAATTAATTATAATATGAAAAGTACAGATAAAAAAAAAGTCTAATATTACATATGTAGAATCAAAACGTTTTTATTTCTTATTTTTCAGTATTGAAAGTTTTAATGTAAGCACTAAAGTAGGGAGCAATGATATCTTGGTGCAATTTCTGAAAACAAATCATATAGTTATAGTTTCCATAACTACAAAATAACTTCATAAATAGATAAGAATTCATAATCCTTCAAATCACAGATTTATCATTTAAACAAAATAACGATTCTTCAGCTACTTTAAATTAACAAAAATTGTGCAAATTACAAAATCTCTTATTTGACTGATGGTCATAAATACGTTTCTAAGTAATTGTTATAGGCTCTTGCTTACTTTTAAGCAGTAAAGACACTATGTGTGGTACAAATTAGCTGTACTTAATCATGATGCAACACATCACAGGAAAGCTAATTCACAGGGCAATATTTGCAGTGTAAACAAAGCTTTAGATTATCAGGTTTTATAGAAAGAAATGCAAATGTAACAAGCTTTTTTTGGAGTCCTTCAGGGCAGCAAAGTAACAATATTAACTCTGCGTACAACAAATTCCCTCATCCATTAGTATCAGTGATGCTAGAACCAAAGTCAACCCTCAGAGTTGCAAAAACATGTATTGGGTTTGCATCTGACTGGCTTGGTTGTGTGTCGAGGTGAACCACACAGGTATGGTGGCCCAGACACAGGAAACGTATTAAATTGGACCACCGTTTACTCTCCTGACCACACAACGTCCCACAGGGACGTGGATGAAAAGCTAAAGCCAGAGTCTCTTTACAAACACACACTTGGACGCATATATAAAAATGTCAATTCAAACAGACAGGCACACATACATGTCGGATTTTTTTCTAAATGAAAATTGTAGCAAAACAAAGGTTGAATTCTGCCAGGAATGATATAACCAGCCACAGATTCCTGCCCGCACACAGTCACCGGAGAGGACATACAGTGTTAGTCAAACAGCTCGGCTCTCGTTGACAGAGAGAGGCACCTCTGCGTGCAAGCACCTGTCCACATGGACGTCAACACACTATCCATTAACACCTACATAAAACACCTACAGGCACCCCTATTCTATTAGAGGTCAGCACCCAGCTCCTCAATTTCATGGCCCATGTATGAGGGCGGGGAAGGTGAGTGTGGTGACAGAGGGGCATGCAAGCTAACAGATTCAAGCAGGAGCCGTCCTGTAAACGTACAAAAAGTTTTTATAAATTTTTCTTCATCTGAATAAGGCTCATTTTAGACGGAAAAGAGACAGTAGGCCATCTTCCTCGGATGCCATTGCTATTTCTCTCTGAGTCTCTGCTTCCCATTTATGCAGCCCAATCTGTCTAACTCTCTTTCTGCTCTCCTCTCTCTCTGCCCCCTCCTCTCGCTCAGGAACTGTGTCTCTTCCATGGCTGGGAGGTTGTAATTTGTTACAGGCGGCTGGGCAGGCAGAGAGGTCTCCCTCTTATCTGGACAAGGGATCACCAGGAAAATCATATCAGAGCGAAGGCGTGTTTAAATATAGCCGTAATTGCGGCAATCATTTCTTGCAGTCTCTTCATCCCCCACCTCCCGCTTTAAAGGACCCACCCTTTGTTCCCTTAACTTTCTCTCTGCTATCTCACCAGCAGACCCCCGCCATTGCCAATTCCTTGGCATTTCCCCCCCCTAACTTTTCTTCTTCCCCGACATTTCCTCCTCTTGTATCCAGTTAATCCTGGCTCGTGGTGTGGGCTCGGGGGCTGACAGTTGCATGACAAGGAATGTTTCCCTTTGTAAGAGCCTACTTCCTCCTTGTGCAGTTTTAGCCTAATTGAAATGTTTCCTATTGAGCTCAATCAAGGGGGCAATTACCTAATTATTCGCTTATGCCTAACTCAGCCCTGTAGAGAGAAATGGAGAGCTGGAGAGAGGGGAGAGGGATGGAAAGAGAGCAGAGAGGAGGAGGTGGAATGGATGGGAGTAACAGGAATATTGAAATAAAGTAAATGCAGTAAAACAAATGAGTGGAAAAAAGGCACTGGGGAAATTAGTGGGAGCATTTTTCTTTCAGTCGAGGGATCAGATTCTTTAACTGTGCCGGGAGCACTGCTGCAGAATAGGGTTAAACTCCATCTACTGTAAGAAATGGAGATATTCTGCTAGAAGAAAAGTTTCTACATCTGAAAAATGGCTGCATGTTAACACAGAAACTATTCAATTTTATTTTAAACTCAACAAAAAAGAAATTCTGTTATGCTGCTCATTTTCTTCCCTCAGAGCACAAAGGAAAAAGGTGGTTCTCTCAGAAAGCGTCTGGTTTTATGGGCTCATAAGGAAAAGTATTATCAAAGAGAGGAGCGAGGGGGACGGGGGAGACGAGAGGGAGACATTAAAGGAGCTGGAATGTTTTGTCCCAGCTTAGCCGGCCTCCAACACATTTAATAATGAGACAGGTAATAAAACACACTGGCACACGAACCCTCAAATACATACGCACACACACACGTATCACCACAAATGGGGTGTGTGTTTTCATACGTTTTCCTCCAGACTCTCCTGACATTAAAATAGATGGCCTATGTCATGTTCTCAACCATAATAAACAAAATTTTATAGCTCATTTGAAAATGGAGTATGTTAAAAAGCAATCAGTATGTCGTTAAAAGTATCCATCTTGTGCAAAGTAAAGCTTTACTTTTGAATAATTCATTTCAACTCCATGAATAATGTCCCTCAGCCGCACGATGGATGGCGTAAATATCACTACCTGTGTGAGAGGGACTGTGTGTTTTCTGATGTGAATTCTGTCCTTCTTCTCTCTCTCATCTCCTGAAGCCTGCCTCTATCCGCAGCTTCAACAAGTGTTGGCTGAAAGTCTCCTAAATCAATCATTTAAATATATGGATAAATCAGCAAGCCGTCTGGGTTTAAGCACACATGCCGTAGCTTAATTCACCCAAGCACAGCAGCCATATTTCAGCCAACATGTGCACCACTGTTGTCTAAACAAGCGCTGCAAGGCATGCTGCACAGGAGGGTCCTGGCTGGAGGTCATGGAAAGCAGTTATAACGAACGCACACAAACGCATACATACAAAAAGAAATGATATATATATATATATATATATATACACATACACACACATACATACATACAGACACATACATACACACACATATACTCTTTCAGGTTTTGGAGGGAGTGAAAGCTGCGGCTTGAGGTCATGGAAATCAGTAATAATACTGCCTTTCACCAGGGAAAATGAGAGGATCAGGGGATCACAGGCAGTAGTTGCTTTCCTGAGACACTCACAGGCATTTGTGCGTGTACACATGTGCTTTGCAGCCTTAAAAATACACTAAAATGGGGAGGCAAACATATGATGGACTGGTATGCTCGGACGTGCACACACTCGCACACATTCACACTGACCTCTACGGTCCGCAGAGGAAAGAAAAATGGAGGCCCACCTCGCTTGGAGGCTGGGTGGGCTGGTCAGCTGGACTTCGTGGGGCAGAGCCTCTGGGAATTCTGCTGAAACACTTTCGGCGCACAGACATTTTAATTCCACTGTTTGCTTTACACAGCTTCTTCTGTGTGCTAAAAGCAAAACTGAGGGGCTGAAGGAGTCAGACAGGTAGCTAACAGAACTGACAACACAAGCGGGAAGAAACCAGTCTGCAGATAGTCCAGGTGGTCGCTGCCCCGGCTGCCTGCATGGCTATGGCACTGACATGAGGGCTAAAACCTGAAACCCATGCAAATGTGATCACCAGAGCTGCCTTGATTGGGACAGCTACATATGATTAAATATAATTGCTGAACAACCTTTTCCAAATGCTTCGGCGGTTTTGAAAAAGTAGGAAGGAAGGATTTAAGACCAATTCCAAGCTTTTTGGGAGAAATGAGAGAAAGAAAAAAAAAAGGGAGGAAATTAGAGAAATGAGAGAGAGGGGGAAAAAAGGAGGTGAGCGCGCTTGTGAGAAAGGCTGAACTCTGGGAGACAGAGAAACAGGAGAAGATAACAAAAACAACAACAACAAGGCGTTATGAGCCTTTCACATAAGGGCTGGTTGTTACACGCACACCCTGAGCAGGAAGGCTTTGCTGGCAGATAAAATACGCCGGGTTTAAGGGGCAGACCCGTCACACTTGGATGATTGATGGCTCAGTCTGAATGCTTAAGTCAACAAGAGCATGAGCATGCCTCAGCAGCCAAGCCAAGGCTCTGCACTCAGCACCAATTTAAGGGTCAGGTGCTTCAGAATACACTCACTGTGCAACAGCTGCCATTATCTTATCAAAGCAAACTGAGAGGTGGAGAAAAAAAAAAAAAAAAGAAAATGAGGAAATAGACGCTCAGTTTTGCAAATAGTGGCGTGTATATTAGCTGGAAGTGGTGCATCGGATCCCCAGAGAAAACAGCCCTTCTACACATTCTGTGAGGACACATTTCTGTCTCAAATCTTAATACAAATACAGATACCTAAGCTATTTAATGGCATTGTTTTGATCCTAAATTTCCAAAATTCAGATAAGAAGCTTTAGCCCAGCATGCACATAAACTGAAGCAAGAGGGAGGTGTGTGTGCGGCCCTTCGTCGTGCGAATGGGATTTTCAACTGTTCTGGGTCACTTGTTTCAGAAGGCAGGTGTCAAGCCTGCAGATCAGCAGGCTGGAGCTCACTACCTTGTCATCCAGAATACTTAAACCTCCTCCTAATTCTACGCCCATCTCACTCACACTTGAATGAAAAATTTTCAAAATTAGGCAAGAAACATACAAAGAACTTCCACCTCACACATTTGAGAAAATTCAGGCTCACTACAGGGTCTCGTGTTGAAAACCTGCTTTTGCTTTTGATAGTTTTATCCTTTTGTTCAATGTTAACATTTTGCCTACATCACCACACAGGCAAACACACACACATTTTGGTGTTAGTAACAGAAGTCTGAAGACTGTCATTTGAAACATAAAACTCAAAAACATATAGTTACAAATATCTAAAAAATATATATTTTAAGTTGTAAAATTGTTACATTTGTTCTTCAATATGTGGCTGTTGGAGGCATTAGGAGGGACATTCTTGATTGCAACATGTTTTCGCTTACTGCCAGCCAACCTGTGTGGTCTATAATGTACCGAAAAGAAAAACAGAAACAGCAACAAATAGTCCTGGAAAAGCCTCTAATACATGCCTCAAAATTGCATTATGTTTTGTTTTTTTTCAAGTTGACATGTCAAACCTATAAAAATCAAAGACAGATGCACTACAGATCCACTCGTATATCTCCGTCTTCACTGACAGCATGTTTAAACAAAGTAAAATTCAATTGTGGAGATATAGCTGGAGTCTGAAATGTGCTCCATGTGCTGTGTAAAAGTATGTTTAAAATGCAGTAGATTTGTGCATATACAAAGAAGCGAAAGTTCCCGTTACTTTTGGACCCCCCCCTCACCGAAAGAAAGCAAGTCTACAAAAAGGAAAGAATGAGAAGCAGAGGCAGGAAGTGAAGGGAAAGAGAAAGATCCAGACAGAAATCTTTTTGTGGTTTGAGTCATTTTCATCAGTGTGTGTCCTCTCCTTCAAACGAATGGCAGATGCTATGAAATGGGCTACTAATTAACAGCAAGGCTCCTACAAAACTCACAGTCACAAAGCCTCATCCATTCACCGTCTGGATGATCAGCGATACAGTGTTGTTGCAATCCGGTTGATTAGAGGCTGGCCTGATTCACCGTGGAGCAAGACGAGAGGAGACCAGCTTTGAGGGGCAGGAAGGTTCAGGTCAAGTTCTGTCATATTCTTACCCAGCCATGTATCTATAGTAGGCATCATGTGTGTCTTCCATCACAAAAAACAAACAAACATACACGTGAGTGAGGATATTGTATCCAAATGCATCTTTATGAGTTTGAGTGGGTCCCTCAGCTTTGACGGGACCTGCATCACAACTCAAACATGAGGAAAACAGCCCAGTGACTATGGATCGGGTTCAGTGACTCAACAGGGGCCTGTGATCAACCATCGAAACAATCATAGGCCTTTAAAACACACCAACAGGACGTGCGCATGTGGGAAACACACTGTAGACAGGAGCAGCATTTAACCTTCACCCCATGGGGGGGGGTCCCCCCCTTTTTTTCCCCCCCCCCCCCCCCCCCCCCCCAGTTGATTTGCTCCCTGTTGGAGCTGGATGACGATGACGTGGGCACAACATACATAGGGCTCTTGATCTTCCCTCTGGTCATCAGTGTCCACACGATAATGCTGACCATCCTACCCGCTCAACCCCAGACTGGCTCAGACACCCACCCACTGCCACCCCTCAGCCTCGCTGGTTGGGTGCCTCCCAGCTGCAGCCCCGCTTGTCCTGATTGCGCCTGATTTGGGTTAAGTGATTATTACCCTGCTGCGGTTTGGCCTCTCCCACAGGCTGGAAACAAGGAAGGAGGGAGACTTCTTCCTCTCACATATGCACGCACACATACATTTAGGTGTTTACCTAAAAGTGAAGGGGGGGAAAATGCAAACAGAAAGTATTTGCGTTCAAACCTGCCTTAAGGAAATGAAGACTTCACAAATATATCAGTTTGTGTACATGCAAACTTTACCATCATGTGAATATTATAAGTTGGTTCATCTAGATAAAAAAAATTAGGTGGGGCCTTCTCTTCAGAGGACAAGTATTCGGTTGAATTATATAATAGTAAATACTTCATAATGTGTTTGTTTTTTTCTAAATATTTTTTAACAAACCATGTTGGCTTTTTTTGGTTAAGTGAGCAGAAACCTGAGTCAGTAATATTAAAAGGTACATTTTGTTTTCATCCCAGGTTGGTTTTGAAAAAGGGAAAAAGATATCTCCTGAGAAAAATAGCATCGTATCAAACATGTGCATCTCCAAAAGCAAAATTCCCCAAAAATTCTGCTGCAGTCAAACAGATGCAGTAAAGCTTCAGAGTAACACACTAACAGAGATGTCACTGGAGAAGCGTGAAAGAAGGGGAAAAAACGAAAATGTTCCAAACACATATTTACGACCCAGAGTTAAAGTGTCTCTCACTCTGTAATTCTCTGAGCTTTTTACAGCAGGCTGGGGGTGAACAAAGTGCGCGTTCTGTTATTCCACCGTCCGTCTCCGCTTACATCCACCCAACAGATTTAGAGCTGAGGTTTCAGGGCCTCTGCTATAGCCACTGAGGGTCTTCCCTGCTTGAGGAAACACCCTGAAAATTGGGGAGAGGTCAGAATGGGTTACTGTTCGGATTCTTTTCCCCTTTGATTTGTTACTTCTTGACAGACACTCACCACGGCCAATTTCAGTCGGATTATGAGCTAAAATGCTATGTCTTGACAAAATTGGAGAACAAATTACTCAAATTCTGATCTGTGAAATATCTTTTTTTTATTGTGACTGAAGTTTGAAATAAATGAGGCTAAAAGAAAAAGCAAAAAAACATTAAAGCAGTAAGAAGAAAATCTACAAATTTGGATTATTTGCCTGAAATATTTTGGACATTTAGGACTATGCCATACATGTGATAATAAACCTGGAGTATATAATCACAGTGAGCCACTGCAGTTGTTTTATCCCCAGTTTTTGTCAGGAGCAAGAAGCTTATCTGTTTATCTTTGCTTATCTCTGTATATTTTGCCATTTGGCTTGTCAAATCCCAAAAGATTTCGACATCTCCTTTTAGAATTAAAACCAGACTTTTTTGTGAAATGACCCCCTCTATCAGATGTTCCAATCGTTATCATTTCAAGGTGCACGGACTTTGCACTGAAAACAACGAGTAAACAGCTGCAGTCCAGCTTTGGCTCCTGGAACGCAGCACGTTTCAGGGCCACACGGCTCCAAGCTAAGATACTCGGCCCAGCAGCGCATGAAAAGGGAAACAGAAATGAGTTCAAAATGAATACACACAGAACCTCTGAATGGCAGAGAGCCAAAAAACACAGCATAATCGAAAACACACCAATTTAATCATGGTGGGAAGGATTCAACAAGACATGCACACCTGCTCGACAGAGAATTTCCACACTGGAGGAACGTTTCACAAGTCCGATGATGAATTTTAATCATGCGGCTGCAGCGGACAGAATGCAAAGTAACTGTCAAAGCCAAAAATAGTATCATCTATGGAAATGTCTTTGAATTACCACAAAGGTCCTAAAAACAGTTGAGTGGACTAACAGATGGTGTTATTTAAAGACAGATTCTCCACAAAGAAAGTAACAAAATCCAGCATGTAAAACCTTCATACTAACATTTAACACTTTATTTCTACCAGATCTAACAACATTTTTTAGAATGTGTTGAATGTCAATTATGCTGCACATTTCAACACTAAACAGGTTGTCAATGATTTTTGCAAAGTTAGCAAAGGCATTTTCTTCCTTTTCAAATGCAAACTACCTGAATGACGGCACAAGTTAATTCAAGTTAAAGTTGCTTAATGTTCAACACTGTGATGCTAGCGCATCTGCAGAATTTCTTGGATTAAAGGATACTTTCCAACAAATGCATTTGTATAATTTCTAATCCATTAAAAAAAGTATACAAAACTCTGCAAAGTGGGACTTAAAATCCTTCTTCAGCCAGGCTTATAATGTCACAATGGATGCTTGTGCAACACATGTATTTGTAACACTGGTGCTGTTATGACAACAGCTTCCACAGCTGCTGAGAGTGGGCAATAAGATCGCTGCTGGACAAATAAATCTAAATTGAGATGAAAGTGATATCCTTTTCGTATCAACAGATAACCGGCAACTATTTTATTAAATACATTTTCGTGTGTCTTATCAACATTCCAAGCAGCTTGAATTTAATTGTATCAAAATCGTGAAAAGCTAAAACTGTAAAGCACCTACATATTTTTCCACTTCTCTAAGTCCAACCTGTTACACAGTTCTAAATATAAGAACACATTTAAGGCTAAATGATTCAAACACAGAGCTAAGATTATACCTGAGGCACTTTAGTCCCGTTGGGAAGGCCAAAAAATTCAATAGTCACTTAAAAAGAAAATGAGTGGTTGGAAGGTCTGAAATGCTAACAGCTATCCCATTTTTTGAAGATAACCAAACTCTACATGTATTTTTTGGGACTAAAAAGTGGCACAAAGACGAATGGAATAACCACCTTATGGAGCATCACGAAATCACAAGGCCCAAACAGACTTAGAGAAATATGGCATTAACAAGTATGATACAAATAGCCTGCGTAAAGTGGAAAATGTACATCTACAGAGAAAGAACAAATTACTGATGCCAACAAATTACTCTTATGACAAACGTGGCTCCTTTTTTTCTCGTTGCAAAGCCTCCGGCGCTTAATCCATCTTTAAGACTGAAATCATGACACATGGAAGAAGCACATTTCAAAACCTTTAGGCGGGACTGTTTCTCTGAAAGCAAGTGTGCACATGAATGTGTGTTTCTCACCCTGCTGCTGCATATCTATCAAAAGGCAGACACCTGCGACCGCATGGAATTAGGCATAACTCATCCTAGCACATTGTCAATATACAGTAGTTTATTCTCAAGGAAAGCAAATCTAAAAACTGGGCCACTGGGGCATCATATAACACTGCACACTGTTGTCCAAACAAGGGAAGAGGAGAGGGAAAACATCAGCTGACAAGGGGGGGGGGAGACCCCAGACCACCAGTGTTATCCCCCTCTCCATATTTACTTAAACTTTCGTGGCTTGACTCAGGTCCTACAGGGCCATCTTTCACTCCATGTTTCTCCCCTGCTTCACACCCCAAAATCAGCATGAAGCGGAAGGGATTGTAGCAGTCGCCTGACATGCACACACATGTACAGGGAGACCCACAACTCCCCATCGGTCAGTTTGACCGGCAGAGACAGGAATGTTTACTGTGCAGGGCTTCTCAAAGAGCAATACAATTAGTCAATTTAAAAAGTGTTCAATGATGTGAAAACATTTTCTTTTTAAATGATTTCAAAAGGCAATTTCAATCGCCCAACTCAATGGATATCTTAATGTGCATGCAAAAGGGGCACGACAGGGGGACATAAAGACAAAAAAGCCTCCCTGTCTGGGTGGATGAAACAGCTTGCGTCTAGACTAGGAATGCTGTGGGTTGCCCTTGTCCCTGGAGATCTCTGACCAGGATGGCTGCTTGTTGATCTAAAGTCCCTTGAGATTCCCTTCACTGCCTGTCACATCACCAAAACGCCTAAAATCACAGAAAAAGACTCAGATCCTGACATTATGTCACAACCCACCAGTCTGTGGGTTTTCTGCTGGTGTGTGGAGGCGCATTCGCCCATGTCACAAGTAGGACCTCCGCATCGGTAAGAGCGCATGTGTGTGTGTGTGTGTGTACACCGTCATTCTCCATACAGACTTCCCACAGACGTTTTGGGACGGTGGAGAGGGGGCACTTTTCTTTTTTTTGGGGGGTTGTGGAAAATGGAGGAGTTTTATGACCCATGTTCCCTGTCCTCCTGTAAAAATCACACCAGCCGTTTTCCAGCGTTGCAGCATCATCGTCTCGAGCAGCCAATGAAAACAGTGGAGCGTGTGGAGAAGAAACAAGGCAAAGGAGGGAGAAGCAAAAAAAAAGGGCCTCCTGGATGGAAATACCTGCAGGCCTACTTTATACGTATACATCATCTTCTTTCCCATCTAACTCTGAGGTAGATCCCTTACCTACTCACACTCTGGATGGAATCTTTAGGGTTGAGGGCCAATGGAGAGGTTCTCATGGGTTTCGGTGGCAATCCAATCTGGCCATCTTCCAGAGCTCTCTGCAGGCACTTTGCTTTGGAGGGGGAGTCTTTTGGGTCAAACCCAGCAAAGATGTATCATGGACCTACCACACACGGGTGGGTAAATGGGCACCATTGTGTAATTCCATATGACCAAAGGAAAGCTGCCAGGGTACTCTGCCTTCAATGTAATTGTGATTGTCAAACTCTCTATTGAGTTACACAAAGGGAAAGGGGATACATGTCTCTGCTAAGCCTTGAAGATGAGAGAGAAGGAAATGCTAAAGTGCCTGTCCTGTGCGGTCCTGACTGTGGAGGTCGGATGAAGACATGCGGAGTGTGTATGATTCATATGCCACACTGTATTAGCAAACAACAAGGGCTGAGAGGAGGCAGATTGGCTTGGTATGCTAAAGAAATGGGACAAGGCATTTGTTTCCTCCTGCACTCATAATACACGGTAACAAGGGTGATTTGCAAAGTTAAATCAAAACCAAGTGGTGGTAACATGGACGTCCAACGCATCTTAAAATGCCCAAGTAACAGGACTCACTGTAGTCCATTTGCTTCTCGGGAGACTCAGTCAGTCGAGGTAACGTGGAGAGTTAGTTAACCTGTGAGAGAGTGCTTGAACTCTAATGCTCTGCAGATGTAGCCATCTTACAAGTCACACTTTTTATAGAAAGCTTGCTGCACTGCTGCTTCATTACGTCTCCCTTGAAGGAAAGAGAATTGTGGAGAATTGTATCTATTAATGTGGCGGCGTAAGGAATGATGTGGCAACCACTTTGATCGAGACACACGTTTTGCATTAACAGGAACATGAATGTTCAGTTATTTGAGGGCATTTAAGACACAAAAAAACAGGCTGCAACCACTGCTTAGACTGTAGTAATGCGGGATAGGTGCAAGACAGATGCATGATAAGGGACTTCTATAAAGTCTTCAAATGGACATGCCTGCTGGGTAGCCACATTACTCATGGAGATGGAAGGTATACTATGAAATTGGCTATGCATTACAGAGGCCCGATGTGGGCTCCTGGCAGTCCCTACACACAGCCTGTGGTGAGGCTATCTAACACAGTCGGGATTTATCTGATGTTTGGATCAGACCCACAGCAGACCTGCCTAAACATAACTTATCTCCCCCCGCATACAAGATCACATCAAGCTGGTAAAGAAAAAGAAGAGTTAAATGGAAAGGAGAAGATGTGCAAACCTCTAATCAGAAGCTAAAGTCTTATAAGAAAGTAGAATGTACACAATAGGAGCACCTTTCTCTTCTTAATCAAACCCTTCCCTCCTCAGGGCTCCTTCTCAGCCCTGTAACTCTTGCTTAGACCCCTCCACCCCTCTTCAACGGGCTCCATTGCTCCAGGAGATCCTATCATTTCACCCGCAGACTAGATTTCTTGGGTGACTTCAAAGCTTGTTCACTAAGTGTTTAGAAGAATGCAATGGAAACAGGAAAATAATGTTCTGATTTCTGTAAACTTTATAACATCTGCTTTTGCTTAGTGCTGGTGCAGTGTGAAGTGGAGGCTCCATACTGTGTTCAGTTTGGGACATTTTTTTTCCCACAGTTTAAACTGCATCTTGCACAGTGGGCGAGATGGGAAGGCAAACAAAATGTCCCAGTGCCTAAAGAACATAACCAAAAGTTATCAAAAAATACATTAATTAGGCTTTGCTGTGTTTTCTGTGCGGCAGGTTTGATTCATTCACATTTCCAGCCACGTCACAGACCATTTGAAAAGCAGGTGAAGATGAATCCCACAAGAAAGGTAATAGTTTAACCCTCTAAGACCTAATTTCCATCTCTGTTTGTATAACCTTCATCTTCTGAGAATTGAGAGGATGCAATGAGTACATTTCCACTGAAAGGGAAAGGAACCAGGCGAGGCTATGCTGGTGTCCCAGAAGGCCTGTGAGTAATGTTGCTGGCACCGTACAAGCATACACACAGACTAACGCTACCTCCTTGTGTATACACAAGATGACAAGCCGTTTTTAGGGCCAAGCCAGATAACTCCATCACAATCTCCCCATGCTAACAGGACTGCACGACAAGAGCGCCGTGTATACACACACAACATCTGACTGGCAGCCTCGGGGCTCCTGTCTCTCTTTCCCTAACTCAATCATGCTCAGGTTTCACTCTCGCCCATCCGAGGCTAACTCGCTTCCTCTCTCTATCCCCTCATTCTGCGCCCCCAAGCTTGAAGGCCTTAACCCACATCCCACCCATACTGTTTCGATTCCTGCTCCACGGTACAGTACATGAGCAGCAAAAGTATAACAAAAAGGAGTTTTTAAGAAGTCCTTGTCCTTAAACTGAAAACCATTAAAACCCCCTCATACAGAGCGACAAGGTTAAACCAAGTCATTTTGAACTTCTTGAGCTTTAAATGAACAGGGGAGCTTGAGATTTAAAAAAAAAAAAAATAATTATAGGAAAAAAATTATAGGAAAAAAATCCTCACAAAAACATATTACTTAAGATCATTGTTTGGCTGCATGTTTTCAGGTAACCACATCTCCACTGAGCCTCAATCAACTGTACTACTTTACACCCATAAGATGTCATAAGATGCCATTAGAAGCCAATAGAAAAGCTTTTCTGGCCTTGCCGTAGGGGAGAACAGCAGTTAACATAGCTTTCTACAAGTGGGTTGGCCTTTTCGAAGGCCTGTTCGTGACTAAGATTCTCTTTGTTTAGTCCATACCTGCAGTTCTCAATCATTCTTACTCACCTGGAAAAAAGTCATCATCCTGGTATCAACGCAAAATAAACATTTAGCTCTATGTAACATGTCGAGGCATGCCGCTGGATGTTTGTCAAAGGTTTAATGACTTGCTCAAAGTATTGATTTGACAAGTTTGGCCAGTTTCTAAAAACTACTTCATTGCAGAACCCAACTGAAATGTTTGAGTAGAGTGATATAACCAAATGAAAAACAAATACTATAAACTGTCTACCTCTAAAAGAAATATTTTTAACTATCAATTACACTCATGTGATATTCAATTCATTGGATTTTATCATGATTGTTTCACAATTAATTGGGATGTAATTATTTTTTAATTAAACAGAAGTACATTGTGTGAATAGTCAGTATATGAAGAACAGTAAGAAATCCACTTAATGTTAGGGAAAATGAGGTAAAGAAAATGTATTTACACAGTCTGTATTTCCCTTTAACTGCTTTGATTAGTCTGAGAGTCTCAGTGTGCCTATTTTCGTGTAGGTACCACTGTGTGGCCCAAAAACGTGCTCACTCAATACCCAACAGTAGAACCACTGCTATCACCAACCTATAAAAAACAAGATGAAAAACACCAGACTGCTTCTCTCTTAAACATTGCAATCAACAATGTCTTTCCATATGGGATGACTCAAACACCAAGCAGCAACCACCTCTGTGGATTCCAACTGTCAGGGTGCATTCAGAATTGACCACAATGGTCACAAAGTCACTACAACATCTTGGCAGTGTGTTGCAGGGAAAACTGAGCAGATGAAAGGGACGTTTTCTCTGTCTCAGGTTCGTCCCATGTTTTAGATAAAAGGTTTCGGCATCATGTTTATTCCAACAGAGGCAAAATGGAGAAGTCAGTGGGATGGACAAAACAAAAATTTAGACAATTTGCATGCTTAAGACAGTGGAACAGTAGAGGTGCGAAGAGGTTAATTCAAGCTGAACCAGGCCCAAAATTGGAGGGGGGTAAATCCTTGTCAGCCCCTAAGTAAAGCTGAACATGTGCTGGGCGCAGTCTGCTCGACCAGGCTCTGTTCTCTGTTAACTGACAGTTTACAAGTTGAAATTGTGACAATACCGTTCTGTTTACAGCATTGTTGTGTTGGCTGTGTTTAAAGGCTAATGACTTGCAGATGAAGTGTCAGGTATGTTTCTAAGATGGGGAAGTAACAGGGTGAGAGTGTTAAGCTTTGGATATGCTGCAGGGGTCAAGTGTGTTGTTTTGGAATCACTTTTAGCGTGTCAGACACCAAATATTAGGTGCAACACACATGTTCAACCTGGCTGTTATGCAAAAATTACATTTGACTTTTCAGACTGCCTGGTGGAACTATCCTCAGTCACCTGGATATGATAGGAGGAAGTTGAAAGAACAAGTGCATGCATAATTGTGTTACTTTTCAAGCATACAGTGTGTACAAGGGTCAAATCATGCTTAAAGCATTGCTGGCAGGCTTTAAAGTCTTAACTGCTATGTAATCTAATTTCCTCAAAATTTTTTGTCTCCATTTTTTAAAATTCCAACGGCAATATCAAGGGAATAAAAACTAAAAAACTATAGTCGGAAGCTAAACAAAAGACAACACACAGGGAGGTTTTATGGCTTTATGCGAGTATAAACGCATACTGAACTGACTAAATTAGTAAATTAAAAAGAAAAAGTTGCATATGTCCGACATAAACAGAGGTCAATTTAGAGATTTTCACAAAAGTAAATGTCTGACAATGACTGATTAGCATAATAGTGATCTAATCTTATATTTAAGTCCTGTTATCAAGTTACTTTCTCCTAGCGGGAAAATAGTCAGAAGTTCTTTTCACGCCACTTTTCAAATGCAGACTCAACAATGGGCATGACATTCCCCCTAATGGTCATCTTTTGCAGTTGACCACATCTGTCAGGCGAAATGGGAGGAGCATACAGCTGCTAATCCTGCTTAATCATGAGTAAACATCATTTCATGGCTGGCTGGAGTCAGGTTGTCTATCCTAATTGAGCCGGAGGAAGAAAGTGACATCTTTTTGCTCCGATGGCCTGCTTTCCCTCCGTCACATCCCTCTCCCCAAACCCCTCCATCCAAGTTCAACCGTTTGCTTCCTGCCCTCGACGCTCACGGCCATGATGAATGGGCCCAAGCTCCATTCAATTACGCCCAAAGTGCGAAGAAGCAGGAACAATGGAAAGTGGCCTCAGCGGTGCAGCGCAGGCCCTCAGCATTCTTCGCAACAATTTAGTCTAATTAGCATCAACTCCTGCCCCATCCATCATACTCCTCAAGAAACATAAACAAACTGTCAGCTCTAGCGTAACAAACAGATCACCCAGCTACTTAGCACAAATTATTCTTACATGAAACGCAGCTTCTCAGGCAACCCCTCCCCCCCTTGGGCCATCTGGGAGAATGGAGAGCTATTAAAATTGAAGACATATGTTTCAGTCAAGTTCAACTCTTTGGAGTACAGCAGTGGACACGGTGACAGTTCCGTCTGTTGGACAACCTCTGATCGGCTGAGGGCTCGTTCACTGGGCGCATGCAACAGCGTTGTATCATGTCTGTTTACAATGTGTATAAACACAATACGGATGTGCAAAGGTCTACATAAGAGGAACCATTTATGCCATGTGACAGATGTTTGAACATGAGGATATTTGGCTCAAAAGCAAACTAGAGATGTTTTCAAATGAAACACTGTCCCCAACAGACAAAAAATAATAATTCCCCACACACGCAACAGCAGTCAGCTGAAAATCCAGTGTTGTCATCAGAGTGCTGTCAGACAGAATGTTAAGCGTGGCAAACAAAGACATCAGTGTCCCTTAAACCATCAGAATCAGCATATTAGGAGGACTTTCCCGACCTCGGTCAATCCAGTTATTGTGCAGGACCAAATGATCCCAATCTGAGTTGCCTGGAATTCTTTGCAGTCCCAGGCAGCAAAAAATGAAAAGTTTACACAATCAACACTTAAGAAAACCAAACACTTTTTGATCCCATTTAAGATGTAGTGTTGATTGTGTTTTAAGTGCCCGTCTGACCCGCCCAGGAAATGCAGAAACCAAATTTAAACATTCCTTCTGTCCAGAGATCCCACTCAAGACGTGCTGCGGTTACATTAAAGTACAATTTAGTGCATTCTTCTCATGCTTATCTTGGTGCTTATAATCAGATGCGAAGTCAATGATCAACAAATGTAAATGAATTAGAAGAAGAAGAAAAAAAATCACTTAAAAATAATTAAACCAGGGTATAAAAAAAAAAAACAACAGTTGATTTGGTGTGGAATGGAGAAAGTTCTACAGTGAACTTCTTTTAGAGTGACCATGTGCTACGCTGGACCTCCACCAAGTCTCCTTCGGAGAAAGAAAACCCCCCTCCTACTCTGCATATACCATGCTTAATTTGTCAGTTTTCCATTTCCTTTTAGATGTTCTGCAGAGTGTGAAATGCTTCACTAATTATCAAGGAAGTTTGGCAGGCGTGGCTTGTTGTTTTAAGAGAGCTGATGGCAAGCCTCACTCATCCCAGCAAAGAAGAAACTGTGCAAACTCCAAATGACAAATAAACCAGACCCCCCCCCCCCCCCCTCACACTGCACAGCTAAAGCGTTCAACAACATACCAAACTGAACCAAAACGAAACATCAGCACTAGCCTTCATTTCCCTTTAAGTCACTTATTAAAGTCGAACCTACCATGGTGTGGGATGACATAGCTTAAACCAAAAGCCTTGAGAATGCAGGAGTTAGACGGCTGGCCGAGGTGAGAGTGGACAGTTATTCTAATCAAGCTAATTCCCCACAAACCCCAAAATGATGTCATTCAGCGTCTGCTCATTAGAGATTCTTGTAGGGAGGCCAAAACTAAGTTTCACTCACTCGTGAATGCAAATACGAACTTGCCTAAGTTTTCCCCTGCTTCAGCTCTGATGAAGATGCACCCTGCGTGAAACTGTGGAAGGTAGAGAACGGGCCTCGCCACAATGACTAATGAATGGATTACATTTGTCATTTTTGTCAGTTTACTGTGTCTCAGCTTGATTCGCCTACATGCAAAAAGACCCGTTCCTCCCCCTCATCTTCCCCAACGCCTAATCTATCATGTGGGATTTTCCCGCAGAGCTTTCCGCCCTGTTTGGTCCCTGATGGGTATCACTCACAAGCCGTTAAGCTTCTGAACAGCTCTCTGGCCTGCACTGCGACTCAGCCTGCAAGGCGAGTGTCTGATCGAAGGCACAAGTGGATCAGGGAGCAGGACAGAGCTCTCCCTTTCTCTTTCAGCCAGTTGCCACCACCAAACCTTCCTGAGCTCTCTTTTGCTTTTTGCAATGAGCATATGAGTTTGCCTGGCCGGTCGGGGCAAAGAGCTCATGCTCTTTAATCCAGCTCAGGTGAGTTTGCAAGAGTAGCAGCAACTCATCATCTAAATATATTATTTTATTTCTTACTGCAAAAAAATCACTGTGGTCAATTCAGAATTTGCTGAAGCCAAAAGTGAACATATTGAAAAATTTAAAATGGTTTGACAAAAATGTAAAAAATTTAGATGTAAACTGTGTTGCTATTTTTTCTCTATTTCTCAGAATTTTTGTGGTCAGTCCATTAACTGAGCCATCACTTCATTTTTCATTTTCTAGATCAGGATCCTCTTTATGAATCCCTGCTGTCTGCCCTGGGTCACGTGCCTCTCCTGAAAAGTTCACGTGTCTCCTGCTAAACGAAAAATGACCCTCCATGGTTACTTTATTTGCCCGTTATCCCTTAATGGAAGCTTTGAAGTATCGAGCCATACAACTGTAAACCATTGTGGTGCTTAATATTTATAAAAACAGGGCCCCAGCTATCTTAATGACCATGAGATTACCGCCAGTTCTGACATTTTCTGCTATGCTCAGTACTGACATTAATGCTCTCCTAGAAGTTTTGTGGGCTTCTGAGCAGCAGAAATATTACAGTCACAGCAGTGCCTTCTCAAAAACAGATTACCTGTCGAACCATTTTAGATCTCTGCGTTTTTTTTCTCCTCAAATAATTTTATTCAAATTGTTATGTTCATAACAAAAACATGTGCAGGTTTATCCACAATAGGTTGCAAAGTATATTTCCATATTTAGCTAATAAAATAATTTACTTAGACCATTTTTTTTCCATCTCTAAAAAATGTTTTGACTTAATTGTGTAACCTGTCCTCTTTGTGAGATTTAATGGACTTCATCTAAATTTAAATGAATGTTTTTTGTCATGTCTCTTTGTGTGAAGGACAATAATTGTGCAAATGTAAATATTGCTAAACAGGACATCTTAAATTCACCAAATTAAGCCACAGGAGAAAATTTTTGTTTTCAAAACTTCTGTTTTGTTATTGTTGTTGAAAAAACTGTCAGCTTATTTCTTACTAATAAGCTGACAGCATACTGTGGGTTGTGCATGTTTGCGCATGTTTATGGGTGCACACAAACATTGTCAAGTCGCCATTAAAAAGGCCGCAGGAAGGGGGGGAAAAAAATGGAGCTTCATAAGTGACAAAGCTGGCTGAGGGGTTTCATCCACACAAACACGCCTGGCTGAGCGCAGAGAATCGCACCCTCTGCTGACAGTGGCGAGGGAGCTGCTGCCTTTCAGGTGCACTTCATCTGGCAGGAGTTTCAGAGGCCGGCCTCCGGAGAAAGAAAACAAACCCTGATATGCTTCCCGAGGACGGCTCCCAGCAAGCCAGCCAGCGGCCTCCAGCCACTCCGGCCCCTCGGACCAGGATGTTTGGGTTAGAAAATGACTTTGCTACTCCCTCAGCCTCTTGCTCTAATTGCCCCAAGGGTAATTACCTTGTCTCCTTTCCACTTAAGAAAAACCAAAAGGCATCGTGTTATTGCACCAAGTAGAAAGTCAAGTTAGCAAAATCAGTAATATTTTCATAGCCATTATTACAGTTAGAATAATAAATGTATTCAATCAGAAAGAGTGGGTGATGCAAATATCAATGAACTACTCAAATAAAGCTTACTGACAACTGGTGGTCTAATAAGGGATCGCCTTACCTCCTCCTGTTTATACAGCAGCTGAAAAAATGACTGAGCAACGACGATAAAATAATCCAGCAGAAAATATTCTGCTAACATAACGTTTCCTCAACTAATCACAATAAAAACAAAATATGCAAAACCACAGTTGTCTGTGTATGATCACTTGAGACGTTTCCTCGAATGGGGGAAAAAAAAGAAAGGGGGGTGGGGGGACAAATGCCTAAATTAAAGTAGATTCTGGATATGACGGGGGGCTATAATCGCATACGCATGAGCGTGTCATTCCGCCTTCCTCAGACCCTGGACTGATAGATTGGTGCAGAGTACAGTTTCTCCCTCGGGTGCGATACATCAGGCTGCAGCGCTCCAAGTACCATTATGAAACACACCCGAGAGTACCGCAATTCAGGAAAGACCAGAACACCAATGGAGCTCTCAGCCCACTGCTTCTTGTGCGGTATAGGCTCAGGCAGAGGAAAGTTTTTGACCAAGTCCCCCCACAAACTTTTATATATCACGTTCAAAATGAGAAAACATGAATACATTTGGATATTTTTTTAAACGTAACTTGAATATGGAAAAAGATATCTGGGGGGGGGGGGGGGGATAAAAACACCTGCTTTCATTCAAAAGCCATAGATTAGAAGCAATGTTGAAAAGAGACTCAGTTTGTGTTGGATTCACAGTCTCTTTTTGAAGATGTGGGCATCAGTGTTTCACTCTAGAAACAGCTGTCAGCCTGCGAGTTCCTCCAAAGCTTGTGGGGGCTTCTTATCGAGAAAGCATCTGTCAGAGCCTGTGATTACAGAGCTGCCCAGCTGAGCGCTGCGCTGTCAGACCGCAGATAACTTAACCTTCCAGCGTCCCGCTTCTCGGCCACTGCTTCTCCCCCTGGATCCGCTTCAAATGCTCCGGCACCCTGTGAGGTCTCCGTTCTACTGAGCGCATCCCAGCGTGATCTCTTGTTTTAAAACGTGCACAGACCGAAGAAACAGAAAATTCTGCGTCGCATCTGAGTCATGATTTGGATCTCCGTGCGGGATGAAACAATGCCGAGAATCACGGTGCTGAATGAAAGCTTGGAAGCCACTCAGAACAAACCAAGGCAGCGTCTGCTGGTAATGTTAACATTTCCAACGGTACCTGAACAAACACAGATGTGATGGGATTATCTCATTTTGTCAGGGTTGGTTGTCGTGGAGAAATCTGCTCAGAGTGTTGCTGGAAAAAGAACCAACATAACTGTCTATAATAAAAGGAGATTAAAAAGGGGCAACTATGGCTCTCTTCTGCCCTCTAGTAACCCAGTTTCATATTCATAAAATATCTGGATCAAATTCACCTCTGAGAGGGCTCAACATCTGAATCCTCCTTAAACAGCTGTGCTGCAAATTAATGCTCAAATTTAAAAGGCCTGTTTTTTTTTGTTCCCCTTATTTGCACAGATGTTTTAGTCTCTCCGTCTTTTTATCAGAAATCAAAACCAGACTAATTTAGAACACGCTGCGTTGTCCTTAGGGTCGCAGCCTTTCCAACAGATGAACATTAACACGCTAACACAATTCTCTCCGCAACAACCTGGCAGCTTCTTTTAAATCTCCCTGCCCTGCTCTGATTTCAAACTAATTGAGGAGAACTGGTGCATACCTCTCACCGTTCTCTAAGAAACTCTTTCCAGACGGTGACATTTATGTCCTCTTTGATTTCACTGCAGGACTCTTTGATTTCAAAATGATAATGAAATGGTAAACACATTCCAAACATGACCTTTTCTTCAGTTTTGTTTCTCATTATCAAATTTTTTCCTCATCCTCTGCCAGCGTCCCTCTCTTAAGTATGTCATCCTCCAACCGCTCAAGATCAGAAATAATACAAAGTGTCTATAAATTTGAGCTTCCCTAATTAAAGCCTTACTCCTGGGCATGAAGCAGGCACAGTATTTATTCTCTGAAATGACACAAATTGGCCCATGAGCAAAACAAATTACATTATGATTACTGCACTGGCCCAAATGCTCTTCATCTTGATAGAGTTAGCCCAAAGAGGGTAAGCCTGTCTCCCAACTATAGGGCTAAAAGGGGAGGGAAAAACAAAAAAAGACAGTTTTTGGCTGAGGCTTACTGTAAAAACCTGTGTTGTAAATTTCCAGCTCATCCAGAGAATCACAGGGCACACACAAAACGCATTCTTACACACACACACACACACACATACATACGCGCATGGAAAGACAGGCATGTAATTCGGGGGTTTTAGTTTGTCCGGTTTTGTTTTTGTTTTTTTGACAGTACTTATTATGTTTATTTATATGTCAGTGCTTGCAGCGGGAGCATAAAGGGCTTGTAATTACTGTATCTGAAGTCTTGTATCAGACTCAGTTGAAATAACATGAGGTTTGACATGGTCTATGGCCTTGCCGTTTTTTTTTTTTCTTTTTTTCTTGAGAAAACCTTAACACAAAATAAAAACTATTCAAGAAGAGATCAAAACCTGTTAGGTCTGGAAGGGGAAAAAAGTATTAGGCATGCACCCAGTGGTTACTTGTACCGCTATAGGGAAAAAGGCCTGCATGTCTGACCTGCTACCAACTGTGGCTACGAGTTACAGGGCAGGAGGTTAAATGCCCAATTCAAAGCTTTTCAACACACGTCAGAGTTCATGAGTAACAAAGTGTTAGAGAATAAACAGAGGGCGTGTTGTGGCTGTTAAGTAACTAAGTTGAAATTTAGGGGGAAGAAATGACGTTCTTTTGTTTGTATTTACCCGTATTTGCTGCGATTTGAAGGCTTTTAAAGGCTCATCATGGATGGAGGGGCGACGGACGGCGGCTCTGCTGAGGTACAGCAAAACTCGTAAGCACAGCAACAAAAACATAACCACACACAGATCCACGCAGGTATGCAAAAGCATTTCCACCCCACAAGCCCCGCACACATGCATTCATGTCCGTTTTCCTGGCACATCCGTCCCACTCCGATGCACAGACGCAAACAAACCAACACATGCTCTTTGACCATTCCGTGGCATGAAGACACGCCCACACGGCCATTTCCTTTTGCACAAATACATATTCCAGATGCATGCAAACATCAGGCGTGTGCACACCTTCGCACGGTGCACTCTCACAACTATAGGCTTCCATGTTTTTGCTCTGTTTTTTCCCCCTTCACTACTTAATCTACGTGCTCAATTAAGCATAGCTCGTTGAGCTGATTTCCCTCCCACTTTTATTATTGTTGCCATGTGCCATACAGTGTTTGCCTTCACTTTTCGTCTGCCATGGAATTTCTGAGTGATGTCTCGTTTCCATCTGTCTCATTGAGCATGCTGCTTCGTCTGCTCGTGGTAATGACTCGTCCCGCAGGCCGCCCGAAATTGTTTAAGTGTCACCAGGAGAAAGGTGCAGAAGGCCGTTGTGATCTCCCCACTGGCAGAATGAAATCATGCCACGATGTGATAACAGAGGCTACTTTTTGCACCACAATCTAAAACTCAACCCGCTGAGCTTTCTGCTGTGCAGTGCCCTGGTTTTAATAACTGGTACTTCAGAGTAGGAGCCAATGATCCAGAGAAAGCCTCCCACGTTGAGCAATCATAATTATCCAAAGGAATCTGCTCTTACCATAACTGTATAATTATTATTATTACAAGAAATTGCATGTATGAAAAATGCATTGTGTGTGTCGCCCCCTCCATGAGATTAATAAGAGACTGAGCTTTCAATTACAAACACACAAATGCCTCATCATCACTGTTTATGCCGGCTGCAACTGGATATACTTATCTTATTGGAATGGCCACATCCTACATCACTGCCAGATTAATATCTTTCAAATAAACCATTATATAGCTTCAGCAGATTTCCATTTATAAAGCCCAGTATCCCATAATGTGATTAGGAGTGTAAGTGTTTCATGTGCATTAATCTATTCTGACTACTGGAGTGTCATGGATGGCTCCCTTTTCCCTTGATCTACTCTGTACCTCCTCTGCATTCACAAATTTGGCCCCAAAATTCAACCTGCTTTGTTTGGTTGCATTTATTCTACACTTGTTATGCACTTTGCTACACAGTTTTAAAAAATACTTCTAAACAATTTAAGCTAGACTTTTTTTTTCATGATTACTCCAGTAAAAGAATTTTGCTTTTTTCCCCCTTTTTAAAAAAAAGAAAACTCCCCAGGCTAGCCTTGTGCCTGACTTTGAGAGTGCAAATTTACACAAAAAAAAAAATTAATTAAAAAAAACATATATTCGTTTTGGAACAAAGGAGCAAATTTCCACTATTTTCTTAATTTTTAATGCACAAACCTCCCCTCAGTTTTACTGCTGGGGTTGATCAAGTGCCTACCTACTGAGTACAACATTAAAATACTTAATGTTGGATAATAACAATCCATTTATACCATTTGCTTTGGCGAGCATATTTACAATACCCAATTTGCCTATTATGAATCCATAATTAGAGATTCTCTGAACATTTGTGAGCTCATACGCCTTTTACCGGCATTGGATGTGACATTAAACGCCTCTGACGGTGTAATAACAGCCTGTGGGCCGTCACCGGAGCGGGCTATCCCGCTGCAGGCCAACCCAAGCGAACCGGGGAGGACCCGCGAGGCTCCCTGCAGCGCGCGGGCAACCCTCAATATCCGGATCAAGTGAAGCCGTGCGCGTGTCCGTTTGAGCTCGGGCTGCTATTGCGCGTAACTTCTTGTCTGACTCGTTTCATGCACAAGCCACCAGAACGATAACAACGAACAGCCCCCCCCTCCAAGTCTGGGCCTCCGCCGCTGGACCGTTTTCATCAATCGTGTCATTAGGATAAGGTCGCGCGCGCAGAGGGAGCTCGTCCATCTCTGACCGTTCTGTCTGTCCACACCCACGGAGCGCGCACGGTGCGTGCTGTGCTCAGCAACCTTTTGGAGCGTCTCCAAAATATCCAGACATGTACCTACATCACTGTGAACGCGCTCCGTTTTCCTTTGCGTTCAAAAGACATTACTACTTATTATTACTACTTAGTTCGGCTACTTTTCCGGATCTACAGTTGAACATATGCAAACACCGTTTCAGGAGACAAGAGTGATACTGAAAAAGATCTCAGATATACTTAGAGTACTTAATTAAAGTAAATATATATATATATATATATATATGCACATTTTTCTGTGGCATAATTAAGGATTTAATTACATTTGTATTACAACAAAAGTTGTGGACAACCAGAGTGGAACAGGGTTAGTTCATATATACGCTGATCCAAGATCAGTGGCCCAGGCTTTTGTGCCTGCATAATTAAGCAGTGTTTCATAAAAAAAATATCTTGGAATATAAGATACAGAGGACCTCATAATAATAAAATAATAATTTGCCTGTAACATTTATTTCACAGACGTTACGCAGCAGCATGTTTCATTCAGAACTTTTAAACACCGTTTCGCGTCTTGGATGCATTTGCATTGCATTAATTCTGCTCCTTAACATCACGGCTGCTCCTATCCACATCATTTCTTGTGGGATCATTCACATTTAGCATGGAAGGTAATTAGTTAACGGAGATAATACATCTTCTCTGTTTACTTTAGGATTGATTTCGCGTGTTGCACGGCCTCCTCTTTAAATGAGGGATTGCTTTAATTTTAGCCTGCGCACCCTGCAGCGCTCACCTTTTTCTACTAAAAACACAGGGGGAAAGTCACTCCAAATGATGTCTATCGAGAACAGCGCGTTTTGTCTCGACTTTGGGAGTTTAAGAGGAGCTGCGCTGATGATAAATCCCGGTCTAGTTGGAGGACAGACGTGTAGAGAACAAAAGACACATGTGTCCGGTTAAGTAGCCATCCTTCAGCACTGCCATGGCTCATTTTAAACAAGCCATCCACAACCCCATCTGCGGACATCTGTCTGTCAAGGATGGAACAAAAAAAATGTAGAGGGGCGTTATTTAATGCGAGCCAAAGAACACATTAAATATGAGGCATGGGAGCCTCTGTGTGCCCTAGACGGAGACAAAAAAGATGGGAGGCAGAAGGAGCTGATTTAGAGGAGCAGCCCCATCCAGAATCAACATTACTTCAAAGATGAGGTCATCTAAACATCTGTCTACAACATGTCCGCCAGGAGTTCAATCAAAGCCCCCTCCGAAACGTGTACAATTGTTTCTGGAAATAAATATTAGACCTAATTCGGCTGTGATTGGTGCAGCCGCTGGGGAATTGCGGAGAGAAAAAAGCATCCATCGAAATTGCGGTCTCCTTCAGCGCGTGACCCCCCGCAAGCGCACAGGCACGCACGCACGCACACCGGACACTATATCTTACTTCTATTTATTTGATTCCCTCTCACCTCTGTTCCCCCTCTCCTTCATTAGGGCTTAAAGAATTTATTTGTTCTTCGCCGACTGATTTCAAGTCTAGTGTTTAAAACCAATTAAGGAAAGGAGCCGGGCTCTGACATGCTGGGGGGGGGGGGGGGGGGGGGGGTGCCTGTCTCATGTCGTCACAGTCCATTTGCTGGGGACGGATCGATTTACTCATGGAGTTTTTAAAAAGCATCTAGCAAGGAAATAACAAAGGACTTAGGGGGGAAAAAAACGTTACAACCCAGTCCATGCAACTAAACAGAGGAGCTATTTCCAAATGGGCTGCTTACGGTATTTAAGAGGGATTAGTTACCCTTCATGGTTTTTAAAAACATTTGTGCACTCTTTCGTTTTTAAATTAACATTTTACGTTATATATAATCCTCAAACCCCTTTTTATTTGTCCTTTTTTTAATAGAAGAAATACCTCCGAGACGAAGTTTTTAATCGATCTCCATATCCGAAAGAAATGAACCTACAGAGAGCTTTAAAAAGCGGCACACGCCTTTACCATAACCACATTCAGCATACATCTACTGCCACCCTGTGGACAAGATATGCATTGCATAAATTGGCACTGTGGAATTAAACAGACGGAATCAAAGTTCTCTAACAGCTTAACACAGTCAAATTTGTTTTTGTTTTAATTCTGCCGAGGTTAAAAAAGGTTTTAAGAAAAGAAAAGGAAGAAGCTTGGGTTGCCCATTTTGTAGGATAATCAGTGTCTTGTTAAGCTCTGCAAACAAATGTCACTTTCACATAATAGGCACATTTTTCCAACCTTTGCTGACCTGAAATAAAGCAACCCTCACTTTGAGCCCAACCTGACCAAAAAGAAAAGAACCCCAGAGCTCAGCATGGAGCCTGAAGCTTTCAACAGGCACAAAGTCAAAAACGTGCGATCAGATTACTTAGCAGAGAGCCGAATGCCACTTTCTCCACCTAAATCACATTTAACATAAGCCCTGTGACCAGGCGGCACATAAATTATCTCTCCCCGTCCTTGTTAACAGAAAATCAAGATGAAGAGGTGGGAGGTGGATGTGGGGAGAAACAGTGAACTCATTCTGCTCAGGTATAACCCTTTGTCCACTGTGAGCCCCTACTATTTGCAGTGAAGACAGATGAGAAAAGCTCAGCCTCGGGATGAGAGTTCAGGACAGCAGCTTGTCAGACCCCAGAGACTTGTGAGGTGACAACAAGATGGGACCATAAACTTTATATATGATGTTTTGGTGAGACAAGCAACACTAAAAATAAAGACACCAAGCGTTAAAAACATAAGCTGTGTTAAAAAACCTGTGTAATATCCAAATGTCATTTTTACTGTATATTTATGTAAAATCAGGAGAGAACAGGGTGTATTTGTTTGTAATTTCTAAACATTAGGTCTTAAAAATAAAAGATAACATTTTCAACACGTTCTGCTCAGTGACTACAAAAATGACCGATCAGAACACAAATACGCACCAGCAGCAACCAAGTCAGCCAGTGAAAAACCCAGAAAGGCCAAGCTACTGTGTGCCGCAACCCAAACCCACTAAGAGAGATTCGATTTGTGGAAAAAGAGAAACATGCCCCAGCACAGGCATAAAGAAAACAGAAAATAATAAACGGAAAAAACATATTACATAATGTCTATCAATCTATACAGAATACTCAACATTATTGTAACAGGTTCCTACAAACTAACTACTTTTCTCCTTTTACGCTATATTTTAGGTTGGGGTGCTATAATATTAATCTGACGGAGGGAAGAAGGTAATAAGGTTTTCTTTGGAAAGATTATTGTAAGGTATAGCAAAGACTAATGACTGTTCACCTTTTGGATAGGCTCATTCATGTTGTATCAGGCACGGTGTTGTGTGAGAAATAGATTAATAAAATGAATGAACGTTGATTGGGTGCGGACTGACTTCAGTATCTGCAGAGGGCTCACCTGTTCCCCTAATTTTTTATGTCACACAATTTCTACATTTAATCTGATGGCATGCACTGACAAATCTGTGGTGGTCTATGTGGTTCAAATAATTACCTGGACTAGGGGCATCAGTCACTGTCACACCATAAAATACTTCCCCAACTCCACTTAAGCTTTCCTGAAGAGTGTAATATTTTGGGGAAAAAATTGTCAACACTATAATAACCATGAATAAAAATTTAGAAACTGGTTGAAGGGAATTCCCACAAGTCCTTGGCAAGTTATCCACGGTTACGCACACACGCATGCGCAAAGCTAACTTCCTAAACGGGCGCTTCTCCAGCAGAACTCACTGCAACGGGTGGGAACCATCTTGGTGAGATCCTCAAAATCTTTGGTAGGGTGATCTTAGTGTCTTTATTTTTTCAGCTGTTGTTGCACGCTACTGGACGTCAAAGTTCAACCGTATTTGCCCCGTTTTACTTAAAGTTCAAATAGAAAGAAATGTACTTTAAAGTATCTACTAACGTGCAACTATAGGCTATTATTTTAGAATATTTACGTAATTGGGATAAAACAATAGAGGAAGTGGATAAATAGAGAACTTACCCGCGGATCCACCGGCAATAATCTGGTGGGAGGCTTCTCGGAGCAGACTCTGTTGCTTCTCGGCTGTCATTTTAAACTTCAAAGTGCCCTACCGAAGCAAACGCAACAGCAGACTTGTAAACACAACGGCATAAGGTGAAGCGTGTTAACGACGTGCTTCGGCTCCACAAACCTGCTCGCCCCTTGCTGTGACGGTGTTCTGTTGAAAGTTGTGTCGTGGGCTCAAAGTTTGCAGCAGCTGCAGCACGCGCAGCTCAGGGTCGCGGCGATACGTCTCCGCGTGCCCACCGGCTAAGCTAGGCTAAGCTAACCACTACCTCCGCCGGGCTGCCGGTTTAAATTTGCCCTCATATGGCCTCGCGTTACATATGTGAAATGTCCCAATATTTTAAGGGAAAACAAGTATAACCACAGTTGCTTGGTCAGGAATATATTAAAAGCAAATTAAGTTATTTAACACGTACATTTTAATTAAACCACAAAGCTTGTGTTAATCGTAATCTATTGCCTTTATAATAAATATTTATTCCTCAAATGGATTTAAGAGAAAAACATGTTTTACTCATCAGCAGTGCCAAGCTGGCGTGTAGTGAAATAGTACAGTGACAGGAATATTTGTTTAAGATTTACTTTAAAGTCCCATTCTCAAATTAGACTTCACGTCCAGCGTCACAGAGCTAATGTGCTCATATATCTGAAGCTTGTAAATGGAATCAACTCTTCGTCTGCAGCAGAGGGAACTCTCGGTCTTTCATTCCAGGGGATGTCCTCCTGAGGCTGTTTCATCACAGGAACAGTTTTTTTTTTTAGTGCATTTGGATAAAGTGGACTGGTCTTCATGTTAGCAAGCAACCCAGTGTTGGATTTTAGTTTGTCTAGTCTTAATTGAGCAGCTCTGGTACAGCTCTTGCCAAACAGTTGTTTGTCATGCCAAAACCTTTTAAATAAATAAATAAAAACATTAAGGTAAAAAAAAAAACTGTATGAGAAAAGGCCATCAGTGTCCAAAGCCCTCACTTGAGCCAACTGACAAATATTAAAAATGTGTTACTTCCATATTATATTTCCATCTTTACAAATATTGGTCCACGGAATAGTTTGTTTTTTTTTAGTCGCGTCTAATACGTATTATACAGTAAGCACTAAAACATTAAAATTGAACCTACAACATGAGTAAAATGCTGAATATTTAGAAAGACTTAATACATGTAGAAACACCAGCATTTTGTGTACACGTGAATTGTTACTTTCCACAAATTCCAGCACAGACTTAAATGTTCAAGTAGATTGTTAGATGACATGCTGTGTAAACAGTAGAAATTCAAAATGTTTGAGAAGCTACAGACTTAAAATGTCAACCTTTGTTTTTTTGTGTTTTCGAAGAATGAAATAGTTAACCAAGACAGTCGAGAAATGATTAGAAAAATGGCCTTAAGCTAAGACGAAGCACATGCTGGAACGTCTCATTAGGGTTGATTTGCAACAGGTGAACAACTTAATTTGGTGGAAAGAGCATCCCATCAAGGCAGTCACAATTAAAATGTCAGACTGGGCTCTGTAAAAATGACACCTGTTAATAATTACTAAATTATCTTTAATTATAGAAGACAACTGTCTGATTCAGCCTATCATGATTCAGCACCTTTATCTGCAGCACGGAAACACGGCAATGAAAAAATTATGCTTAATGGTCTCAGCTGTAACAAAATGTCTTTTTTTTTAAATGTTTTAAACCAGATTTGTGTCCCTAAATATACATTGAATGAGATATTATTAAATCTTACAACATATGACTTAATGGTTCTACACCACCATGCTCTGAACTTTTGAATTCAACACGATTAAAACTACTATGGAGCCCTTATCGTGGCCGGCTCCATACTGCTGTGTGGAAACAGAGGGGAGAAAAAAAACGTTCTACGTCGATGGGTAATGAAGGCACGCAGAAAGTCCGCACTGAGCCCTGTAACGAGTGCTTTGTTTTTGTGCGACTGCAGCCACGGAACAACAAGAGCTTTAGACAAGCTATAAAAACCTGGGATTTACAGCATATATTTGGCAAGAAAATGCCATTAACCATTTTGACCCTCTTGGATAAGAAAAAGCAGAACAGCTTCCACCCGTTCAACCCCAGCTCCAGTAAAACATGTATACACTGAAAGCAGTGTACACCAGCACAGAGGGGAACTATTTAGGTTATGTACAGGTCCAATAAGGAGGGGGAAAAAAGCTTTTGTGACAAAATGTGTAAAAGCAGTGCTACTCTTTCCCCAACAGGAACTTTGCTACTATTGTGTGAGATGCCCGTCTCCTGAATTAATCCTGCAGTGCTTACAGCCAAAGGTGGTTCATGTCCGGGAAAAAGCAATGGAAGTTTTGTTCCAGCAAGAGAAAAATAAAAAGGCCAAGAAAATGAGCGATGCCTTATAAACATGCTATATAGTTCTACATACTGCCAAATAAGAAAGGGAGAGACATAACAAAACCAATGAAATTCTAAATAAGGACAAGTTAAATATGTCTAATGATGCAACTCATGTCTACACAGCTACATGTAAAAACAAATATCATTAGTGGGTAACATCTTAAAAATATACTAAACATTACTTTTGACCAACAATTAGATACTGGCAAACATGCAGTTGACCACAAAGTAATAAGAAGACGAAGGTGAAGAAAATAAAAGAAAGGATTGTACCATTTATTTTATTATAACACACACATCATTTAAACATTCTAGGACAGTATCTGAACAAACACACCTCTCTTAAATTACTCACTAAGCAGGCTTTCAAATGAAAACCTGACATTTATGGAGAACACTTCACTGTCCGCAACAGCCCCAGAAATGTTAAGGAGAAAATAAATAACTAATATGAAAACAAATGAGACAGTGGTTTTTCCATAGCAGTTCAAGTCATTCAAACATTTTGGTAGCTCTTTTTGAAAAATATCTGGAAATTCAAAACACTGAGTGGTATTATGTGGAATGACAGAAATATGACAGTCCTATTTCACAGATGTTGTATACATACAGTACACCTTTCAATATTTTTAATCCCTTTTGTATTATTGTCTTCCCAAGGAAAATTTGATCATCAGGAAGCTAAACTGTAGACATACTTTGCTATGTGTTATATTTGTATTTTCTGACGAGCTAAATTTAAAACAGAAAAATGATTTAGATATTTACTGAAAACAAGCCCATGAGAATTCATGAAGAACGCTGAAGTGTTTTACAGTGTTATTACCAAATATTTTAACCAGTATTTATTATAGTTCGATATATCTGAAAATGTATCATAAGGATTTGGAGGGTGGAGATGGTTCTCAAATTGCAAGTTGGAACTCTTTTACACTGAATTTTTACTCACATCAAACATAAATTAGCTAATAATATAGTACCTAGACTTGATGTTTTATATCCCAACGTGGAAAGTCTGACTTCATCTTAATGGTCTCTTTTCAACCAATCCAAAATCAGCCGTTTAGACTTTCCATTTGTCAATAAATGCATCGATGGAAGTGAAGCAATGACAACCAACACAAGAACTGATATTGGTGAAATGTTGCTAATAAAAAAGTTCTTAATTTCAGCTGCTAAAAAAACAAAACTACAAAACCATGCATAAAAGAAAGGTTACAAAGAACATAAAACTGATACGCGAGAACTTACAATGCGAGTTGTCAATATTTCTGTTAAATGATAAGCGGACATTCTGTGGTGCCAGTTTTATCAAGTTGAGCTGTTCAACATGACTCAGGATGAGGCTGAGTCTAAAACAGAGCGGTAGCTTACCAGATGTCCATCTACCAAATGCAGGCGAGAGAAGAAGAAGTATTTGAGAAGAAAACTGCCAGTCAAATGAGTTGTTTGAGCTCTCTGCCTATTTATCGTACCGTGCCAACATGATCTGAGAAACACAGAGCTCGGCTGCCCTAACAACAATCAGACCCCCCGAGGCCTGAGCGAGCAGCATGGAGTAGTGTGGGTCATCCCGCACTGCTAAAATAATCCGGTTTAATAGAGGTTTAAACAACTAAAAGCTCAAATATCTGTTATTTGGACCAAAGCATGTCTGATATTGCTTCAGCTGTATAATTATTACATAATTGATTAATTAGCCACTGTTTTCAATTAACTAATGTTTTTTCCCCTCTTTTTTTCCTTAATAGCATTTACACTTTTTTCCTGCATTTCTATTCAACTTTCAAGATGAAGAGCCTCGCTTTGTATTTCCATGTAGAGATGTACAATTAAGGCATTCCAACCTTGCCTTTAGCGTTAGCTTCAACTTGAAACACCTTGAATAAAAATAATAAAATACTACAACCTACTAGTGTTGGCAACAACGTCATCTTCGCCAAATAAACACAATTTGCATTGCTAACCATTATAAATTCAGCTTTATTTAAACTCACCTACCTCACCTGGGGACCACGTTTGTTGCCTGGAACCTGCGCTACTGTTATGCTATGCTAGCTCGGCCTTAGACTGTTGGAATTTATCCCATGGCTTTGGACACTATTTGATGTACTCTCCCCCTCTCTCTTATTTGTGCATTTCTCCTTCCTCTGTACACCACCATAAATCTCTGCCTTCAAACAAGAGCGCTTCTCCTCTACGTCACGCAACCAGAAGGCCGTACCGGAAGTCATACTTTAAAGGAAACGCCGATTGTTCACATTTTTGGGTATATTGACTCAAACCATTATTCGTTTCCATGCTGCTCAGATTCATTTCAGACCGCAAAGAATTCTATCTACTTAAGAATAAGGCATGACACATAATCTTTTAAGGGTTTTGAAGGGTCAACTTCAAGTCTGTAAACCTGTTATGGAATTTTCTGACATTTGATGGATAAAATAATTTGTGAATTAATAAAAAACATTAGTTTGTTAGTTGTTTAACTAAATTACAATAGTATAATATTCAGACTATGTCACAGTAAGACATTACATTTATCGAATCCAACACATTTGCCCCTTTCTAACTCTGGTATCATACATTGATGATTGTTTCTTTGTCGGTTATGATAAATTCATTATGAAAAACTACTGTAGCACACATCTGAGGTTTGTGACTATGGAGATATTTCTCTAAAGAAAAGAAAATAAAGACCCAACACCAACAAATAAACATGACTTGAAAATCTCCTATTTTCAAATGAATGGTCTAAGAAGGCAGAGTCTGCCTTTTCTAATGGTCTGCTTTTATACTTGGAAAAAAACAAAAGTAAATCTCTGAGTACCTGAACTGTAAAACTTAAGAAAATAAAACCGATGTGCAACCCAGAGCACGTCAGGTGAATGCAGATTAACAGTAACCGCTGTGTGGAAGCCTCTAGGTTGGTGTTCTTCACAGTAGTGTGGGGCCTTTAGTGGTGTAATTCATGGTGGGGAAGTGTCTGCTGTCTACATCCCAATGGCCTTGCGGCTGATGGGAGGCAGATGGGAGAGTGGGGTTCCAGTGGTTAATGTAGCTGGCCATGAGCAGAGTCAGCTCCAGTATCTGAGATATGAGCAAAACGAGGGGGATCAGGGTAGGCTTGATGGCTTTAACATTTTGATATGAATGCATTTCATTTGAGTCCAGGGAGCTGGGAACTCTCATTTGCTTTAACAAAATGTGAAAACCTGAAAAACTCAAATGATTTGTGATAAAGAATTAAGTTACCTCCCTTAAGTAGGAACACAAACCTGTTTTAAGGCTCAAATGAGATTCAACACATGACATATGAGAAAATCTGCTTTTGTCATTAAAGTTGTGTAAAAGTGGGTGTAAATAGCGACTGCAGTTTTCTTCCTTTATCCATATGCATTTCATATGCTTAAATACTCAATCCATGCATCCACCTTTACCCACTTTTTCTCTTACAGCTAAAGCCTGAATCAGAAACCTTAAAAATCTTTAAATCTTTAAAAAGCCCTCAGACTAACTCAATCTTTCATGTATTTTCTATTCATAATTATATCCACAGACACATTCCACCTGAAACTTTCAACTGTAAAATGTAAGAATAGCTGCTTTAAATCATTCAAGATGACGTGACAACTTGAGATGAATCGGCTTGCGTGAGAAATTCCTCCAAATCTGACTAAACATTGGCTCAGATGCACACAGGATGCTCACCTTGGGTTTAGTTATGGAAAAGATCAGCTTCTCCACACTCTTCTTCCCAGCTGCGGGCTCCCTCTGCTGGCTTGTGACCACCATGAAATCATCACCACAACCACCAAAGGTGATGACCGACTGGTAGGAATACGTGACCAAGGTGTGCTGAGAAATCAAAGCGGTACGAGTGTGAGATTTCAGAGGCTGGCAGAAACATGGAGTGGCCCCAGCTTTTATTTCTGATCCTGGAACAGCACGGGGATCATTTTGGTGTGTACTTTTCTGAGCGGTAAACTGAATGTAATGATGAGTGACAGAGTTTCCACTTCATTTCTCTCGCTTACATTCTGAAAACAAATGAGCAGCGTTGCTGGCCAGACCAGAGAATGAAATGGATCAAAGACGGGCTCCCGAAAATTACAGAGCTCGTGTTAGCATAGCGTACATGTCTGTCAGGGTCAAATATGTCAGCTTTGAGGCAGGCCATTTTGTTTTCCTTTGAGTTTCTCGATCTTGAAACACCACAGAATAAAAATAATCCCAGACCAGTGGGGCTGGACAGCTCTGCAGCTGTGGTCAACCGGGCAGAGCGATGCAATTGGTAAAACCAACCTAGTTTTTTCAGCTTTGAAATAAAACTGCTTGAAATACCCAGTAGTAGCGATTTTTTAAATTCTAAATAAACCAAATGTTGTTCCCATTTTCCACCTTCTACACGGTTTTAAACTCACCATAGTGTTGTCCAGGACACACAATCCGTCCTCGCAGACTGCGAGCCAGACCTGGCTCTGCTCAACAGGAGAGGGCGGGACAGGCTGTGGAAACAAACAGTCTTTTTCAGATGTTTTCATTCTTCTGATTCAAACTGCCCCAGTGTTAGGATTCAAGCCAAATGGAATAAATTTTATATTCCATGATTAGGTGCAATTTACTCTCCTCTGAAGGCAACAAGTTGGTCTTGGTGTGGACAGTCTTTCATCGAGAGTTTCTTTTTACCTTGGCACTGATGAGCTTGGCTCCAAACAGGGGCCATTTCCGAGCCACTGTTAGGTATATTCTCACACACTCGGACCCACTGCACCCACGAAGCATTGACCACTTACTGGACAAACGCTCAGTCAGATCTCTGGAGAGAAGAGAACGAATAGTGGTTGAAATGCCTTTTATCATAATCAGTTTTATCTAACTGCGATCAGACAAAAAGATCAAATCCACACTAGGTAAAAATAAAACCATAGCCCTAAAAAAAAAAAGAAACGTTTGAGGAAAATATGGAGGGACTTTTCTATTAAAACTTATGCTCAGTGTCTGTATTACCTGAGCTGCTCTGAGCTGCAGTCCTGTTTGTAGCGTTTGGGATAGAAGCGCTCTAAGGCTTGCAGGAGAAGCAGTCGTGATTTAGACTGAGGAGAGCCGGTTGGGGAGGAGACACCTGATCGCTCCAAATCACCATGTTCAACCTGGAGGAAGGAAAACAAGATATTGTGCATTTTACTCTGGTTTCCGAGGAGTGTCCTCACAGAGGCGTATGTGTGACCTGCTTTGTTTGGCAGAATCAGGATCAGAGATAACAAACAGCCACACAAAACCGATAATTTAAAATATGTATGAAAATTGTACAGAATTGCAATCATTCCTTTTCCAAAAATGGAATGAGTCCGAGATGGAGGTCAGAGGTCTACCAAGTCCAAGACCCAGTAAAGTCTGTAACGTGCATACTCCATTCTCAAAATGCAAGAATCTGATTCTGTGTCACATGACTCAAGGCTTAAGCAACACTGAGAAGGGATATAGATAAAGAAAAAGTATTATAGTAATAGTAACATAGCGATTATGTAACAGTCAGCATTTTTATTCTGTAAATTTTTTTATTTTCTAGACTGTATAAAAAAAGGACAGATTCAAAAATGGTTTTAAAACAACCTGATGTTAACTTAGACACGGGACTGAATGAAAAGAAAAAATATTTTGATTTCCGGATGTCGTGTTAACCGACCTGTGCCATGAGGGCCGCCACTTCCAGAGCCAGCTCTTTGTTCACAGGGAAGTGGCCCTGCATTACTTCATCATTTACTTGGTAGGCCAACAGGAGGCGCTCTCGCTCTGTCTCCCCTTTTACCTGAGACCTAAAACACAGTCTGCAAATGCAGGCAAGGAAAAAGTGATCAGTGAACCGATTTCCAATGTGCAAAACTATTTTGAAAATGCATCTTTCCTCATGAAAATTGGCCTTCTAACCACTGTTATAAGGTCTTTGAAAGTGACGTCTTTCAGGGTGAAGATGTGGACATGGAAACCTGGCAATTTCCAGGTTTTGGCATCACAAGAGTGCACTTGGTTGTCTTCAGTTTATATGGAGTGGTGTGGTTTATTTAAAAAAGCTCTCTCTTTAAACACATCTTTATGGCCACGTCATAAAACATGCTGCTGCTGATGTGGGCCATCTTTAAATATCGGGCATTGAAATCATACCTGTTTTTGTATGTTAGCCGAACAATTCGCGTCCCCTCATTTTTCCCTGGATGAAGCTCCTTTAGAGCCTGCTCCCACTTGGAAATGACATCACAGATCTGGGAAAGTGGATAAAAAGTCAGAACACACGTTCTTCCCCCACCCAATTACCTCTAACTAGGTTGTTTTAGAAAAAAGAAAAGAAAAGAAAACTGTTTGTGTTGAATTGTCCTTTGGGTCTTGTTAAAGATGATCATGGAAATCTAGAGCTGGAAAAGCTACTCCTTCTATTACTGTGTAGAATTTAATCACAGTGACTTTGATAGTCACTTGATTGTCAGATAATATCGTTTCTGAATTGTCAGTGGACATATTTTTGCCTAACAACACAAACGAGCCCCCGGTGGTGTGCAGTGCCTTTAATGAACTCACACATCCCGAGTGACCCACAGGCCTACCTTGGCTGATGGCTGCAGGCAGTGCTCCAGGTCTTTGCCTGAAGGGTCATCAGTGAAGAGGGCAAAACCAGTCAGCTGCGTCTTTCTCATGCCGATCCGCTGGTTCAGTGTGTTGAGGAACTCATCCACTGTAGTTGAGCCATCAAAGCCCACCACCTACATGAGCAATCAGAAGTTTAGATTGTGGGATGCTTGTGAGCATGTAGTAAAAAAAAAAAAGGTTTTAAAGAACTCACAAATCTCTTTTTGGTATTTACTCCTTGTTGAGTAAAATAAAGCCAATCATAAATCGGTAAATGTGTATCGGTATCAATGGAATCCATTTTTTTAACTGTTAAAAACATCCACAGCAAATAGGAACTGCATACATGTGCATTGTGAGATCTTGCTTTCCTCCAGAGAATTTAAGGTTAAAAGTAAAAAAAAACATCTGTACCCTTAAGATAACATTAAAATGTAATTGTACGGTCAGTGCAGCTTAAGAAAGAATCGTGTTGTCACAGCATGGCAGAATGATTGCTGTGAACACCTCATGACTACACTTTTGATCACACTCTTTTGAAACCATGATTTACCTGGTAGGTGTTGTTCATGAAGTGAACTGGGATGCTGAACGGCAGTGAATGGTGGTAGGGGTTCCTGAGCAAGATGGAAACTATCTCCATCCGGGAAGGTTTGGCTTCCCGCTCCCCATTTTGTAAGGTTCGCTCCAGAGATCTCTGACAGTATATCGCATACTTCCCCACCTCACTCCTGTGGTGGGGAGAACAAATAGACATGTTAGAAATGCCTAGAGCATGGAGTGGGAACTGGTCTGAGTTGTATTTAAGCTCCACTCAGAGATCAGGGCTACTTCACCTGGGGTCCGCATTGTGCTGCAGGTACTGTCTTAGGTACCACAGGAAATGCTGCTGAGGGAGGAACAGCGCCACACACAGAGAAAGAAGCTGCCAGCACTACATCAGAGAGAGGAAACCAACCTTAGATGAGCCTTCACCAACATGACAGCTGTTATTAGTCTTTATTTACTGGAACTGTTTAGTTATGACTGTGCATCTTGCTGACCTGAGTGATGGGGTAGTTTTGTGGCGTCCTGCGATTGGTCTGTTTAATCAGCTGGCAGTATATTTCGTTCTGCAGCTCCGGGTGGGTCAGGCATACTTGCAGGGCATTTTGAGCCAAAGAGGTGTGGTAGTCCACCGATGGCGACTCAACCAGGACATTGATGAAGAGCTGACAGGACTGCAGAGACGGGACATTACAGTCAAGTAATGTCACAGAGTGACCAGCAGGTAGGGCTAAAGACCCATGAGCAAACCACTCTGACAGCAGCGCATTCGCAATGTAATTTAAAGCAGTGGAATAAATACGATTTTAATAGGCAGGTGAAGAATGATATTTTGGCTTCATGGTTTAGGTCTCCAGTCTTTGTGCTGCAGAAGACAAAGATCTCCGTCAGTCTCATTAATACTTCTAAGACAGAAAGTAGGGCATGAACTTGAAAAGCGTGTCATCTCCATTCATTCTGTTTCATTGTCTGTATGTTTGGGAGATTCTTTCAGGATGACTGGTCAAAGAAAGAGCCGATCCATTCAGCTATCTATGCTCCAGCCCGGCAGAGTTGGTGGGGGTCTGAAAGCGAGGACTGTTCTGGAAACCGGCTTATGGGGGGATACGTTAAGGTATAGAGAGCTGAAAAGAAAAAGATACTGTCATTTTCCTCTAAGGTCCTCACGCTGCTCTTATTATTTTTTCGCCCCTCTCATCCTGTGTCTTTCATATCCATTGCTGTCACTCTCTGAAAGCTCTGACCTCCCATGAGTCCTTTTAAAGGAGGGTTTCCTTCACACTGCCAGTAAACCACAGTTAGCCTCAATAAGAGCAGATAATTAAGGCCATTATATCTCTGCCACACGTTTGATGAGCTGGGCCCCTCAGCCTTGAGCCTTTGATCTATTTTAAAGGCATGAGAGGATGAAGGCCAAAGAGAAAAGAGGGGCTACACTGGGAACAAACTGGAGAGGGACGGATATTTCCTCGAACAGACCTTAACAAAGAGGAAGGCAGAACAGCAGAGATGGGATGGAGAAGAGGATGAAAGGAAAAGGAAAGAATCAAAATTAAGTGGGGTGGAACAAAAAAAAAAAAAGAGGTCAGAGGTGAAGAGAGGGACCTTGAAAAGCTTGAGAGCCTCCGTCTGCAGAGCTTCAGATGGCAGAGTGGTGAGAGGCGTTCGCAGACCCTCTTTACAGAAGCTCAAGGCCTCGCTCTTCCACAACACAGACTCTGGGAAAACACAGAGAGGAACATGCACATGTAGATATTTAAGCCCACACAAAGAAGTCCACAGACAGACAAACAAAGATCCAATTTCAAAGCTTTTGAAACTGAACAGCTGAGAAAAATGAGCACGGCTCTCTGGAGTCGTAAACAGAGTCCGCAATCTCAAATAACATGGATCAAAATAAAATGTAGCATGCTACTAATTTGTGGAGGCAGACTGCAAGTTCAAGCCCTCAGAAAACAGTTGCTGTTTTTGTCAAAGAATGACAATTTTATTTTCCAGGGTTAACTGCATACAATGCAAATGGTTGTTAACAGTTTAAAGACAACACAGAAAAGAATGTATTCATACAAAAAAAGAAATATGCAATTCCTCAACACATAAACCTTACTTATTATATCGAATCAGTATCTGAAAGTTTGCTTTTAATTAACGGAATTACGGGGTTAGTGCAGTTCAGAGGGATTATAGTAAAGTAGACGGTTCTCACCTGGGTCTCCCTCTGCATCCAGGAGTTTACCAATGAGCTGCTCGTACTCTGTTCCTACTTTCAATGTTGCACTGCTGCCAGCCGCCACAGTCAGGTGATACAACCAAGTTTCCTTGTAGAATCAAAAAGAAAAGTTTGTATGCGACAGGAGAAAAAGGACATTCAAGTTCAGCATATCTTGTCGCAGGAAATACCTTTTCCTGCTTGGTGCCAATGAGCAGGTAGGTAGGGCTCTGGTCTCTTGGTTGGACCACCAAGGTGCAGTGGGACGACAGGAACCCTCGACTGCCCGCCTCATAGTCCTCGTCTGAATCGCACGAGCGATCGACCTCCTGCACCTGCGCCTTGCGCATCTGCAGCTGACCAAGATGCAACTGACACAAGCAGAAAAGCAGGAACTGTCAGATATATACGATTAAATATGGGCCCAAGTATGGAGGAAAAAGATGTTACACATGTATGATTTACATAAATATTTCATTCATACTAAAGCTTCTGAGAAAACATATTTGTACAAAACTCTAATATTTTTAATGTGATTAATATCATCTCAATGCAAAAGGTAGCGCAGCAGAAACTGTTGGGGGAAAATGAGAAGGACAGAATGTTCTTAAGAACCTTGTCCTCCTGGTTGCGATAGTAGTAGAACACTTTTCCAACCAAAGAACACCACACCAGTTTCGAGTGGCCATGTTTGACCTGTAACAGAAAAACAACAGCATTTAGCACATGGAAAAAGTTCCAGGACAAGCACAGCTATCATTTGTCATAACAGCTGTGAAAAAATAGATGCATTCAATCTTTTTTAATTTGAATGGAAATGAGATCTTTTTCTAAAATCCTCGACCATTATTTCTTAAAGATTTCTACATCCCTTCACCAGATGTCCAAAGGGCAGAAAGAATCCCTTTAGATCAACTTTCTGTGTCGAAAGCAAAGAGACGACTAACTCTTTGAAAATGAAAACAGTCCATCAAATAGGGATGCAGCTGGAGAGAATAATGACACATCTCTCTCTGATAAGGGCTTCTCTCAAAGAGTTGCAGGAATATGGAGTGATGATATAACTGGAGGATGCCTCCCAGACGAAGCCAGCTGCGCATCTAGCAGAGGCGGTCGCCAGGCTGGAAGGCGCTCTGAGAGGCACGGCAGCCTGACTGAATTACCCTCATGTCACCACCACCAGATCAAAGCTGGCTGGTAGAATGACTTTGAGTTGTTGGTAGGAAAACATGATCTTAGTCATCTCAGCATGAGGCTGTCAGTCATCTGTCAGGCATCCATCCTGCACAGCCATCACAAGTGTCAATTTTAACGGCAGGTGGGCCTCTGCCAGCAGAGGAGGGTGGAAATTAAGGGGGAAAGAGCCTTTAAAGCATTCCATCGGCTCCTATCTTGTAGCCGTGTCTGAACGTGAAGGTTCTTAAAAGTCTGCCGGAAAAGTGATCTCTCAGCTGGTCCACACCTTAGTAGGAACCCCTCTGCGAGGGTACGCTAGGACTGGAAAGTAGCCATGTCTGGCAACAGTCTGGAACAAACATATATCCATATCTATTTAAAAAACCAACTGTTATGATGAGGTAAAGTTAAAGATAGGTTAAATAGATCAATTTCGGCTCTAACCTTTGTAAGCCAGCCTCTCACTGAGGGCTTTGACCTCGTCTCCACAGGGACCGGGCTGCTGGCTTGGACTTTCAGTATGTTCTGCAGAACTCTGATCCACTCCTCCAAGATGTTGGGCGAGTCAGCGGTCAGATAAAAAGTCTTCTTCTCTGTTATTAGCTGAAAGGGAGAAATGGAGAGAAAATGCTAAAGCAACCAGACTGACATAGCATCAGTCTTTCAGATGAGATTAGAATCATCTCTCTAGGAGCCAGAAAAACATTCCTGTCGTTTTCACCCTTTTTGAAAAAAAAAAAAACAGATTTATTGCAAAGGTTGGTCCTAAACTTTATACACTGTCTTAGATGTCCTGTGCAAACATTTAAGAAACCTTATGAGCCACTCACTTGAAACGTCTGTGCCCCCTCTCCACGTACTATACAGCAGGATGAGTTCAGCTCGATCTGACCCTGTGGTTTCCTGATCACGTCGCTCTGAAAGAAACACACACATCAAAACCTCTTTCTGAGAACTGAAGAACTGCATTGACTCCTAATTCAAGAATTCACATAGATGGTACGTGGGCCTTGACTCCTGTCATCCACACAAACACTACGGAAACCTAGAAATATTCCAGCAATGTTTTCTGTGAAGACAGCAACACCTTAGAAGGAAGCGGGCAGGCACGCTGGGAGCAGGATGAACTCACAGGAGATTTGTAGTAGAGGATCTCTCTATTCCTCAGGATGAACCAGCGGCGTTTCCAGGCTTTCACCTGACTCCCCATCTTTAGCAGGTAGCCAGATTTCTCCAGCGTCTCCTTTAAGACAACCAGCACGAGAATCATTAGGGCATGTCTGACCGGTCACTCTTTGCTGACCTAATTTCAAGGATTGCATCAAATTGGTTTGACTTAAATCTTCGCTGCTGCCTTCTTGACCGCAGCGTAACACAGGTTTTGCTGAGTGGAGAGGGCTCTACTCACAGGCCCAGAGCTCTCACAGGAGTAGGAGGAGGTGCGCTGGACTTTGTGTTCTGGTTCAGAATAGTCGCTGTCCAGGGAGTATGCGTCAGGAGGAATAGCATAGTCGCTTTCCGAGCTGATGGAGGACATGGAAACACCTGTGACAGATTGAAGTAGTGGTTAGCCAGTTTTTTTGCCATACAAAAGGGAGAATATAGGGAGAATATTCACTTTGACTAGCATTGCGTCTGAACTTACAAACAGGATTTAAAAAAGTGAAATTATTGGAGAACTAATACCGGTTCTTTTTCATTTTAATCGTTTAATAGATATCTTTTCTTGTATTGTTTCTTTTTGTCTGTGCCCATTTGTGTAGTTTGATCGGATTTACTTCCCTCACTGACTGACTTCCCCTTTCTTCTAAACTATCTTAACTCTACATACATTTAGGAGCATGTTGCAGTGGATAATGGCTGATATACATATCGGTTTACACTTACCACAAAAACATTTTCACAGTTCTCTCTGTACAGTGCTCATCAATCCTCACCTCTCTTGACAGCTCGTGGGCTGCCTGGAACGCTACCTTTCCTGTCCGGGCTCAGAGTGGAGGTCCGTAAACTGGCCAGAGAGCTGCTGTCGTCCTCCGAGCCGGAGTCATCCTCCGGCAGAGGCACGCTGCTGATTTGAGTGGCTTTCTGGAAAAATACGCAAAACCAGAAACATCTTAAAGCATCTTGAAGCACAAAAGAGTAGAGTGCACACTTTATTTGGAAAAAAAGAGGAAAAGTGTTCAGTTAAAGTCTAAAATAACATTTCACTCACCCCTTTCAGTTGGGTATAGACTGGGACATTGATATTTTTATAGATCAACTGAGTGAATGGGCCTGTTGCAGGATACTGGGGTAGGTTTGAGCCTGAAACATAGTGATTATCTAGGTTAGAAGCATATGGCATAGTAAGAATAACAGAGCACAGCATTTACAATTTTAAATCTTATTACGAGCCATACAGAAACCAGTCTGTACAGGAGTCACATGAAGAGAAAACAGTAGATTCACTCAGAGAAGTAATGAAGATAGTAAACATGCTTAGTAAAGTAAATTGCATATTCAGTAGATGTTTTTTTGTTTGAGCTGCCCACTCTTTTGGTTTTCAACATAGCTAATTGCCTCAAACTGGACTAAATTAATTTAATGCTAAGACGTGCCAAGTTTTCTACGGAAAGCCTCATGTAAATCACCCAGTTGGTTCAATATATCATTTTATGCCCGTTTAACTGTACACTTTAACAGAAAAAACAAGAAAGAAATTATCTGAAAAATCTTCACATAAAAAGCTCAAAACACATTCGGAGAGCTTGAAGAACTATTCCTTGGGATAATTTTAAAATAGAAACAGAAAGTCTCCACATTCAAAGCTTAGTATAAAGACATGGCAGATGGCCCGAAACATTTAAATTTATATAAATATATAAATATAAAACACACACACATACATA
>CAJRST010002224.1:12317915-12733032 GCA_907169785.1 Menidia menidia | reverse complement strand
TGCATGTATGTCTATGTATATATATATATACATAGACATACATGCACACATTTTATCAGGGAGCAGAATAAGCTGAGCAAGCTAAAACCCATTCCACTACAGTAAAAATTTCAACTGGCAAAGTTAGACCTCATTGGCTGCAGCCTGGCAAAATGAATGATGTCGGGACAGAAAACAAGGCAGTAATTACACCCAGGCCATGTCCCTTCATTACAGCTGATTAAAAAGCAGACTCCAACCATGCTCATCCCCCCCCCCCCCAAACTCCCTTCCATTATCTTTCACGGCTCTTAAAAGACACCGGAGGCAGGCTAAAAGCCCACACCTGCACAGGTGTCTGGTGCCTCAGGCCAGAGGAAGTGACATCAAAAGCAGCAATGACAGATCCAAACAGGCCACACTCACACCCCCCACGGCAGCTTTAGCATCAGTTAAAAGACATGTCGGTGCACTGATGTTTCCCACACACAACAAACAACACCAACCAGGTCCGGGGCACACAATTTGAAAAAATAATGCAGGAATGGGGTTTATTTTTTGCTGTGGCATTAGTGCAGGGATGAACGAGCAGACGATATTTGGGTCTCACCTCGTCCAGGACCCTTAGCTCCAGTGCTGGCCTCTGATACCCGCATTCCTGACTTAGCCACAGCATAAATCCGACTCTCCTGCAGAAACAAATGCTGTCATAAATGTACATAATAACCTCACTTCAAGACAACATCCCCTTTGAGATTTTACCCTCAGGCCTATAGATTAATTCATCTTTTACATCAGCTCCACAAAAAGCTAACTCATTCATTTATATGTTTAATTTGCTCAAATAGCTTTTAAATACAACAGTTCATAATTTTACTGTAAGATCTTTGTCCAACTACTTCCAGGTAAAAACCACAAATAATTCCTCTTTAAAATAAAAAAGTCTATTCACAGATACAAAAAAAACCCTAAAACAACTGCTTGGATTTTTTTTCCTTTATGAAATAATACAAGAATCATGCAGGTTTTTTATACCCATGAGGGGAATCGATGCAGAGGAGGAGTTGGAGGCTTGAGAACCTCTGAATCTAACTGCTCCAGTTCCTCTGCAAGCCCCACAAAGGAAACCCCATCCCCGGATAGCTCATCTGAATGTGGACCCTCCACCACTCCGTCCATGTTATCTGGGGGCCCAGCATCAATGTCCGTCTCTTCTACAAGCTGAGAGATGGTAGTGCCTGTGCTCTTCAGAGTGGAGGAAGCGGAGGACGGTGTCATGATGTCTATGTTAACGTTGAGGTGGTGGAGTCTGTCCATGCTGGGCTGCGGCTGGCTGTAATGTTTCTTGACCAGGTGGATGCTGTCCCTTGGTGTGAGCGGAGTCCGCACTTTAGGTAACGTCATGCTGGTACCCGAGTGGTGAACGAGAGGCCTGGAAGGATTGGGAAAGGGGTTGTTGGTGGAAGGGGAGCGGGAGAGGAGTGGGCTTTTCGGTGTTCTTCTGATGGTGGACTCTGGAGATCTTTTCCCATGTGCTATCTCGTAAGCAGAGGAGGAAGAAGAAGATGACGAGGATGAGTGAAGGCACTGAGAGCGAAACTTGCTGTTGAGCTCATCAGACGAGTTGTCTCTGTCAGAACACTCTGCCTCAGGGCCCATTGGGAAATCAGGTCCGCCGGTGGGGCTGCTGGGACCCTCCCTGATCCTACTATAAGCATCATGGACTGCAAGGTTTGCCAGGCAGACTCCTTTTCTGCCCAGCTCAGGAGTCCTTTTCACATCTGAGGAGAATTTATTCACAGTCATTACATCTGTGAGAGCCAAGACATTAAGAAAGAAATGGAAATAATCTCTAAAGATTCCACAATATGAGCTCATCGTGGATGCTTTACGTATTTGGAACACAACCACTCATGGAATCAACTCAGCTTTGCATTGGTGCAAAAGCGTCCCGCTTCTCAGAACAGAATATACCACACGGATTCTACCTGGCTGCAGGATCTTGACATTTGAAGCGGCCCCACGGTGACCCGTGTGTCTCCAGCTGTCATCTTGGGCGGGTGGCGTGCCGGGAGAGCTGGGAGGAAACAGCGGGCTGCAGGGCACCAGGTGGGCGTCCAGCACAGGGGAAGTGGCAGGAGAGCCGCAGGATGCTGATTTCTCTAAGAGAGCTGGAAAACAGTGGAGGTCAACTTACAGTTATATAACAACAAGCCTGAATACAGCTGAGAAATATCCTCCAGACATCATAATAATTAGCCATGTGAGCTACTGCCTGGAATGTCTCTGCGGTGAAGCAATGCATGCCATGATCCCTAGGTGCCAAGTAATGAGCCCAACAGGTGATTCTGTTGTCAGCAATGACTTTTGAAAAAGCATAAATCATGCCGTACTCACACTGCAGTTTGTCTTGAAGAAACACGATCTGTTCTGTCTGTTTCAGGTTGGCCGTTTTCAGCTGCTGGTTCTCCACTTCCATCTGTCACCAGACAAATGCAGTTGTAGCATTAAGCACACAGGGACTATCGCTGGTATAACCTGCTGTTGAGCTTTTATTCACCATCAGAGCTCTCACCAAGATACAGAAATCCCCAAAAGGAATTAATATAAAGAGCTGTAAATTCCACATATTATATCCTTTTCATCCCCAGCTCCACGTTTCTGCAACAATTAGTCAGCTCACCTCTTTCAGCTTAAAAGTGACCCAGTCTTTAATTTTGGCAGCCTTCTCCTCAATGATTTTTGCCTCTTGTGCTCTGACCGAGACCTACAAACAAAAAGCAGGGTGAAATTGAACATACATTTCATGCACATAAATGGGCATTTCTCCTCTTTATCTGATGCTTCTGCCCATACCTGTTTTTCCAGCTGCATCTCTAATCTCTTTATTTTGGCATCTTTTTCTTCAACCTGATCGGTCAGGTCTTGATACTTTCTGCACAACGAGCTCTCGGATTCACTGGTCTGTATGTTTGCAGACTTCAGCTTTTCTTCCATGACATGGATCTGAAATGCACAATTAGAGGAGTGAATGCACAAGCCCAGACTAAAGACAGATCAAATCTGCATGGTTCATTTAGTTTAGCAAAGACAGTAGACAGCATTTACAAGCTCTGCCGAGAAGAGCTTTCTAAGCCCTTAGGTATTTCATGTTTTTAAAAGAGAGGGCAACCCTAAATTACCACCTACAGAAAACACCTCGAACAGACAGTAATGACAGCAAATTGGTGATTAAAACTGACAGCAGGAGAGACAGTGAGTGGGGTATGTATGAGGCTTGTAATCCTAAAACCACAGCAGTTTTAGTTAAGTCTGCTTTTGATGTTCTAAATCCCACGCTCAAGATTTCCTCATACTCCACTTACTGCTCAGCTATGAGAATTTGTCTTCGACAGTGTTGTGAAAAGCTATAAACTATCTTCTCTAATGACACCACTTAGATTTTAATAAAAGGAAAAGGTAGGCATGTTTCAAAAACTAATTCATTAACTCTCGTCATTTGCCTTTGAGATATTTACTACAATGTCATTTTTGGTAGCTTATGCGAGTAATAAAATGGAAACACCACTGATTTTGACGGAAAAAGGTAGAATTCACAATCTAAAAAAAAAAAAAAGTTTTTCTTTATACCTGTTTCTCAGCATTCTCAGCCCTCTGGTCAGCCTCCATAACTCTCTGCTCCAGCTCCTGCATCTGGAACATAGATGCAATAGGAGTCATAAAATCCGTTGGTGAAATGAGGTGTGATCACCAGACAGCGAGTTAAAGGAGTATTCTCTCCAACCCATACTACAATTTAAGTTGAAATTTGTTGCAAAATGTAATAAAACACAAAAGCAATGAAGAAAATTCAATGCAAATATGTCTAAGGATCGTAAACTAAATTCTGAACACTGATGTCCTTTTGAATTTGATCCCTGCAACGCCTTTGCTTGTGATAGGTACATTTTAAAAATGTTTTCGGGTATTTTTTAATACACCCGAAGGTTAGATATTAAAATGTTTTGTCCGTTGGCGGAATGGAAAACCTCCATGTTAGATCTTCCCACATATTATTCCAGGAGACTTAGCTTAGAACAACAGTAGCAACAGACATCCTGAAACCTGCCACAATTCAGTTTCATAGACCCTAAGCCTTAAGTCTGCCCACACAAACACACGCTTACAGATCCGTGCAGAAACCTTTAATCCATCATGATCACAACTGCCACCGAGAGACATTTATAAGATTAGTACGGGAAACTTTAGAAGGGCGGCTGAAAAAAGTTCAGGTGAAAAGAACCGTTATGGTATATTTCTGCGCATTTAGAATATCAGATCAAATTAAGCGTTGCCGTCTGGGAAAACAGATTACTGACTGTTTGATGAGCAGAGGGACACAAGCACGCTGAAGGAATCTCAAAGAGGCCCACAGAGAAGGCAAAACATTTTCACGCTGCTACTGCCGGTTAAACAGCAAGGTGATGTGTGTGTGTGCACAAGTGTGCACAAGTTTACGTCATCTTTTGTGCGAGCATGCATGCTCATGCTTTGAAAGGCCAACACTGTCCATCATGCAAGTATGCACACATCTGCAAATACCCTCTCAACCAGCAGCTCGCCGTCTCATGCGCACACATACAGGAGAGTGCGCACAAAAACACCCATAAATGCTTGCACACGCACAAGTTCAACACAGGACGGCCTTTTTCTTGTGAGTTCATTGACCCAGTTGAAAGGAGAACAAACAAACTAATGGATTCACCCTGTATGAAAGGAGCGTGTGAATTCCTTCTGTAATTTCTGTTCCTTTTGCTTTTGTCTCTTTCAATCTTCCTTCCTTCTCATCACCTCAACAAAGGCCGCCTGATGTCCAGATTTAAAAGAAAAAAAAACTCACAACCACATTTAAACACTTCCCTGCATACAGATTAAATCTCACTAAATCCAGAGTCCATCTGCAGGGGAGGCGGGGGTGCAGACCGATGGTTAGTGGTTGGGTGTCTCCTCACCCCAGGGTCGAATGCTTCAGCCAAAAAAACAAAACAAAGAAAAGAAAAAAAATAGCAAAGAGTTGACATACTCTATTTTATAAAACAAAAACAGAAGCAGCAAATGTTTAAGATGGATGAAAAAGTACCTCAGGGTTGACAGACAATGAGAACTTCAGATAAGACGAGGTCATTATTTGGAGTCTGAACAGCTGCCACGTCTTTTTTAGAAGTCAGACAGCAGTGGTTAGACATGAGCTAGCCAACACAGTTAGAGGAAGAGTGTAACAGAAGCCTGTGCTGAAATGAGACACACAGATGGGTCTAGCTAGAACTAGAATGGTATTTTCTGAAATGAACAATGAATGTGAAACATATGTACTGTATGTTTAAGCTTAACACCATCTGTCATGAAAAGGACACTGTAAATATGGAGGATTAATATAGATCACATTACAATGTTGGTTTTAGTAGCACCACCTGAGGTTTATATTTCAATGTTCATTCATTGTTGGTTTCCAGTCCTGCTGCTGATTTGCTGTGATTTCTCCAGATTCTCTGAATCTTTTGTTGATGTTATGGACTGCAGATGGTGAAACCTTAGCCTTATTGCAATTTTAGCCATGCTGGGAAACATTGTTCTTAAACTCTTGGATGGTTTGCTTAAGGAGTCGTTCACAAAGTAGTGAACCTCGCGACATCCTTTCTCGTGAATGACTGAGCCTTTCGGAAATCCTTCTTTTATACCCAATCTTGACACTCACCTGTTTCCAATTAATCTGTTCACCTTTGAAATGTTCCAAACATTTTTTTCTTTTAACTCTCCCTAACTTTCGTTGCTTTCCTTTATTTAAGGTTGTTGCAGGCATCACATTCAAAATGAGTGAACATTTACATAAATACAATAAAGCCTATCATTTAAAAAAATAAACTTGTCTTTTTAGTGTATTCAACTGAATAAAGGCTGAACCAGATGTCAGACTCACTGTATTCCATTTTTCATTTACGTTTTACACAATGTCCCAACTTCATTGGTTTTGGGCTGTTATTAAAGATAAACAATCTGTGTTATTTAGTCAGCTTTTTGGAGACCAGTCCAGTGAGGCCTTTGAAATCAGTAAAGACTGTGTGAGCTTGTGATGAAATCAAATCTCCATGTATAACGCCTGAATGACTGAGAAGGCGTGAGACAACTATGTCAGCCATCCAGCATCTGTTTGGTTCACAGAGCAGGACATTAGCCTCTGCTGCTAAGAATGCTAAACGGGGTTGAGGTGAGGGTCATATTTCCTGGCAGCATAATTAGCAAATGATTAATGTATCGAGTCCCATGTATGGAAGCATGGACACCATATACTCTTTACCCAGCATGACACAAATATACATAACAGTTAATGTACATGCTGGTTAACTTGGTAGCAGTCAGAGAACGTATCTGAATAAAAAAGACGTTAAGACTTAAAGTAAAACATTATTCAGTAGATAGCAGGTCATCTATCAGTACCTATGCTGTAGCAGAATTGATTAAGTCTGAAAATGCCAGATTACAGAATGTTAGTATATTAATATAGAGGCAGGATCACACTGTTTGCTTGGGTGTGGCTTTTAGTTGAAGTCATAACATTCAGAGATATGAAGTTACAATTAAATCTGACCAAGATGAGAAAAAAAGAAGAAAAAAAAGATAATCCGTTATCTGAAATGCCAATAAACCTGGGCCCTGGGCCTGGGTCTCAGACTTTGGGCTTGATAATGTGAATCAGTTAGATTTTTCTTCCACACTGATGTTTTTTAAACACAAAATCTTGGAGTTAAATGGAAAGTTGTAATGGAAAATGAAGTAAGTATCTGAAGACACTAGGAATTGATTTTATTGGGAAATGTATTAATCATTAACCTTTGCACGCAGCTGAGAGTTAGTCATTAATCAGGTTTAATCAGTAAACCCCCTTTTCAAATGGGAGATAACCACCATCCAAACACCACTCCAAGTGACCCACAACAGACCTGTGATTAGGTCTCAGTAATAATCTACCAAATCTATTTTTTCAGTAAAAGACCCACAAATATGAAGAAATGCACCTTGAATTTTAACTGGGAAGGAAAAACACTGTCATGTCATCAAACACAGACAAGCTACACAAACCCTCAAGATCAATCACAGACTATGCCTTTTAAGTTAGTTTGTCGCAGACTATAACTCAAAGAAGTCTATAGATGAAAATAATGTCGATACACTCCACTGTGAATTTAATCGTTTTCCTCTGAAGTCTACCTGCTGGTTGTTGCTGGTCAGAGCACTCCTCAAGCAAAAACCTTACGGTAGAGATAATCTAGTTAGACTACAATTAAATCTGCCAAGTGAAGAAAGGAAACCTTGTCGTAGGAATACTGTCTAATTTAGAAATTCCTCTGAATGAGGTATTCCTATATTTTGGGAATGCTCTATAAAAATAGTTTTTTATTTTTTACAAGTTTTTAAAAAAATTCTAATTCTACACTATTAGGATTTCCCGATTTCAAGACTGAAGGTTCAAGTATGCGTTCTGTCTAGAAGCTAGCTTTCTCAATTTGTTTATGATCTAAAAGGTATTCTGAGGCTTCCACAATTAACGGACCTTGATATTCCCCCATAAACTTTGTAAAAATCAAATTTTTCAATGTCTGATATCTAAATAAGCCAGCAGAGCCGCTCTTTGTTCGAGACTGAAAAATTTAAAAACTTTTTAGTCATGATCAATATCAGTCCGAATGATGTTTCTTTTTTTTCTCCTGTAGCGGAAATTTTCATTTTTCAAAGAGAGACAAAAGTACTTTCTTGAGCGGGCAAGAGATAGTAGTTTAATTCAAACAGCATGCTGCACACAGCCGTACGACATACCAAGATGCTCCAATTATACAGAAACTTGCATTACAATTTATAACCTATTCTGTGGGGGAGAGGAAGAATGTAAAATCTCCTGACCCAGTTACCTACTGAATGAGGAGGGGTTTCTGACCTCGGGATACCATCAGCAGGGCCAAACCTCCCACTTCCTGTCGCTACCGGGACAAGATGTCCAGCCACAAAGATATTGCAGGATGTGATGACCGAAGAGTTTGCCCTAACAGCCAGATAAAACTAGGCCACCTGCTTCTCTAACCTGGTAAAACGATGAGCAACAAACACAACAAGTGTGACGTGAATCTCGTTTGAACAATTGCATATTTTACAAATGTAAACTTGCATTTCAGCTAAAATACTTTTTACTACAACTGGATGAATAATACAGGGACATATTAATCCACAGAATTAGGGGTTCTCTTTTTTTTTTCTTCACATTGTTCTACGGTTGCAGAAGCTCAGTGGTAGACCCCTTTAGCAGGGATTCAGCCAAAACACACCAGACTGAACAGAAACGAATGTCATAAGGTTGAACGATGAGGCGACTAAAGCTACATTGTTATTATGACCATAAAATATTTGCTTCACAGTCAATATATTGCTCTCCAGTGGGGCTATTGCACTAAAATCAGGTTGAAATGAGTGCTGCTATCCAAGATTTTAGTTTGACTGATGTTATGTTCATCCTGGGTAATAATGTTATCATGAAAGAATAGTGTAAAAAAAAAAAGTCTTCTATAAGAGCAAGATGTACTTTTAAAGCACAGCTCAAAAGCTGATCCTTTGAAAGTCTGGTGCTTTAGCAATAGTTGTGTCAAAACTGTGACATGTATCTATGCTGACAGAAGAGTAAACACCAAAAGCTTTTCTCCCCCCCCAAAAAAAATCACTTTCATCTAAATCTGCTCAAACAAGAATTTTATTTACCTGTTAAGATAGCAGGTAATTGTTTATCTGACAATTAATGACAGTAAAAAGTGAATCATATCAGGATCGTAATGTATGTGTTTGATGAATTTGCTCACATGCAATAGTGCAAACCTAATCCATTTCCCCATGTTGAAATGGAGTCCTTTTTCTTGCTACACTGTCTTACTTATTCTGCTAACATGCTAACTGAACCTTGTTGAGTCTGACATTTCGATTGTCTCCAACTAAATGTGTGGAAATATTCACTTCGAGGATGATTGATGACTTTCTCTAAAAGTGTTGGGGAAATAAGCAAATAGGCAAGATGCATGGAGATATAGAAGACTGAACTAATTCACAAAATGCCAAACATGGATGGTTACCTGAGAAGATATTGTTAAAGAATAGAAAATTCAAAGAAAGTAAGAAGTAAACTTATGGACAGTCTGACAGTATGCAAAAGATGAGTAAAAAAAAAAAACATCTGTGTGGAAACTATCGTATGGCTCTGCTCCAGCTTCTCTGAGGATAAACTCAAATACTTTGGAAGCATGACAAACATGAGCAACCCTATTTCACATTTCCAGCTCGGTAAGGATGAAAAACACAGGGCTTTAGTTGATGACAACCAGCAGACCACTGAGCAAGTGACGTCAAAGATGTATCCCAATTTAGAGCGCGCAAAGCAAATTACAACCTATTGAATCTTTTAAGAATTTGCATCTATACTCAGAATTAGAAACGGGGTTTCGTGCAATGTTGCAAGCTTTGGAGTTAAAATACAGCGTCCACTGTCAAAGACATTTTTCTTGCCAAAAGGACATGGAAATATTTAAGAAAACTGTAAGATTTGATGCGTGCGGGAGTACCGCAGAATCGGGTGCACCCATCACCGCCTCCTTTATGACAGACTATTGGCAGATGGCCTCTCATGTGCTCCAAATAAGAGTGATGAATGACTGATTAAATTGCTTGTTGCTCATAACAACAGGATGTGAGACAGATATCTGTAAGTCTGCATTCATTTACTAAACCTATGCTGCAACATGAGGCACAAATAGAGCATTCTGGTGAACTGGCTGCATATAATCCTTTGGTTTGCCAATCTAAGATATCAATTAATAAAGTGTGGCTTTTTATACAATTTGTCTTTTTAAAAAGGATCAAGTGGGCATACAGTGAGAAAACTGCTCCCGTCCCTCCTCCTTGGTTAACACACATGAAAACTAAAAATCTGGAAATTGTGAAAACGTCTGCTTTATAGACGTGGCAACAGAATCACATACTGCTTCTGTAGTTTGGATTAGGTTATGCGTTAAACGGTATTATAGATGTGTGATATGTCTTGTGTTTGTGATTTTGAGGCATTTTTTAATTGAAGACATGGAATATTAAACAATTTATGTCATATTACCATGCCATAGTGTTTTTTAACTATATCAGTACGACCTCACTGCAAGAATAATCTAACCTGCCATTTTTCAAGAGGAAAAGCTTAAGTTTCTAGAGGCTAACTGGAAACTAAAATAAATTCTCAAATGGTCTTACTGTGCTGTTATATTCCTACGGGGGCATATGGGGCATTACTTTTCTCATCTCTCTGACTCGAAAGTCAGCCGCTGTAGACAAATGCCACGTCAAAGACAACCATGTCAACCTTTTTTTCTTCATGTTTTTCCATAGCAAAGTGGGTCAATGTGTAAAACACTCCTAACTTGGCAAGAGGGGAGACGAGGAGCATGAAGCAGTCTTTCCAAACAGCAATAACATGACAGAATGGCAGTCACTCAGCGCCCCATCCCCCTCCTCCAAGAAAAAAAGAAGAAAAACTCAGAAAAACACACTCAGCTGTACAGGCCTTCACTTCAACAGTGCTCTGGGTTTGTTTTAGCATACAGTATAACATGTACAGCACAGTGTATTTATAAGACGAGGTGTAAAAGCAAAAGTGAAAGATTTATGAGTCTTTAAAACCGCTGATAGTAACGTCGCCAAAAAATACATCTGACAAATAAAAGTGAGCGTTTTTAAGAAGGGGGAATAAGAAAGAGTAATTAGTCTTTTAGACCTCATTCTGCTGTAACAGCTGAAATTCATCAAATAAAAAATAACACTCAACATAAAGAGCATACCTGGTCCTGCCTGCATGCTCGCTCTGGTTTTTGATGAAGCAATGCTGTCACTTATTACTTTATTAGCAGCTCGAGATGGAAGTCTCACAGGAGCTGACATAGGACACAGCAGGCAGCCGTCCTGCTCTCATCAGCCACGTGGTTATGTTTGGATTGTAAACACCCTGCTGAATAGCTGAATGAAGGAACCATTTACTGTGTTGGAATTATAGATGATACAAATAGTGATCCACTGAGCCAAAATCTATTTGGATTTAAGAAAAAAAAAAGAGCACGTGTTGAGATCGGAAATACTATTAGCTATTAAACCTAATTTTTCCTCTAAAGAAAACACTTCCACTCTCCAGTCAAAACTCTTCGGAATACATGTAAATATCCTGATGACAGATGATTGCTTTCCAAAGTGTCTGGTAGTCTGTCCAGTAGCTTTACAACAGCCACAATTTTACAAGCATTTGGCCGGCGGCTGGCGGTTATACCCCAGCTTGAGGGAAAACTCCAGGAACTATGAGTTGACTGTTAAATATTCCCTGTGCCAGAAACTATGGCCAACCTCGGATGACACACAATGAGTGGTCCAAGCATTCACCAGATATGCCAGGCAGTCTCATCTGTCTTTTTTCACGCGATTTAACAGTCACCCACATCTGTATTTTAAACTGATCCATGTGCAGTAAACATGTACTTGTTTAAACTGGAAAACAGTTTTTGGTCTCAAACGGGGACAAGATGAAGAGGCAGCGGGACCTGAACAGCTTAAGATCATAAAAACGGCACGTCACATTGTCCAGATGAAAGTGGCATGACATATTTAATCAAATTTTTCAAACAGTCTCGTATTCAGTTCATAATATAATATTCAAGCAGCATCCAATCATACCCTGAGCTCAAACACGTGAGCTTAAGCTGAACAAAAGAAACTCACATTCAAAGCTGAAGTCCAATATTTTCATTGAAACTCAGTCTCTCTTTAACTGGACTGAACTTCATAAGCGTCATAAGTTTCTTACTGGCTTTTAAAATAATCCGCAACAGTTTATGTGAGCTTCTGTTTTGCTAATTTTGCTAAATATGTAACCAGGACATAATAAGGAATTACACGTACAAATTCAAATGCTATTTTTCCAACACTGTATCTTTTGAAGACAAGCTCTATTTTATTTCCCCCCTCACCAGAGCTAGTTTCTGTCTGTTTTTAGGAGGGTTTAAGAAAGGAAGGAAGGCAAGAAGAAAACACATTTTCCAGATATTCTCTCAGTTGGCGAACAGTTAGTTCCCATGAATGATCATGTGGATGACCATCTGTTTCCACACATTAGCCTGCTGAAAAAAAGAAATCTCTCTCTATTTTTCTCTCCTTATGGGAGCTGATAATATTTGTGTCTTTGTGGTTTTGTTTTCAGTTCAACTTCCCTTTTTTTCCAAGCCAAATATAAATTAGCCTCTGACACCATTTTTTGAGACTTTGGTTTCCAGGTTATTCAGCCCAAACCAGGTAACAGAACCTTCCTTGTCATGCTTTTTCTATTCAGCAATATTTATTATAGTTTGAAATCACAAAAAAACATGACAGATACACAGCAAATTCTTCTCAGCAAAACTTTTGAAGACATGTGGGAGAAAAAAGCTCCTTATCCACCAAACAATACTGTTATGGTGATGGAGTTCTTTTGGTGAAAAAAAAAGCTGTATATCTGTTTGCTTATCTGTTGCTATGTTTGGCTTCCATCCCAAAATTTACTTGGTTAGGATTAGGAAAAACTGAACTATTTCCACAAAAAATAAAGCCATTTATAAAAGTCACGTAGGAGTTTCAAGAAAAACTATGTTAGGAGTGACATCTGGCTTTTTCTGCATATTAATAGCATAATCTTACTTTGAGACTTTTGCAAATTCGAAGTCTTCAGTCAGGCAACATATTGCGATATTGTGACCTAGGTTTTGTTAGATCCCTTCTTTGGTCAGTTACACCAGTTGCTCCATTCAAACATTCATCCACAACTAACATCGACAACTGGTGTGAGTTGACTGATGTCCCAATCACTATTCCAGCCATTTTTGCAACTGTAACTAAGCAATAAAAAAAGGTTTGTGATCATAGATAGATATATAGATTTACTTTATTTATCCCAAGCTGGGAAACAGTGATCATTTCTCATTACGTTCCAGCTGTGAGAGCAGACCTCCAGCTGCAAACTGCAAGTGCAGAAAGAGAAGAGACTAAGATTTATGTGCACTTTTCAGAAAGTTTCTTGTCTTCGTGCGTCACTTCAGACTTTACACCCCTGTTTGCTATACCGCTTACCGAAGCTTTTCAGTCTCACCTTTTCAGCCAGCAGCTCTCGGATTTTCCCCGCCTGTAGCCGGAACCTCAGCAGCTGCAACTCAAGAGCGATGCAGCGCTTCTGCCAGTCCACGCTGGCTGCTCCGACCACGCCGCCGCCGCTGCTCTCCAGCACGTCAGCCATGGCTGGGGATTCAGGCGTGCTCCTCTAAACTCAGTCTACAGGAAAGATTAGAAAAGAGAAAATACATTTTTGCCTTTGAAGTCTGACTGTTTTGTTGGGAATGAATTGTATGAACCTGGAAATGACATTTCCAAAAGTAGTCAAGGCTCTGTTTTCATTTACAGCAAAAGATGTGAAAAAAAACCCCAAAAAAAACAAGTGATTTAACATCGAAATCCTTTTGGCCAACCGCACTTCCCATGATTCACAGAGGAAATGTGAGCAATACATATCAATAATGAGTCAACAATGATCCAAATGTTTCTCTCCTTTTCTGTGTAGCTCAGTGACATACAAACCAAATAAAGTCCGAGCATACACATGTTAAGTACACAGAAACAGGCAGATTATCACAGCCTGAATCTTCCTCTCCTTTTCACCTACTGTCTCCTCACATGCCCACACACACGGAACAAAACCTCTGCAGGGAGGGTCTCTCAGTGTGTGGGGGGGTTGGTGTTCATGTAAGCAGAATATCAGGCCTGCCAGCCACAAAGCAGGTCAGCTCTGCATTTTAGCCCAATTACCTACTAACCCAATCCCCTGCTCCCCCCCCCCACCCAAAACTCCCCGGCCGTCCAATCCCTTCTTAATTACAAGGAAGGAGTGAAATGGAATCTTGGACGGGACAATAGCGTCTTTCTGCATGACAGTCCCATCACAGCTAGAGAGGGGGGCTGTCCGCTCGCCTAACCAGAGAAAGGAGGAAAGAATGTGTGACAATGAATAGGCCCAGAGGTGAATGTGGGAAAAGGGGGCGCTTAAGTCATTTTTACCTGAGGTCCACTCAATAGTGGACTTCATTCTCTTTGGTCCTGTGCACATTAATAAAAGGTGAAAGAAGTATAGTGGCAAACCAGTTAGAAAAAACAAAAAAAAAGAGGCAACAAAGGTCAATCGAAATGCAGCTTAAATTAATTTCAGGGACTTTACAAGGTTTTCAGCAGAACTCAAAGTGAAGCCAGACAGAGTCAGCAAAACAGCAGCCTTTCAAAGTCCAGCAGCTATAAGTGCACCATAACCCTCCCTACAATTAGCATGCTTATAAATACAGGTCTAGCAAACAAATTACAGAAGTCATACTGCAGAGGTTTCACCAGGCAACCACTTTACCCAGACTGGACAGCCAAGGTCCAGCTTCAGACGCTTCTCCTCTTTCTGGGGCAAAGCCAGGGGGATAAAGGTCCAGCAAATCTGGATGGAAGAGGCAGGACAGGCCTGCTTGACTTCGCCATTCCGGGTTACACTGTGGCAATTTAGGGAAAGATGAGGCCAGGCCTTCCTCACAAAACTAAAACAGCTGGGTGTAAACACGCCATTTGCTGCTTAAACAGGCTTAGAACTGCAATGCTAATTTTTTTTCCCCCAAGTCACCTCCAGCTGCTTGTTGGGCGCAGGGAGCTCAGGTCGCAGGGCCGCATTGACTGATCTCAATGCGTAAAGCTGTGAAGGAGTAAAGGCAACAGAGTGGATTGGGAGTCTTTAGCCGCTCACTGTCAGCTCACAACACCAGCGGGTGCCGGCGTACCATCAGCACAACAAAGACCATCAAAATTCATTTAGCCTGTTACTTGCATTCTGATAAAAAAAAAAAAAATCAAAAAGGCACTCATCTTGTTGACCAGCTCTTGGGGTGTGGGCAGCTGCTGCAGCACTAAGGCGTCTGCCCATTGTACACACACGTTCATTAGCACATGGGCCACCCAGGGTGAAGGGATGCAGTCCAGAGTGGTGACTCCTCTCCTGCACCGCAGACAGATGTGACAGCCCCCGGAGGCTTCTCTACTTTTTAGCTACACACAGACCTGGCCAGAGCAAACACTGGGAGAGACGAGTGAATGGAAACGGAGCAGCAACAACACTGGGAGGACAGTTGCTACGGCTTCCCCCGCAGGCGAGTGCTTTCCACTGACTACTGACAGTTTTATAGTCGTTCCTCAAAGTGAGCGAGATTTGTTAGTCAGCAGGGGAAGCTTCTCATTCAGAGCCTGGGACTCGTCACAGGCTGGAATGGAAGAGCTTGGATGGGACATTGTGTGATGAACTTAGAGGCCGAGCCTTTGCTTCCACTGAGGGGTGTGAGCCGCTGAACTGAGGACCAGTGGACCTCCTTAGTCAACACATAATCAAACACACACTCGGCGGACAGTCGCAGCTCCCCAGAGCTTGCTTACCAAAGCAGACAGACACAGATGGAGATAAAGAGAAATAGATTGGAACCAGACACACACCAGCACACTGCTGAGCATGCAGCTGTGGTGATGTAAGTGATTAGGTGGTTCAGTGATATCATCCCCACCAGACTTTTCAAATCCCCACTGTTGTTGTCTCTGCTGAGGTCCGATCTGGCCTCCCAACATTTTGGAAAATGAAAACGAGAGCACAGGAGCGTGTGCGGAAATCTGGGTCAGCTGCAGCCGCCTGGTGTCGGCGTGGCAGATCTCTTTGTATACGCAAAGTGACACAGACAAATCATCTGAGAGTGCAAGGAGTCAAGTATGCATGCTTTAAATATTGCCTCGTTTTCTCTGCTGTGGCCACAGACCTCTAATAGTGGGCACGTGTCCATTCGCATCCAGTCAAGTATGCCTCACGCTTGTGTTTATTAAACGACTGCAGCTCCGACACACCCCTACAAATAAAATATGAGCACCACCAGCACAGCTCCACCTCTGACCCTCTCTGTGCAAAGTGAGGGACTTTAAAGCCAGCGAGTACAAGAGGACAACTGCATAAAACAGAGAAGAAGAAAATTTTCTTGTTTCTTTCCATGTATAAAAACAATTGCTCCCACATTCATAAGACTGTAAGGCTCAAAGGAAACTGCCAGTCTGCTTCTTTTTGTTTTCTTTTTTTTTTAAAGACAGAAATATTATCTTCATTAGACACACATTACCCTTCTAATCTGTGGGGTCATTCACTCTCCCTCCCCCCCTGCACTCTTTCCCACTTCTCCAGAAGCACCTTTCACCAACCTCCCTTCTTTCCTCCACTTCCGCTCCGGCTCTAACCTTTGCCAGGAAAGCAAACCTGCCGCTCTCTCCTTGGGCAAGTTAATGACAGGCCCCAACAAACTGACCACACTCATTATCAGTCTCCGCTTTAAACACAGGGCCTGACATTCCTCTCCACTGAGGTGTAAACATCTACCTCCGCAACTCTGCCGTCCTCCAAACACACTTTAAAGTCTTTCCAGCATATAACTGCAGGGCAGAGGCTTTGTTTCTCAAAGACACCCCAAATCACAGCTTCTCAGAGAGAATAGAGCTTACATATTGTGCGCATGGGAAAAAGATCAGAGGAGGGGGGTTAAGCTGATGGAGAAACCATCATGATCTCCCCACCACTGACCAAAAAGATGATGGGGAAATAATACAAAAAAAAGGGAGAATCATCCAGTCCTGCTCCAGCATGCTGGACAGGCATTCCTTAACTTATTTAACAACTACACCAAAGGCGCACAGTGGTCAAAAGTGTCCGCGACAACAAGGCCACAGGGAACAGGTGTGCGCGCTCAGTAGCAGCAACCATAAATTGTCGGTCTCTAAAAAAAAAAAAAAAAAGTTCAGACAGACATCTCCCAGCAGCAGCAGCAGCTCCGGGGTCTTTTGTCTCCATCGGCCTGCACGTTAGAGAGCAGGTCAGACGTGTCCTGCAGCGTGGACGCACTCTGACGTTCCCAAACCACCCGCCGTCCTTTTCCTCCGCGGCGGAACCCCAAAGCGCCCTTACCTTGTGACTTTCCTGTGCGCCCCCCTCTTTGTCGGGCTTCTCCGCTCACAGACGCCTTGGCCGGTAATACTTGGTCGCGGGTCGGCTCATGTCCGTGTCCTTCACTCATTCATTTTTTTGTTCCTGGGTGTTTTCACGCGCTGCGCCGTCCCGCTCCGGCCCCGCCGCCCGTCGCTCTCTGCGGAGCCTCCAGTGAAGCTCACTCACAGCTCCATTCAACAGACTCATCCCATTTTTCCTTTAAAGGGCCGCATGCAGGATCAAATTTCCTCTACAGTCAGCCACCCCCCCCCCCCCTCGTGCGCAGGAACTGCTCAGGATATTTCATTAAGGTAGCCTGGGTTTCCCCTTAAAAATCCAGTCTGGTTCAAGTGAATGAGAAAGAGCTGATTCCACAGGGTGGCTTATTAGAGGGGGGGATTAAATGTTTTTTTTTAATGAATCAAGAAGAAAATCTCTGGGGAGAGATTCTTTTTATCTTGGAGGTTTTTTGTCACTGTGTTTGGCTTAGTGGCCCGTATATTACAGTTCTCTTGCATGGACTTGAGAGAAAAAATATAAATAATGATCTGGTTTATTATGTTCTTCCGTGCAAAAAAAGGATATAGAAATTCCACATGAATGTGGCCAGTGCAGGAAGTCACCCACTGATGCATACGTTCACTATGAGCACTGGAAGCTCCACGTTTCTGCTCTCTGAAAGTGCCTGAAAGCTGTAGCCCTGTCTATTTATTGAAAATTAATTTGTGCTAACATCTCATTTTAAATAAACCGTTCTCTGTAGTAACATTAAAAAGCGCAAGCGTACAAATGAGAAGAGCTTTTTTTAATTGAAAGTTGATGTATTGCCTACAAAAAAACTCGGATTCAAAGACCACCAAGAGTGAGCACTGCAAAGTCCAACTTTTAGGTTTTAAATGGTCTAATTACAGTATGTTTGTTTATTGGCAGGGCTTGCAGGCTGGGCTTTACAGGAATAATAAGTTGTTAAACCCAGTGTGGGGCTTTGCAACTGTAATGAATCATTATCTGGGCGGTAAAAGAGTTGTGGTGGAATCATTTTGGGAGGTTTGAGTCCACAGCACGGGACACGGGCGTGTCCAGGTCTTCAACTGGCATACAGCCCCAAAGCCTTGCAATTCGCTAAAATGTCAGAAATTGTTCCCAGTCAAAGTTTGTAAACAAATAAGTTCTAATTAGAAGGACTTACTAGTGGTCCTGGTGAGAAGATTGTCTTTAAACTTCTCCATCAGGAATATTTTGTCATGATGAGCATTCTATCTTTGTATTATCCACTAGAATACACGTGATGGCTTCATAAATTAAAAGATTACAATTAAACAAAAGCAAATTCTGATGCATTATGAAATATAATCCTGTCTTATTTTCAATGGCTGCTTGCTAATGCAGCAGGCATGCAGTGGTTTGACTCACCCTGCTGCGTCCACTGACTGGAGAAGTCCGATACCCTCTAGGACGCACCAGGACATACAGGAAGTGGACAGGGACGTGTCACACTGCATGGCCTGCACACACGATTGCATGCTGATGTACAGCAAAACACAATTATTCGTAATCTTGGGAGACCTGATGGAAAGCTCATAGCGTTCTTCATCCCATTCAAATTTATTTGAATTTCTTCCCACTCGTAAAAAACTGTTCAGGTACACATGCAGTGCCACTTTGCTTGGGCAAATCACGTTAATTGTGTGGTTTTATTCCTCTAGTGGGTATTCAGCTGCTGTCAACTGAATGTTTTTAAGTGGTTAACATTCTTTTGTTTGTCTCCTCAGCACTGATATGACTGAATCCCCTCTAAAGGCGGTCAAACTAACTTGAAACGGGATGAGATGTAAAGCCCACTGTGTAAATCAACACTTTCCAAGATCACTGACTACACATTTCTTGGGAAATGATCGTTCCATTCGTAACGAGGGTGGGTACACAGCATGGCTTTCAGCAGTATAGCCGGCCAAGCCAAGGCTCTGCCTTGCGTTGCACAATAAGTCAGTGCCTCAGTGCTCTCAGTCAAAACAACTGGTGTCAGGCCAAAATGGTTTACATGCCTGTACTCCAGCACGGCTGCAAGTGCCACGAGGGGCCGCCAGGACAGTCCAGAGGGAGCTTAAGACCAGTTTCATCAAGTGTTCGCAGATCAGTGTGTTTTCTTACGGCTATTCAACGTCCAAAGCTACGCGATGACCCAGACAGTGACCGGGTCACTGAACAGCAGTTGGGAGATCCAAGTGACTCATTGTGTACCAGTGTCAGACCAGAGGAAATGCTCCAGGACAGTGGGACGTACGCTGAGTAAACAAAAGCATATAGAAGATGAAGATATGTGCTGGCTGAAAGAGTCTTGGAAACTGTCATTATTCTAAAAAACCAGCACCAACATAAATTGATAGAACTATTTCTGCGTGGCCAACGACTGATGCACCCTTAAAACTCATGCGACATTACAGCACTTATTTTGAGTCAATATTAAAAATCTGTTTATACAATCCTATAATTTAGCCGGCATCAACCAGTAAAGTCAGCAAAATGAAGGAAGCCAAATGTGATCGGGCCACCGTCAGCCCAGAAGATTTGTGCATACAGGCAGGCGGTCAGAAATGAGAAGGGGATAACTAATCTGTTCCGTCAGCTGCACTAGCTGACTCTGCTAGTCGCCATCATGCCAGCTGGTCATTACCCCACTAAGGGTGGCCACTAGTATGCCCAAAGTAGGAAACAATGGAAATGACTCCTCCTGGTTTGGCTGCTCATCATCACTCGCAAGTCAAGGCTGGCAAATGGTATATCCCACTTTAGAAACCTCTGGAACATCTGCTGAAAGGGCTGGTCATTAGCGCCATGAGGTGGACAGTCTATTGTAGTCAACATACACCAAGAAACTTAAAGTTCATTCATATTTCATAACTTCATAGTAATACACCAAAATTTTGCAGACTAAATGTAGTAGGAATTTATTTGATTCTTTTTCCAGCAGCCCTAAGAAGCTAATTTAATCTCACAGCTACAAGGATTGACTGACCTATCGTTTATTTAATCGTTCTTTGTTGTTTCATTGAGTGCGACTTTGCTTTCTCTTCCATTCATAGATCTTATGCAAATCTAGAGGTTATCCATGTACAGATTTGATATGGTTTCAATTTCAAGGCTTCATAAATCCTGAAGAGGAAAAGGAAATCTTTCTTGTTTACAATCCACTCCTCCACATCGCACAAACCATTCTGCATGGTCGTCAGTTATCCCAGTCTATTTTTCAAAGTCCTAATTTGAGCAGACGCACTTGTTTTTATGATGACTTCTTTCTTTTTAATACAGCCAAAACTTCCCAGTTTGAGTTATGGTTTTTTAAATATGTCTACAGTAGCTTGTTTATTTTCTTATATTTTGCAATGTGGCTAGGGGCTAGGTTGTAATTGGCCTTGTATATAAAGAAAAATATCTGCCCAAAATAAAGCACTGAACTCAGATGTCTGGCTGACCAATCTTTTGCACAGACTTTGACTGGTGAGAAACTTCAACTCAGCTGTTAAGCCACTTGTCTTGGCCTTTGCTACGTCACCTAAACAGAATGGAGCTCTCTTTCTCTTGCATGTTGATTTGCTTTTTAACCGCTGGAGATTTTGTTGGGTTAACAAATAGGTCTCCTTTCCCTCTCTGATGTCCTTTGAGCATTTTATTGCCATTTGGCCAGTCGTGCTGGAACCACAGAGGGAGTGGAGCATGACGGAAACTCCATATAAAAAGAAAATAAACCAAACATACTTTAAGAGCAACATTGTGAGAAAGAAGTCTGCCTGGTGGATGAGAGATGCAAAGGATAACACCCTTGACACATGGGAGAGGTGGTGAACATACATTATGAGTTTTTATAGCGGAAAAAACTACTCACCATTTCATTTTTCCCCCCTCTGTGATAACAACACTGTTAACTCCTTTCCCTTTTGCCTCTCTCTCCTGTTTCGTTTTGCTTCCTATTGGGGGCTGTTGAGCTTCCTCTCACTCTGTGTGTGGTCTGCTTGATAAGCAGCAGTGGGGCTTCAAGTTGACGAAGGCCAGTGTTGGAGGTAGGGGGTCATCTTTCTTTGGTCACCACTCCAAAAAGAGAAAGTTGAAACGCCACGCGTTCATAAATTCAAATGGCATAGAAATCAATAGTCAATAACAGCTATTAGTTGTATTTGCATAAGTTGTATTTGTTTTTAATGCAATGTTTTTAGCAACTGAAACAAGTTGAGAGCATAAAACAGGCTTTTTCAGTGTAATTTGATATGGTAGCATCTTATTTAGAATATAACTATTGTATTATTATCATGCAACAATTAAGGAGCAACAATGCAATTCATTTGAGGTCTTCTTTTTTTTTACTTTCTTTCATGTAAAAGGTCTAACTTTAGTGTAGAAGATGACATAATACTGGGCAAGTGCAATAGATATTTAAGCAGAGGTTTGGATTTGTGCATACTGTCAACATCGTCAGCATTTAGGGGCTGTTGGAAAATGCTTCTGCTGAGTGAGATGTAGTGCAGCATGTCTGGTGACAGTAGCTTTGGAGGCAGACAGAGTGAGTGTGGTCAGACAGTGATCCCTAAATCACAGGTCCAGGAAGTGATGACTGTTTAGCCAGTTCACAATAACAATAATTTCATAAAGCTGCACGTGGAGCTGTAAGTATGGTTATGTATGTCTAAATGACACGAGTATGTAGGAATTCTGTGTGTTTGCAGGAGTTAATGCTTGTCTGTAGGCAGGATGAAACCGTGTAAAGATTAAAATTACAACACAGAATCTTGTGGTCATACTTTACAGCAATTTAGCATAGGGGATCCAGCCAGTGTTTACAATTGGTCAAATCAGAGCCGATCTCCAAACCACCGAACCACAATAGTTGAATATAGTTTTCCACTCTGACTAAAGCTGTGAAACCAGCTGCGTTCACATCCTGCGGTTGCAAGAAAAAGAAAGAAGAGGGATTTAAAGCACACCAGCTTACAGTCACATCTGATATTGTTAGAACCACGTTGGATAATGTAATTGAGCATATCATGTCACTTTAAGAAGATTAAGATACATATGCACCAAAAAATGGTTATATATTTTCTGAAGAAATAGATCAGAGGGGTTCAATCTGCAAGCTATTGTGGTATCATTTACCATTGTGGCTGGTTTTTGACAGTGTGGTTTGATAGTTTAGTCAAGGGGTGATTTCATATTTTCAATTATGTTCCATACTTTATCTAATGCAAGTAACAGACAAACAACCACACACATTAACCTCACATGCATGTATGTGGGCTGTGGGAGGAAACCACAATACTGGGAGAAAACGTATGCATGCATGGGGAGACGATGCAGACTCCATACAGAAAGGCCCCGGTCCCTCAGGGACTCAGTCAGGGAGCGGTCTTGCTGTGAGGTGACGGCGCTAACCACCATGCAGTCCACAACTACGTCCATGTAAAACCAAAAGCTCACTAATCTAAACTGTTTTCCTTGTCTTTCTAGTATGTTGATCTAAAAAGATTTGGAAATGGTTGTGGTTCCCAAACAAATACAGAGCAGAGAGTGTTGTTTATCTTCCAATCTGGTTCTTAGCACAGATTTTTTCTAATATTGTATATCCCGGTCCTATAACACGGAGAACAGAGACAATTACGCACCTCTTCGTTTCGCAGTATCAACCAAGAACAAGGGGGAGTGAGCACAAACATAAGTGTGCACACGGGCATCAAAGGAATCTGAGTCTACAGTGCCATGGTGATGCCTACAGACAAAACAGTCAACAACAGTGATGGCGAGATCTCCCCAAGCACAATACCATCTCTGTATACACTGGAAAATGATAAATGAATTGAAAAAGAGCCTAAGGAGACAGAGAACGACAGTGTAAAAAGATAGAATCAAAGTGAACTGCTAAATAGAGAGCATATATTTAGGAAACTTGACAAAAAAAATCCCTTATATAGGGTGGAGGCAGATAAAGAGGGACTTTTTGCATGCACAAGATGAGGCAATGTCCTCCAGTCTTTTGAAAGGCTTTGGATGGGGAGTTGTGAAAGCTTGAGGACAACGGAGAGTATGAGCTCATATAATTGAGAAGACCCAGCGCTGTAAATAGTGACTCTCCAGCCTGTAGGCCTCCCTCTTCTGAGGAGATTCTGGCTGTCCTGACCTGTGTCAGCAGCCACAGAGTCAGAGTGTTGATACGTTTTGAGAAGCTTTTGTTTGGCCCAGACACACAGAGGTTCTATGGTTTGGATTAGATTTGATGCATTGGGTTGTTTTTAAAATGTTCCAATGATATATTTTGAATAACAATGTATCAGCATTACCACCAATAACATTTCAACATGGCATGCTGACATAGCCACTGGGCTCCTGGGGAATGACATAAGCCTTAAAGTGGGATGTCACATTCCTAAACGTGGACTCATCTTGAGAGTTACAGTTTCAAGTTTCCTTTTTGGACGCAATGGTGGACTGTATCTGATAATGCCTTTCAAAAGCTTCTCATTTGTCGACGTGGATTTATTGATCATGGTAAAGGTTTCTCATGCACTGCTGCCCACAGACTTGAAAATCAGAAGGATGCAAATCAGAAGGATGCATACAAACTGGTGCTTTCCTGGATTCCATTAATATTTTGTAAATGTTTTTGACAGAGGATGTTCTTTGCAGTCATGAATTGAGTGCCTTTTGGAACTTGCAGAATGGTGTGATGCAAACTGGTTACTTTCCCAGCAAGAATGAGTCACCACCCATCCCATTTTATTTTATTCCGAATTCTTTTTTACTGTTTGTAAAGTACTGACATCCGCTGTTTTTAAATGGCATTATTTCGAAAATGGATGGATGGATTTTCGAGAGGGGAGGAAGGTTCAACAATGCATTCAGTTAATATTTTATGTAAACATTTATTCAAGTTACCTAAACAATAAAGTAAGATTCTACCGTTTTGGACAATAAATGTATTTTCTTTCTGATGGAGGACTGCATAAGAAAAAAACATGCTCATATCTGTAGCCTGTGCCAAATAACTCTTTTAAAATGTTTTTGTCTTTTTTGTGTAAAAGAGAGCTGCAATACATTGCTTTCTGTTTCCAATTGCACTTTACCAACTGTGTGGTTGTAAATGACTCATCCAGTGTGACAATAAATGAGACTTTGTTTTTGTCCACTCCCACCTCTGTTTCCTGGTCCGCTATGGAGGCCTGCATCAGTGTGTTAATGCATTTGTTTTTGTTTTTGCTTTTTGTTTTTTGTGCATTGTGTAGAGGAAGCTGGAGTTGTTTGACCCACAGAAATCTTCCAGTCTGACCTTTTTACCCACCCCACAAAGGCAGACCGAAGACAACATAGGAGACATGTCAGCCGGCTATGAAGATGTGTATGCTCATTTGCTCTCAAACCACAAAAATGTAGAGATCATAATTGCTGCCACACAAATTTCCAGACTGCAACCAGCTGTTTCTCATGTTAACAGCGCAGACACCAGCAAAAAGTGACCTCCTGAACAGAAACGTTTGACCATACCTTCAAACCAGACATTTATGAAGCCATAAATCCCCTGCTTGGTCAGTGCTGAGAGATGCCTGTATCTGCTTGTCAGACTCTGCAGAGGTGAGGAGAACCCACCGAGGCTAGCTTTATGTAAACACATACCAACTGGCTTTGTTGTTAAAGAGACCAACAAGAGGTTTGTGAGATACTTGAAGGGACAAACAACAATGCAGAGAGAGTTGTGGTGGGGCTTGTAAACCTTTGACCATCGCACACGTGTACTGACATTTCCAATCTGAGCTTGAATGGTGTTCACACTAAAAATGCCTAAATGGGATATTCAGCTGGATATCAGGACAACTACCTGGTACTCATCCTGCTGGTTGTTCTTAGTAATTACTAAGGCCAATTCAGATTGTTCTTAATGCTATTTGACCTGATGATGACGCAATTCATGCTGATGAAATTAAATGTTAGGATCTGAAAGTCTAGATGTCTGCACGTCCTATAGCTTTGTCTGCATTAATGCTTTAAGCTAATGGCAGTGCTAACAACCTGGTGCAATTCATCTATGTTTAAGTGTTTGAGTATCGTGCTAATATCTGCAAATCAGAAGGCTACAGATGACAGTCTAATCTTTCAGCAAATATTCAGTGGGTTGTTATTTCTATAGAGCTATTAAGTTCCAAATGACAGATATTATCAACTCTTAAACCAAAATGGTGGTGGTGCTACAAAAAAATTACATAAAGACCTGACTGACTTTGAAATGGCTTCCTTTAAAGATCACATTAAAATATACAGATGTTTTAAATCAGTACAGGGCTTCCCTGGAATCTCTGTCAGCGTGCGTGTTACAGAAAGTTTTTTACATTAATTTCAGCTATGCTCTATTTGTTTGCAGTTTCAGTCCAAAACATATAATACACCTAAAGGCACTGAAAAAAAACTAACAAAAAGAACCCACAAAAAAACATAACTCACATGCTGTGGAAATATTAGGTAATACTGTGTAAGAGAATCTGATGTAAAAACATTCTGTCAGATTAGCATGTTTCTCTACAGGGAAAACTGTCATAAATTTGAGAAATAAGAATTAGCCTAAATGAAAAAGGCTAAAACAACAAATGTGTATAATTTCCTCAAGCCACTTTTCCTTTTTTTCTTTTCATGCCAACATCCCCGATGTCAGCTTCTGACTCAGTGATCCAGGCAACTGGTGTCATAAGCAGTGACTCTGAGATCAATTGGTTCCCTCGGGGACAGAGACTGCAGTTTCTTGTGAAGTTTAAGATGAACAGAGAAGGTGAGGAAGAGGGAAAAAGGAAGGAAAATAAATAAGGAAAATATGTGACAAAAGGATTGACCAGAAAGGGTTAAGGGTGAAGAGACGAGTGGAAAGGAGACAAGGGGAGAACAAAGAGTTGGAGAGAGGAAAAGAAAGGGTGTAGGTCAGAAAGAGCGATGGTTTTACCAGACTCAGATGAAGGAGAGGCGGAATAGAGAGGAGAAGAAAAAGGATCTCTGCTGAATAGCTTAACTCAACGACAGTTGTATGGTTTGCTGGCTTGTGTCGTATAGCCTGTCTATGAGCAGCTTTTTCTTAAGCTGAGTGGAAAAGGGCTACAGCGCAGAGGGATGAAGGAAGGAGGGCAGGAGGAGGGCCGTTCAACTCACCTAATAAGTGAAATAAGGAAAAGAGGGAAGTGAAATTAGAAAAAGAGGTGCATTTTGCTACCTTGTGCGCCAGAATTCCATATTAGGGCTCAATTTAGACACCATGCTGCCCTCTGCTGGACAGTAAAGTTACTGCACCTTTTTGACTTAGTTTCTTTTTCACCTCAAGAGGCCAGCAGAGCTGCAGACACAGGTGTACACAGGTTCTTACCCAAACCCAAACCACACATACCTTTAACAACTGTTTTCAATTATTTTCAATGATGCACTAAAATGTTACTCTAATCTAATTTTTTTTAAGTTTTTATTTTTATTTGAGACATTCTGGTTGGAGGTAAGGCCATGTAAAGTTCCAACCTTTGTTTGACTGTGGTTCTTGAAAGTACTGCGCCTTTACCCTGGTTGATTTAGAGCATTTCTGATGTTTAAGGCTCCACGATGCAAAAATATAGCTATGGTATAATGTCTATAAAGTATTTCTCTAAATGTTACACACGCAAACATCAGATTTAGCAGGAAACATGAAAATCAAAATGAAAATATAACAAGTAGGTATAAAACAAACCCACTACTGTATTAGAGTCTGAGTATCACAGCTTATGTTTATAGTAAAAACAACGGAGCTATTTGTAGACTGCTTGAAAATAGTTGATACACAAAAATATAGTAACAATTAAGGAAAAAAAGTCAAATTCTTTGACTCCATCAATTTTATTTTAGATTATTTTTGTATGCAAACCAGAGAGGTGAAATAGAAAGATAAATATCTACATCTGATATAATTTCCCAGAACTCTCTCCATTTACTTCTTGAGGATGTCCACTTCCTTGTTTGTGTGAGTGAGAATAATACTAATGCTTTTGAAAAACAAAGTCATGTTCCTTATCATGTTCCTGGGGCTGGACTGCATATGAACTTAACTGCACTCCCTGAAAGGTCTGTGATTACTATTTGAAGTATTTGATTTTCTTCCTCCCAGAAGAGTTTTGCCAACTTTTTTCCGCCCGACTAATCAGTTTCATTAATGGCATTTCTCAGCTAGTAAGGCTAATTATCAAGTTTTTCCATGGATATCTCTGGTTAAGTTTCTACCTCTTAGAACATCTACACACCATGCAGATACTCTCTGTGTGGACTCCGTGAGAAATCTGGTTTACAGCTGTCAAACATATAAGCGCTGTTGATGGCCAAATGTTCCACTAAAGACTCTTTTGATCGTTTGGCTGAACACGCAGATAAAACAAAAGCATAAATAACACCAGACTCTGAAGCAAACTGCTCCACTTCTGCCACACCCCTCCTCCAGTTCTCAGAAAAGGCTTGTGGTTCTTTTAACAGAACTGCCCCCACACTAACAGCTGCTGCCATTACTAAACCACTCCAACAATGACGCAGTCAATTTGTCTTTTGTCCACTTCTTGTCAGTTTTTTTTTTTATTCTACTCATCTGACCGAACACTCAGAAGCCCCTCCTCCTGACCCTTGAAAACGCTTCATTTGGCCCATCCTAAATGAAGCTGGGTGGCAAGAAAGACATAGTTGTGTGAGACAGTTAGAACGCATACGTTTCTGAAAAGACGTTGTTCAATCGTCACATTTGACAGAGAGCGTCTCTCTGAGCTATGGGGAAGAACGGGGAACGGGGGGCCAACAGGTCACAACCTCGGTATCGGCTTCTTGGTGGGGGTGAATAAAGAAAGGGACAAGACAATTGAGCACTCTCTCCCAGCACTTAGCCCCAGCAGCCCCCTCCCGCTCCTTAACCACAGCGACATCACATCCCATTAAATAACGGACACTTGGATCAAAGGGGAATTCCAGCTCTCGGCCTATTGCTGTCCCTATCTGCCAGTGCTCGGTCGATTGGAGCGAAGGAAGGAGCACATGCTGGTTATTCAGTCTGCGGTGTACGGACTGAGACACAATAAAGCTTCACGCTGTGTCAGTTATACGTGTATAAGGGTGGGTTGAAACATCCTCTGCTCACACACAGACCCGCATTCACATGCAGCAGCAGAAACACTGTACTCATCCTGAGCCATGTCCCTCTGGCATTATGACCCTGTAGCAGGTGGTGGGAGAGCAACAATGGCTCAAGTCTGGCTGGAAACTGTTCTTTGCCAGCTGTGGCAACCACTTGCCAACGGCAAGGCTTGCCTTAAGGAACAGAGGGGAATGAAAAGTCAAACTTAGACAAGGCCTGGTGGACTCATAATCATGAGACATGGCAAGAGACAGAAGCAATGAGTCTGAAGGGGGAGCATTTCAAGGAGTCAAAGCCTTGTCAAAGAGGCTGAAACACCTTGACGAAAGAAGTGTTCTGATTTGCTGTTGAGGCCAAAAGGGAGAATACTTTGGTTATCATTTTAAAATGATATTGTAGAATGCTTTCAACTAAGGATACACTGCAAGTAACATCGGCTGCCAGCAGACACGTGATGTTTGCAGCACTGTGGCCTCAAAGGAAGAATGTTTCTAGTTTAAAACCAGTTCCTTCCCACAATCCAAAGACATGCACATCAGTTTAACAGGTGATTCTGGATCGACCAAACGCAAAGACACGTAGTGCTCACATCCAATGTTACACCTGTGACAGACTGGCGGCGTGCTCAAAGAGTGCACCAACTTTTGCCCAATCAACAATTGAATAGGCTCTTTCTCTGGTTCCCCTGAACAGGATAAAGAAAGATCGGAGGATTAATGCATGAATAATCCTGTGTGAAATAGACTGGTATTTATGAAGGATGGTATTAAAAAAAGCCTATACATAAAAATGTATTAATCCACGGAAATTAGACTGAAGACCCTGACAGGCTGTGACATGAAAGGATCTCACTGATGTTGGTGGTTAACGGAGACTCCTCAAAGCACCAAAGTTCCTCCTTTAGCCCTAAAAATACATGGGCCTACTGTGCAAATGTTGCAAACGGAATGCAATAAGACAAACAGAAAACATTATGTAACCACTTTTCTGAGCAAATAAGTCTGACCCATGACGAGGGAAATTATCTTGATCTAAAAAGTAGATTTCCGAAAAAAGAGGTTGATGGTGGAGCCTGGAGCGACGAAAAGAATGTCAACACAACTACCCCATGAACTCCCCCGCTTAACAAACGGCTTTTAAACCGTACCAGCTGTGCTGTTTCATAGTGAAACTGAAAAAACATGAAGTCAATTAAAATATCTACCCTTTCTTCACTGAAACAAATGTTCTTCTATCTGCCACAACAACACACATTTTATTCTCCTCTGACTTCTCTAAAGTTAGTGCCACGTCAACTCTGCCGCTGCTGTTTTTGTGCTGCATTGAAATGCACATTGTCCGTGCATTGTTCAAGACCAATGCAAAGAACAGAGCTGGAAACATCTTTGTGTCTTCTTTCTATGTAATGTCATAGTTACTCATCATATACAGTTTAAATGTGCCGATCATCCATTAAAGTGCAATGGAAAGTTTTTCCCCATATTGAATATTGAAGGGTTCGAATCATTAAACTTAAGAAATGGCTAAATAAAACAAAAAATGTCTGACAATCGTTAATTTGTCAAATCTAGAGCATGCTTAAGGCCATTTTCTGCATCAAAGTAAGCATAAACTGGGATTTGTTATGTTTAAGCTGTATAAGACACTAGCTGCCCTTACACAAGGCAGCTAGTGTCTCCCTCCCGCTATTGCTGGAGTTTCCTCTGACCACCTGATTCAGCATCGCACATCTGCCCTGAATTAGCATGCTAACGGACGTGCCCAAACCCCTGGAGCCAGCCAACAAGGGGGCTGAGGCAAACAGATCCCCATGACACACAGGCTAATGCAGCCAGACGAACAGCCCACAGGAACGCCTCCGTTGTTCCACAGAGGGAATGCAAAACATCCTGTGCTCAGCAGCATCAGTACAGTGCACATCTGTGCTGCAGATGTACTGTCAGCCGAGAGAAGACTTCTATATGGTTCTGCATGTGTGCTTGGACGCTTGCATGTATGAGTGACTGTGAGGATTCATATTTACACAGAGCGTACATCACACGTTTGTTTTTTAGATTGTGGCCCGGCACAAGTGTGTCTATGTATGTAACCAAATGGGCCGTAGCTGAGGCAGCAGTTTTATGGGTGGAATGGGAGAGGATCAGAGGCATAACTTTGCAGGAGTAAACACAATCAGCCACTGAGAGCTGGTTTCTATTTGGAAAGGCGTGGAGGATTGACATCTGTGATGGTGGAGGAGTTTCAGGTCAGCGGAAGGCAAACACAGAGATGGACAGAGATGGTCGGACCACTACATAAAATCTTTCTACAAACAAAAGAGGGATTATAAATCAGGAGTAACACCTATAAATAAGAAGGGGTGGAAAACAGCGAAAAGGCCTGCTCCGTGTTTTCACATCAGAGAAGAGGGTTGAGAAATATAGACGAAGCAAGACCGGAGTGGCCTTCAGGAAGGAAACTCTGGCTCTTGAAAAGGTCACAGGGGACATCTTACTTCACTCTGGAGTTCACAAAAAGCATTTATTTTTAAACCTCTTGAAAGCAGATCAGCATTTGCAGCACAGGGTAGTATGAAGAATACTGGAATCTTACAACTCATGACCTATCTTGTGACCAAAGATGGCCATCAGTGGCATCAATGTCAATATGACTTGGTGGCTGAAGGGCTGGCCTGCTTCTCCAGTGCATGCTCATCATTATGTCATGTAGAGAGGCATTGAGGGGAAGTCAGAATACATCAGGGTATGCATTTTAACGTGTTAATATTTTCCAGCCACAATGTATCACAATGCAGGGTCTTCTTGGAAATATTTTAAGCTGCTACTATTAGGAGGAGCATAGGTGAGCAGTGTAAACATGGAAAAGCAGGAAATTCGGAGCATTTGCAGGTTTTAAAAAGGCTCAAAGGATTGGCCTGTACCGTATTTAGGTTAACTTTGAAGGCTTTAGAGTGTATTAACAAGTGTTCAGTCTAAATTACAAGCCTCTTGAGTATTTTGTCTCTAGTTTGAGGACAACAAGGTTTTTTATTCAATCAGGTTGAGGGCCTTTTAGAGAAATAAAAAGGCCACTAAATAAAAGTAACGCTCTGACAGTGGATTGTGTTAAATAAGGTGCTTGGTGCTCTTCTTTAGTGAAGCTTTAGCGTCCTGTACATTAGAGTCTCAAAAGCATCTTAAATGAGTTCCCTCCTTTCATAAAGCATTTTCTGAAGTTCTGTCAGTAGACTAAGACATACTGATGAAAGAATCATTCTAAGAGCTGTTTTAAAAATGTAGACTTACCGGTAAGTGAGGAGAGCCCAGCCTGCTGTGATTTGTGTCAACCGGGGTGCAGCCCTGTTCCCGTCCACTGGGTGACACTTGTGCTCTGTGTCTACACCAATTTACTTAGAAATTCACACATTTTGTAGAGGAGCTTTTGAACATTCTGAACCCTGATTTCTGTTTGTGACTTCCGCTTGGGACCTCACACATATAATGAATATTGCACATCTTCGTCTATGACCTGATCAAACAATAATCAGACAGGAACATTTTAGAGTGCATAATACATGGTAATATCTTCTATATTCAGTGTTCCTGGAGATCTGAAAAGAGGAACACATTGAGCAAAAACAACAACAACAAAAATACTGATACACCTGCAAACACTTTTAGAGTTTACATGTGATTTTGTACGTTTCAGGTGCCATATGCACATCGCGCTGCAGTACTTAACATTACAGGATGCCTGAGTTTTAATTCCTGTAAATGCAGCAGCTGCGGGTCCTTTTACTGACTGGAAACAACATAATCAGAAACCACAGCAGAATGCAGTTCCAAAGGTCAATCTTCCTGACATTGTTGTTGTTGTCACACTTCATTGGGCTACTGTTTCTCTTCCTCCCTGATGAAGGCTTCTTTCCCTGGAGGGGAAACTCAAGGCAGTGTATGAAAAAGTCCCGTGTGACACAGAGATGAGAGCAAAATAAACACAGTGATGGGAGACTGTAAAAAGGCAAGAGACTGGAAGCTGTAATGACGTGATTCAGCTTTTTTCCAGTCCACAATAAGAGGAATTAAGTCATCTAACAACATCACACAAACATGAATAAACGTGGGTCTTTTGAGATTCTAAGAAAGTAAACTGCTGTTAATTTTAGTGCATCATTTTAATTCATTATGATAAAACAGATATGATCATTTCCAGCAAGTTGTTGCATCTGGGACCCAAGCCTGTAACAGTCCATGCAAAATGACTTTGTGTTCTTCAGAGTTCTTGCACATCCCCATTCAGCCAACATTTGAACAGCTTTTGTGCTTGGTCACTGCTTTGTTTTGGAGCCAGCAGCTAATGAAAGCAAAGTGACAGCATCTTACAGTGACTTTGATTCTCTTTGATGCTGCTCCCTGTTTATTCAAAGCCTACCAATGTCCTGAGGGAATGTATGGATTTAACCACTGCAAATGTGAAAAATGTCTATAAAGTGCAATGGATTGAAAACTATTGTTTTATAAACTGGTATTCTGTAGATGAGGCACATTACGTTGGGCTGATTTGGCCTCTGATCAGCGGTTCAGATGAGGGGCCACAGACTGCGTTATTAGAGAAATAAATATAAGTGCTGTCCACACTTCATTCCTCCATGCTTTTATCACTGAGCCAAAACAATGACAGAAAGCAGTTTTATTATATTATAGTGTTTGAATTGCTGATGAAGCTTGTGCTCACTGATTATGGAAAAATACTCAAAATATGGCCAAAACATGACACAACGTTTTGTTTTTGTTAGCCCAATATAATTTATCATGACATAACACATTGTTATGGACACAACAGACTTCAGTGAAGTGATTTGGCTTCTCACCTCACAAACAGCTGGTGTTCTCCATTGAGATAATATTTTTCATAACCTGATAGCGCACTACTGGTACTGAAGAGGAAATAAAGCATCACGCGTATATATCACTGACTCCCCACAAGCTTAGAGATGAAGAAAAATGATAGTTTCAGCCACTGCTATCCGCTTTGTACAACCGCAGCATGCTTGGCACCAGGTGAAATCATATGCCAGTTAGTGTGAGTTAATGGGCTGCTGTCCAGCAGGAACTTTTGATACCATTAAAAACTTGGTCACTCTGTCTTTTTTTGCATCTGCCCTCTGCTGCTGCTCAACAGTGCAATAACTCAGAGGATGAACGTAAATAGTAAAGTTGTCGAACTTGCAACTAAAACAATGCTGAAATGTTTGGTGGAACAGAAGTAATCTGAGAGTGCATTAATGTCATGGAACGAAGTACATAAACTTTGAGAGGTCATATAAGATGTGTAGATCAAAAACTGAGAACATAGTCTGCAAAATAAGACGTGTTTATCTGTTAGTCAAGAGGGATTTTGCCTTGACGCTGAGAGGGACAGCGTGTCTCAAAGCCAGGAGGTCAGATAAATGTGATGGAGACACTTTGTCTTTCGCTTATTGTAGGAAACAGCACCGTCTAACTTACTAAAACCTCTCAGACAGCGTGGTGTATTTCTCCATCAACATGTTTATGTGTGCGCTAGTCTTTGTCATTTGAGGAGAGAAACAGCTGGTTTCCATCTGTGTGGTTGACACCTCCATGGTTCAATCTCTCCCTTTTTTTCTTTTCTCCTCAAGTTGAATGAAAGAGCAAGTGGGCTCAGGTTGTAATCACACTGATGAATGGGTATGATGTACTTATGCTCTACAATGTAACAAGTTTGTTGTACCCCCCCCCGCCTTTTTTACCTGTAGCTCATTTTTCCCCCTCCCTGTTCCGCTGGATGTGAGCTGGCTGCTGCAGGCCTCTTTGTTTTTGGTAAGGAGATCCCCTGTTTATGTGGAGGTGGGTGTTCTTTTTTAACCACGTCTTCTTTGATCTGCCCCTCCTTCTTTACCCTCCTGTGTGTTGGAGTGTGTGAACATAGTTATGGTTGGAGCATTAAGCTAAAATAAGCAGATGATTTTTGTCAGTGCACTTATGTTTGTCTTGGAACATAATTGAGTATACTTTTAGGTGACTCAAGTCTGAGAGAGTGAACTTAAGCATTCATGGGCAAGCCTCTAAATGTCACTCTAACAAAAATGGCAAAAATTGTGCGATATCTTTTTTTCCCCCCCAAGTTGCACAATATTTAGCACAGTCATTTGTGTGTAATCCAGCCGAAAGGGAGACAAACACCAACAAACACATCCACATATGAGCCAGCCAGAACTTGAAACGGCTTTAACCGGATAGTCGCTTTTTATCATAAACAGGATAAAAGTCAAAATATATAAATTGATGGACAGTCCTTATGCTCAGTGATGTGAAAGTCAGTAAGGAAGTGAAGCAAAATGCTCCAGAGATGCGAGTGTCTTGGGGGTTTCTTAATCATAATACAATATGAAAATAGATTTACAGCCTAAATGCAGTCGTGCAACCAGCAAAAAGGTTTTTCATCTGCTATTTGCTATTTGTTTAGTTCTTTCTTTTTTATTGTTTTGGTCTCAGTGGCCAGATGTTAAATTAAATACTTCAAAGCATGTTACACGAGCCAAATAGTGGCGTCACAAAATCGAATGGTTTTAATCCATCTTTTGTTTACAGTCTATTGTATAATAAGAAGAGTAGCAAATGGCCCTCCTCCCTCTGGCAAGTTAAGGAACTACTTATGTACTGACAGTTCATTATCATTAAATCTATTATTGCTACCATTTTCTGTTCTTTTTAGACTGTGATTGCTCCTCTGAATAAAACACTTTTTTGGCTCTCCCTTACCTTTTGTTTCTATCTGCTTTATCTGTGTCAAAACCATAAAATGCATAAAAAACATCAAATGCATCAGCACTGTCATACTAATGTTGAAATGATGATCTAATGTTTATCTCTGAGGAAAATGTCCCCAGCCTTAAAGACTTATAACTATATATGGAACAAGTAGTGTCATGTCACTGTTGAACATGCGGTTCTTCACAAGAATTTAGACTAAACTTCCGAGGAGTTGAAAAGATGACAAACTGCAAATGCTGACAAACAGAGAGACTTCTGCTGAGGGATAAAATAAATTTCTCTCCAACTTCCCTGTCTTTGCATTTAAACCGCATATTGTACCAGAGTTCTTTGGTTAGCTGATCCAGCATACTAAAGTCTTGTTACTTAAAAAGCAGTTGAGTAATTTTGATCTGGAGAAGTAAAACTGTGTGATTAGCAAGTTTGTTCTAAGCTTGCATTTAAACCTTCCTGTTATTGCACATCAGTAAGAAAATTAAGCTGACTGCAAAGACGAGTACGGTTGAACAATGTCTGTGTTAAGTTCAAGAATAGTTAACATGAAGAAGAGATTCTATACGTCCTCCTAAAACCCCTTTACTGGACGCTGCTGTATGCCGATCTACACCAATCTTGTCTGACCTTTCCCCCTCACACCTCCTCACGCTCTTGGTCACAGCTTGACTGCTCCTACATGATTGTGGAGTGTTATTTGTCAGACAGAGAGAGCTTTGGGACCAGGCTCTGTGAGCCTTCCAGCCTCTCCGAGCCCTGACAAACTCACCCCCAGCACAAATAGCCCTGTAGTGGGAGGGGAAAATGATGTGGAGCCCGGAGTCGCTGACCCCTGGTTCCACAGGCAGTTCACAGAGAGTTGAGTCAGAGGTGCAGGACAACTACATAATTCCTCCCTTCCTCAGTGGGCTCCAGTGTGAGCTTGTGCATGGCATAAAGCGCTCGAAGTACAGCTAAGGAAAAAGCGGAAATCCTTTTTAAATTAGAATGAAGTCAGCTTTTGGATGCATAATGGACAGCTGTTCCAAAGCATTGGCTCCATTGTTTGTCCTGACAGGAAAATCTGGCAGGCATTTCTGATGTTGCGTGAATCTATAATGTCAAGAAGAAAAGTATTTCTGATTCTTTTTGTTTCCTAAATGTGTAGTTGTTGTGAACATAAAAACAAAGAACATCGAAATGAAAATAGCTACAGCTTTCACACCAAAATGACCTCTTTGTCAGGTATTATTTAAATCTATATTCAACCATCTTAAAGATAACAACAAAAACAGTTAATCCAAGAAGTGCAGCTAGCTGTTGAGATCAGGCCCCTCTGGAGGACACGATACACTGGTTTCTGGGAGCAAACATGCAACTATACACAACATCCATCAGTATGTATGACTTCCTGATGAGGAAAAGGCAGAAGTGACTACTCACTGAACCATGAGTCACAAATATAAACAAAACGATCTTTTGAAACAAAGATACAAAATATTGTATATCGCATTGTTGATTGTTTACTAACTGTACCATTAAAAGTAGTTCCCAGGGTCAACTGACTGCTAACATCTGGCTCATTCCTGCTAATACCTAAAGTGTTTTTGTACTCAGGGACAACGTGATGATTTTTTTGTAGAAATGATGTGCCCAATTTCACTTCCTCTAAAGCAGGTTCTGCTGGTAAATATGTGATTAATGGTTGTCTGACTTCACCCAATAAAATTTAGAGTCTGACGAGATTTTGAGCTGACGATTAATCACACTTCGTTAGCTTTACCCAAAAGACATCCCACGTCTTGATTTAGATCACCCAACAGTAACAGTGGGTTGCAACTGGAGTGACATCTTATGAGATTTTATAAGAACTCGAAACCTGAAGCTATTGTACCCTCAGTTTAAGAGAGATAAGTATCTACCACTTTGGTCGATAGGACTCAGCACCACTTTGGCAAAAATGTTTGACATGTTCTTATTATTCTGTCATGGTCCCTTAAAATCAAACCTATTTCTTGTAACACCCTGCAGAAAACCAATATTAAAAAAAACAACATAGGATCTATAAATTACACTCAGCTTGAAAAGCCCAAAGCCATTTAGCGCTCTCAGCTGGCTAAACTATAAATGGAATTTTTTTACTTCCACCTAATCAAAACTTTGAGTTAGGGTAAGTTTGAGTAAGTTTCAGCTTCATAACAGAACTAATTTTAAAGATGTAACTGAATCTATTTGAAATATTCTCATCTGGCGATCCAACAAATGTGTCGCAAGCAAAATGAAAAAACAACAAATACTTGATCCAGTTTAATCATATAAATGCCGCTCTCAGTGTGTTATAACTTGAGACCTGAAAACTAAACTAAGTACAAAGTTTATTGTTTTTTCAATGAAAAAATGTCAACTGTCTCCGTTCCAAGAAGGGAAAGGTTAAACCTGCTTTGAAAAGATGGCAACACAGTGCAATCTTACATTTGAAAATTTTTTAGGAAAGAATAAAAAATACTTTTAACACAATGCTTAGCAGACAGACAGAAATGTAATTTAGAACTTTCCTCATTTTTAGATTAAATAATGCTGAGACAACTGGATTTATCAATATGACTGTGTGCATGAATTGTGTGTGGAGTGCACTATATCCCTGTTAGGATAAAGTAGATAGTGTCCAAAGATTACATAATGTTCACGGTAAGAGAACAAAACATAAACACATGTCCCAGCAGAGGGTGGAGGGAGGGGCCTGGAGGGGCAGGGATCCATCGGCCCACACCAGACCTGTCAATAAGAATGACAGAGTTTTAAATGAAACACCCCAGTTAATGGAGGGAACTGTTTCTAATTAGGGCTGCAAGCTGGTGAGAAGGAATGCTCGACCCCGACACACGAAACTTAAGGGCAAATTGTTAAAACAGCAAATATGGCACACCTACCCCCACCCCAGTCACCTCCATAACCTGCAGAGAGTCTCCATCCTGTCCCTGCAGCTGACTCATCCCATCCTCAGCTCCTCCAGCCCAGCTTCACAGCAGTCCAGGGAGAGGCATGTAAATCTGGCCCCCTTTGAGCAAGCAACGGGCTCCGAAGAAAATAAATCTGCAGAGGTTCACGGTGAGTTCAGCCAAGCCACTGCTCCAGGCTTTCTCTCTCCTCGCTCTGGAAGCGCCCATTCTCCCTCAATGCATAATTCCTTCTATCAACATATTTTGCTTTTTCTCTCGCTCCCATTCCTGACTTACCCTCTGCCACTGCTCTCTGTGCCCAAACTTCATCACAGATTTGTTCATGTCTCAGCAGTGATGTCACTGTCCTGATTGTGACCAGGCGAGGAAGAGGGACAGTCCCCCTCACACGTGTTGTGTCTGCTCACATTTGGCGCCGACTCTGATTTGATCTTTTAGGCAAGTCTGATTCTTTTAAATCCCGATTGGAAACCTGTAGGTATTTTATGAGAACACAGAAATGCTATAGTCAGATTTCATCATACTCCTCTCAAAGTCGCTTTTTGCTTTGTTTTAGAAAACAGAGTGTCTACATGATCTTATTTTCTCCATAGATGTTACATTGCATTAGTGTGCCCAGTCAGTGTTGGTCACTCACAGATTAACTAGTGATTTTAGGAACAGGTCTAGTTTCTGCACGCCTCTTCATTAGCACCTTGTGAAACTAGACTGAAAAAAGCCCTTTTTGGCTTCCAGTACAATAACTAACTGATTTGCCTCACTAGTTAAAAGTTGAAATGAAGACATTCCAATTAGTGTGAAGAGTGAGAATTTGGAATTTCAGCAACCAAACATTTTTAACATAACCAGTTAACAGACTCTGTTGATTGTTACAACCAAAGCCTTGAACTTCTACTAGCCCAACTAGTAAATGTTTTAAACAACACTAGTTGACCAGTTAGGTAAAAACGTCTCATACTTTTCACTGTAGCTCTCTTAAAAGGAAAACATTTTCAGCCAAACCAGTTAACAAAAGACACATTTACAAAAGATTACCAAAAATATACTTTTACTAGTTACCCATAAGGCGTTTAATTATGAGGATGAGTGTAGCAATAGGGAATATTGGCTTTCAGAATTTAATGAGTTCCAAAAAATAATAATGGTAGCAAAATGGACCACTCTGTCCACTCAAAAAGCTGACTAGTTTAGATGGGGCTGCAGTTCCTAGTGTCACAAATAAGGACCATGTTGAAACTAACTTATCATCGGCTTATATGATCACAAGTATGCTGTCTGTCTGTTGACGGTTTATGCTGGACTGGATTCATAGTAGAGCTTGAAAAATGGGAATGATCAGACACCATTATCATCCAACTCCGAAAAGCTAATAGATGACCCTGTGAATAAGACCTGAGCGCCAAATCAGCTAAATACAACTGAGAGAGCGGCTGTTGTTTAGAGGAGAGTGAGTCTGACTGGTGGATGATGTCAGGCAACTCTGTGTTGACACTGCTTAAACCTCTCTTCTGGTCTATCTGTTTATCAAAAACGGACAGATAGTTTGTAGAAGATTTGAGGAGGAGGTCTGGTCACTGAGTACTTCCAGACCTCTAATGAATCAGGATGGATATGAGGACAGTGTTCGACCTAACCCTGTGAACTCTGACCCTTAACAGAGCACTGCAAAGGGGTCACCATCTTGCTTAAAAACAGAGAGCTCTGTCAAGACCAGATTACTTCATTTGCTATGTTTAATGACATGACACACTTCCAATGTGTTGGGCCATTTTCACTCTACAACTGGTAGAAATGTTTTCACACCATAAGCCAGCTCCAATCATGGAAAATATCAGCTTGCAGTAAACAAGCTGGAAAACAAAGGCCTCATTGTAACTTCTAAAGCCCCTTCAGATCAGATATGTGCGGAGAGACCCTAAATACGCATGTGTACAATGTCTCCACATTACGCTGATACATAATACCGTTCATTATTCCAAATCACTGCTTCTCTGTTTATGCCTCCACGACAAATTGCATAAATGATTGAAGGTAACCCCTCTTTGTCTGTCATTAACCGGGCGGTCTCCTTATCTCCAGGTCTCAGGCAAACCTCCATCCTCTAATATTATTGATTTCTCCCTTGACAAGTGTTGAGGATGTCTCAAAGTAATCTGGAGCTCATTCAGCAGGGTCTTGTCTTAATCTCTGACCTAGAAAAGGGAGGGCCCTCAGTTTATACAGGGAGTGGTGGGAGTATTAGATTACTCTAAGACAGTAATTATAAGGCCCCATTGCTGATAAAAACAGGGGAAATGCAAACACACATGAACACATAAATGTACATGATCATGTGCATGCATGCATTTACTAAGACTTACATTCAGTTTGATGATATGAGGATTTTTTTCATTGGCAGAGAAACCATTTGTGAAACAAACATCTTGACTTGCTGCAGCTCTGTCCTCTGCTGCACAGCATATACAAACGACTAGGTTTGGTATGACTGACTCAGACTCTGGTTTGTCTATCCCTTTAGAACAATTCATTTGTCATATATGCACAGAATCATACTTGGATGTGGCTCAAAACAAGCACAGTGAGAGGAAGTGGTCTCAGCACGGATAAAGACAAATTCTAGGATTGTTCTTTTGTGCTGGGAACAAAAGTCAAATGTCTCCCAAATTCAGTTCTGCACATTTGAATGCAGATGAAGGAAAATAACTATTGGCTTGGACCATCACAATTGTTCTCTGGTGACGCAGGTCAATAATAAATCTGAAATAATATGAAATATGCTGCTATTACAATGAACCAATGAGCAGACATGCTCAAGTAGCAGAAGACCCTATAACAATGATTCATGTAATGTCCAGCAGTGATAACCGAAGCAAGTATTGTCAAAAACATCATGACATGACAAACCCAACCAAATGAGTCTTTTACCATGCTCCCCTCTGAGCGACTGCCTTGATCTTGCATATCTGAGCGTGGATGCCCAGCTAAGTTAGCTCTGTGTGCACTCTGACCTCTCTCTCTCATCCCTATAAACCCGTCCTGATCCTGCCATGCTCAGCCCAGCTTAGGCCGGCCCACTCAACAGGACAAACTGCAAGCCCCCTAATCAGCTCATTTAGAGCAGATCAATGGCACTGATGACAAGAGTCTGAACAGAGACAGTAGAGTGAATGAAAGCAGAACAAAACAGCTTTCTTCAATGATGGCCCCGAAGCAAATACCCCCCCCCCCCCCCGGGTAAGGGGGTCGGGAGGTTGATGACCTGGGCGGAGGTGTCTGACTGGACCCAGGCGGGGCAGGGTTTGAGTCCCGGGTGTCCGTGCTGGCGGGCCAGCTGAACAAACAGCTGGGAACAAGGCTGTCTTCAGAGTGCAGAGACACTGAGTTTCAGCAATGCAGGCTCGACTGGAGGCCAGACCAGGCATGACTTCAGACCCTGAACAGCACCAACACAGTGAGATGCTTTCTTCTCTGGAGAAAAGGACTTGTCTGATCAGTCCACGCAGCAACATGGACACACACCCATGCAAGTGAACCTTCACATGCACCGAAATGTGCTCACATGCAGGGTTTGCACGCCAACATATACGATCCATCTCAGCACAAACGCCATGAATTCACACAGGCTCTGTTCCTCTCTCATCGACTACGCACAAAAGCCTTGTGTCTGTCTGGATTTGGCCAAAATAATACTTCTCTGTGCCCAAGCAATTGATCTACATTCATCTGGGCTTCCACAGGCATATACACTGTTTCCTCTGATTTTACTGCTCCCCAGGCAACTCCAAAAGATAGGATTCTGTTAACAACCCCACATTCCAGGCATCACTCCATATCTGCACAGCGTTTTACAAAATGTGCATTCTTTTGCAATACTGATTATGTAAAAGCTTGGAGCTCAGACAGCTGCAATAGCTGAAATGATGCTGGCTGTGGTTATTAAAAGCCTGGGAAGGCTAAGGCAAAACCACAGTAACTGATAGAAGTTTCCCAAATACAATCTTTCCCCCTTTTTTGAAGCCAAACCCAACACAGAGAGGCTTCAATCAGTTCTGCTTAACCTGAGTCAAATTCCCAATTGTATGCGCTCCAATTCTGGCAAAACAAGGTCACTGCAAGATATAAAGAGGTTTTTGGTAAAACACACACACGCACAATGGAGCACACAGACAGCCTTGTTTGAGGCAGCGGGGGGCACAAGCTCTGATAATGAGTGGCACACATGAAAGGCTGGCTCCTCCCGAGAAAACAAACTTCACCAGAGGACTCGTTGTTAGCAGGCTGACCTCTGAGTCTCTCAATGGGCACATTGTCTCCCAATGGATCAAACCTGTCAGTCAACTCAGCTGTTTCTGTCAACCAGTTGGGCTCAGCTTCATCGACCTTCTGGGAAAGCGCTGCTCACCTCATGGAATCGGAAAATTGGTGGTAGGCTGTGTTTGGATGAGGCCTGGTGGCCTGGTGGCAGGCCTGGTGGTTTCATCACATTAGGGTGTCGTTGACTACATAGATATCAAAGTAACGTCTGGATATATATATATATATATATATAAAATTACTAGTTTGACTTTTTTTTTATCTTGAACCTACAAAAATTAATTGTTTTTTCCCCCCATGCCGAACATCCGTTAGCATGTCAGAGGGAGGGTTTGGGTTAACAGTCTTTTCAGAAAGAAGACTATGAAAACTACAAGAAGTTTGGACTGGACCAAAACAAAAGAGCTGTAAGTTGGTTAAAAGGTCGAGAAAGAAAGGGACAGTGATGTCTGAAACAAATTTTAAACTGTACCGGCACATAGGCTGTCACCCTATGGGACACGCTCCAGCCCCCCAGGATGGATGGAACCTCTGTAACCAGTTTGACTTGTCTTGACAGGGCTACGGTATGAACAAGGTGGTGTAACACAGTGGAGGTGTTAAGAAAATAATCCCTGGCATCTTTGATAACATCAGTTTGGTATTGAAAAGAGATATTTACACAGCAGTGTAATGAAGTTATTATGAATGTTGAATTACAATACTGCCAACATATCTCCTTGAGTTTAACACGCCACACAAAGTTGATTAGTCTTTGTCGACTCATCAAAAGCAGAGAGGAATGATCGACTGTGCCGAATTAATCCATTTGCTGTTTAAATGCAAACTATTGCAGTGTGTCAGCAGTCTTACTTCATCTCATGAAACTATGTTAATGTCCCATCCAAAGAAGAAAATAGTATTTCTTTGTATTTCGTGACAATTAAGCCCTGGTAACCTAAGACAGTGAGCGTACGAGAAACACAAGAAGGAGGTTAAATGCAAGCCAGAGTAAACACAGCTAAGCCAAAGCGACGCACATGCAAACACAAACACACAAAGCTGGAAAAGCTATAGCTATTCCCTGAGTGAGCTACATGAGGAATCCATTAGGTGTCAGAACTCCCTGTGCCACTCCACATTGTGAGCAGACAAAGGACAGGGAGTGGAGGTTCCCTCCTGCTGACTGCATCTCCAGTTTCAGCTCTCCTCAGGGTGACTGTGGGCGTGCTGCAGAGGAGAGGAAGGTGGTTAATTCTGCGCATTGTGAACGAGGACAGGAGGTTTATGTGTGCTCTGGACACTGCATCTGAGAGAAACCGGCAAAGATTTCAGATAAAAATGTGCTTTTCAGTCCTCTTATCTTTCATTAGGTTTGTGATAAAGCAGAAAATCAACGCACATAACCTCATACAGCGGGCCGGAGCAGTAATGTGTAAGGTGGTGTTGTGAATATTTTTGTATGGCTTTTTGGTACATCAACACAAACCCATGAGCGAAAACACAAAACTTACATAAACACTCAAATTTACAAGGGTCCTAAAAGGTACATATAATCTCCTCAAAGCCTGTTCAGTTCTTCCAAAACTATGGAATGATCACCAGCCATGAACCACTGCCTGCTCCAGCCAGTTCTGACCAAGCTTTATCTGACCCCTGACTTCCCGTTCCATGAGAGCGGACTTCCTTCATTACACAACAACTCCTCTTCTGCCTGACTTTACTTTCCTCAATCAGCACACCAACACGTGTCTTTCTCAAGGACCCCTTAAATTGTGCAAAAGCATCTAATCTGTGCTGCATGGATGAGCATGAGCGTGGATGAGTATGGATGGATGAGCGGATTAAAGGAGAAGTTTTTGCACCATGACAGGTGAAAACAAGGTGGATTTTAGCGCTGTGGCCTATAAGCCTTGTAAAGCCTGATGGTAGGGACTTTTTTGCCCTGTCTTCCACTGTCTTGTTCATTTATAAATCTTCCAGGCTGACACCTGATAGCTGATATTGTCAACCATTTGTCATCCATGTTTATGTCTGGTGTGTAAAGTGCTACCCGGATAGAATACTCTCCTCCCTGAGGGGTGTAGGTGCTGCTTAGATAGGTGACACTCTGAGCCAGCCAGGGGTGTCAACATTAGGGTGGAGGAGTTACAGGGATCGGCCTGAGAAGTTAGGTCAACTCCTCTGAGGCATCCGCAGGAAACACTGGTCTTATCATGTCCCAGAGGGAGCAGATTTAGAGCTAGTTAATGAGTGAATGAGTCACAATAAGCAAAGAAAATGACTTTTTGAAAGGGCAGTTAATGTATATCATTTAGCTGGAGATAGGTTTTAGGAAGAGATAAAAGATTCTACATGTGGTGCTAAAAATATGGGAAAATACTAGTCTAAAGAATGTAGTATCTTGTACCATTATACAAACACTTACTGTTGCTTTGCAAAATTGAATGAACTATTAAGTTTAAAATATCGCAACATGCTAAAAAATGTCCTCTTGGGAGTATTCAAAGTTTAAACATATTTGGCCAGGAAGCTCTTCTGTGGCCCAGTAAATATCTCATATTATAAAAAAAGCTAATCCATGGATTGAGATCACGTTATTTTATACATGTTTTGTATATATGTAATGCATATGCATAAAATGGGATAAACATTATCCTTTGTGGTTGGTATCCGCTGGTGCAGAGTTTCTCATTTTTTGTACCATTTCCTTCTATTTCTTTGCAGACTTATGCATCAAAGACTGTGATGACATAGCGGAGCATGTAAAGAACATATAAGCCAGTGTGAGTCCAGTAATCAGAAAAAAGTCAGCTTTTTAAAATATCAGTCAGACTAACTTGTATTTGAAAAGTATAGTTTTCCATCAGATGAACATAATGAAATGATTTATTTCTTCAAATGTCATGTGAGCTCTCCAGTCCTAAACAGTGTAACAATCATCTACCTTCGAAAACACACATATTCCATTCAGAACACTAACTGCCAATGCCAGTGCATCTGTAAATAGGCACAGGAAGGGAAAGAAAGTAAAAGGTAAGGTAGGCAGGGGTGCAAGGAGATGTGTGGAGTAAAGTAAAGATTAACTCCGGTGACATACAACTTTTACAAATCTGGTTTGCTTTGTGGCATAAGACTGGGCAAAAAGGACAATGCAAGACTGTAAATGCATTTATACACACACAATGGACTCTTGGGTAGAAGAAAAGGAGCATAACATGTGGGGTTGCCAAGTCCTCTGTTCTCTATAACTAAGAGGAGATGATGGAGTAGCTGGACTTAGTGAGGCAGGTTTAACTCAAAGTGTGTTCACAAAGTACATACATATTGATCTGACAGACTAACTTGATCAAGCGATATTAGAGTTTTCTGTTCTTGTCAAATCCCTTGTTTCCTACATGCAGCTAAACCCTCCAATCACAGAGGAGGGCTAGAAAAGTCCTGTCAAAAAGCCATCTGAGCATATCCCGCAGGCTTTGTAATAAGAAAGAAATAACAAGTGAATTTTGTTTTCCTTCCTTGCCTTGTATCCCATGCTCAAGTCCTTTCATCACTTCATTATATTTTCATTCATTTCAATCAGTGTTTCATTTCCTTTTTCTCTTCTCAGCCCTCTTGGCGGTATGTGGAGCGCTGAGACTGGGATACAAGAGAGAGAAAGAGAGGAGGGATGAGGAGGCGGGGGGATAAGGAGAGGGCAGAGAGTAAGAAAGGAGGTGCACCCCTCAAAGATCAAAGACTTGGTTCTATTGTAAGGACTGTACAATGGAGTACAGCAAAACACCACCCTTCAACCCCCAAATTCAGCCCTTGTCAGCCGGAGGCCAACTGACATTATAGCTGTGAGCGGCACATACAGTTATACAGGATATTCTGATAGCCAACAAAACAGATGGTTAAAGGTACCCACCCACACCTCAGGTCATGGGTTCAACATGGTTAAAAAAAAAGCACAGCCCTATGTCCAAAATGGCTCTAATGAAGTTGGAAACAATTTTACAAATGTGGTCTGTGGTCAAGTTTATATATAAGAATGTGATTATTGCTCCTTGTGGTCTGTTGTAAATAATTCCCTCTGCTATGACCAGCAGCGACAAAACCAAGCTGCAACAATCCCAACAGCAGCCTGATTAAAAACAGCAATACCAAGTGAGTGGAACTCTAAAAAAGGCAGAAATCTACATGTTACCTGTGATACCTGAGCCATCAGTGTTTTAACCTTTTTGTATCTTGGTGGGAGCAGAGCTAATCATGACCTACTTTGTAAAAAAAACATCACAAATAAGTTTCTGGCTAGCTGATGATGGAAGCTCAGAATTCTGTCTGTTTTGGACAAATGGTAAATGTTCATTTTCCCTAGATGTTTCTGGTAATAGTTATTTTTGCTGTTCTTTTTATATATATAATGGAAAATACTTTCCTTATAGAAATCTCAGTCAGAGGTTTTTGTGGTTTAAACATGTTCTTTTATAATGTATGCCTACCATTTCTATAATAAAAGCTTTACTTTCCATGACAGTCATGTTTCCTGGAATCGACAGAAGTTATAAAGTATCAATATTTGTTAAACATATTGCTACTGAAAAATTACACATTCCAAAAAAGGTAGAGGAATTGTCTCATTAGTACACGAACAAAATGTGAAGATAATCTTCCAAAATCAGTTTATTTCTTGCATGAGTTGTGGTGAAAGTGTTACCACAATCTAGAGCTAAGCCGTGCCATGACATACAATATCCTGTCTGTGCACATGCTTGATATCAACTGGGGCTGCCCCTCCGTATCTATGATGAGTGTCGAGGCTTCATGACAGGAAAGTCCCCACAGAACCCCCACAGAGCAGAGCTGACAGTTGGGGTTGCGCTGTGTCTGTAACCAGTGAATTACCCCTTCGTCCATGCAAAGACAAGAAGCTCAAATATCTTTGTACCTTAAAATGTCCCACACCTTTAATTCAAATGTTTGTATTTACCGTTCAGTGTTTCGGTGCTCAAGTGCTATATCGTAGCTATTGCATTCTTCCTAGTTCCCCTTTTCTAAATAAAGTTTTTTAACTTTCCTCAAGTCCTGCTGCAGCCCTTGTCCCCCATTCTCCCCTCCCTCTCTAAGCCTGTGGGGCTTATCTGTGAGGATGAGGGAGAGAGGAGAATGGGGAAGACAAGCACTTTCATGGCTGAGTTGGGAGCTATTAGCCCCCTGTGTGCTCAGCCCTGTTCTACCTCCTCTCGGTATTAATCTGCAGTGACAGCTTCACTGTTTACCAAATCCACCCAGGATCCTGGGGGATGACCGAGCGGCGCCACTCTGCTCCATTAACCTCTGACCTCTGGCGTTACGGCACCAGATCCAGGCCCAGGGCTCGGGGTTGGCCAGCCTGAGCAACCGGTTGGACACCTGTCTGATGTTCAAGACAAACTCCTGTCACACAAAGCCAGTCTTCTTGCACAGATACATCTCAGCTGGATTTTGGAAGACAGCGTCATTGTATAGAGCTGCAGCTTGTTTACTTGTGTGTGATCATAATTTAAGAAAAGCGAACCTGCACCTGGATATATTTACCATACAGCACGTATCTCTGTCAATGTTTTTCTGATTAAACTCTCTGCCAGAAGGCGAACAAGCCAAATTTCAAAATGACTGGCTCGGTCCTTTAATCTTACGCTATCGATGAGGTCAAAGGTTTTCTACAATTATGGGATTTTGTGGGGATCAGGAATTAACGGCACCAACTGGCCTGATCTGAGGGGGAGGGAAATGAGCAAAGAGACTTCTTAATTGACAAACTATGTGCAGACACTAGCAGATGCAATTAAAAACACCAAAAAGTTTGGAAGCTTGTGTAAGTTATCCATCGTTACACAAAACCACCATTCTCTGCTGTGTTTAATATTTAGGGTGCAACGACAGCACAAAAAACATTAAGAAGAATTTAGCAAACAATGTCAACATGAAGAGAGTTAAAGTAGGAAACAAAAGTAAGTAGAGGGACAAGTGCAGGAAACTTCATACTTCACTGCACATTGTGTAATAACTCTCTGGAAGTTTCAGTATCCAACGCTTTATCTCAACCATTAGCATTAACGAGTGCTGAGGGGGAAAAAAATGCAATTAAATACTTAGGGTTGGACAAAAACAGCTCCAAACAGCCAACCAAACATTTCCGATGGAGGGCTTCCTTAATCCTTCTAGGCAGCTGATCATGAGTAAGCACATGTGGGCTTAAAGGCTAGACCCTTGAGGAGAGGGACACTGTGGTACAATATTCAAATAAGTCAAATAAGTCAAATATAGTCAGGTTTATTTGATCGTATCTTATTTTAGGCTGTGATGGACGAGCAACCTGTCCAGGTCTACCTCTGGCCCCAGCTGAGATAGTCTCCCACCCCCCTGCAACACAAAAACAAACAAACACACACCCTCACATTCACTCCTTTGAGCAATTTAGAGTCAACAATTAACCTAACATGCATGTTTTTAGACTGTGGGAGGAAGCCGGAGTACCTGGAGAGAACCCACACAGACACAGGGATAACATTCAAACTCCAATCAGAAAAGCCCCTCAGGCACCACCGTGCTGCCCACTCTAATTCACATTCTGGGTCCATGTGGTGCAAATGTTGTCAAATAAAAAGGTGTGAGTGAGTTTTCCTGTGGACTGCCGAGACAGCGAGTCATTTAGTCGATGCCGGTTCATCTGCTGACTCGGCAGTATGTGGCACAGCTGCTTCTGTTGATACTTCTGAGCACAAGTGCCAAGCTGTTCTCTGAAAAAAGCCCTATAACATGACAAACCAGAGACTGATGTGCCCACATCTGTCACCTCTTTCCACTTGTTTTCTCTCAGTGGTGGCACTGATCGAAAACAAGTCCTTCATGCAGACTTTGCTGCAGCACGTTTAGACACTGTGGATCTGCCTGTCTGAATCTGGTCATTTGGAAAAAGTTTTTTGGGTTGGGCGATGTTTTACTTCTCAGTTTTCAAATTTTTGGGGGGTTTTTTTTAGGACTGAACTGAACAACTTTAGCAATGATACCATTTCAGTTGGCTTTGGGTTAACAACCGATGAAGCTTTTTTTTTGTTTTAGATTTTAACTGCAGAGTTAGCAATTCACCACAAAACCAACCCTGCCCAAGGAGCCCTGCAAAGCTGCACCATCCTCCAAGGCAGATGACATTTTACCAAAGATAAAACGCTGTCCTTCCTTGCCACATGGTCTTGTGAAGCAAAAGGGTCTGACTAAGCCACTCGGGCTGATCTTATAATATTTACCTCGTGGTTTTACACGGGGCTGCTGTGGACCAAACCAGGCTTCCAGACAACTGACTAAGCAATAGTTTAAAAGCGTCACTCTGCTGTGTTGATGCAAAGCTCTGGTGTTTGTGCTACGTGAAGCCAAAGCACTTGTGCTTAAGAAGTGAAAGATAAACAGTTAGGGAAGAGGACATTGCAATGACAGGACACTGCGGACAACTAATTCTGATACCGAGTGCAGAAAATAATGCAACGGTGCTGATTTCTTCTTCCGAAAAACATCTACTTTTATTTGGTTTGTGAAGAGACTGGCACAGTGTGTGTCATTTAGGAGGCCTGGCAGAAGTTATGTTTAAGGCGTGACTCATTAAAGAAAAGCATTAAATGTTCTTCTTTTAGATCAAACATGGAGGTGGACATGCTGATGCTGCAGATCTGGTAGTTTACACAGTGTCACATTGTACAGTCATTATGAGCACACACATACTCACACACACACACACATTTCCCAGCAATGTGTTGGCTTGCTGTAAAGAAACACTATGTCCACACACATACCAAGCCAAACACAGACGAGTGACAAAGCATCGGGTCCTTCCATCAGCAGCCTGTAGACATACCCCCAGCCCCTGTCCTGGTCCACCTCTGACACTGATGACAACACACTGTCATCGCCATCACTCTGAGAAGGTAAACACCACCTCTTACAAAAACAGGGACAGGGAATGGCAGATTGTGAGTGTGTGTTTTGCGTAAATGGATGTTCATTTTCGAATTTATCTCTGTGTGTTCTGTCCTCTTTAAACATTTGGTCTGTCCTTTGACCTGTTTTTCATTTAACCGTAATATGCTCCGGTTTTATCAACTCAGCTCTAAATTCAGCCCACCTGCAGCCACATCCAAAGCCAACACTCTGCTGAATGTTCATGGAAAAGCGAGGATTAGGCCACGCAGCTGTTGCCAAAAAGAGAAATATTTACCCTGTGTGACGCAAGCAGACTGCGGGTATTGAACCACTCTTGGCTATATTTAGAAGTTCCTCACCACCAGACTAAAGTGCTGCCTTCATCAAGATAACATAAAAGACAAAATGATCTAGAGACGACCCCACCTACTTCATGTCAACCGTTTCAACACATTTCCGGTTATAGCACCTGCTGCCTCACCTAACACGCCGAAGGCCAGACAGCCATAATTGTTTTAAGTACATGGAATTTGTACTATAAGCACATGCACAACAGAAATTATTTTTGTCCGCTTTCCAGATGTCACAAATGTTTGTGGTTGTTGTTTTTCTTCACAATTTAAACAAATAAAGAAGTGGTGAGGTTGGACATCGGGGAAAAAAAGATTTGGACGAGGGGGACAAAGCTCTTGGATTCTGGATGTTGTGTGAGCCAGAGGCTGGAGCCAGCTAAGGGCTCCTCCTCTCCCAGGAGAACATCCACGCCACATCCAGCTGGAAACCATTGACGGGGTTTTGGGGTTTGTGAGCAGGAGGGGAAAAGGGCTTAACGAGGAAGATGGCGGGGTCTGCCTGTCTTGATGACTCCACGTTCTGCAGCCAGAGTGAGACAGGAGACCCATGAGGAGATGAAGAAGCATGTGCTACATATCTGTCTCTCATTATATGGTGAGGCTACGAGTATGTGACAGGTAGAGAACCAGAGTCCTGTTTTAAAAATCATGAGTCATCACCTCGATTTCCTGTAAGAGGCCTGTACAAAATGAGAAAAACAGATTTTATTTTTCCAAATGGGATCCATCTCCCATTCTTGAAAATCTGATGTTTACATAAATTCGTGAGAGCAACTTAAATCAAAACAAAAAAGAAGCGTCTCAAGTGCACTCAAAATTTGTTGTGCATGTCGAGCATGAGCATGAAAACAAAAATCTACAGATGTGTAGGCTCTAATGTCTGATAAATCAATCCAGCGATGAAAAACTGGCAATTTTTTAGATTTTGCAACAAAAAAAAAAAAGGGGGGGGGGGTTTGAAACTTTTTCAAGTCATGTTTTGATGGGTGCAAGACATATGTGGGTGTAGTCTGGAAATTTTTTACATTTCAAAAGGTGCAATCAAAAACATTTTGGCGAAGAAAGATGAAAAAAAAAAAAAGGGAAAATACTTTTTTAAAAGTCAAAGCAAAGAGAATGAAGACCTGGAAAGAAACAAGGAGATAATTCTAAAGTACAAAGGCTTTACACAAAATATGTCCTCCATCTGTGCCACTTCAAATCAACACTACAGCAGGACATTACGCACTCACCAGCATGGAGTCATGCCTGTGGTTACCTTATAAACAAAGAAATATGTAACCACATCTTCTCCTGGGACATGATTCTATTGTATTTGCCATTCATACATACAACAAGGTATTGTCGATAATGAAATGAGTTGAAATAACAATTACAACAAAAAAGGTAGAAAAAAATCTAATGAATAAAGAGTGCAAAAAAGGGTCAAAAGTGTTCGGGTATGGAGTTTCTCCCCGATCTATCCTGAACATGAGGTGCACATGTGGAGAGTCTCTATTTTTATCGGTTTACCTGCTCCAAAATCATCTGGACAGCTGGTTTCCATTTTTTCTCACCAAAAGCAGGAGAAGAACATGATTTCCCTATGTCAGTTTGTTCGAGTTTGTTAGGGATTTTGCTTAAAGGCCTTGATGTTGACTCTTTCCCCTTATCAAATTAGAGAAGACTTCAGTTAGTGATGCTATTTTGGATTAGTCAGAACTTGGACATTAACCTTCAGACAGGTCTTGAGTCGTTTTCTAAAGTTGGTTCTTTCTCAAATAATCACTAACACCTCATTTTGGATATATTTGGCTCAAAATTGTACTGAACTATCACCCAAAACTAGTCATCGCTGAGGTCACACAAACTGAAGACTATATAATTATAGACTTCTTGGTAAATCTGTGATATTACAACCTGTCCAGAAAGTAGAGTTTTGAGAATCTTCAGAAGAAATTCAATCTCAAAGACTGCTTGGAAAATGTTTAAAGCATGATGGGAAATATATCTGCATACCAAATCAAATTTAAATTTATTAATAGTATTAAGAAGATGACTTTGCAATTTTATAAGGTCAAATGAACTTAATGAAAGGTTTTCATTTTCTTTTCAGTATTATCCTAGCTGAAAGAATTTGGTGAAATAACATGATATCGTCAAAATGTGAAGTTATTCAAACCACGGCAAAGGATGTAGGACAGAGAGAAATGTTAGCAAAAGCACAAAAGTACACAGCATGGGATGCATTAACTATGGTGGTAAAGCTTCAAATGCCAATAACTATGGCAGTCGGTCAAACATTTCTCTCTCTCTTGTAAAATCGGTGAGTGAAGCCAACAAGCAATAAAATTTAATGTTTCCATCCATCCCTTTTCTTGTCCCAGAAGATATTCAGTTCCTGAGCTTGTCAAATATTCTAAGCCCACAGCAGAGCACACACAGCTAACAAATGATTACAAGAATATGATCACAGTCTTTGGGACTCTTTTAATCATGCCCCTGGGATAGTGGTCACAGCTTGCTGAGAGTCTTGTTGAGAGCTAAATGAAATCGCAGTCAGGTTGTGATTCCATTTGTATTCCTCCCACAGATCTGCTGGAAAGTCTGTTGTCCATTAAACGATACAACGCAAAGAAATAAGTCCCAACGTTGTGTTTTTCTGCACTGTAGATGCACGTGTGCAGCCTCGAGTGCGCCCTTAACCCGACACAACATCTGCAAAGAATGGAAAAATACCCAAGCGCGATGGAAGGAAGTACACAAGCAAGATGTAGAATCTGTAACAGCTGTTTGCCTGCTCAGAGGACTACTGTTGTTCAGGAACATTCGCTAAACTCACCTTCATGATATTCACAGCTTTCCCAAATGAAAGTCATCTACTGGGTTGTGTGCTGCTATTTTGTTTGATCTGTTCTATTGATAAAGACAGAGAGTGAATGGATGTCTAAGGGGCAAGGGAGAGGTCTTACCATCCCAATTAAATTTTCAAAGATGTCCCAGCATCAGGAGCGCTCCAGGAGCCGTGCTCCGTAAAGCAAACAATGACCTTAAGGAGTTTCCTCTTTGTCTGTAGTTTGCCTAACTTGGTCATGGAGACCTGCAGCGCAGCACAGGGACTGGAAGTTTCCTTGGGGACCGGAGACAACTAATATAGATCAACGGTGAAGAAAACAACTAGGCCATGGTGTCACCTCAGTGAGGGGCTCCTGTGCTCCTTCACACAGCTACTTCAGTCCTTAGTGTAACCATTAAATCGATCATGCATGAGACGGAATAACATAAGCAGAGGGAGAAAATAAAGAGAGCAAGATGAGCAACGTGATGGTACAAGGTGTTTTGTAAGTAATTAGTTGGTGGGCAAAACATCTGGATAATGATACCAGCTCTTATAAAAGGCAGCTGTAACTTTCAAAATATGAATCTACATTGTAGTGAGTGTGTTTGTCCAAATGTTTGTGCTTCATAATTAAAATGTTTACAAAATGAAAGAGCCAGGCTTTCTAAATCAGCATCATCGTGTCCAACATTGCTCGTCTAGCACTTGTTGAGGGCTTGAGAAAGATATCTCATCATCCAAATATTTGTGGACCTAAAGGTGGTGTGTTTGAAAGGGGAAAATATGACTGAACATTTTTTACAATGAGTCACATGTTCTGGGTTTTAGAAGTAAATAAGTAAACAGTAGATTTATTTACTATTTAATCACCAAATCTACTCAGACAAGACTAAACAGCGTTCCAGTGTGGTGGAGGCTGAGAAGGACTGTTAGATGGGGTTACCCATTTGAAAAACTGACAGTTATTTTGGTACGATCAGATTAATTTTGATGCATTGCCAGTTATTTAAATCAAAATTACAGGCTTAAGGTTATGATAAATGCCTAGGAGAAACAATGCAATTGTCACGAAGATAATATTCCGCTTCCTGTGTAGTCCCAAAACTCCGCCTTTTGTGTTGAGTCTATCTCTCTGCATTGTAACATTGTTTCCTTTGCAAAGCTAATGCAGACCTTTTACATTTGAGTGTCCACAGGCGTGTGGCCCACCGCTTGAACCTGACGTGTAGCACGTATGGAGGAAACTGCTCTGGGTTGGAGAAATCGGATCCATCTATGGGGAATATCCCAAAATAAACCCCTCTGTTCTCCCATATCAGGCCTTGTATAAATAAGATAGCACTGCAGGCACACTGCACCATGGGAATTAGCCAATCCAGTCCTGTAAACATCAGCCAATGACTTCTGGCAGGCGAGCCAGCTCTCAGGAGGGGAGGTTCTGCATTGGAATTCATAAATAAATCACTTTTCTGGGAGGATTATGTGTCCACAGTCCCCATCCTCCAGGCTCCCTCCCCCCAAAAATAAACATGGCAAAAGCAGAAATAGCAGAGTTTAAGCACCACTACAGGAAATTATCTGGGCCTCTTGCTGTAATTTGGGGACATTATTTTTGTAGTATTTGCATTTTAGTAAGAACCAAGTTTTTTTCTTTTTCTTTTTTTACCATGTAACACCCTCTACTCTCCTCTACGATGTATGACTGTACAATTTTGACTGAATATAAGCACAACCATTCAGCAAAACACAAATAAGAATCCTCTGACTTATGATTTGATAAGACGCACATTAACATTCTCCAAATAGTTCTCCAATAGAATAGTTTCCAGCTCAGAACTGAGGTCACGTGACCTTTAGAAGAATTTTCCAATCCAGAGCTTGTTTTAGAGGGCTGTTTGTGCCATTAGGTTGTTTCTAGAAAATGTATTCCAGCTTCATTCAACCTGCTTACCCTGGACCTGTCACAAGTGCTTCTCTGTAATCACTCCTGAGACAAACACAGAGGCCAAGAAGCTGATGTAGTGGCAATTATATAAGACTTGGACTACGATCATGCACTTTTTTTTATAACGGTGCCAATAAAAATAGTTATAATAATCAACCCTCCCTCCTTCATTACAAGCTTGGTCAGAAGTGGAAATGTCAAAGTGTTTCAGATTTGGGGTTGTGATTTGTGAGAACTTTTTGATTGCAGCAAATCGTGGTGGCTTGCTGCACAAGAAAGAAAAAAATCAATTAAAAAAAGCAACTCGCAAATACAAGACAGATTTTTGGATTAAAAAAGGGTTTGGGTTTGAATGTGGTTTGGTTTTGGATCCTATATGAGTTTAAAGCATGACATCTGCTTGATTATGTGAATAGTGTTGCAAAAATCATATTTCAAACCAATTAAGGCATCCACTGAAAGGGTTTGATGTTGAAATATTGCAAACATACCTGCTGTCCCTGATGAGATAAGATTATTGACTGTTACTGGAAAATATCTTTAGCTAACTAGCATACTCTTAAAAAATAACTTTATCTCATTGTGCTCTACTTTGACCAAATAACAACTCTGCTCAAGTTCACCTGCGTGTTGTTCACTTAGGCCTTCACATTTGACAGTGCCTTTGAAAAAGCAATAAGCTCTGAGAAATAATATGCAATTTTCACAATAGATGGTTAAGCTCTGTCAGAATTGTGTACTAGTGCCGGCAATTTATCATAGTGATACTTTTGAACTGTGCAAACAAACAATTAAATCATTTCTACCCAGAAAACAACAGGGATTTGTAGAAATGATTGAGAAAATACATCCATCCATCCATTTTCGTAACCGCTTATTCCCTAATGGGGCCGCGGGGGAACTGGAGCCTAACCCAGTAGTCAATGGGCGAGAGGCAGGGTACACCCTGGACAGTCCGCCAGTCCATCGCAGGGCCACACAGAGACACACAAGGACACAGCACATCAGAGGCCACGCACACTCACTCCAATCAACCTAACATGCAGGTTTTTGGACGGTGGGAGGAAGCCAGAGAACCCAGAGAGAGCCCACGCAGACACAAGGAGAACATCCAAACTCCACACACAAAGGTCCCGGTTCCCCCAGGGACTCAAACCCAGAATCCTCTTGCTGTGGGGTGATGGTGCTAACCACCACACCACCATTTCACCCAGAGAAAACACAGCCCTCTATGAAGCATATAGCTGCGGCATACTTTTAAGTAGAAACATCAGTCACAGTTTAAATGGCTGATGGGACATTGTACTTTAGCTGACTGAAATGGTATTTTCCATGGTTTGCAATTTTTATATAGTTGCAATTACAGTCAAATGACTTCTTCTGGGGATAAAAGTTTAAGCTTTCACATAATTGTCCTGCTCACGATCTCTCTCCTACATAGAAGATATATAACTGAATATGTTGGTGTTTTTGTCATCTGTTTCCCAATGTGAACGTTATTGACATAGAATTTAAGGCATTTGGTCAAACTCCAAACTCTATTTCACTTCAGTAAGAATAATCAACTAATTTATTTCTCAAAATTAGAAGCTTTTTAACACTTAACATTTAAACTATATAATACATGGTAGATTAATAAATAAATATATATGAGCAAAGAATTCTGCCATTAATGGTGTTAACATTTTGAGTTTTAAAGTTTGACTCATGTTTGTAGGAGGCTATAATTCAAGCCTGCCTACCTGCTTACCTGTCTGAGTGGTTTTGTGTGCTCTCCTCCCACTTACTTACCAAAGAAAACAGAAACCATTGACACATGAAGATCTACTTTAAAAATAGAGTGATACGCCTCTGATGTCCTGTTTGCTTATGCTCCTGAGACCCTGTGTCCTCATTGGAGGACACTGCATTTTGCCTGTGTACCATGAAACTATTTTTTTTTCAGCTTTGACCCTCTGATCTCATAGAAGAAACCATCAGACAATAATGTTTGAAACCCATCCATCCATCCATCCATCCATCCATTTTCTATACCTCTTATTCTCAACGGGGTCAGCGGGGTCTGGAGCCTATCCCAGCTGACAACAGGCGATTGGTGGGGTACACCGTGGACATTGTTTAACATATTTTCAACATATTTCAACATATTTACAACCAATCATTTCAACCAATCATTTTGTAATTAAGTCATTTGATCCTTCAGAACCAAAATGAAACTGGAGAAAGCTTTGAAATACATAGATACACATTTTAAATCTAAAGATAAACTTACCATATAGGAGGAAAAAGTACCTACTTATCCCATATAACTTGGAGAAAGCAAAAAAGCATTCCTAATAAAAACCTGGGTCTATGACAGTTAAAAGCTGAGGAATACTTCATAGTTGGTTGGTATTATCTGTGTGTTTCTACTTTCAAGATTTTTCATTACAAAGTGCAATTTGTTTGTATAAAAGTAAAAATGGTAACTTCTTGGTATCTGCTGTTAGATAACATTTGATTTCTGGGTCTGAGTTGTTTATGGCACAATGTCATCTTGGACTTATGATAAGCACGAAACTAATGCACAGCTGCCAATAATGTGACATCTTAAAGCAAGAAGTTCTACAGTCTAAACAACAGTCTCTTCACTTCAAATAAAGATTCATATGCATCATGGAAATACCAATGAAACAAATAATACTGCTGAAGTGTTCCAAACGGAGGAATTTGTTGTTGTTCTTTAACGCGACTTACTTATTCTCGTGTGGGCACGACGGGGTTAAACAAGAAAGTAGTGAAGCATTTCATACTTTCAGATATGCGCAGAGGCATCAAAGAGTGGAGCACTGCTCACCTCCTCTGCATGTTCCTTTCAGTCCGTAACTGTACTGTTTGAGACTGAAAAAAGGCCTTGTGGGTGGGACAGCTGCAAAAGGAGACACACAGTCGGCCCCCAGCATCCTGCCCAATACACTCTGCAAGCAGGTGCCGCAGCCGCCAGTACACCAGAAGAAAGCCCAACACAGATGTAGAATATGTTACAGTTACTCGGAAGGGAAATGAGGGAATTTGAATATCTGCTAAGTTGTTGTCAACTGACAAAAAACAATGAAAAAGAAAAACACGACAATTTAAGCCCTCAAACAGCTCCACCACATGTAGGCATGTGACAAGTGTGTCTGGGGAAAGTAGGGGGGCTTCCTTTTTCCACATCAATAAGATAAAGGAAGTGACACAAGTTCCTGCTGCAAACTTTGCAGCAGTGGCACGAGGCTGAGAGTGAGCGCTGCATGTGTTGTGCACACAGAAAAAAAAAAAAAACAAGCTGACGTGAACTGCTTCTAGCCCGAAGGATATCTGATGCTCTTTCTTTATCACTTCTTTCCTGTAATCAATCTCCATTTAATACTCTTTCCAAATGCTTGGCTGCTGTAGTTCTTTGGTAGCTGGTGTTTGCTTTTTGGCTTTTGTGCTGAATGAATTTAACTGTGTGGGAACACAATTTTGGTTGGGTGGCGTTATCTCTGACATACAGCCTTTTAGACATAACTTAAGTGTGATGAAAATATCCTGTGGTAATCTATGTTAACTTTGACTGTGGGACCAAGCAATTTTGGAAAAATTTAGCCTTCAAATCTGTGTAATGAATTTATCTGTGGTAGACTGGCAGCCTACGCAGGGTGTACCCTGCTTCTTGTTTGCCTCAATGCAAACAGAGATCGGCTCCTACCCCCAAGTGGCTCCGAAGAGTATGGAGTGGGTATAGGAAAATTAGTGATTGAATAATTGATGAATTCATCAGAATTTCGACTGAGTGACTCATAACCTCAGTATCAAGCAGTTGTGCTTCATCATTCTGGCAGTAACAGTGGATTTCTCACTTTGTCCAACACTGGAGCATGACTTCTGATAAATGACTTTACCAGAAGACGAGTTCAAATTAGTCAGGGAAGATGTATCACTGGGATTCAGTGTAAAGGAAGAACAAAAAAGACATAAAATGTGATGCTGAGAATGAGATTTGAAAAAGCTCTTTACGGCAAAAAGTGTGACCGTGACCAGAGAGGACATATTGAGCAATATTATTTGTAAACTGAACCCTGAACTTGCGACTGCAGGGTTCACGGCGTGAGTCAAAGCCTGCGGTGTCACTAGGGTTTAGCAGCTCAGTAAACAACTGTGTAAAAAAAAAAAGGAGAAAGTGCCCCGGAAAGTACCCAAGATGATTTGCTGCACAGATAGAGGAAATCGCTCCGATTCAGTCTGTCGATAAGTTGGGACACTACATGCTGGGACTTTATTGCTATGCGATGAGAAAAAGAGGAGATCAAAAGCTATGCAAAGAGGATGTGCGTGAGCTTTGAATGTTTTTTTAATGGCTTACAAACAGAAAAGAAGCATGGCGATCTTACACTTAAAATGTACGCTCACACATGTATTTTTTCAGCAAAATGACATTTAAGTCTACAGTCTGTGGGTGATTTTGGAAACTGTCCCAACCAGACATGGCGTCACCTTTGATCTGTGGGCAGCAGACTGATGACTTTTAGCAGATGTTGCAATTTCTCCAAATAGTGCTGCTGAGGGTCAGCGTGCTACTGCAGGTGTAGATAACAGAACAACAGGGCTAGATGTAGGCAGAGTTTATGCACTGTCAAAATCGAATGGCTAGACTTTGAACCCACTCCTCTTTGGACTTGGCTGCCAGCCAAAGAGGCAACAGGCCACTTGTTCAGTGTGATAAACAGCTCCAGGGCACAGAAGGAGCTGAGGTGAACGTCTGGAAAGTTTGAAGGGCTTTCACTTTTAGCATTTACCTGAACACTTATACTGACGGCGAACGTGAAATCCTCTTGGGCTTTTTACAGTTTGTAATCTGCCGGTCACGGGTCTGTGGCTTTTTTTAACATTTATGAGAGCGTACAAGAGCCCTGTGCATTTTTCTGTCTTAACAGCCCCGCATTACATGCAGACATGAGCACAGGAAGTGGGCAAATGGGGGAGTTCTTTTTCTGACTAAAATAGCTTTCCCTGAGACAAGATCTATGTCTCTGAAGTTCTATGCTTGTATGTGACCTGCTTTGTTCTGAAGTATGGGCTCAGTGCAGTCAAACAAAGGAGATGTATTCTTAAAAACAAAAACAGCTGAGGAGGCCTCTGCCTTGAGGAGAACCAGCTCTCCAAGAAAACTGTGGCTCATAGCCTAAGTCCAACCTTATGCAACTGACAAGGTAATTTACTCTAACCCACTTAGAAAAGAAAGAGATCACTGTGGTAGCTGCAAAGTTCAGTAGCCAGTGGCACTATTACTTGGAAGTCTTGGGGGCGCTCTCTACGTTGGAGACCTGTGGGGTTGACGTGAAAAGCACAGCTTTGAGGAGGTCACCTTTTTAACAACCATAAATCACCCAAAAATCAACATGCTAAGCCATTCCCACTAGAACCATTTTCCACTAAACCCTACCCAGGGCCATATAAAGTATGTGGCATGTCACTGTACACTGTAGAAGAGGGAGCTGGCTAAGAGATAGCTAATGAGATTCACTAGCCGCAGTATTTGAAACCTGATACCTTAATGTCTGTGTCATAATTCACTTTACATTTCTTGTTTTCTTAAAACCTGAAGGCAGTTCATGAGTGAAACCGTTTTCGTGAGGGTTTAATTGTTTTTTTTTTTCATAACATCCAAAATTCATGACTCCACAACTTGGGGTGTAACAAGATCGGGGGGTTTGACCTCCAGCCTGTGGTGACATATTGTCGGACGGGGGATAATGAACCCTCTGGAATGGCTGACAGAGGCAGGACTAATAGAGTTACTTCACTGTCAGATGATCTGTCTCTGATCTGTGGTAAATACCTTCATTTCTTTCTAAAGTCTTGTATGCTTTCTCTCTATGTGTATTCAAGCGATTGTGCACGCTTCGTACAAACAGTATAGAGGGTCTATAGGCTCCTGCTTTTCTCAATTACTGGAGCAGCAATAAGACAGGAAGTCACACTCCACCCCCCACCCCCACCCCCCTTCATCCTCCTCTAACCTGGGCCAGACAGCAGCTGGGCTAAGTCAAGGCCAAAGCTCAACTCCCCCATTTAACTGTTATCATGCGAGCAAGAGGGTATCTTTACACAGACACACCTACCTTTTTTCATCCTGTAGAAGCTTTCTGACGCTCTTTTACACAACTACACGGAGAGGATATAGATGAAGCTCATGAAAACTCATCAACTTCATTCTCAGATCTCTCCTTCTAGTCAAAAACCCACGACTCCCACTCCTGACCTCCCCTTCATGTTCTTTTTGTCCCCCTTCCACCCTCAATCCTTGCTGCACCCCCACCCCTTCTTCCACCTCCTCCCTTCCTTCATCTTCTGGGCCCTCTCACTGACAGCTGGCTCTGATTATGGCTGTGAAAAATGGGGCAGTCACGCCAGCAATTCCCCCCCTCCAGCATTCCTACAGCATGACTCCGCACTTTCTCCCTACTGGTGCGAGGTCTGCCTTTGCCTCCCTCCCACTGCATCCCTCTGCTTCTCTCTGTCTTTCTTCAGCTGTCTAAATTTCTCTCTTTTTTTTTCTTTTCTTTTTTGGGAGCTTCAACGCTGCATTCTATCGCAAAAAAGGGAGATAAAATGCATGCAACAAGCTGTCTTTTTCAGGGGAGTTGTGCCCCGCGCTTTAAGGGAAAAGCTCAGCAGAGAAGGTGGACAGCCTCTTCACACACGATTTCTAAACACAACCGGTCTGCACAACAACAAACACACGCTATCACGCCTCATGCTATGACGTTTTACGGTACATTACAGGACTGTGTAATGACCATAGCATGTCAAGAGCGCATTTTATCTTTGCAGAGTCTTTTATACATAATTATTTATTGTCTGAACCTTTCTCGAAACTGACCACTGTCCGGGTTTTTCCAAAAAACATGAGGGCTTTAGTTTTAGAACAATTATTTACCCCTCTGTTTATCTGCAAGACTTTTCATTCTCCCCCTCACAATTTGTCTGAAAACTAACGACTTTAAAGGAAATAATTCAATAATCTTGACAATACAAAAGCTGAAACAATTTGATGGAATTTGATGAATGTCAGGATCTGTCAATATAGCCATTTTGCTCCAGCTGAATGATTTAAAACGTGTCACTACATCTACACTTTTCATAATCATGAGAATTCATGACACATTGAGGAGCAGGAGAAGGTGCTAGGTTCAAAGACAGATAATACATTCCGGTCACTCCCTCAATGAAAGCTTAATTCCAAGTAAGTTATCTGATATAAGATTAAACCCTTCTTACATCATGTTTAACAATATACTGTAATTTGGCCAAATAAGCTCTGCAAGCATGAAGCAGTTGCATGGGGGGTCAAATACCTGGAAGTGTTGACAGTTTAGACACTCCAAAGCGGTATACATTTATGAACTTCAGAAGAAGTCTGACAAATTCCTGCCAACAAGGAATTTTCTGTGAGATCTTAGCAAACAGATCTGCTGAGTTGTTTTCCAGTCCTGATATGATAGACTTGGCAGTTCATAACTAAGTTAATGAATGTCATCTGTGTCTCTCATCATCTCATGTCCAACCCGCTGCTATTTCTGTTTTTTATTTGTATGTTTCCACTTTAAACTTAAGTTCAAACTTATTCTTAGTTTTACTTACCATTTGGGCATCTTTAGAGACCCAAATCCTACCTTGGTAGGCATTAACACTCTTTAGGGTTAAGAACACTATAACCTACCTCACAGATCTCAGTTTTTTTTGTTTTCTTGTAAATTCTGTTCAGTTCAGTTTAACTTATCATCAAATCACAACAATGTCATGTCAATGTCAAGCACTCCGAAGATACAGTACAATTTAAACCAATTAAGATCCAATGAATGATCATAACATCATAATGGGAGGGCCGGAAAGTGGGAACAACAAGCACCCTGACATCAGCTCAGGGATACCTGCTGAAAAAGGAAAATAGATGAAAAGGTTAACAGGTTCTGGCCATTGTGCAAATACCATAAAATTCACAAAAAGACACCAATTCAATAACAAGATTCAGGTTCACATAAGAGTGCAGTTTGGTTTCAAAAAGGAAAAAAAGAATATTGCCAGTGCATATTTCATTTTCTCAATCTGCCTTTAAAAACTTAATTCCCAGCTAACTCTAGCTAGATTATATATATTATTATACTAAGCTGGCAAAGTAGGACATTAGATTTGAACTGCTTATTGTTTAGAGCTAGCTCAATGATCCACAGTTGCGGATAATACCCTGAAAAAATCCAGTTGGTGTGATCTAGCCTTAAATTTCCAGCACCATCCTGCATATGAAATACCTCCATAATCTCTGTTCCACTGTCTGATAGGGAGTAGAAAGAGTTGTTACAGCACGATCTAAGCGCTCCAGAGACCAGCAGATGCCTTGTGTCAGCTTGCATAAACAAGATAGAACACTTTCATCCATCATGCTGTTGAACTGGGAGCTTTAGGCTTACTTATCCAGCTCAAGGCGTCTTGTTGAACCAAAGACATTTTCAGAGGGCCAACCTTCATATCACCTCAGTGAAAATAAATCATGTCTGCATACTGACATTTCTACAAATATCAACTCAATGCTGCTTTGTCTTATAAGATGCAGTGTTTCATAGGTCCTTGCTCCTTGTACATGTCAATGTGTTCAACCCCCATTTATGCCAAATATTCTCGTGACTACACAGAGCAGTGTTAAACTCACATGACATCAATTTGATTGAAGCTGTTGAGTCAAAGACTTGACAAGTGGGACAAATTCATATCCTGTGTTTGGTGGACTGTTGGAAAACAACTAACAGGCTCTGACACGAATCAGACCACCGTATGAATACAAATCAAAGGGATCAAGCTCAAGAAGTTCCACTGAGCGTTTGATGTTCTGTAAATGTCATGTTTCTTTTTTTAATGCAAACATCAGAGATGCTAATTAAACGTCACAGGTAGCGTCACTGCTTGTCATGAGAGTTCGTAGGTGACTGGTAACAGTTTTTTTAGTGGGATTGGAGATGTTCAACCACCGCATGAGTGAGTCATGCAGAAAGAAAGTTACCCACAGTGGAATCTCCAGTACCGTACTGTACATTTACCACCCACAATGCGTCTCCTCAGCCCTATGCACGTACCCATGCAACTAACTCCGTTCCATACCATCTCTTCATTCATATATGCCACGCCATATATAGTCAAAGAAAGTCCAAATAAACTAAGTCACCCTGAATCAGTTCTGTGGGCCAAGAGGTTATATGAAAATAAGAAAAACCATGAAGTCAGCGTATGAAACATACTAGCGGGTTTCCAGTAGTAGGCATGGCTCCCAGCATGGCTGACTGCTTGCTGACTGGATGTTGTTGTTGTCAGAAGATCTGGACGAGTGTTTCAAGTGGAAGCTTGCCACATTAGTGAGTTGGATAAAAGTGAGCATTAACTGCTTGCTTGGGCAGAACACAAATTCCTTTTTATTAGACTTGCTTGAAAAGTCAAAATTTATTGTAAAACAACATGCTTCTGCTGGTGTAAAACTATCTTTTGTAAAATAGGGGAAAGGCAGGAATGAGATGTCTCGTGAAGTCTTTACAGCTCTTTATAGATACCATGAAGGCCGCAAATTAAGAGTGTGCATGCACATGTCCTACCAACTGCATTATGACTGTTTTCTCTATGAGCCCTGATTTGGAGGGCTTCCCTCGAGTAAAACCTTCTAATAGACAGTTGGAAAGTTTCAATGAGGGGAAAAGGGGATTGTTTGGGTGTACTTTGGCAACAATTTTGGCACACATTGCCAGTGCTGGTAATGGTCTAAAGGTGGGGGCTGCCGGCTTGGGATTTTTGGTAAATGTGAGTCGGTTGGGCTGAGGGGGACAATAAACTTGCATTTCTGGGAAAGCCATTTCATTTTACTAGACTTTGTAGAACCCCTAACAGTACAAGGCAAAAAAAAAGGCAAACCAGAAAGTATTTAACGAGCAGAAAAAGTGTTTCCATATTCAGTTGTCACACAATACAGCAATAAGGAGAGTTCTCCCCTGGGATGCCATTAGACATGATGTGACACTATTAGAAACATACCCAGCGCTGTGTATGTTTCTAATAGTGTCACATGTTTCAGAGGATGTGCATAATGACATTAAAATGCTCACAAGCAAACAAAGTTAATGCAATTCCTTACAGCAATGTTTCAGACTTCATGATTTACATATGAAAATCCAAATCCTGATGTTCATGAATAAAAGGAAACACACACCCACACCAAAATTCCCCTGCTTTCCAAAATCAACAAGGAATTCTTTTTACTAAATTTGTCTCAGACAAGGTAGGATAAATTATCTTAGAAAATCCAGAATTAGTGTGAAGATATCTATATTTGTGTGACATAAATCATCTAATGTTAATCATTATGTTACCTAACAGGTGGATCCAACTGATTTTAGTTCTCCCTACTAGACAAAATTACCAGTTAAGAAGATCTTGTTGAACAGAAACTGTCCACAGTGGGGCCAGATCTGAATGTGTTCCACATTCTGGCAAACAGGCAGCCATCCCTATGTGTTATATGGCTGCAGGACAATCCTCATTGTCTTGTTGAATGCAAGTGGCTGGAACTGGGGGAACTGCCCCTACTACATGTTAGGCCCTGGCAGCAGCAAATTATTGCTTTGGCCAGGAAAGTCAACCAAATGGGCTGATTCTTCTCATTCAGCTGAAAGGAGTCCACACAGCTGCACTTTCTTTCACTGCCAGGGAAGAAGACGGTCTGAAAGAGCGAGAGGAAAAAGGGAGGCGGAGAGGGGAACAGTTGGGGGTAGTTGAACTGGACAAGGCTCAAAGATTCTTAAACAAAGACGAAAGAAAGAAAAAAGAAAGAAAGAAAGAAAAAAGAAAGAAGGAATAAATAATTTAAAAAAGAAGCAACTTCAACTCATCTAGCTATTCTGGGCTGTGTTGTGTTTGGACAGTGAGCAATCACACAAAAATCCCTAAGAGTTGTTTTCTCTGAGTGACTGGGAACGCATCTGCAAAATCCCAATCAAAGAGGTAAGATGATGATGTAGTCTGGCCCCTCCAAGAACATAAAATGCGTTTGAGTCTCTCTCAGCTTTCCTCTGTGGAAATCTTCCTGCTATGGCCTCCTTGATCTGTGTCCACATTGCTTTAGTTTTACTAATTTCCTCATGGCTTTCCATTAAACTGAGAGCGGATATACTTCACAAGATCATGTCACCCGTTGGGAGTCACAGCAGGTCAAAGAAAAGAACAGACTTTGCAAAAAAAAAAATTATCTCTGGAGAAAAGTAAGAGGGGCAGTTTAACATGCAAAAACTCTACCGAAAGTCAAACACCTGAAGTCCCATCATATGCCACGAGCCAAGGTGCCCCTGAATGCTGAACACTGGTTTGATGAAACAATTTGCTTAGCATTTGGAAAAGATTGCAATGTGCCAGTTTAGAACATTGTCTTGCACTGTAAAAAAAAAAACAAAAAACAACAACTTTAAAAGGTGCGCTATAACAGTTAGAGGATAAGAGGTACTGACAGAACTCCATGCTGTATCGAGTGAGACCTTAAGGATATGTCGTTAGTCACATAAGGAGGTGAGTGTAGTGAACGCAAGCAAGAAAGTATCTCACTGATTAATATGGATTTTGTGTAAAAATGCCAGCAATCAGGATCATACAATGGCATTATCAAAAGTGAAATGAACTTAAATCATCAGCTTTTCAGATGGCCAGTTTACATTCTAGATTTGGTTGTGCCTTCTGTATTTGAATACATTCCACATAACTGTTTCTGAGTCTCTGTATTCCTAAATGTTGTGCAAACATGGTCTGAATTTGCTTGTGTTTTATTTTTCTGGCATGTGTTGCCTGATGTTGCATGTTGAGCTCTGAGGGATCCCTGAAGAGCTAAAAAGGCATTTACGATTAACACGTAACAGAAAAAAGAACATCTGAAATGAGCCCTGCAGATGATTATCATTTCTAGCATTCTGTTGGCAAGAAATCCACCAAAAAGGTTTGAATTAAAGTAGCTGCAACAACAGAACAGTTTTTGTAACAAATCATCATACGCCTACAAGGCATCTGACATCACCGTACACCCTGGGGTGACTGAGGACGGCTCAAAAACAACCGATCCTATTCTTACTGCTCGATATGATTTGATGATAACCGAGCTCCCATCAACCCACACATGATCAAAAGCCGATGCTCAAAGGCTTGTTCAATATAAGACAGCTGATATAAACATATCAAACAAAGCCAAGAGATGTCCAAAGCAATAAATACGAAGGTAGAAAGTGTGAGAAAAGTGGGCAGAGTCATACAGGCAATCCGCTTTGTGTATTGTCCAGACCGGGACACATGGAGTGTGTAACTCTAGTCCAGCAGTGGTCGCTCAGAGTCTGGGAGAGCTGCAGCGTAAAACAGATGGAACAAGGGAAGGACTTTTTTTGGTGACAGAATGCTTTCCACTGTTCAAATGCTATACAAAGCCCATTGATTTTTCTCTGTGTTCAGTGAAGAGCGGTGAAATATCCTGTTTCAGTGTCCACCGCGCGGTCATGACACCTAGACCCGGGTCAGGTCTGTCCGGTCCCCAGTGGAGGCAAGCTGAGCCCAGGAGGGGACTAGACATAACAAGCGCCAGATTCCTCCCCGCATATCTTTTTCTCCACTGTCTACACATGTCATCTGCCATATCTGCACTCTGGCAAGCAGGCCGCCTCATTTTTCCATAAAGCTCCGCTCGTTTTGTCATTTTCGTAGCTGAATGGTTTTGACCTCGAGGCTATCCTTTGCGACCTGCAATGTGCAAATGGAAAACCAAACTCTCCTTTCCCATGAGCCCTCTGGATAGACAGAGAGATTGCTCCTCAGGAAACTTGTGTCAGGAAGTCAGATGAGGAAACTGGTTTTGCGTTCTAAATACAACCCCCCCCCCTTGAGACTGGTGTGTCAGCAGCCAACTGGACAGTAAATCTCCCTTAAACACTGACCTACACTCTCTTGTTTTGTTGCTATTTTTGCGACCTCCCATTTCACTAAAGGCATCATCCTTTTCCCTTTTTTTTTTTCCAGCGCCTGTTGGCACCAAAAGAGCCACAAACCCAAGCGGTGTTTGTGTTGAACTCTGGTTAAGGATCGCTGTGCTGTGACGTGTCAATGGGCCAAGTCCCGCATTGATTCTGCATCCCACCCAGTGTGAGTTGAAGGGCACTGGAAGTGAGTGGATGGGCATGCTGGAGCGATTCATGGGAACAACATCAGCAAGAGCAATTGGCGGTTCACCACTAACAATACTGTGGCTACTCTTATGGACGATTAATTGCTGCAAGCTCTCATTTTCTTTCTTCCCTCAATCTTTCTCTTCCCCCAGACTCTCCTCTGCTGAGGCTGGTTTCACCCTGCGAGATGACCACAGGGCTCCCACATGAACTTGGCATTCCATGAAACATGAAAAGAGGCAATCATGGTGCCCGGGCTGTCGAAGCTTATAAAGGCAAGAATCAGATCACTCGAATTGGGAAGATGGAAAGAGAATGCACACAGAAATGGATCCCACGCAATTACACCGTGAAAATGGGCTGACACAGGACTACATCAACAAGAGATCAAACTTTGCTCAAACTTGGCCAACCTTGACTGTAAGTTGCTCAACGTGCAGCTGCCTGATGAGTTGTCCTGTCGGTGTTTCGAAAGATGCTCTCACATGTCGGCAAAAAGTAGGAAGTTACGGGAGAATTAACAAATCTATGGCTTTTAATAGTAGCTGAAACACCAGTGAGCAGTAATATCTCATAGTCAGAGGTCAAAGAACATTCCACAAGCCACCATGCTTTTTTAAAGTTTCTACATCTTTAGAATTCAGATGAGGAATTCTTTTAATCCCCTGATACACAAGGAACTCAAGAATATATACTATATATGTGTGTGTGTGTGTGTGTGTATACATATATATGTAGAAAAACTGTTAGTTACCCAAAAGTTATTCAAATATGTTATAGTTTGATGCAACTTACAATAACAAATAAGAATATTATCCAGAAAATGAGTAAATTCCACTTGTCGTAACTCACACGGTGATCTGTTCAATAGTTTGACAGAACAGAAAATGTAACCCCTTGTGCGGAGGCTGTTTTTTAATCTTTCTTCCATTCCAATACTTTAAATAGAAAACTTACCGTCTGAAACCCTGAGAAACTGATATTCATCAACAACCCCAGAATACACGATATGTCCCATGCAGCAGTAAAAGGGCAACTTGTTTCTCCTTTAAAACATTGTCTAATGAGCTTGTGGTCAATTTGTGGGATGTGGTGCTGTGCAGTTTAAGATTACCACACAACTAGTGTGAGCAATTGTATGTTGTGTTACTGATAAGTCGCTTTCCCCCATATAGGGCTACTGATTCAGCTGGTCAGTGATTACACAATGCACAGGCCTCATTCCACTCAACGCAACACATAAAAAGAACTGAGCTTTTCTGAGCCGAAGCGCTCTAATACTCTTAGATATTCACATGGTTGATGTAACTGGTCTAATCTAAAAGTGGGCTGGAGACAAAAACGGGAATACTTTCATATGTTCATAAACATGGATGCAAATGGGAAAACTGCCCCAAATGAAAAAGAAAAGGAAGAACTCTGCCCTCTGTTGGCTGTCATGTTGGACTACAGCCAACTGTTGCTATTTGGAAAACCTCAGACAATTAGTTGCGATTCTCCAGGACGTCTTTCATCTCCTGTTCAGTTAGATAAAGCTTTGACGTCCTGTCTTCCCACTTAAACATTATCAGTGACCTCAACCCCTACTTCATCCTCCCTTTAGTGGAGGGGTCATCAGAGATGACAGTACAAGAAGGAGAAAATCAAATCACGCTGCTAAAGCTGAGGAGTGACTGACTGCAGCTCCAGCCGAGCCTAAAAAGGAGGACAGCCTTGACCTCGAGGTGCATGGACCCTCAGAAATCATCTCTCCAGAGAGGGTGCTTCACCCTGTCAACAGTGAGGGGAGAGGGCAAGAGGAGGCTATGTGGGTTTGGTTCTGTCACTTCTCTCCTTGGAAGTCAATAGAAACTTCATGATAATTGTCATGGAATCTTTTTTTCCTTAAAAAATATCAGACTTATTTTTGTTGAGTTTTCTCTCAGGTTTGATGTTAAACTGAAAAAAAGCTGGATGTCAAACAATCTGCCTGAACATTGAAGAAAGGGTAGATATGACCAATTGGTTTGTCACTTTATGCCAAGACGGATTTAGCAAGGAAGACACAAATAGTCTTCTTGAGAGCGAGGCTTAGTACAGAGGTCATCATTTCCCTCTTTTGATGAGCCTCGATGAGCTGGTGTGAGGTTGTACTGTAACAGCTCTCATCTCCCATCCAAATGACCACATTCCCACTTAAACTCTGGCAGTAATTCTGTTTAATGTGTGACATCTTACAAGCCCTAAAAGTCCCCTCACGCCCGCAACAGGCTTTTGTTTTCTGCCTGCAGAAAAGCTCAGGCTCCCCTCCTACTTCCCAGCTGAATTTATTCCGGAGAGGGAGACAATCGATCTGATCCACTTAATCAATCAGTGACGAGGCCTTTGAACTGCAGACGTGATTTCCAGCAAGTCTGTCATCCCACCCTGTCGTCTGTGAAAACACTCCAGGGGGAGATTACTCGACACAGCCCTGGCTCGTAAAACTCTTTTTATGTTCAAACACACCGTCGCTGCTCGTTGACAGAGTCCAGAAAAAGTAAGTGTTTGCTTAAAGTTATATCTGCTTTTCTTGTTTCTCGAGGAATGCGGTAGGTTCACAAAGGCCCGCTGTTGTTCTGCACTCGGGCCTTGAATCTGATCATCCCTGTTTCAACTTATTTCGACATTTCTGAGAAAAAAAACAACCTTCCCTGCCTTCTCCACGGCTGCAAGCAAGAGACAAAGATCTCCACCCCCCGTGTGGCTCCTGCATAGGCAAAGAAGAGGAAGGGGAAAGGGAATGTTTTGCCTCCCTATCCCCACCCCTCTTCCCTCACTTCCCCGGGGCAGTGCTGTGTAGTAATAAACGTCCCCCGTAAATCTCCTCCTCATGCCATCATCCCCTCCTCCAACTCTTTTTTTAAACAGCTCCCTTTCTTTTCTTCTTTTTCCACAATCCTGCCTCTCTTTTGCCTCCTCTCCTTTGTTGAGACCCAGCGCTGACATAAACTCAGGGCTGATGGCTGCTCTGTCATGGATTTGGAAGGCGGGAAGACGGGCCACAATAGATTTGTATAGGTTTCACTCTCTGCAGCCCGGCTCTTTCTTGTGTGGCTGCACGCGTCATTGTGACTGGTTGAATCTGGTGAGATCACTTCTGGATCAGGTTATCACCTGCCTGATGAAATGATACGCACATGTTCTGTTCCGGAGGGGAGCTTTATACCTGTTGCCGAGGCGTAACAAATGGGCCGTTGTACAAAGAGCAAAAGAGCAGATCAGAGGTGGAATAACTGTGGTGGGGAAAGAGTTAAAAAAAGCCCTGACTGCCTGAATGCACCGGAAAGCCCCACCAGTGACGTTTCAGTCCAGCAATTAAGAGTAAATTAATTACAGAGTAGTGGGTGGTAGCTGAAACCCTGAGGATAATGCATCATCCTCCAGTAAACAACTCCCGAATGTGAAGGACCAGACTTCCATGTGGGGGGGTAGGAAAGAGAAAATAAAGTTGCTGGTAGCCTCATCTTTGCCACAGAGCTGTAAAAGCCTCTGACTGTGACCTGGCTGTATCTGATGTAGATCGATTACCTGGAAGTTGTACTCTCCGCAAATAAAGGCAACTTTAATAAGTCACTTCTTATGTAAAATATTTAACTAGTGCTGACTTCACAAGGTAGTAAAAACTCCCTCTCTCTATCCCCAGACTTTACTTGAGTTAAGCAGGTGGATATCAGACAGTTATTTTACGGTGGTTCTTTTCCATTAAAGCAAACAACTGCGTTCGCAGCAAGTCCTGCAGTCTAATCTCAAATAAACTGACAAAGTGGCGCACGAGGGCAGGAAGAAAAAAAAAAAGTTGCTCAAAGTTAACGCCCAGTCCTCGAGGCTCCTCCTGCAAATGATTATAAAGCTTCGGAGCCGGAGCGGGTCAGAGGGGGAGTCTGCAGGGTCCAAAATACACAGGAGCTGCGAATCAGAAACTCCGCAGACCTGCGCAACTTTTCTAACAAAGCTCCGTTTGGGTTTTATTTCTACCTTTGACTTGATTCTGGTGGCCGCAAAGATGACCACAGCCGTGGTGACGCCTTTCTTCGACTTCGAAGTAATGAACAAGGTAACTTGGAAACTTTTTCCCATTGGTTTTTTCACGTGAGCTGTCGTTAGCCTGCTAGCAGCAGCAGGGAAGTAGCCGCTGTGGAGGAATGAGGGGCAGCAGGACGGAGGCCCGCGGCCCGCCTCCCGGCCGCGGAGGCCGGGGAGGCCGGCGGGGCTTCGCCCTGTTGACTTGTTAACCCCTCTGCCCTTCCAGTCGACAGGCTCTTTAGTTTTTACCACTCGTTTCCTCTTGGAATGGCACAAGTCGAGCTCGTCTGCCGAAGCGTGGCGTTACTGTTAATTTGGGACGAAACTGGGATCGGTTCAGACTCGGCATGTGCCACATCAGCCGGAACGCGGGTTTAGAGGCCCGGCGGTGCTACAAGTGGCTTTCCCTACTGATAATGTCCTCTTTAATTTATCTAGAGAGAACTTTACTTAATATTTTTAACGTCTCGTTTTGTATTCCGGGCTCTTTCATGCTGGCTTATCATTGACTGGATGCACTTCTTTTTTTTTTTTTTAACTGTTGCTGTGAACTAGTACAAAGTTGATTAAGTTGTTGCTTGTTGTTGTTGTTGTCTGTGTTTTCGCACGTTTTGAAGCAATCTGAGCGGAATTGTCCTTCAGGCGCCTTTTCCCCCCCTCCTGCTTTTGTTGGATTTTAATCTTAACCCGTTTAGGTTGTGTAAATCAGTCAATAACAGGCCATCTCCTGTAGTTTGGGAGTGTATTGAGAGGCAGATCGGGTTTCTATGTAATCCAGAGCGATGCTTTGCCACTTTAATTCTCTTTCAAATGATGCAGCCTCTTTGTAGCCACTAGCAGCCCACGGGCCTCTCATGTGCTGTTGCTCCTTTTACTAAACACATTCCTGACCAGGGCAACTTGCCAAACCAGCTGCCGTTCTATAGGCCTGTATCTTTTTAAGTCTTTTGGAGCCTAAAAAGAGAGTCATTCAATGCTTTTTGTTGTTATTTCTTGTGACTTCCCCATTCTTAAGCCTCTGTATAATCATGACCCAAAGTTTGCCCCTTTTTTTTTTTTTGATCGTTTGTACCAATAATCTGATCTGTACCTGTGTTTTCTTGCAGAACAACAAGCTGCTCAGCTACAATAACAACTTGGGTGCCCCTCACCCCATGTCTGTCCCTTGCACTGGCACCAACGTGCCCCTCTCTAGTCCCGCCGGAGCCCTGCTGGACAGGAAGGCGGTTGGATCTCCCTCAGTGGGAGTTGTGTACCAGCGGCGGCACTCGGTCAGCAGCACAAAGTTCAGCCAGAACCAGTTTCTGAACAGCCTGAAGACGGCGGATCACTCCTCGCTCATCTCAGGGGTCGGAAACATCAGCAACAACAAAGAGAACCGCCTTCGAGACCGCTCCTTCTCCGAGACGGGTGAGAGGCTCATCAACAAGTGCCTGGGACCTGCCAGTCCCACTTGTGGCAGCAGCCAAGTGAACTCCAGCCGTTACAAGACCGAGCTCTGCAGACCCTTCGAGGAGAACGGTTCCTGCAAGTATGGCGACAAGTGTCAGTTTGCCCACGGTATCCATGAACTGCGCAGCCTGAGCCGCCATCCCAAATACAAAACCGAGCTGTGCCGCACCTTCCACACCATTGGCTTCTGCCCATATGGGCCCCGGTGCCATTTCATCCACAATGCCGAGGAACGCCGTGGACCTCCCCAGCAGTCCTCCCCTCTGAACCCTTCCAACAAGATGGAGAAGCCTCGCCTGCAGCACAGCTTCAGCTTTGCCGGCTTCTCTAACTCAGCTGGGCTGAGAGACAGCCCCACCTCGGTCACCCCGCCGCCCATGTTCTTCCCCGATGAGGTCGCCGATTGGCCCTGCAGCAACCCCTTCACCTACTCCAGCCAGGAGCTGGCCAACCTGTTTGGGCCCAGCCTTGGTGGCGGCCCTGTCGGCACGGAGCCCAACACCCCTGCGCCTCCCTCGCCAACAAGCACCCCTTACTTTTTCAGACCCATGCTGGAGTCCCCTCAGATGTTTGAGGCTCCATCCAGCTCTCCAGACTCTCTGTCAGACCAAGAGGGCTACCAGAGCAGCTCTGGTGGCAGCCTGAGTGGTTCCGAGTCCCCGACGCTGGACACCACCCGTCGCCTCCCCATCTTCAGCCGCCTCTCCGTCTCTGACGACTAGATTGCACGCATCCACACGTGACTGTAGTTCGATGACACAAAAAAAAAACCATGGCACTCCCCCTCTACCTCTCAGCCTCCTGTAAGCATCCCTGTCCTCCCCCTACACAAGACGCTGTCAGGTCCTTGTCATGGTAAGGATGTAATCAATTAAGGGAACCTTCTTAACTCTTAAAATAGTTTCAGCCCAGTAATTATGCACGTCAAGTCTTAAAAAAATGATGCCATGTGTCATAGTGCCAAAAGAGGAGAGGAAATCGAACAATGAAAATGATGAGAACAAGAAATGACTGTTTCGCCAGGTGCCACTTGTTGTTTTTTGTTTTTCCTTTCTTCTTTATTTGTTCTTGAATGTGTAGCAGCACAAGTGGCCTTGGAAAGGGGAGTGCATTGCACTAACCCCCCCCCATCCCACCCACCCGCCCCACTCCCTCCCACCTTCTCTTTCCCTCTCTGATACCACTTCCCCTGAGCTAGCTAGACGGTGCTCTCTGATGTAAATGTAGCTCTCCTGCAGATGTTTTACAGACATAAATGAAAAAAAAATAACAGACCCTGAAAATGTATGAATAGTTTTAAAAAAAGAAAGGAAAAAAAGCAAACAAAAAAATATCTAAAAAGGTGCCTAGGGCGGTTTCTGCATGCGTTTAGGGTGAATGGACTACTGGTTATTTTTTTGGTTCTCTCTGATTTGTCCCCCCCCTCACAGTTCTTCTCCAGCCCCGTCTTTATGTAATTGACCTGGGTGAGTCTGCAGGAAGGACTTTGAACTGGAAGTTGGTTATGCCCCTCTTACCCCTCCCTCCTCGAGTTTTCTCCTCCTGTTGCTGGTCACTGGCTTTTTTTTCTTCTTTTTTCCCCCCAAATGTTTTGGGAAGGAAGTCTTCATGTTAAACTGATCATTAAACCTGTACGACTTCGCTCCCAACTTACTTCATCTTTGCCGATCTGGGGGAATTCCAGCATTGCCATGGTGCATTTGTACATCCTATGACTTAATGAGATCGGATCTCCAAGCTATAATACTTTACTTTTCTCCCGCTTTACAACTTGCTCCAAGGAGCACTCTGTACTCATTACATCTTTTTTTTTTTCCTTCATTATTTGATAATTACTTTTTATTAATGTTATTACGGTTATTATTATTTGAGAAACTTTCCAGACAGAAGGTTTGCGTGTCACTGCTTATTTAACTTATCAAAACATATTTATTGGTGATCATATGCATTTTTTGTTAATTTTGTTTTTGTATTTATCTGGATAATGAACAATAGAATATATTTTCTTTTATGTTAAATTATGATCTTCCATATTAATCTAAAGATTGTGAAGACGTTTTTGTCAGTTTTCCTTTTTTTCACAGTTTAATATATTGTACTTCAATGACTTTTGTTCTGCAACTACACTTTTGTCAAATGAAACTAATTTAAAGCAAAAAAAAATGCAAAAAAAGATGTTTTGCGTTTTGATTATTTATTATACTTTTTTTCTTTACTCCCTCTCATTGGACTGCAATTCCATCGAAACTAGACTTGCTCGTTTTCATTCCTCACGTGTCTCTTCCCTGCCCTACAATAATATGACCGTAGCAGTGGCTAACTGTATGTGAATTTGGCTCATTTGGTTTTGGACTGGCCCCTTTTTTGAAGTCATCCTCACAGTATCTGGGTTGATTGTAGTTGCTGTATTGGGATTAAAAAAAGAAAGAAAAAAACTTCCATCACTTGTTTTAGAGTCTCAAAGTTAGACCTATGAAATGTTTTGTCAGTAATGTTTGTGCACCCAGTCTGTTATTACAAGCAGCTGTGACCAAATGGGTTGAAGAAAGTATATTTTATTTGAATTTGATTGGATGCTTGACGCACTTGCTTGGCCCCCTCGCGACCAGTGGAAGTGCCTCGTTTATTACATTCCAGGTAGCTCAGGCTTCTGTCTTTTTTTATATTTGATAGTGGAGGACAGTTTTTAAGTCACTTGTGCTATGTTGCCTTCATGTGTTGGGAAGAGGTGAATGGATTCTGACACAAAGAAAGTAAAATTGTTGAATGTATTTCTTTTTCCAACAATGTTGTTTTCACTACAGTAATTTCTGTGAGCTTATATGAAAACCTTTTTTTTCTCTCCTCTTTCTTTTTTGTAAGTATTGATTGCAGTTAAGTCAATAAACCCTGTATTTTTGGAAAAGTTTCACTGTGTCGTGAGTCATGCTTTGAGATGTCCTTAAACCTGAAAGTTCGAAGTTTCCTATTATTTTTAAAACGCTACCAAACTGATTTGGTAATTAAGCATTATTTGCAATAAGGATGACTATTATATGCTTGTGATGTAAATGCAAAGTTATATATTCTAATTTTCTTACTATTGGGAACGAAGACCTTTTTAGAATGGTATGACCTTTCATAAACTGTTGCATTGCCATTGAATTAGCTCATAGGTGTCGTAAAGTTTAAAACAAAGTCTTGTTCACAGAGTCATCACTCTGTGCTTTTTATCTTTATTTTAATCTAGCAACAATGTTAAAGGTTATTATATATTGCAACACACATAACAAATCACCATTCGTTTGCACACTGTCAAAATGAGTTGTGTTCTAAAGTGATCTGCAGAAGTTTAGCTTTTCGGTGCCTACCGCAAGCCTAAAGGGTGTTTCACTGTAGTGGACGTTTATTGGTGGGCTGCTCAGACTGCTGGCAGGGGTATTGACCTGGGAGTAATCAAAGTCTGATTGAACAGGTTTGGTTACACAAAATCTCAACTCCTGGTTTCAGCTGAAATATTGACCAGACAGTTCTGTAACTATAAAGTTTCTGAGAATTTAAAAAAAAAAAAAAAAGGGGGGGGGGGGTGTTCCCAGATAATGACCTGATCAGTGATCCTGAGTTTAAAGAAAGCTGATCAATGTGAGTTAGAATATTCCTGGTAAGAGAGGAGCAAACAGCTCTGTTGTGTATTCGGCTGATAATCAACATGTAATAGTAACTGGTCAACTGTATGCATTTTCTCAGGAAGACTAAACTTAGATAATCTGTTTGAACATTAATAAGGGCAGAGAAAATGAGATTCGCTGGCCCCACTCCCCCAAATGTCCACACTGCTTGTGTTTTCCCTTGCTCTCTGGATACTTCCGCCTGTCCGTGTTTATACTCTCTCAGATTGCAAAAAGGAGCGGGGACAGGAACTCTCTTCCCTCCATACAATGGTGGGTGCTGACTTGTCACAGCTGACCCATGGAGGCTGATGCTTTACTCCACAGAAACTAGGCCTTGTAGATTCTTGTCTTGCTCTTTTACTCCCTCTCAAACCACCCATCTGTTCAGCCCACATCCAGTCCCACATCTGAACTTCTGCCTACCGAGACACTACGCTCACTCTACTAGATATAAGAAAATATCTGGACTCAGATGATGCTGGCATACTTCATTCTTACTACTTACTAAAGCAAGTGAAGTTTAAAGAATAAAGAAGGAACTGGTCCTGAGCATTTGTGATTTAAGATAGAAAATGTTTTTCAGCAGCAGTTAGCTGTGAAAGTTAGAATTAAGCAGTGATTTAGAATCGAAGAACCCCCTATGAGTCAGTTAAAACGTGTCAGTTATATAATCTGAAACGTGAGGAGGATATTCAAGTATTCTCCACTGTGCCTTGTGGTTCACTCTCTACCAGAATAGTGAAAGAGGTTTCATATGGAACACCCAAACATCCTCTGAAATAATTAAACAATCTAAAGAATGCAGTTGTTTTTTTTAATCAGCCCTGACATTTGTGAGAATGACTTGACATGATTCGGAAAAATATAGTATATCTCCAAAACTGATAAACCCAATAAGTGTAAGTGTATCAAAGAGTTTGCACGGTAAGTTACCTGAAGCCCTTATACAGACAAACAGCTGAACAAAAACCTTCTTCAGGTCATGTTTTAATAAGATTATAGGTGATAAAACAACTCCTTTAAAGGTAAACCATCTAAAGCTAAACCAGATGAACACAACTGATGCAAACTTTCTTCAGAAAGTTGGATTGTGCAGTTCAAAGCACATGAAAGACGCTGTTTCCTGTTTGTGTGGTGTGCGCACCTTCACACAAAGGGAACAGGAAGTGGGTTTTTCAACTTATGAAAGTGGCAAATGGAGGGGGTCGTTTGTTCTTTAAGGTGCAATGAAAAAAACAAAACAAATTAAATTTCCATTACTTCATCACACTTTCCCAGTGAATTACATTCCAGCGTGTGGGCAGGACAGTGACAAAGATCATCCCTATGGTTTGGTCATTGCTTCCTGAATGGTGGGATAAGGCTGGTCTCCTGCTTTACTCTCTGTGCCAGATATTCATTCACCTTTAACCTGTGGCATTAAGCAAGAGAATGTTGCAGCATGTACACTTTGTAATTGTGTTATCGGAGGAAGGTTTACCTCCATGTTTGAGAAAGAGGTGAGCAAATAGCGCCGATGTGCTAACTGTCCCTTATCTGCAGCCATGGCAGAGAGCAGCATAGCTGCAGCCCTGCGCGCATTCAAGTGTGTGTGGCTGAGCGGCTGCAGCACGCTGCAGGTGTTGTCAAAGAGATCGTTAATCACCAGACAAGAGCTGAGGTCAACATTGACTGAGCCGGTTAGGTTGCAGGCCATTCAGAAGTTGCTTTGTCTGTTGAAAGCAGAGGTACAATTAACCTCCTTCAAACACACATACCAGAGCTTAGGGACCTTCTTTAGAGACATCCACCCAGGCAAACATGGCTCATTTCATGTAAGCACAGTTATCTTCTGATCAGCTGAAAACACTGTGGTGAGATTGGGCAATGGTCTTTTGGGGATTGCCTTGTTTGCAGAGAGCGACAATTGGTGACCGCTGATGAGGTGACATCTCAGATGAAGCAGTGCTTGTTAGCTTAGCTTCACAAAGCTGTTGAACATAAGCTGCCTCTAACCTGTGTATGTATGTGTGTATATATATATATATACATATAACCCTAACTAACCAAAGGTCTAATTTCAACATGATTTAAGGCATTCTAAATTGCAGCAGAGTGTTTTTATTCTAGTCTCAAACCTGTTGACCTTGTTATTACAGGACAAACTCATAACCCTTACTACTGACCAAAATCCCTTTTACCCCCATAACCTTTTGGTTATAATACACCATCATCTTTTCTGTCTGCAGCTCCCTCAGATTTAACTGTACTCTTTGTTGGATTTTACTGTGACCTCACAAGGGGGGGATGCAAAGAGTTGGCATCTTGTTTTCCTAAATATTGAAATTCTTAGCTTAATTATGGGGATGTGTTATATAATTTGTGTTAACAAAGGGGGGCTTCTCATCCCAACCCTAATCTCTTCCTGAAAATGATCAGCCTTAAGTATGTGTGCTTCGTTGTTTGGGAAGTTTACTGTCAAAATACAAAACAACATGGATACTGGAAAAGAAAAGGAACACCCAATAGTTAAATCTATAAAAAATGTTGTTTATAGCTGGTTACAATAAAGTATACAATAAATATGCCATCAAAAACAATATTTTAGAAACTCAATAAACTGTAGTGTATGGGAGCTTTATCTCTATCCCCAACATTTCTATCTTCAAACAGCTTTCCAGTTCCCCCCACTACTTGAATCCAATCGTATCTCTAATGACATATATGAAAATCAAACTGTGGTAAAGTAAAAGCTTCACATTCCAATCATCATGTTGCTCGAATCTCGCTATGTTTCGCTTCATGCAAAGTTGCATTAGCAAAGCGCTATCTCTCATGTGTGTCACTTTGAGAATTGATTGCACATCAGCAGACACCCCCTGATTCATGGGTTTAATTCATGCGCTCCACATCTCTATTATGTAGGCTTCTGTGGCTATAACACTGCTTACCGAGTAATGACCATTAGCCTGGATCCCATGACACATGGTCTTTTCTCCCTCCGGGCCAAGTGCAACCCCTGACCTGTAAAAGAAAGAAACAGACAACACATATGTGTTGAACACAGGAGTTGGGAGGTTGCAGAAGAGAATACTGGTGATGGCTGCCTGACAGGTTATGGAAACACACCCTTCCACTCCTCAGTGTCACACAGAAACAAAAACAAAGCCACCAAACTCTTTCTGGGCTCTGCACTAATGGACAAGTGATGACTTTTCTCCTGATGAGACACTCCATCCTTGTGGCAACACGAGGTGAGGACTGACCAATGGGTGAGCCCATCCTGAATCTGACACCATTGTGCTTTGGGTTTCTGGTCCGATGGGCCGGGTGAGTCACTGCCTCAGTTCTCATGAGTGCTTAACCACTTAATTCTTCCTGTCTCATGACTTTGAACATCGTGGTTGGATGGGAGGAGAGCAGCATGCGCAGAGTTAACACCTGTTCTTTCTGTGGACTTAGTCCTTTTAACCTACTCAACAATTCCAGATCAGGTTTTGCTTTTGTAGTTCAGGCTATTCTTCCTCAAGCAATACCAGAGTTTTCTTTTTAAAATCTTTGGAGAGATCTTGGAATAGGGCACCACAACACCAGGTATCAGACAGGTTGTAAAAAAGCCTAAGGTTGAACCAGATTATCTAAATCAGTGGTTCCCAACCTTTCCTTATGACAAGTTGTATATATGTACGCTTGATATAGCTCATTTTTCCTTGTGCCTTTAGGCATTTAGCAAGTTGAAACTCAAAGGCTCAACAGTTAGCGTCACGTGAACAGACGCAAAGATTGTGTGTGGGTGTGTGTGTGCTGTGAAGGTAAACCTGGTTAGCTTTAAACCACTGAGCCATGCTTAAGCTAAAAACAGTGTGTTTCCTCACACACGACTCTCAGTTTTGTTTTGCAGCATCTGTTTCCTCTGATGGCAGCGGTGATGGAAAACAATCTCATTCTCAGTTCTTAAATGCAGTTTTTCAGTTTCCCAGCAGTTCAGGACCGGTTACTATGACCTCAGCATGTGAGCACACGCACGCACGCACACACCCACCCACACACACACACAGACACCCACATATAAACATACTCCTACTCCCTTACAGCCTGCAGATATGAAGTAGACCACAGCCTAAGTTGACTAACCAGCCACTCTGAGTCACTCAGGGCTAACAGAGGTAAATGCAGACAAAAAATGACATCAGTGATACTTTTACAGGAAGTCCTTGCTCTGTCTTGTGCTAAAGTCTGAGACGCAGATGGCCATCTCATATCTATAATCTAACACACAACACAGTCACACGATGTTACTTAGCTAAATAAAAAATGATGAAATAGCCACCAGATATGGAGCAAGCTGCTTGAAGGCCATATAAATTGAAAAAGCAGCATTAATGTGAAGACAAACCAAGCAGCAGGAGAGACAGAGAGTGTGACTGGACCTAAGTCACTCCTCCCACCAGTATCATTGCTGTATCATTTTTCTGTTTGAGTTGTAAACAAACCCCAGATATCTGGCCTTGAATGGTTAGGGAATGGTTAAAAGCAAACTCTTTTTCAGAGTGTGCGTGTATTTCACAATGCTCTGCTGGCTGAGACCCAGAGAGACGAAGATAAGACCTGACTGTGAGAAACCGCAGATCTCACACCCACTCATCATGAAAGAGCGCACGCAGGACGTGCACGTACGCACACACGCGCGCGTGCTCACAAACATGCATGTGTGCTCCAGCTCCGGTCTGACGCACACGTGTTTCGAAGTTGACACTGGGCTCCCTCCGGATTGTACGTGTGGCTTTTCATGACTGAGGAATCTGGCTGTGGAAACACAACACAGATTGTTTGTAAGTGTGGCTGTTGCTCAGATTTCCCAAGGCAAGTCTTCCATCGAGATAAGGCCAGCCTGAAACTTGTCATGCTTGCTCCTGCCCTGTCCTCGAGCCCGTAGCCTCACCTGCTAACCTGCTGTGACATGCACTCACACAGGTAGAGAGGAAAAAGGGATTATGGTGTAACTTCACACAAAGGCCTTGAGTAATGGTAGTGTCAGGATAAACAACATCAGAACCATTGTGTTCATGGCATGCTCTTTCTGTCTGGGACTTTTTGGAAAATATACTGAAGGCTGATAAGCAGTAAGGCCAAGTTAAACTTTTTGTTACAAAGGGCTGGTTTTCCGATTTGTATAAAAGAGACTGAAGAGCTGGATGTGAGTTTTTGGGTCTTGATTTCAGTGTTACCTGACACATTAGAATATTAAACGTTTTAAGTTTGATAGGCTCATTCCAAATCAGTACTGAAAACACCACTGCTCAGCTCCGATGAGCTGGGCTATCCTGCTTTACTTGTAATGTATGACTACTGCATGATTGTTACCTACTTAACTTTAGATGAGTAATAGTGTTGGACTGACATCCTTGTGTGGGTTTGTTAACTTTGTGATGCCTCCCTGCTCTCGCAAACTCTTACACAATATTATTAATATGAAACAGATGAACAACAGGAACAATGAACATCAAAACTAATCTCTGCTGTTGGCTAATTGGCTGTAGTGGCAACAAACAGGGATTTACTGATAAGCAAAAGTTTGGGCACACTTGATCAAAACTTTTGCTGTTTCGAAGCGCTAAATTAATATGAATAAATTATCTATATAGTGAATGTTAACATTGATAATAATTTTGGTTGTGTTTTTTTATCTTCTACCCTCCACAAACAGCTTTGATGTCAGGCCCTCTTCTCAGTTTAGTTCAGCTAAGCGTATACATACATGTATCACTTAGACTGATGAGCATATTTTCATTGCCAACTCTGAGAAATTCAATTTAGTACTGATGTTAGTCCATAATATGTATTTCACGTATGAGGCCTTGCCTACATATTGCACTAGGCTTGTTAAGATTTAATTTGAAATATTCTGACGCTGAATGTAGAGGTAAATAGAGGTTGTTGTTTTTTTTAGATGACTCTTCTGTAAGTCATATTTGTGCAGGTGTCACTGGGCAGTACCACAGTGCCCCACCACTCCAGAGTCTGGCACATCTTCTTGATTGTAATGAAGTAAAAGAGGGGTCATTGTTTGCCAACATAATAATCCTTAAAACTGTTCTACTGGCAAGTTTTTTTTTTTGTTGTTTTTTGTCTTGGAGACCTCAACTTGACCTCTGCTGTTCCTGACAATCGCTAGTCCGAATTCCCAGAAAACATTTTACTAATCTTTATGAGACTGTTACACTTTGTGGGTACTATTTCAGTCTATGTGAAAAACAGCTGCTAGAGGCACTCATGGCTACAGATTGTTGAGAGACAAAGTTGGAGACAGTTTTGGCAGTGACTATGACATGCCCCTTTAAGACTTCTCAAGGTCTAAGACTTCCCTAACAGTTTAGTCTAAGAATTTCAATAATATAAACCAAAAATAAAAGAGAACACATGGCTGATGTCTTTAAAAAAGATGTAATCACTTACATTATACCATTAGGACATTGATAAACTTTCAATGTATTTACCAATTCAAAGAAACAGAAATGTTTGCCGACTTGATAACAGACAATAGTTTGCTTTACCAACTGAAACCTTTCAACATTACCAAACAACTGTGGTTTACTCTTTGCAGACAGTTTCCTCTTTTCGATCTGGCTATATTTCTTTCAGGCATAACTGCTCATAGGTGATCAAATAACTGAGGCATGCCACAGTCTTTCTCCCTGAAGTTACTTTAAAGCAACTAGCTTTTCATTTCCAACTTGAATAAAGTCCAAGAACTTTCAAAACCCATACACGTATAAGGATTAGAGATGAGTCATTACATACAGGTTGTTTTGGTCTGCATTTACACCATGTACCCACGAACTGTATGCACAATAGCTCTGAATGGGGAAATAATACATTTGTTCTCTGAGGTGAATTCAACTGGGTTTTCCACTCTGAGAATTAAGCTTCATTGTTATCAGAGACACAGAATAACATACAAGAAGGGAGAGAGCAGTGTGTGAGAGGAGGCTGGAGCCCAGAGGAAGGCCACAGCACAATGAGAGGCAGAGGCGCTCGCAATAAATCACGGCCCTAAATGATTTCCCACCTGTGTCTGCTGCCTTTCCAGAAACACTGCGTCACAGGAGCAACTGCCTTTTTCTGGAAGACTATCAGCGCCATAATATTCAGACACAAAGTCACCCATTCGAAGGGCTTGGATACCAAAAGGCAGCAACGAGTGGGACAGGCCACCCTTTAATAAAGCAGAAACTGCTGCTGTCTCATACAACGGTGGCGTGACATTGCAAAGTGGTGCCATAACAGCTGTGCAATTTTATGATTTACACGCACGTAATTAAAAAAATAAACAAGAAACGGCCAACAGTTTGATTAGGATGAACCATTTTCACTTCTTAAAAATTCACTGTGGTCTCAGCAAAACTGAAAGTTTGACAAAAATGAAGGCGGTACATGAATCTGCATAATGTCAACAGAAAGATCCTTCAGATTTACAGTCTCCAAATGAACATTTTTCAGGCATGCAGATGACACACTGTCCGTACGAATGTGTGTGTGTGTGTGTGAGTGTGAGTCCACCAAATGTAAACACATGTGTATGAGCATAAACACATACAAATGAGTATAAGCATGAGGGCTAAAGGGAGAGGGTTGTTTACTTGGGCAGCCTCTCAGAGTGTCTCCTGGCCAGCTCCCACTTCCTGCCCTTGCGCCTGGAGCAGCAGTCTGTCTAGTCAGCCACCTCGGACTGACAAGGAGACCACATGCTAAAAGACTTATTGGCCTACTTCAGATGACCTATGAGGGAGAGGGGAGAACTGTAGGCCTGCTCTCTGGGTGGGGATGGAACTGTTTTGAAGGAACATCATAGGGACCATGGATTTTTTTTAAATAAAACTCTCGGCCTGCCTCCCCTCTCCCTCTGCTTCGCTCTGAGTGCTTACAGCTGCGAGGATGGAGCAGGGGGGCATAGCGGAACAGAGTGAACAGGCTTCTCATAGAGAAGGCCCTTCATGAAGTCACATCTGGACTTTTCCCAGAGAGCTCAACAGAGCAGGGAGGCTAATGAAAGTCCTACGTTATGCAATTGAGCTCTTCCATGTGCACCAGACGGTACTGTTGGCTTAATCTGCAGCACAGGATGAATCCTATGTGCATTTATGCACCTTATAAAGGCCTGACTGCATTCAGTCAAGCTTTCGTTGCTACTGTCCTGCCTGTAGCAGCTTACTAACACAGATTCTAGATGTACTAGAGTTCGAGGCCCATACATGGAATAGCCGTAATGAGAAACTTGGCCTGTAAGGCATAACAAACAGGGTTTGGCATTTACTGCCTCTGAAAGGCCCACTTAGGTTGATTGGTCCAGGTTGTTTTGCAGTAGTGAGGCTTACACTGTCCAACAGCAGTGGAAAATCACTAGAAAATCATGAGCATTTAGCACAACTGATAATTAAATGTGGTGTACAACCATTCTTTTTTAACCTCTTCAAAGTGTAAAAATACATTGTAATTTTTATGCTGTCCATTTGATAAGAAAATTCTTCTAAAATGGCGGTGTCTCTGGCAACGACTGGTGTACGGAAAAAGATCTATGGGATTACATGGTGAGAGGTGGTGATAAATGTTGTAGGAGTGTGTGTGGATGCAATCAAGCACGGGCGCATATGGTTGTGCATGTTTCCATCTGTAAGAAACAACTGTCTGATGAGGGCAGCTTGTAACACGAAGATGGAATAAGGTCTCCTGTATCAGTGCCAGCTTTGATTTACCTTTTGAAGCCGAAAGGAGAAGAAAAAGAAGCAGCTGATGCAGAGGAGAAGCTCCTGAAATGAACACCTTGGTAAAACCTGCCACTGTATAAAGTGTCGGTGCTGGGGCCTCTCCATGGCAAGATGCCAAACCCAGAGCCACTATCACCTCCACCACCATAACTCCACACCACTGTGCCTTCCATTAATAAAGAAGAAAAACAACTGCGATGGAGGGAAAGATATGCAAGAGGAACGATACATTACCTGGCAATTAGACGCAGGGCGGCAGCAATGAGGGGAAATGCAGACCATATGGGAGGCTATGTGAGAGGCCACCTGACCCAAGGGGCCCACAACTCTCACATCAACACTCTTTGCCAGACTGGGCCTGTTTGAAGTCTTACATAATACTCTGAATACCACCCTCCTCTCCCCTCTACACAGTTTTTCCAACATCTCCTCAACTCTTACCCTCAGATTTCCACTCTCAGGCCCCAACCACACCAGAAGGCCCCAGCCAAGACAAACAACCTAGAAACAAATCAAATGTAAGGAGTTATGGTGCACCTAATCCAGCTTCAACTGCTGCCGACAAGCCACATTAGATGGTCCCCTCATGAGTGTGCAAAGAATGAACCATTACATCTGCAGCTTTAATGATCAAATACACTAAAGACACGACATTGGTGACCGCTGAATAAGCCTTTTTTCATGCATCCTTTAGATAACATGCTTTAGTAACTGTTAAAACATTTTCTTGGACGATCCCCATCAGAATCGACCATATGGTGACACAGATCTTGCAGTATGAGTTATTGCATGGTCTTTCCTTGTATTTCACTGGGATTCAAACATTTCCTTTGAAAACGGAAGTTTCCATTGGGAAGCAGCAAATCCTGGAGAGAGATAGCAGGCCATTTCCTATGCAACCTCCTGGTACTGTGCATAAGCGGTTTGACATGCAACATACCACGGGAAAAAGCAAAGACTCTAGCGATTCAATTGATGAACAGTCTTTTGCCTCATACTGACCTGAAAGGGTACTAGAGGTAACTCACTTATTAAGCTTTCTGGGCAATCCACCAATCAATATCATCCAATAATTTTTTTACGTGACTAAGAAACTTTGTTTACTCTTGCACATGCAGTTACCATGTAAACCATCTTGAGGCGTGATTTATGAATATAGCCATGTCGTATGTACATGTATGATAACTTTAATCATAACTTTAAATGTGTTACAACCGCCCAAAATGGAAATGCATACTTCAGAACATGATCATTTCCTCTTTATGAGATATATTTTCAGTCCAAAGTTGATATCTTAGCTTACCAAAGTGATGATAAAGGGGCAAAAACAGCCTGTCTGACTCTTTTTATTAAGGAAAAAATCCTTAGTTATGAGATCAGGTTTTTCATGATGATACACCATTTTCTTTTGTCTTTGTTTTCTATATGGATTAAACAAAAAAGATAGCACATGCTCATTAGTGAGCTTTAGAGGTTCTGGAGAGTTTTATACTTTGGGCTGAGCCAGACTGTTTCCTTTTATGCTAAATTATCTGCCCCATACACCTAAACATATCCATCTTTATTGTTAATTGGGACTCCTCCCCTAATCTGATACATTTCCCTAACCTTAACTGACACAACTGAAGTATTAACTCTTGTCCAGAACCTATCCCTAAGTACCCACTGGGACAAAACATGCCTACATTTATGGGAAGGATCCATAAGCCAACATGGAGTCAAATTTCTATCCACACCAAGAAGGAAAAATAAGCACACACACATTCAGACACTGTGCAATGGCTGACCTGGCAAGTGTGTAAGAACAACTCATGGCCCTGTCTTTCAAGTCCCAAAGGTCCACCAGCAATTCTGGGGAAATACTGACTCACCAACTAGGGCTTTTAATTGTTCACATTTGACAGACGGTGTAAAAACAAAACAAAAAATAATGATATGTCTACAACACAGTTTTTTGTTGTTGTTTTTTAACATAAAAGAGTAAATACAAACCAGTGAAATACATTTCTCACCTTGCATGAACAAGACAAAGAAAGCAACTCTATGGAGACCAGCAACATTTAATTTCAGGACCCAAGTTTCCATAACAGACACAGGGAAAGAAATCTGTATCATTAATGTGGTTAGACCCCTGAGAGACTGCTGGCCATTATTAGCCACTTATTAGACGTCTCTCCTCAGAGAACTTGTGGTCTGATCTTATAAAACTTTGAACACTCCCCATATGTTCTGCCACTGGCTTATTAGTCAGAGTTCTGCTGATAGTGTTCCAGTGCATTAAATGCTCCAGACTCACTTTTAAAAAGTGTTGCTTTGACAGAACCCCTGCTGACTTATGGTGGAAAAGCACAGACTGAGGAGGTGTTGAGGTGTCATTAGAGTGACAGAGTTTTGTTTTCACTGTTCTCTGCTGTTGCTGAAAGCTGAATCTTTCATCAGTCAAAGCTTTCTCAAAGCTTATACAAAGCATAAGCAGGCCTATGGGCCACAACGCTCACATAAAATCCACACACACGTATATTTATTCTGCTTAAAATGTATTGTTGCCATTTGGGAGCCACCAAGTTTTTCCTTTTGATCAGGTAATCAGCCTCTATCCATAAAAGGGGAACTATTTGCCCAAATGTAATCATGCATATTGAGCCATTTTTACTTAAATAAGAGATACAGGAAACAGTAGTGGTAAAGGAAGTCTGCAAATAACAACAGCTTCTGCTGTTGTGAACAAGGCAGCCGAAAAATCTATGACAATTTGACTCCTTAATTACCTGCAGGTTTCAGATCTCAAGCAATATATCAAAAAAACTATTTGAAAGCACTGATATTTTAATCAGAATTTGAATCATAGTCTCAAAGCAGAGTTTTTGCCTTTGTATTTTTACTCACTTTAGTTAAAGATTAAGTGAAGTGGATGATTTAGAAGTTATTCTAAAAAAAACTGCAAAAGAATAAGCAGGATACAAAATGTATGTAACTTTTTGCAAAAAAAAAGAGTAGCCTGGCATGGCAAAAAGTCACAAGACATCAGCTACAAACAGAATCTTCAATCCAAAATAAAAAAAATCTCATAATCACTCTGCAGCCTCTATCTCTCTCACAAAGTGAGGTTTTCAACCAGCTGACAGAGACGCTTCAGAGAAATTGCTAAATTGTTGTTTTTCAAAACCAAAGCAGAGTCTAGTTGGAGATCCCAATGGATAATTATTATCTACCCAAACGGTAAACTATTCTAACATGACCTCAAAATCGCAAACTAGCTGAAGCAGATCATCAGCAGTTCAAGCATCCTCATAGCAGCTCTTCAGTACAAACTGCGGTCAGCTGGAGAGGTCTTCATGCACAGCATTCAACAGAACTTGAACTTTTCAGGTCTTATTGGAAAAACTCAAACTCAAACTAGCGGAATAATCAGCTTCGTTGTCATCATTAAACATAAGACAGTATTCCTGCACCACCCACACCTCCTGTGGTTTTTTTGTGAATCTGAGTAGTAGCAGCTGTGTCCGTGGCTGGCCGCAGAGACCTCTTGGTCTGCGGGCCAAGTTCCATGTCCACTCTGATTATAGCACCAGAACAATGCGAGCCATTGTGACGCAGAGAGTGTGGAGTCTCTGCAGTTTTCTCTATCATCTCTCTCTCAAAAAACATATTCAACACACACACCATTTACACAGAAAATGGCTGTAATGGACAACAGCAGTAAGAGAGCCACATAAAGGTAAAAATGTGTGTGTGTTGTTGTTTTTTTTTGTTGCAAGATTTATGCCTGACTGGAGTCCTGTGGCTCAAGCAGCCAGCCAAGACTTGAAGAAGGCTGCTGAAATCTGTCAGAGTTAGATACATATGTGTGCAGTGTCTCGCACATGTAGTGGAGCTCTCTGCAGAAGACCTCAGGCCACAGGGGAAGAACAATCTGACATGCCACACAGCGAGGCTCTCTGCAATTAGACCGTCACTTCATCAAACCACAAACTTCACTCTTTCCATGTCTTTTTCTATACACACCCACACCCAACCCCCCCCCCCCCCACACACACACACACACACACATACACACACACATTGGCACAAACAAGCACACAAAGGTGTAATCACTTACAAACACACTGGCAAACTAAAAACTGCTATTATCCGTCATTAGGGACACACACACACTCAGAAACACATTTCACAGCCCCACATTCCCCATAAGCAAACATAGTCAGCCTTGTGCAACCCCTCACAGTAAGATCCACATAAGTGCAGTTATACACAAGATTCCTGCAAGGAGGGTTATAAATAGTCATAAGTAGAGATGTGTTATGTTGTGTCTGTCCCTCCAGGGGGAGACTGAGAGGATCGGGTCTGACCTCTGTGACTCGTAACCTTTGGCCCTTCACCCTTGGGGTTCAATGAACATGCTGAGAGTGGCTGATGTCCAAAGGGATGGACAGAGGCATTAGCTTTTTTATGGCCTGTGCTCATATCTTCATCCTTATTTCCTGGAATATGTCTTGAATTCCACCCTGCATTGTTTTTCTACCACATAATGCAAACATGTTGATTGATTTTAAGGTCATACTCCCGCATATGTTAATGAGTGCACACAAGTGCATGTGCATATTCACATCTGCAGTGTGGGCAACATCATTCTGAACACTCTTCCCACTTTTTAATAATATTGCGATAAGGTTTTACGCAGTAAAGTCAGTCATTTTTATGGCTCAAACCTTTCAAATCCCGCCTTAAAAATGCTGAAGTCTCAACTCCACCATTCACATGTGGTCACAACTGAGCTTTAAAGGTCAGAGCATGAGCACAATGTCAAAGGTCACACAGTGGTTATCCAAAATAGAACATGTTATGCCAAAAGTAGAACTTTGTTTAAGGTTTGACACTCCTTATTTCACAGCTTCTCCTACATAGCAGAGCCAGTTTATTTCATATAGTGTAAGAGGCTATTTATTGATGGAATAACAAGCTGCAGACTAAATGGGACAAGAACTGGCAAGTAATAAAAGGAGTGAAGATATCTGACACTGTGTGAGTGAGGCATAACCGTAACTCAATATAAGGATTGTTTTGGATGAAGCAAAACATGTCACAAACTCCCCCAAAATGTGATGTGATATTTATGAAACAATATAGCTGTTTTCATTAAAGTATTATCTTTGGATCTTCTCCAGATTTCGTGGGAGACCGTGCATTCTCACAACCAGAAATATTCCTCCAGAGTGACGCCTGCCTAGAGTGAACAGGAGGTAAGGAGTGAAAAAGCTCTATGGACACAGCAGGGTTTTGTCATTGAGAATCCAAGTCAAGAACCTTGAACGGATAATGTAACTTTCCCATCTGCAATCAATGTTTTTAGGTGAAATTTGGGTTCTGTCATTTAAATATGCTGTTTTAAAGAGATGGCTAGAAAAGAAATACATTCACTTTTGACCCAGACGTTTTATTGTGGGTAGTGTGAACATGCAGATGCAAAAGCACCAGAGAGAGGTTGGATGTGACTTTATTTATTTCACCCACTACCCCCCCTCCCTTCTTTTTTTTTTTTTGCTAAACAAGTTTGTAAGTGTTCTCTGGTCTGCAGCAGTACAAAAGGAAGTGACTGTGGGCTTAACCTGCCTGCAGGGTGTTCTTCACGACACCTCATATCTCCTTTCACTCTTCTGATCTGAGCAGCAGCCATCAAAGGCACCAGCGCTGCCAGGCTTTGGCTGGGATGGGCCCAGCCCTGCCTGCAGTGCATACGCACCCTGAGCTATTTATCTCGGCCTGTAAACCTGGTTTGGTTACAGACAGGCTGCTACAGGCCAGCATTTGGACTAAGGATGGGGGGGGATATGGTGCAAGCCCCAGTAGTGTGTGCTAACCTGTGTGTGTCATGGTATATTTGCAAAGAGGGAAACAGATTTGCTCGAAAGGGCAGACACGTTGCGGCATGCTGATGGGATGTGCTCTGTTCTTTTCAGTGCATAATACTGTAAAATAATCTTTATGTAACACCAACTGAAAGATGTGTCTTTACATGGCAGATATGGAGAAATACAAAGATAACAGCCCTCTTATCCACATAGACATAATATCCATGAAATACACTTATTATTTTTGCTAAAAGTAAAATGTGAGAACATAAGAAAGCAACTGCAATAATGTAATTAAATATAATTTTTCATTTTTTCCCCTTTGTAATTAGAATTCAAGCTACTTTTATGTCCATCACCTTGGACGGAAGCCCTCCACCGCCTCTGAAAACAGCTCTCTGTTGGTGAACAACACCAACAACACTTTGGATCTCAGTTTACCAATTCTGTGCAAAAAGTTCTCTTCGCCCTCAGGTGTAAACCCATCTCATTCCAAGAGCCATCAACTGGATATGACCCAGCCTGAAGGGCCTTTGGAGGATATCTGAATCTCCTGCTGAATTACGGAACCTTTATTCAAGTCAATTATACAAAAGAAGTCAATGGAATCTTGAAATGTATACTAAAAGTTAACATGTTAAGATTCTCTATTTAGCATGCCACTGGGGACTCATTCTGTTCTACACAAAGTACACGGATTTCCTTGAGTCATTCAGGAATGCCATAAATTGTTGGAGTCATGAAGAAGATCATTTACTTTAGGGCTTCTGGGGAAACTGGGTCAGAAGAGCCAAAGAATATAGAGGAGTGTTTTCAGATTAGAGTCCTCTTATCACAACAGCAATTTGAAGCTTGTTCACAACTATCACAGGATGACTCACTTGTGAAACACAGTACAATGTCTAGAGAAAAAAAAAGATGCACCAATAAAACCTCAGAACTCTGCAACTTTTCCACAGATCTTCCTCATCAAATAGAGATATTTGTTTGCTATAGAGGAACTATAAGAGTGGACATTTAATGTTTTGACCAATTCATAGTTTTCTCATTTATGCTGGCTCAAAAGTAAAGAGTGGGAGCTTATTCTTGACGTGCGCAAATCTAAGTTTGATCTTCTGTATTAACCTCTTCAAGCAAGTTTAACATGCATTTCAGCAAGGTTTCTGTGTTCTGAAGGCAAGAAATGAAACAGTAATAATTAGATACTTATAAGAAGGTATTTTTTCTGAAAAAAAATATCTTAATGTATCTTTTTGATATGCAAGAGAAGAACGGGATTTACAACACTGTCAGTTAGGTAAAATTAAAGAAACTACTGACATTCATCTCCAAAAGCAACCTTATAATCATAAACAGAGTAAAACCCCTCCACTAAGCAATACTCATCTGCACTGTGGTGATTGTGCAAGGCAGCTTTACCTCAGACAGCTTGTGACAGGTTTGATAAGAGTTGATAGACATGATTGCACTTCATGCCTCAGGTCTTCCCAGTGAGGTAGGGCTGCACTCAGGCGGGATCAGACATGCTGAGCTCATAAAAAGAGCACAGTGATTGCTTTATTGGACTAACACACAGGACAGGATTTGTGAAAACATACAATGGCCCCACATTCTCGAGAAGGGGTCAGAAAACAGAGTCATCTGATGGTGCACCTGTTTAGAGTAGTCCCACTGCACAAGAGCTACGATAAACCTCTTTATCCCAAAGGCAGCAAAGAAAGAAAATGGACTTAATTACAGATTCTCCTAACCTAGTTAGATACTGTCATGCACATCATGTGCAGATAGGCGTGTCCACTCGTGACAGTTTACCTCTCGCAGGAGCATCTTCGACAACATTCAGAGATCCAATCAAGATCCTGCAGGCTAGTGCCAAGCTAGTGTTTGTGTAGCCTGTTAAATCTGTCACAGAAGACTCAAAGCAGAAAGAAGATGAAACTATAGTTTCACAGCCAAAGATGTAGATCATAAACAGTCATGCGATATATCATAAAACATCAGTACTTGGTTAATACTCAACAATTTAAGGTGTAGTCAATCTTTTATTCCAGACAAAGGCAATTATTGTAAAAGGCACCTCTACCAGATTTATGAGTGGTAATTTGTTAGCTAGACTGAAAACAACTGGTCATGAAAGTGCAGACTAACAAAATACCTGTTTAGGTGGACACATGGCCAAGGCCTCCAGTAAAAATCCCAATGTATAAACTACTTTTTGTGGTTTTAGTGTACAAATCAGGTTTTTTTTTAAAAGCAACTCCCATTTTCTCCCCCGTAAAAGGAGGCGATAGAGTGAATTAGTCGCCTGTTGATAGACACATGACAGTGCATGTGTCTGAGTGTGGCTCATCTTTGTTGAACTTTTCAGAGGGAGTTGCTCATTTCAAATAAACAAAAACTTTCCAAAGTGCCGCCTTTATTTCGAAATAAAAGAAAAATCACTCAACGGGTAAAGAACACATGCCCTGAGAGGATAAGGAGCCCGTGAGGGTTTTCTCCCTGGACTACATGTTTCAACAGGGAGATTTTTATTAGCTTGTCACGTATGACCTGATTGCTAAACGACATAACAGTTTCCACGCCCGGTAGCACCCAATCTGCCAGGTGTGTGAGCTGTGTCTTGCTGGCAGCGTGCATTACGTCTCACCCTGTTGTCTAAATGAATTCAGTCAGGGCCTTGGAGAGCTCAACAGAGAAAGAGACCAGGACCCCCCTCCCTTCTTCCACACCCCATTCCAGTTTCTTACCGTAAATGTGTGGTTAACCAGAAAAAGCTAATGGTGGGGGCTGAGAAAATCTTGAGGGAAAAGGCACTTTGAGAAATCCTGTTTTATTTCTTTTTTTGTAAGATTGAGGGCATTGTGGACTTGTTAAGGTCAAGCCTGTGACGTGCCTACAGATGTGATCATGACAATGACTGAGAGCATGAATTTCTGTTAAGATAGCATACATGTTGCCTCTCTGTTAGCTGTGGCTACCAACAGCCCCGGATGTCCCGGCTAAAAAGTCAACTGCTGTGTATGAAACTGAAGACAGAGGGATAGAGATGGGCTGGAAGAAAAAGGGAAATGGCCAAAAACAAGTCTGTGAATGAAGAAACAGACAGTGAGAGGAGAAGAGTGAGAGGAGCTAATGACAGAACCGGCTCGAGAGTGCAGAGAAGTGCCGGGGGCTGGGGGGTGGGGGGCAGTGACTGAGCATTGCTTTTCAAGAGCAGGGAGAACAAAGACTCTTTTGTGTGCAGTGCTGAGAGAGTGAAGTAGAGCCAGGGCTTAGGGAGTGTTTAACAGTGTACACCGACTGCATTCCTGCAATGTGATTACAAGACGCTTTCAATTTAAACTCAGGAAATGGACTTAACTCTTCCCTTTCCTTCTTTTCCCTAACATTTGAACTGTCCCTGTTTCATTTCTCGTTCGGCTTATTTCAGTGTTTTAATGAGCTCCGCTGTACTCAGTCAGTTTAAATGTGTGTTTTCCATTTGCTTTATAAGAGTCTGGATGGTGCAGTTCAGTTTTTGGGCAAATTAGCTGACAAAAACACGGAAACCCAGTTTATTCACTATTGTGATTAGGAGAATTTAGGAACAAATTATATTTTCACATGCCATTTAACATAACATTTTCCGTTAACCGTTAAATCTGTTTACCACAATCATAACATGTACGTTTCTGACTGACAAACATGTTTGATCCGTATTTCATTTATTACTGTCCAAGTTTTAGACCCTTTTTTCCTACCAGCTTAACTTCCAAGCAGCATTTAATGGAAGACCACTATTTCTTGGCACATTGCCACTATGTAAATAAGCACTGTGAGAATAAAGAATAGCAGGAAAACAGAGACAGAATCTGTGGCCTCTCACAGATAGTGGTCACGAGACACTAACTACCCGGACTGACTGCTGGGTGAGGCGTGTTCACTTCCAATTTGAAGGGGATCGGGGCACGATAAAAAGGTATATGAACTTATACATCAAATCAGTGCTGCTCTATCTTCAGCATCAACGGGCCTTAACGTCTGCCCTAAAAATACCCCAAAATTGTTTAAAATGCAGGGCCATAACAAACTGAGGCCTCCATTATCCAATTGAACAAATTACATTTGTGTCTCACAGTCTCCTGACTTGGCCTGTGAACTAAGATATTCCAGTTAGAAAGGTGACACCAGAGGGGGAGAATGAGTCTGGAGGACAAAGGGGCTGGGGTCAAGGCACATAGATGTGAACCCAGGGGCTCACCGAAGTAAAATCACAGTGTATGTCTGGAAGTGATCATCATAGCTGCTCAGTATCTGGAGGAAACATCTGATCTCAGATCATCAGCTTCCCCGCTCCTCCTCCCCCTCTCTCCTTCTCTGTCGACTTGAGATGCAGACAAAAAAATGCAGTCCCAGTGTGTCCTCCTTTCATGAGCCTGGCCACTAACCACTTCTTTTACAGCACACTTCCTCTCCCCTCTTTGTTATTCCACCCCTCACCCCACTATCCCTCTCCCTCACCCACTGTATTCACACATTCAAATGTAAGATAAAACTCCCGCTCTGAGACTTTCATTTCTCCCTATTTTAAATCCCCTTCAATGCTTTGGGTTGAGTTTTTCCCATTCCCTTTCTCTCCCAACATCTTTGCTCAAACCTCGTTCCAGTAATGAGGTTTGGCATTGTCCTACCCACTCTCAGTCCTCCATCAACCACAGCGAAAACAAAAATGTTCACTGAGGGTAAAGAAAATCAGGGGTGGGCTGAGAAATAGGTTGCATGAAACAAGAAAAGATTTTCTGAAAACTTTTTTTCTTTCTTTCAGACAGGACAGGCCAACTCCGACCCGCCTGCAGATTAACTTCTCCTCCCAAACACGGTATAAAGATTTAATTAGCCGAGCTTTTCTTCACAGCTCACATTGGCCTTTTCTTTTATATGTATTTCAACATTCTTTCTCCGCATTTCTAGACCACCTAAAAACCTTTACTCAATTGTTTGGTCAGTGTGTGTGTGGTTGTCTTTTTCTTAATCTAAAATGCAGTTCTAAGGAGAAAATAAAATCTTAAGAGTGAGACGGACAAGGAGCAGAAGCACTCGAAACTGGGAAGGAGGTTGAGGAGTTTACGAGCACAACGTCCGTCAGGAAAAATTCTGGGGTTTTGTATTAATTTAGAATTAAGCTGTCTACCTATAGAGTGCACGAGGAGTGTATGTCTGCTTAGAGAAGCAGGAGTTCTGCCTCGATCCGCTATCTGTATTATTTCCAGTAGGTCAAAATAGTTTCAGTCCATCAGGACCGAACTCATCACCACATTAGTTCTTTTGTGGTCTGGCTCTTAGACACTGGCAGGGGACCCTTTGGTTCCCGGGGTGGGCCCATTTGTGGATCAGAACTGCTTCAGGACATTTCACAAATTCCTGACCATGCGGATATATAGCAGAGCGTTGAGGTTTGGGAAGGAGGTCTGACCCAGGAAATTGGCAGAGGGCTCTTTGCTTAGTGGAATCTCTGGGTCCAGTTCATAGTCACTAATATTTTGCCTCTCCCTCCTGCTTTTGTTCTTCTTTGCCAGAAGTTTTCTGGGCCTGTAACAGGCCCCGCCCACAATAAACAAACATTATCCAATGTTTTTTCTCCATGCCCTCTCACTTCTTACTCTCTCCTTTTCTGTAAGCTCTAAAGAATTCAAAATGATTATCATCATCCCGGAGCTTGGTTCTGCTTGAGGTTTCTTCATATTAAAAGGCAGCTTTTTCTTCCCACTGTGCTCGCTAATGGAATCGTTGAGTTTCTTTATGTGCCCACAGCATGCCTTGCCATGGCTTTTTTGCTGTTAACTGGTGCTATGTGAAAATAAAACGAGTGGATTTTATTTGAAATTGGTAATGTGCTCCAGACTTTCACAGAAAAAGATCATCTGGTGATGATCCTCCGTCTGAGTGGTTGAAGTTTGGTTATGTTCAAGCAGCCGAAGCTCTCAGCGCCTATGGAGAGATACTCTGGCCTAAAGAAACATCAGTCATAGGCAGGTTGCTGTCAAAAATCCACACATTGTCACACTGTGACAGTTTCCTTTCACCGTCATCAGAGGCTGATAAATGCTGAAATAATGTGCACCTTGTTTATGTTTCGAAGGCCGCAAAAGACATGATCAGAGCAGGACGTCACAGGCACGACAAAGACAGTCCCTTTGATGTTCAGAAAGATAACCTCATGAGCAGAGTCCCTACATCAGTATTACAGTTACCAAGGGCACCCAGCCACTTAGCTGACCTATTTTCAGAATAAACAATAGGTTTAGAGGTTTGTTAAATTCAAGGTTTCACATGAGACCACAGATTCTGCTTTTTTGTGAAGGACAAACCTGAGAGAAGGTAAACCAAAAGAATCAGACAGAAATGTGTTTTTCCCTTCTATTCAGCCATATCACCATTCCAAGACAAATTCTAATAATTTATCTCATATTGGGAGGAGTTGATATTCTATAACAACAATAAAAACTTCTTTGAGGGAAAACTTAACACATTACATAACCTTTTTTCCCTTTCCTCCCTGCCACATCCATCCAAGTAAATTCAGATTTTTTACATCAGTTTAACATGTCTTTGGAAATAAAAAATATAATATTATACTGATATAATCTGTTACTGATGTTTAGTAATGTATATGTATGGTATATTATGACTGCCACTGCTAACAGTTGCCAAACACAACATACTGTAAGAGTCCATGTTCTGTATTTATATTGTCTGAATAGTGCCAAAACACCTCCTGGTGTTTTAAGATTCTTTGCTTCACCCTAACTTACAACGTGCACAGGCCTGTGCAGGGCGGTTTAATTGCTGAACATAGGCTGTTTAGTGTACTTAGAGTATAGTTGTGACTTGTAGGGACAAAAGAGGACACTTGTCAAGATTCTTTATTGATTCTAAAAGTTTCTCTCGTGAGAATAGCCCCATGAAAACATTTTTTAAATCATTTTAGCTTTTGTGCTAGACAGGAAGGTCAACAAGCTGAAAGAAGCTGCCAGGAATAAAGATAAAGCGCACGTAAAGAATGAGAATGAAACAGGGGAGAACTAAAAAGGATGGCTCAGTTTAGATGGAGACAGGGAGCGATACACCATTTCCTCCAGACAACTTCTCAGTACCAATGCAAATCTCTTGACTGTGTTTCTGATGAACTTTGATGAAAGTTCACCGAGAGTATCTCTTGTCCTGAAAGTTCTAAATGCACTTACTTCCTGATAGCATGTAGCATCAATGTATGGTACTTGTGCAATCTATGACAGAATTGAATATTAAATCCTTAATGTTAAATCCTCTTCTAGCATTTTGCACTCAAGGTAAGGTAAGTGTGTAACTGGTGTTGTAGTTGAATATTCAACCGTCTTTTTGTAAGTCGCTTTGGAGGGTCTGCTAAATGCATAAATGTAATTGTACATCAAAGCTGAGGCTGCCAATAAAATTAAAAGCCGTAATCTGCATTTCGATATATTTCGATATATGAAAATACTCACTCTTAAAACCGCAGCTCTTTTTACCAACAGACCCATTTCCAAACTTCCACTTCTCAGAGAGATCCTTGAGAAGATTGTTTATCGTCAAATAATGACTTTCTGATTAACAAAATCCCCTCAAGGTTTTCCATTTGGGCTTTAAAACTTTACAGTACCCTGAATGAGCTCTTTAAAAGGCTTGTAATGATGTCTTTTTAGCTACTCGTTCCAGCGACTGTTCTGTTCTTGTGCATTTAGATCAAACTGCTGAATTTGAAACACTGGACCACATTATTTTACTCTCTTGTTTGGAGCAGCGAGTGGGCATTGGGGGTGTAACTCTGGAGTGGTTTAGATGCTACTTTGCAGAGCAATCATTCCGTGTTAGGTTTGGGGAATTTGCAGGGCTCAATTTTAGATCATCTTCTCTATCTATCTCTCTCTGTTCCCACTTGGCTGAATTCTTAGGGCAAAAAGGTATTTCATTTCACTGTAATGCAGATGACAGTCAGATATAATCTCCTCTTAGAGAATGCATGCCATTCTGTATAGCTGTTGCTAAAGTACCGCGATAACATAAAGGCTTTGATGGCTCTTTACTTTTTGAATTTCAATGGAAAAAACTTTATGTGAAGGGTTTAGTGGCACCACAGAGACCCCCTGTTGGACTTGGGGAGAATCAGGCTTTTTCAATTTGAGGCCAAATAATTAAAGTGATTAGTGTATTATACTTTATATTGAAGTTAGTGTTTCCTACATTACTCAACTGATTCAAAATCCCACTGCATTAGTTTTAGATGCCCTTATTGAATTTTTCAATTTTAATCTTTAATCTCACTGTGTGTTTAATTGCTTATTTAGTCTTTTTTGCAGTTCTTGGATCTTTTCTACTTATTATGTCTGCTTGTACTTATTTAACATATATTTTATTAACTAGTTCTTTTACATACTCTTGTGTACAGCACTTTGGGCCGCTGTGGTTATTTCAAAGTGCTTAATAAATTGAGATTGACTGAACTGGATTGGAAAGTTAGAGTCTGTTTGTGGAAGCGAAAGCTGTACCAATCTTAAAATAGGCACACCCCACAGATAATAGAAACTGTATAAGAGAGTCAAGTAGCTGGCTCAGCCTATTAAAGCTGGCCTTTATGGACAGAAAGACAGCAATGCCATTGATAGATAAAAGTTTAAACAAATAATACCACAGACTGCTTTTAAATCACAGATGATTTCTCCAGGAACCAAAGCAGAAAAAGTATGGTGCATACTTAAATCCTGAAAAAAGCATTGGTCAGGAAGTAGAATTTTTATGAGGATACCGTAGCTTTTGGAAAGAAACCTGCACTTCTGAATAATCTTTATCAGTCGTATACATTCTGCTTATGTCAATTAAACATTTCTTGTCAGTATTCAATCTATTTATTAGTTTTGAATTCTTCTGGGTTCTGCATTTACTTTTTTGGCTGCGTTGACATTTCATCTTATCTACGTGTTTTTCTGGGTTAAAATGTTCTGAGAAGAATCTGCTGGCAAAGGATTTACTTGCACTAGCCAATGAGATGTCTACAACCACAATTTAAGATATTGTAAAAAGATGTTTTTTTAGTCAGTCAAAACTGTCAGCTAAAGCCCCAGAAAAAGTTTGAAAACCTATCTTAAAAAAAGAAAACGTTAAAACCCAGTTACCACCTTTGCATTTAGGTCACCCAGGTCACCAGGCCTCCCACACGCTGCCTCTAAGGTCTCGTCTTTCTTTGTGTAAAGGCGGAGAAAATGTTTGAAGATTCAAAAAGGGCAAACCACAAATGAAGAACACCTCTGTGAGGCTGACTGCCACAGCCAGAGAGCAGTTTTCCATTGCCACATTTGCAGAGTTGGGCTTCCTCTGGAAGACTTAAGAGAGGGGCCGGAGTAACCGTGATGCACTGTGGTCTGCTAGTGTTCTGTGGTCGGAAAAATGCCCACACAAAATGACAGGTGAGAAAGTTCAAAACGGAAGTGGACAGATAGATGCAGCCTCCAGATAGGGAGACACTTCAGTCCAAACCACAATATAACCCTTTACTATCAATTAATGTTGATAAATTGAAACCAGAAATACTTTTCATACTCATTTAGTCCTCACAGGACTTCTAAATCCCTTCCTGAAACAAACACAAGCTTTACAAGTCATAAATATGGGCAATTTATTCCTTTCAAACACATGATCATTTTCTCTTATGAACTACCTGAAGAGATTAACAGCTTTTTATGTTTTTTCAATGACATTTCAATGACAATGACAGGATAAATTTGCCATGAAAGAAACTAAAACTCTCTATGATAACAGTACTGTATCTTTTAACCTTCCAATCTACCTCAGTTAAAGGACGAACACAAGAAGTGGTACGCATTTTCTTGATATTCCTATTAATCAACAGGTTGGTTTAAACCTAGAAACATGACACTGGAAAAGCATGTCCCATAGCTTATTGCTTTTGGTGTGGCTTCACAGTGAATAACATTTCGTGAATATTGCAGACATCATTCATTCCTTTGATAGTCTTCAACCTAATCTTTAATCTAAGCATGTACACTTGTAAACAGACCACACTGAAAAAAAATCAGAAAAAAACCCCCATATTTTCATCACAGTATTGGAGAAACTGAAACTGGAATTTACTATTCCAGCAACTGAACTGTAGCTTATTTATAGGTCACAGGTAGTGACACAGCCTCAATTCAATAACATAGTCACCTTTTCAGTAGGTGTGAGCCTTGAAAGCAGACCTCACAAGACGCCCCACACATGTTCACTGGTTTGGGCTATTTCCTCTTCATGGTACTACTCACCTGGTCTCAACTCTTAATGTTTTTGGAACCAAGTTTTGCCATAAACAAACTGACTGCAGATTTTATGCCCTTGGCATAGGGGGATTTTTATAACTTTGCAAAACTGCTGTTTCAATGACAGACGCCTCTTTATTTAGAATTTATGTTTACTTGGTTTTGAAAATATTTTACAGATTGAAATGTTCACAATCGCTTGCAGGTTTTAATCAGCATAAAGCAGTTCTCCGCTGACCAATGGTGCTGTCATTACACAGCTTAACTGGCAGCTAGTTGCCTGTAAATACACAGTGAGAGAGAACTAAGAGGCATCTGATTAGCATATGAGAATAATAAAGAAAAACAGCAGGATGATGAAATGTCTTATGTTTTGCCTATAAGGTACAACTAATGTGGGGCAGATGATGACATGCTAAAATGGCACAGCTTCTGAAATATAAGACTGAAAGCCCATGAATAAATTATATTTATTATAATTTATTTATATCATATATTTTTTTTTCTTTTTTTTTTCTTATTTCTAAAGAGGTAAAAAGGTAACACAAATTATGCTGCTCTGCAATGGGTTTTATGTTGTGTGCAAGCACACAACATGACACATTCTCGCAATTAGTTTAACCAAAGAGAAGATTGGATTAAACGTCATCTCACTGTGCAACTATTTGCCATTGTTGTTGGCCCCTTATTAGAAATCTTATCCCAGCCATTTCCTTGTAGCATACCTGTTTTTAACAATGTATTTTAATGGCAACCTTTAACTACCTAGCAATTATACTGTGTGGTCAAACGAAAGGTAATTTCCAAGTTCCTGGCCAGCCAACTTTGCAAAGAAAGCAGGATTGCTTTGTAAAACCAAGACCCTCAATACTTGTTTTGGGTTTCACCCCTAAATCTCAAATCTTTCTTGTCCTCTTTGAAAAGCTGAGAATCACAGCTTACACGTGACAACATGTCCACAGCCAAATCTCTGTTTAGACAATAGTCGGAAGATAGGGGTTCACTTCACCAAATTTCATGGTTTTCTGCTCAAAGGAGAGAGGTGTTGACCCCATCACCGCCGTGCTGGTACTGAAGGTACACAGCCTATTCAACGAGGCCCTGAAACAAGAATAACCTTGCTGCGTGCCAGGATTCTCTGTCCCTTCACTCTTTCTCTTCCTGGAGGTTTCATTCTCTCCTCTCTCCCCGTCTTTACAGTACGTTTAATCCTTTCCATCAATCATGCTGCTGACACTGGAATGTGATGGTTGGCATCATTCTAACTTTACTCCACGGAGAGCCCTGGGCAAAACACTGATCATATCAGTTAAGCACATCTCAAATGTTGGAACAGATAACATACCTGTCAGTTTTGCTTATTAGCTGTTAGAAATAATGTTCAACTGAATTGTTCTTGTTTTCTGTAAGCACAAATATCTACTTTGCTTGTTGACACAAGCCCCATGCACCACGACATGTGCAGGGATCGTTGAAATATGACAAAAGTTATGAGAAACCTTTGTGGGCTTGTGTTCTTCAGCTGATCAACTGAGTTCCGTATGCATAATCAAAACGGGACATTTAGGTTTAAAGAAGGCACTATTTTAGAATACCTGGAGGTCAGCTCAAACAATGAGGAGGCTCTGAAATACTATAAATAATAATGAATAGCAAATACCATAAATCAAATACTGCATTTCTCCAAGACACTATTTTTGCTGGTTACGTTTTACGAATCCCCTGTATCATACAAGTTCAGACAAGGGCAGTGAGTCAAAGGGTTCAGAATCAGCACTGAGTTCGTGCAAGTTTAAATTTTGTCGTATTTGTCCTGCACTGCGCTGTATAGACCAAATGTTTATAGTTTCTATTTATGATCATAATGATGGAAGAAAGGGTTTCCTGTTTGGCTGCTGCAATGACAATGGTCTGTGATTAATCAGGGACAATTATTTTATTAGACAAAGTGTCAAAGGGATTATATTGGTTATCATTATCCATAGATTACAAAAATAGGCATTGAAGATGCAAAGCACTTCTTTTTTGTGATGCTGTGAGCTAGTCAACCAGCTCCAACTTGTGAACAAACTCCCAAAATATACAAGAATATGGATCCTTTGACAAGTAGCTCACATTTATAATGTAGAGTTTAACTGCTCTAGAGCCTGATATTTTATATAAAAACACATTAGAATTAGAGTGTTGAATTTACATTCATCAACTCAATAGGCAGAATTTGGCAACCTATAACAAAACTCTAACAACTTTATGGGCTGGTGACATGTGAGTATCGTGTTAATAGATTATTCAATTGCAGCCAAGAAGCCATAAAATCAGTTAAGGCACAACTGGAATTGTTCTCAATTTAGCTTTGCGCCTTGGTTTTTAACGAAAGCCGAGGAACAAATATTTAGTCCCACAGTCAGTACTGAAAGCACTCCTTCCTGTTTTCACTTTGCAGTAGTTTTGTCTTTTTCTTATGTCTTGGTTTCAAGACACAAACCGCACTCCTGTTACTGTCCTCGTAGCAGCAGCATCAGAGAGCACTTCATAAGGCTTAAAAAGAAGACTTTGGGAACTCTTCTGATACCAGCATCTTACTGAAAACACAAAGAAAATAAAACCAAAAGAAAAAAAAAAAGGGGGGGGGGGGTCATTAAGCTGCAGAGACATGACTTTAACCCTTAGGCAACATTGTATAAATCACTGTCCTCTGTACACCTGGGAGCAATTTGTGAGCTATGTGGGCTCTGATGGATCCGGAACCCAGATTTAGATTTAATAATCCAAATTGGTAGGATTACACGAGTGGAAAGACAAGTGCTCCTCCTAGCCTGGCTGCTCCAAAGTTAACAGCGCCTCCTGCCACCACCTTCATCTTCACCCCCCCCCAACCCCCCTTCTTCCCCACACTCTGCTTACCCTGTGACCCCTCCCCCACATCACTCATGGGTCATCAGTAAGAAGAAAGAAGGATTTAACGGCTAACTTGGCTCAGGGAGGCCTGGGGAGGTGGGGGCCGAGCAGGACTCGGAGAATTCCAATCTTCAGCTGAGCCCCTTCCCCTCCCACTGTGCTTTTCTTTTCCCACTGAGTAGCGGGGAGAAAACATCTCCCCTCACTTTTTTGGGTTGATTATGGGGGCTGGAGAGCACGTCTGTCAGGAGTCCACTGATGAGGAACAGAGATCCCAGCTCTATCAGCACACCATGTCGTAGAGGCATGGCGAATGCTCTGTGGGGGAAAGTAGCCCAAAGCACACCATGGAATTTTATGCTTATTCATTCACTTGCTGTGAATCAGATTAGAGGTCTGATCCAGCGCTCATGCTTGTACAGCAGACATGTAACTAGGGGCTGCAGCTGGTTAGCTTAGCAACACTTAGAACAAACTCCAAATGGTGGAGGAAAAAAAAAATCAAGGACCATTCAGCACAGTATTTTGTTCAGCAGAGGAAAAGTGCCAAATTTCGCGTTACAGTACAAATAGTCAAATAGCACTATATCCTTGTTGGTATTTGTGAATAAGGTAACTATTTTCTCCTCTGATATTTACCATACAGACCGGAAAGTAGCATCCCTCTACTTATCTAACTCTCAGCAAGAAAAGTGAGTAAGCCTGCGTCATACTACTCCTCTCCCTAAATCAGCTACTGACTTAACAAGCTTTGCTGAGTAAAATAAGGATTTAAGGAGTGAAATTATGGTTTGTTGTCTAAGAAAAGGGACTAAAAGATTAAAGGATCTAGCAGGAAATCACAGATGAAATCCCATCTTTTCTCTAAAGAGCCTCATATCACCCATTGTGAGGATAAGTCACTGGAGGGTATTTGTTCCTTCCAGCACTCCTCAACTCACTGCTTCACTTCTAAAGCTGCCTTGGTGAAGTGGGTAGGTCGAGGGTGGTGGGGGTTTAGCCTCCAGGCAGGGAGGAACTGAGAAAGGGCCTGTAGAATTATTCTAGCTTGATCAATAACACTATTAAAGACTAATGAATTCGGTGGAGGCAGACTCAATTTGATTGTGAAGCTTTATTTGAACATGGCAGGAAGCAACAGCAGTAGAATCACATCAAAGAGAGGCTTTGTGAGGAGAGGACCAGATTAGGGCCTCTGACGCAAGGATGGACCCAGCCAAAAGGAGGCCATGAATACACACACACACATACACAAATCAAGTAGCAGTACTTTAGCACACAGGCCAACACACTGCAAAGGCATTCAATCTAATTTCACATTTTCCGTTTACTTTCATTGGATGTCTACACGCACAGCTATGCAGAGGCATATGCGTGCACACACTCGGCTGCACACATACACACACTCACAGATGAATGCTCTACAAGATCCATATTTACTGTGACTATTTCATAATATGGCTGTATTTCTGGATGAAAATGGTGCCAAACCTTATGTGGATGCATCTCTTTTACCTAATCCTCAGTCCACACCACCTGTTACAAATCAATCTGCAGATTGTAGAATCATCCAAACACCATGACTCATGTATCCTATGAAACGCCTACGTTTTTCTTTGCCTCTCTGCCAATTCTTTTCGAGTGTGTTGTTCGTATAAAATTTTCTGATTTGATCACGTCCTTTTTAACGACTAATGCTGGACACTTTGTTGATTTTTATTGTTCCTATTTATTGCATAAAGGTTGAAAAAGATAAACAGAATACACATTTAGTCTATTCTATGATAGACTATTTTCCTTAAGAAGCAATCCAGTAGTTCCTTTAAAACTGGATTAGCAAACATATAGAGACATGAGTATTACTCGGTGCTTTGTAAACAGTGGCAAAAGAAACTCCAGCTGAAGATATAATGCCAGACCATTAGTGTATAAACTGTTAGTTGTGGGACAATATTGGCTGAATCAACCATCTGATTTACTGGACTCACTTTACATGATATCTTTTTGATCATGCAGATATTTGCAAGACCTGAAGTCTGGCACAAATGAAATGTACAGACAAAAAGAGCTAAACCTTTGCTCTTGTTCCAAAAATCACAATGAAACCTAATGAGAAACACAGCGTAGATTCTTTTTGGCCACACAAGAATAAGGAAACTTCACTTTCTCTTTTTTTCTAGTCTTTGAAATGTGGTCTATCTCCAGCCTTTTAGAAATAAGAAACACTCAAAAATAACCGAGCAGGTGATGCCTTTGGGATTGCATTTACCCCACGTATGAAACTGTGTCGGAGAGGTCCAAACAGAAAAAATGTGTCTCTAAGATGTCTAAATACCATCTGGCTGCACAACAATTATAGATTCAGTGGTTCAGACAAAGTCACTTAATATCACTGAAATAAACATTCTGCAGAAGCTGAAACTATCCACTGTCCCACCCTTCCCGCCGCCCGCCCGCCAGCCCACCCCCACCACGCATCCCCCTCCTCCCACTTTTATGATGCCCTGCTTCCAAATAAACTTTTGTGGTGTTTGGAATCCATTAGGAGCAATATCCCACTTCTCAAAACATCCTGACTCATTCTGGGGGAGTGGAGTACAGAGACAAGAAGCTGCAGGAGGGAAGCGCCTCAAATTACCATTTCTATTGAGGGCAGACTGAGGGGATTAGAGAAGGGAGAGCTGGCCGCAGCGCTGCAGAGCATACAGTATAAAGACAGAATGTCATAACAGACTACCTCCTGGGGATGGGCGAGCAAGAAAGTAAGAACGGCATCATTAACATCTTTTTATTCATTTATTTAAAGCACTCTAAAAGAGTAAAACCAGAGGGAACCTATGTAGATCTGAACCATTACAGTGGTATCACTTTTAACAAGTCATTGTTGGGGTTTTACTATTTCACTGGCTTCCTTTTATGCAACGAGAGACACTTCAGTCACACCAACACGTAATTGTGAGAAACTTGCTGGTGTTAAGGACCAAAGATCAAACTAACAGGAGCCACATGTTACAATAAAAGCTTCCTCAACAAAAACAAATGAACCATACAGGTGTTGAAGCAGTTCTTTACGTAAAGGTAAGACATTCTCTTAGCACCAGTGAGCTGAGTAACTTTAATTTTGTAGGCGTATTCCTGGGTAAGGCCACTGAGAGATGTCACAAACTATCTCATCCAAATAGAACTCAACCATTAGATTACAGCACCAAGGTTTGTATCGAGGGATCTGACGGAACTTTTACTTTCAAATTTTCTTTATTATCTTCCCTCCTACTCTGTTTCGACCATTGTATTTCCAGCCATTGTGAGGAATGGTCACACACTGCTCTTATTCGTATGCATTACCACCATATCAGTTCTAATGGGTCTTATCGAACTCCAAACAAACCTTTAATCCAATGCAGCTATCAGGCACTCAGGTGTCGCAACAATTGTTCCCACTGTGTGAAAGTAAGCCGCTATCTAAAACAGAAGGGCTGCAAGACAAATGTGTGGCAGAGTTCCAGTGGTAGGAGGTACCAGAGCAACAGGCCTGAGATTACAGACAAAGCAGGAGTAAACAGTGCTTTCAGATAAAAAAAAAAACATGGTCGTGTACTTTTAACAATAGTTCTTTCCTGGCAGGGAGTAACAACAAAGCATTTTCCTGTATGCGCGCCCTATTGCATGCGCCCTCGCTTCCTGTGGACGCTCAGACATGTGGCTCACAACAGACACATCAGCACTGACCAGCCCTGGATGCCATCAACCTTTGACCTCAGGGCAGCTTTCTCACACACGACTTTACTTAGAAGCAACAATAAACAAGTCTTCATAGAGAGTGCACAAGTATTATGAGCACTAAATATACAAAGGAAGAAGTATCAGATGTACCTGTAATAGTATATATATCATGATCTACCTTCAGTAAACTAAAGTCAAATATGCTAATGCTGTAATATACCTCTCTAAAATGTAATGGATAAATTGTATAAAGTGCTACTGAAGCATTATCCTCAAATAAATGAGGTGTTTCAGATGTCTTCTTTGTATATGTACTGCAATTTACATAATTTATAGTGCTGGAAATTTCACACCAAGTCCCTTTAGACAACTATATCTACAGAAATTATTCTTACTATTCTATTCTTCTTACTCCCACTTTGAATCTCACTATAGTCAACTGCCTTCAAAGTAGCACAAACATCCCGCGACACAAATAGCTTGAAGATAAGTTCCTACGTTAATATTCACATTGCTTAATGGTTTCCTTGTGTTTGCCTAGTTTTCATAAGTTCTTCTCATACATAATTGGCCAGAGAAAGCATATTTCTGGACGGCGTATCTCTACAGACCCTCGAAAGCCTTTTACCCTCTAAATCATGAGCATGAATGACATTTGCGCAGCGCTGGCTTTTATGATTCAAAATGAGGGGGGGGGGGTCATAAAAAGAAAAGAGAAAAGGAGAACACAGGACTTGTGGTGCAGCATGGTGGGAGCGGGAGCGTATGGGAAAAGCTTGGGGACCAGATGTGTGAGGAATGTTCTGGCTGCTGCAGCGTGCAACAGTGGGTGGATGGATGGATGAATGGATGGATGGATAAATAGATGGATGGATGGATAGATAGATAAATGAGGGGAGCGAGGTCCAATCAAACTACTCAGTCTGCAGATGGTTAAAGACCTGTCAGGCATCCAGCATTCGATTGTATTTCACATCATCTGCTTAGCAGTCTTAGCCTCACCTCCCTGTATGGCAGTGAAAACAAACACACAAGTGAAATTGTAAGCGATTTAACTTTTACTTACGTAGAATACACACTTTACTTTCCGTATTACCTAAAGCATTGTCGAAAAAACATTGTCCTTTCATTCTTTTAAAGCACTCTGCTCTCATCTGATTGTGATCACTATGCTCTGTGTCTCTCACACGTCTCCAAAGCTATCAGTAGTCATGGACACAACAAAAAATATCAAGATCGCCTGCTGTGCCGTTTTGTGTGAGCGCATTCTGCTATTTGCATGCAAGTAAAAGCACGACTGCATCAGGATAAGCCTCTTTTTTTCCCTCCGCTTCCCTTGTATTAATAAACTTATGGTCTTGCAGATTTGTCTCGTTAACTCTTTGTTTGAGATTAATCTTGGGAACCATTAAAACAAACATTTTAATATTTTAAGTAAATTTTATTGGTTAATGCATCTGTACATCTCTCTTAGTAAGGATTAGGCACTTTAAATGTAGAGAAAGTTCTGTATTGTACTGCTGCAGACATCTGCATCACCGCAGGCATCCCACTACAATCAATCCACAGCCACAGGAGCTGGGCATGCTCTCACACAGCCTACCCACAATGCACCTGGAGAGCTCAACCTGCGTCACGGGGCAGATAGTCGCTTTAAAAACTAAAAAACACACCCTCCATCTGCTTCTCATCATCCTCATCCAACTCCTCTTCCTCCCCCCACTGCTGTCAACCAGACTTCTTTCTCCCTCTCTGTTTTAGTCGGTGCCTCGCCAACCCATCCAGCCCTCAAACACCACAACCTCTGGAGCTGTGGCATGGATAAATAGGCCACAACAGCTGGGTCTGACTTTTGACCGGGACCACCCCTCCAGACTTGACCAACAACATTGCCTTTTCTTCCCCACCATGACCACCATGACCACCTGTGTGAGTCTGTGCCCACACGCTTTGAAGACAGAACTGAGCCAAGTCTTAGCTCTGTTTATGGAAGGATTCATTTGACTTTTGAAATGATTTTCTATTCATTCAAAGTCATTACTTGCGCTTAAGATGAATGAATGTGCAACCGCTCCGTAAATGTTTGTTTAGAGTTGCAGATTTCTGAGTGAAAAAGAAAAAAAAAAATGTGTTGAGTTATGACTGTTTCACAAAAATCTATTTTCCATGTTTCTTCTCAAGTGTTTCAGGACCATGCACAAATATACCCCAAACGTACAAGGTTCCAATAAATTCCTGATTACGCCTTTAACTTGAGAGTGTGTTGTTTGTTCAGCTGCTGAGGGCCTCAGAGAGAAACCCAGGGAGGCCGCAGAGAATTCATACCTTCCATTCATCACAGAGAAGGGAGAGGAGGAGGAAGGAGGAGGTGGAGGGTAAAGAAAGAGCGAGGAAATGAAGGGACACGAGTGCATGTTTTTTTCTGCGCTGCTGAGTAAGGAGAGAGGTAAGCTCAGCTTTCTGACAGCTGGGCTGTGAAACCTCTGCTTCAATGATCAACTGCTCATGCCTCTTTCATGTGACTGTTAAGCCAAAAGTCACCGAAGACGTGCAGCTGACAAAAATGTCTATGGAACAGCAAAAAGAGGAAGCCTTTTTCTCTAACAATTTAACAGCTTCTACACAAACCAAAATAAATATAACAATCTGCTTTTAGTAGATCAGAAACTTTGGGGATCCATGTGTAGAATATGAATATAGAATTATGCTCAGGTTTACTCATATACATCTTCAACATTTATCTTTTGAGTGGCAGTTTTACCACACAATTTATCTTTATCCTGTTTAGTCTTACACCTCTTGTGTTCAGATGGGGAAAGGGCAGCCTGGTGGTTCCAAACAGTTGGGTGACATTCTGGTCTGACTGGGTGCCCTGTCCCCAAGAGCAGGTATGTATCAAAGTCTGATCCTCGCAGGAAAGGTTTCTGAAGAACATGAGCCACAGTCAGAATGACTGTTTTCAAACGGGGTGAATTTAAGACCCCGTTACCCTCCCAAAGAGAGTCCAACAGACACACAAGATCACTCACAGAACAAGGGCTGTAAAGGTCCGTGAGGTAACCAAGGAACCGCAGCTAACTGGGAAGCAACTACACCCCCCTGTCACACTGGCTGTGGAGCTGCTCTCCATAAAGAACAGTACAGCTCATCTGCAGTTTGCAAAAGGTCACTCAGACAAGCCAGAAGTGGAAAAAGCAACCAACAACCGAGACTAAGTGTGAGGAATAGCACGTATCTATTAGCTAAAATAGTTAAGTGTGAGTGTATTATAATAGAGCTGAATACAACAATATAAAAACAGGTTTAATCAACTTAAGTGTAAAGTGCAAGATTACATTATGAAAGTGAATATTGTTGACTCATATCATCTGAATTGAGTGATTCGTTTCAATCATTTGCTTAAGCTTTACCAAAATAAAAAAGTTCTTAGCGTCTTCTGTCAGATACAGCTAAACTGACAAAGGACGGAAATCCTTGAGGCCAAAGACAATGTCATGCTCCCATTGTAAGGTAAAGACATTAATCCCCTTTACAGTTAGCCTCACAGATGTTTTCATCTGTTCACATTTTGTCAAATGTAAAATCTATTAGAAATGTAAGGTTGGGATAAGATTACCAAAACTTGTTGCATGTGCTCATGTTGACCTCGAGTAAATGTATCTACACTGTCACTATGATTCAATCTGACATGCATCTCCATATCCTTCCCACTTCCCCAGTCATGTCCGAGCTTTGCTTCATCCTGTTGTTACTCACTCCAGTTGCACCAGTGCTGCTGCATAACTGTTTCATCAGCAATTCTCACTTCCTCAAAACCTTAGTGACTAAAAAACACTGACTTTAGACCAGGAAGAACACCACCAGTGTGTGGTCAGAGAATGATTCCAACCACATGTAAGTCACTGTGTCTCACAGCTGTTAACACTGCCGATTCAGCACAATGCTAAAACGCTAGTTTTTCTTTTGTTTTTGTTTTCACTATTCAACAGTGTTCGGAGACACACATTTTTACATTTTTAAATTTCCTTTAAGCCAGCGGGAGCTGAGTCGAAGCCGGGCTGAGGGAGCAGGGACACTAAAAAATATGGAAAGGGCGGGAAAAAAACAGAAATACAAAGAGAGGTTGTTTTGAGAGCCCCAATCATTTATTACCCTCGATTTTCAGGGGTTGAAATTTCAGCCTCGCTGTGAGGAGAAACTCGAACCGGCGGTCCAGCTGTCCCCGGTTTGCCAAAGTCGAGAAAACTTCCACGGCACGCATTTTCCAAGATCCATTCTCACAACTTCTCCCCCCACCCTCATCTCTCCCAGCCAGGTAATCAATGCGAAACCCACACGCAATCACAACATGGCTGCAAGAGGGACGGGCTGTTGTGACATGAGGGCAGTGCAAACAAATCTGTCACTTGGAAGGCTGATCCTGTTGTAGACTGTGTGTTTTCTGTTCCCACTCCTGTTCCTCACTCACCAGAAAAAGAACACAAACAGAGGGGCACACAGACAATCGCTTTTATGCTCTTTTCCATAAGTAAATCCTCAAACTTGGAAGTATTTTCTACTAATACAAAAGAAAATCAAATATCTATGTTAGGGTTTCACATCACATGAAGTGTTTTTTGTTCTGTTTTTTTCAGAGAAACTAGTTTATGTCTTCTCGTATTAGGTTGTAAAACTAAACTGCATCACTCTAAAGCTGGAAAAGAACCAAAACAACAAAAAAACGTTAATGGCCCTCACAGATGTTGAACCCCGCTCAGCCTCCATATAGTGCATCACTTTTTGATTTAAAACAATGAAACAAAACAAGGCAAAACAGTGAAGCGTTGAATTACAGATTTGGTCTCTGGAATGGAAAAAAGTAGACACCTTGAGAAAGTTTTTGTTTAAGAGGTGCTCATGATCTGCTGGACCAGAAACTTTGCTCCCTAATCTGTATCCACCATAGGGCAAAGTAAGGCTGGCCGCACAGTGACTTATTATCGAAGCCTCGGTCACACACAGGGAATTAGTGACCTTGGGACCTGGACAATGAGGAGTTGTCTAAACTGCTTGTCTTATCGGCCTCTGGGAAAAGTATCAAGAGATCTTTTCAGACTTAACTCTCCCACAGCCTCCTACAACCTCTCTCTCCAGCCTTAGACACAAGACATGTTACCATGATGACGTGGAGCTTAGCTTTACTCTGGGATATTAAATCTGCAGCAGTTAATTAAATGAACCGCAGTCTTCCTTGTGCTCATTTATCTTCCACTATTTTCCAAGAATATATGTTTTTTTCCAATCCAAGCAAATACAATTTCAAAAGCTTCAACTGAAAGACTTCAGTCTTCTTAATTTACAAATGCATTTTGCCCCGTGTGTTGGCCTTGCTGAAGACAACCTGAGTTTTCCGTCAAAGTAAACTTTACAGACGTCAAGCACAAATGTGAATCAGGGTTCTCATGGAATATGGCAGTATGTAAATCATTCTGCTGTGATTTTGGTCATCACCTAGCGGCTCCCTGCAGGACCTTCTCAATGCTCAGCTAGGCAGAAACTAGCGGTTATGTGTTTTTAAGGTTTCGCCTCGAAGCAGAACAACCAAAATGTTTTGAAAGGCTTTCTCTGTATGGACATAACTGAGCCTGTTGATTAACTGAAACCTGTGAGACATTTTCATATTACACATGGCCACTTGATCTATTGTTGAGTTAAAAATGTTAAGACGTGTTGTTCATGAAGGGCGCAGCTGCCAGTTTTGAGGATGTTATGTGCAACAGTGTAGCACAGATGATGCAGAGGACGCGCCTGTTGTGAAATGTTCAAATGGATTGTCTATTGCACAGTGGAAAATACAAAGTATGTAAAAAAAAAGTATATAGGTGTGTAAAAGTATGTATAGAACTTCTGAACATAAAATAGACTTTTAACATTGGAGCTGTATCAGTTAACCAGCAAAAGGTTTGGAACAATAAAAAAGCAATCATAATCATTAATCATATTAATATATCTTTCTAAATAGTAAGACACACACTCAATGAGAATATCTGAAACATGATATAAAGTCAGGGTTATTTTCAATACATACAGTAACTTCCTGTTATATGTGAAAAAACCTAACTTTAACTGTTGCCCTCTGACCTGTTGTTTGTGTCTCCAGGGTAGTTTGGTTGTGAAAGATTTGGTATGAAATGAGCAGCAAATGCCAGAGCAGAGTTAGGGGAGGAAGAGGGTGAGAGGAAAAAGAACTGTGGGCCAGCAGATGTTTCAGCTTTCGTGTTTTGGCTCGAAAAGGCCAATTAAGAGCTACTCTTAATGAGACTGGCAGTCACCCCATAAACTGTCTGGTTCAGTGAAAGAGTTGCTCATTAAGCAGAACCGCCCCTCCCCACCCAAAAAAGAAATAAAACAACATCCCCATCATCACCGTTACCTACCCTGTTATAGGAAGTGATGGATCAGAAAATTGGAATTGAAAAATTGTAAGCCAGTATTAGAAAAAGGTAGTAAAAGCTCTATTCCCTTTCTGCTGACACTGTTGGTGTGTGTGTACTTGAATATTTGTCCTTGTGTGCTGGTTTGCTGTGTGCCAGGCTGAGTGTGGACATGATACAAATTTTCCATGAGGTAGCCCACTGTGTACTTCTAACGCTGAAAGCCAAAACAGCTCACCAAACATTGCTGATGAGCATTATTTGATTAAAAACCAAATGACCAGATAATGGTGTTTTACCACCTTCCACTTTTGTAAACTTGCAATGTTTTCCATTTTTGTTGCACTGTAAACTTCTAAATTCCCTAAGTGAGAGCAAAAAATCTGAAAAAGGACAGCTGGATGACAGCTGATTCAAGAAGTTGGGCGCAGACGATGCTTTTTTTCTCAGTCTTTCTCTGTCATTCTGTTTATTAACAGATTTTAGGCAGAATCAGTAACATTTAAATGACTGTGCTTTGTTTTGAAAATCTGCATGCTTTCCTTATAGTCGCATGAGAAAAGTATAAAAGTGTGACTCCAACTTTTTATATCTGTGATGGATTTCTTTCTCTTCTTTAATCTCTTTACAAAATCTAGCTGCATGCTCAGCTAATTAACAGAGAAAATAAACAGTAGATCATTTCTCCTCCTTCACTAAAGATATTGTAGTCTTCAGCTAGCCTGTCCCCAGACCTGTCTGGCATCAGGAGGACTTGGCACAACGCTCCCTATTGAGTCTTAACAAAAACTAGGCCATTTGTAAAGCTCCCACTGGACAGGCGCAGTGGAAAGAAAATAAACGTGGAAATGGACAGAGCTCAACAGGAGGTGGACGAGCTTCCTGCGAGAGCCACAGAGGGATGCTGAGAGTGAGGTTAAAATAATGCAAAGCTGTGATAATGCCTTGCTGTTTCTGTTATTTGCGATAGCAGTGCAAATTGTCTTCCTTCTCATATCTAAGTCTTCCTTTCATTGTTCCGTATTTTGTGTGTGGTGTTGCTGGCCAAGTCTCCTCCTGCTGAGTTAAATAATATTTATTCCACCTTATGCATCATGCAAGAGTTCCAAATCCCTATATCACTTTCATAATGTACCCCTTCATCTCCAAAGACATTTGAAGCGGCCCCTGGTTAACGTCTGATAGCGATTCAACTTTGGGAAACGTAATAAACAAACTAAACTATGATATATATGATCTATTGTTAGCAGAAGTCTGAAGCCGACAACAGGTTTGGAGCACACATGTTGTTGTTGTTGTCACCACGAAGGCAGAGCTTCTGCAAAGATCTGGTGGAAACCAGACGTGCAGGAAGTGCGGTGAAAAAAAATTAGACAAGAGGCAGGAAATCAGGTGACTTGACTTTAATTGTTTTTTCCCTCAGTGTGCTCCAGAAGAAACAGACTCATACCTGATTCCGAAAACAACACTAAATGCTCACGCGCATACCTGAAAGACCCACATTTCCATCAGTGAAAATACTTCAGCTCTCAGTCAACAGTCTTTAAGGATATGGAATCGATCCCTTCCCCCATATCCTCCCTCCATGAGAAACAGAAGTGTATGTCTGCCAGATGTCCACAGCAAATACTGGGGTTTGGGGGGGGGGGTGGAGGATTAAAAAACTGAGGCTGCTGGAGGTGTCTTATATCAGAGAAATGAGCCTATTGATAGAACTTCACACATACCAATAGTCCCTATAGGCGTTACAACTCTTTGTCAAAATAAAAGACAAAGTTCCAGTGAAATGACAGACGTTGAGAAAAGCTTTCCTTTTTTGAGCCACACCTCACAATTTGTCTGCTAAAATAGGCAATGGAACTCTCATCGGTAAATTAGACTAATTTAATTTAATTTAATAGATTAATTAGTAAGAAACATATTTCAATCCTTGGATCTCTCTTCTCACGCATCAACAAGGAATAATGCATTCGTTTGAATAAAGATGCAATAAATAACTTCCTAAGGTTGTGTAAGTTCTTGTAAACCATATACATTTAAAGAAACTCAATCCAGTGACTAGACTGAAGTTGTACCATGTATCACTCATGTATACAGACCTTGCTAGATGGATATCTACCCCTAAACCCCTTGAGCATTTCAGTGAATAGATGGGGAGGAGAGTAGACAGTACCTGACATTTACTTAGTACTGAGGGATAGACAGGCCATTGTCTTTGCTGAAATGAGAAACTCAGCCACAGAAGGGCGAATGTAGGAGGAAGAAGGTGGCGTCAGACAACCTGATATCAATCTAATGAAATAAAAGCAAGTACTCTGAAGTGGATATCTGGGATATCTAGACTTCACACCCCATTGTTAAGCCCTCTCTCGACCTGGGGAAGGGCACGCACATAAAAAGGATGAACTCTGGTACACATGCTCACTTTCACTGCCTTAAAATGAGACACATGTCAAACTAAACAAAACTCTCTTGAACATGAAACTTCTCCAGTTGTGACTAAAACAGGGATTTCAAAGCTGTGGCTGAGACGGCACTGGGGACTCTTCCAGGGGGACACATTACTCTGCCAGCCGCTGTTTTGCTTGGATGCCTCTCGACTAATAAAAAAGAGGTAAACAGCAAAGGACAGAGCAAGACAAACGGCACATATGGCGGTCAGAAAGAAGTATATACGATAAAGTCCAAGCCAAAAGCACAAGCTGTCTCCTGATTCGGATTACTTTCCCGCGCCTGCACTTGGCCAGACCAACGGGCTTCCACAAAAACAGCACAAACCACTCAGCATCCAGCGAAGAAAAGGGGAAGAGAAAGAAGAAGTCAAGAGCCAGTAAAAGGAAGTGAGACCGAAGCCAGCAAAACATCTGCTCTAGATCCTTTTTAGCGCAGTCCATCCCCTTTTTACAGTGTTGTGTTTGTGCGAGAGTGAGAAACTCAAACCAAAAGTACACGCACACAGACACACTCATAAAATATGCTCTGAGATGTGAGGAAGACGTTAATAAGTTAATAGCACACCTCTCCATATCTTATTGAGCCTTTGTTTTAACCAGTGATTCCAGCAGAATAATAAACGGGACTGAGACAAATCAGTGTTATCTTTTCACTCATGAGAGTGTAAGGAGTGAGCCCAGGAGCCAAAAAGGACAAAAAGAAGAGAGGAACAAAGGGAGGAGAAAAAGGGAGGGAACAGAAGAATGAAAAGCCCCCTTCTGACTCGCTCTGACCCACATACATTTGCCCAGCTTTTCTGAGGCTCACTCTCTCTTGGCAACCGGCAACCTCTGTGAAAGAATCTCAGCGTTCAGCCAAAGGCAAAGCCCATGTGAGGGGAGACTGGGGAGGAAAGGGGGGAGGAAAGGGGGGAGGAAAGGGGGCAAGAGCAACAGAGAGGAAGATGTGGATGGGTGAACACCAAACCCCTCCCTTTCCTCCTCTTTCTCCTCCTCCTCTTTACTGCTCCTAGCGACCAGAACTCAATGGATTCCTCCATATGCAGGAAACTGAACAGGCTTCGACATTGGGATAAAGGTTTTAAAGAATGTCATAAAGTCACAAACGCAACAATGCTCTATTATAAGTTAACTCTGGAATGTAAGCTCTGGAAGGACTAAATCATTATCTGTTAAATTTGATAAAAAGGTAAATCACAAATCCTCTACTGATAACATACTTAGTAAGAGGCACCTTACATCCTGTAGCACGTACAACTGTCAAACAGCATATCAACTAGCCTAAATACTGTTAGATACTGTTGTGTTGTGGAGGCAAACAAGTGGATTTCTGAAACGTCCCAAGATAAATCTGAGAACTTGTAACTTGAAAAGTGTAAAGGACAACAAAGTATCTAAATATAGTGTGGCTGTGATGACAAGTAATCTCACAATATTAGGGGGTGATAATTCAATTAAACCAATCATATACAGAGCTGTCAGCTAACAGTTTGTTGGTTTGGTGCCAGCACCACCTACACCAAGCACAATCATATATATATATACAAATTAAAACTCACAAATTCTATTTCAGGACAGATCATTAAGGTGAATTAAATTATTGTTCAGATTATTAAACACAACTTGTCTCTTTCCCATCAAGTTCTACTATTAGCCATCATTTTGAGGTTTTACCTGTACAGTAGATCAGTATAACATCCTACCGTTGATCAAAAAGTCCAAACCTGACAGCTACTGTAACCATAGTTTAATTTGAAGATTAAAGACCACCTCTTATCTAATATTGGACAAAGGTGTGTGACTAGTGGGTCCAGACTTGCAATTTTAGTCCAAATCAAAAGAAAAAACACAAGTCCAAGCAGGTGTAAAAACAACCAACTTAATCAGTGGGGAAATGTACAATTCAATGACCATTTTTAACCTTTACATTAAGGACGTTTACAGTTGTAAGGTAGCGTTATACACCTAGGGCACACAATTATGTTTTTTGCTGTTATGTAAACTGAACAGTCAAAAAAGATAAAAGTGAATCATTTAGACAGACTGGATTTCTTAGTTCTGAGCAACAGCTGCACTAAGCCAACAAACTGAAAAGAGACCAGTAGAAGGTTTTAATAGGGCGTTTGATTGGGGTGTCCAGACTTGTAGCCCAATGATGGATGAATGCAGAGCGTTCTAAGTAACAATGACATAATCAGAGAGCTGTAGGTCAGAGAATGACAGCTGAGTAGCTGTGGCTGGGTGGGAGAAAGAGCCCTTTCAGCCACAACGTTCACGGACCCTGATCCAAGTTCATTAGCAGTCAGACGGGCTACAGGGCCTGCTGCAGGCTTCTCCAAGCAGCACATGACACGCTCATACACATGTATCAGCAAGCACCGACACACTCAACTTCACATAACAGGCAGCTTTTTCTTCTTTAAGTGAATCCGTTTTTGTTCTCCCCCCAAAGCTGTGACTTTACTCCCCTCTGCTTGCCATTAATTGCTCTGGCAATGTGTTTTATCTATAAACAATAAAAAATTGGGGTTGAAATATTTTTCTCTGGTTTGGCCTTTTTTACTGGTAATCATCTATACACTCTCCCCTCTTTTCCTTCCATTAAGCTGTGATGAAGCCAAACCCACAGCCCAGCCAAAGAACCTGATAGTCGTGGAACCAATGCAATTCTCCCCCACCTTGGAATGCATTTCTGCTGCTCTGCACTTTTCACCATCCAACAGGGAATGGATGCAATCCCTAAAAAAACCCACCCGCGTTCGCCCACTCAGACACAAACACACCTCCACTTGCCTTTAGAGCAATTGCTCTAAAGACCTCGTGGGGCCTGCACAAACTGACTGACAGCTGCGAAAAGAAAACAACTGAGAACATTTTGCTCAACTGGGTTTAACTAAACACTGTGATTACTTTTAAAGCAAATTTAGAATGACTTCATCTTTCGATATTTATTTTTAAGATGAAATTAGTTATTTCCAACCTATTTGGCTGCTTATGTCATGATAATTCTGTAGTTTTATTTCAGCATTTGTCATTTTTTGGCTCTTTTTCTATTTTCATTAATCATCCATCAGATATAATTAATTGACCTACAATATTGAACATCGCTACTCTAATGTACTTATTTCCACAGTAGGCCTGTTGTATTCCTATCTCATTTGGACTAGGATCTCTGCACCCACTATTGTTTACTCAAAATATCAGGGCTTAATAGCACATGTTTCACTTTAACAGGCTCACACAAAAACCAACCAAGAGCCACAAGCACTCACACCCTTCTCCTCATAAATGACCACAACTGAACAGAAACAAATTCCACCCCTATTACACTATTCAGGCTCTCTAAATCACAGCAGCAGTCATGGAGCTTCAGAACTGGCCAGATATTCCCCATGGCCTTTCACCTGAGTATTTAGGCTTTATTTTTTTTAAGTCCACACTGCATAGACACAGACATGCAGCATATCTACTCTGGTGCACATTTCACTGCCTCATTTGAGTCATTCTTAATATACTGTCCCTTTTTCACTTCTTCCATCACACCTCCAGAATATTCTGTGTTAAAACCTGTTATGAGTGGGCCTTTTACAGTAATTTGCTGGGAGGTGTTAGAGTAGAGAAATACATTTATGCTTTCTGAAAATGGGAAAGCAGAGATTGAAAAAAAAAGCGTCACACATCTCTATAATGAATGCCCCCACTCCCCACCCCTGCATTTCTGTGGGAATTAATTCACTGCCCCCTGGTGGCCCGCACATTCAATCATACTCTAATTAACCCCACACGCACTACACACATCGTTCCCACACAGAACTGGCAGCATACTACATAGTCCATTCATTCCTTTCTTTAACAGTCCAAATTATACACCACACTTATTCTCTAATTACTTATATCCTCGCATGACAAAAAAGATGACCATCCCACACTCAGGTTTAAGTCAAAAGAGCTCCAGAGTACTCATGTGACAAATGTTTCCACACCCTGCCATGCTATACTCGCCTGCAGTGAAGCAGATTACTTCATAAAGGCATCAACTGGGTTATGACCTGATTCTAAGATACAATGAATGCAAGGGCAAAGAAAAAGAAAGATACCTGAAACCTTTTCCCCACGCTGAAGCTAACCATTGTATTTTGCACGTGTGCATGTGTTTGTATGTGTGTATATGAGGCAGATGTTTTAGTCAGAACTTTATCCTCTCAACTTTTTACGCAGTCGTGGCAGAGCCCAACACTGTTTGCTTACCAGGTACTGGCCAGTGAAAAGATGCCAAGGGAAGAGCTGAATTCACCAATGGACCAAGAGAATGGATTTTTTTAAACACAAAACATGTGAGTCCTGTTATGCATGAGTGCAAGTAATTTTGTGGCGTGCAAACCAAAAATAAAACTGAAATAAATCCCTCGAACCCAATCTGTATTTTTTAACCTCTTTATCAAGGATCTTGGAAATATATTACAAAGACAGGCCGGTTTAACAGAAAAGAAACTTGGGCACTATCTTGAGACTTTCGAACCCCAACATGTCAGCTGCTCAATTTCAGAAACTATTCCTCTTCAGCTCCCTACAGCGATTTTTCACATAGATACATAGCACATTGGCACAACAATGCTTCATTCTCCAGACCCCCAAAAAATCAAGATGGCTATCTCAGAAAGCTGTCTTCCCTCCATCATTCCTTTTCATCTTATCTGTTCAAACAGGCACTTAACCTTTTATCTACATCTTTAACAGCCCTTGACATTTCACATCTGCTCCAACAAACTCCATAAACACCATGACATGCTTTCCATATCAAAGTCAATCACTAGCCGTTGGTCTAAATAAACATCACATAAAACCTTTGGCCTGAATGAATAATGTATAACTGAGGTTAAACTGGTCCAAAAGTATAACGAATATTCATAGAAAAGTAGCTGGGACATATTAATATTATATTTGTGAAACTAAAAAGATCCATTAACTGATATTGACATATATAAGTGAGCTGAAATTGATTATTTTTTTCCAGAGTAAGGCGATTACTGAGGCATCTAATAACCTAATACAGTGTGCCACAAATCAGTCCCAGTGAAGTTTTTCAGATGATATTGAGACTTTGGAATTAACTTACAGAGGCTTTCAGTCGTGCCCAATAATGAGGCCACACACTCTGAGTATGCCACACACTGCAATCAACTCACTGTTTCCCAGGTTAAGAGGGGTCCAGATGGTCTGGGGATGCTCAGATGGACCACATTCTTTAGAAAATGTAAACCTGCTCTGACATTTTTTGAGAATTGGGTGGTCTTCTGGAGTAATGTGGATGGGGCAAGGGCACATAAAAGCACCAACTGTCAACATGCCACGATGAGACATCAAAGGCGGTGGGCTTCCAGAGGAAAGTAACCCACCGTCCACTCGGACTCAGTCTGTTACCTACAGCACCCCCTGCCCACCAACATCCCAGCCGAAGTGTCACTGATCTGCTTCACATGGTCCCACTGGACTTTAGAATGTACATTCCGACTGAATTGCATTGAACCCCCTCTGACATGGGGACTTTTAATGGTGAACTCTGACCATGTCCTCTAGCAGCAGTCACATACACTAAATGATCAATTCAAAGACAGATTCACATATTTTCAAGTCAGTTCTGTAACATTTGTGTAGAATTATATTGAAGTGAATTCAAACATAAAGAAGACTGATTATCCAAATATAGACTCTGAATTAAAAATGTGAAGCCCTCTTTACTCCTCCGATATGTAACCACTCTTAATATTCAGATTTAACAAATTTGTGTTACACTATTGTGTAATTGTTTGCATTACACTTTGCTTTAAGGTCTCCAAAACATTCACGACTATTTGAAAAAAGTGATATAACGGGTGATTTTATAGGGATGAGATGTTTTGACAATGTTTTTTAAAAAGAAATTTCATTGGAAAATGACTATTCTCTAATATTTGAGAGGATACGTTTGGGTCTCTTAAGAACAAAAAAATACAAAAACGTAAAGGTTACTAATGGACTAAAAAGAGAGAATAGGTGTGAGTGAAGTATGGAGTGGATGCTGTTGATCTGTGAGAAATCACAACATGCGTCAATGATGTTATCGACCAGACAGTGGTCATTAAACCCTGCAGTGCCTGCCTGAACAACTTGGGCGAGGTGGAGTGGGGCTGAGTCGCTTACTCCACATCCTAAAATGATCTGCTTGGTTATAGGTGTTAATGATTGGAAAACTGAGTTGCTGTACAATCTGTGCCGTTTCTTTAAAACCTCGGGAAATTGTGTCAGCCTGTGTCTCCATCAAAGTTATTGTCTAGACCTGGAAATTGTGGCTCTATGTGAGTTGGACCAAGTGGTTTTCTAAGGGGGAAAAAAGAATGAGGTCAATGATGAACTCACAGACAATGAGACAGAAACGCTTACTCATCCAGCTCAATTCACACAGCTCACTGCTGTTTCATGCTAAAAGACCTAAACCTGCAATTCCAGTTTGCACAACATATCCTCCACCTCTGTCTCTTGAGAAGTCGGTGTTTGTTGTTTGTCGGTGTGTTCATGCCGCAAGGTTGTTTGATTGACAAGTCAGAACGGCTTGAGCAAACATTAGAGGATCCATGCCAGTGCTAATGAAAGGCTGAAGGGTGTGTGTTAGTATGTTTATAGACAATATCAATCAGTAACTCAAGGCACGATGACTCAGATAGGTCAAAAGTAGCTCAGACAAACAAAAGTAGAGCCCTCACGTAGAGCTCCCACTGTTACATCACAATGGCTGTGAATTCACTATACTGTCTTGCCACTGGCTCTCAGCCAATAAGTGAGCTGTATGGCGGGAAGGGCCTGTCAACATGATGGATGAGGATTAAAGACTATTAGGAACTGGCATCAATTTGGGAGGGGGAAAAAAGTTTAGAAGAAACACCACAGGCTCACCCAACAGGTCAGATCATGCCCCCGTTATTTCAATCTCCCGAAGGCTCAGAGATGTGGAGGCAGTACATAGTTATCCTCTGCAGAGTGTGATGGTTGAAATATCAGCCACGAAGCGGTTTAATAGTATTACTAACCAGGTATGGTTTACAAGATATACGTCTTTCTTTGGACTATATGAAATGTCCAATGATTTACTGGTAGGAGCAGTAGTAAAGAGAACTTGTGTCTTTGATTGTGTGTTTATAATGTCATTGTAATGCCCTTAAAAGTATAAAAGGTGCTGTAAAGTTATATAGGAAAATTCCATAACTTTACCTTAGTAGGTGATACTCAATCACCTACTAAGCACAAGAGTAACTATTTAGACGAGCAACTACCCTTCCTGTAATTCTTTTATTACTAAATTGCTAAATTAGCAAAATATCAAGAATTGTGGAAAATCGTAGGAATAATTGTTAGGCTTTTTTTCAAAGAAAAAGTTAGTTCCTGATTATCTTGTGATATGATGAACAAACAAATATTTTTTTTGGACACAAAACATATGGAGTTGTTTATCTTTAAGTCAAGTATTATATTATAACCATATTTTTGGGCTAAAACTGCAACACTTAAAAGGTGTACATCTGACAAGCCGATCTGAGCTGCTACTCTGACTTCTTTCCATTTCCAGTTTATCTACATCTATGAATGCAAGGAGCTTTTAGAGTGTGTTGTGAAGTCTGCACCAGTAATTGCTTTGATTTGTGTGCAGTCGTCTTGCACTGTGCATTAAAGATGTGATCGGTGGAGAAAGGTTGACGTCTGGGTTCTGATTCCTTAAAGCTGTGTACAACCCACATGAGAGCTTTTACAGGGACACCAAACTTATGACCTCGGCCATTTGTCATAATTACACCTGACATTGGAAACTTCTCCTGTCACACCAAAAAATGTCTCCAGTCCAGCAACTTGTGCAGGAGTCACCTGTGAGTAATCACTCATCCAACTTCTCCTCTTACTTAAAACACACACACTCACACACTTAAAAATACAGTGCCCACATCTTTGTGGACAGAGGGCCCATTCTATCGCCAGATGCTGGTGTACAAAGCAGCAGCAGATTTTCATAAGAGAGATCTGAAGAAATGGGGAGCGTTGTTATGGACAGTAGACACAATGTAAAATAACTTAACTGCTTCATAAAATGCAGAGGGAGACGGAGTAGACAGGCGAGCAGATTAAAGGAAGGAGAAGCTCCCATGAGGGGAACAGGCGAGCTGAGGACCACAGTCTGACAACAAAAACCACACTCAGATCGCTGCCAAAATCAACAAGAGGAAACACACCAGATGCTGTTTTTGTAGCTGCCAAATTATGCTTTTTTGCTACTTGACCCTTTTTTGGTTAGTGGGTAAACATGACTCATTATGCATTTTCCCTGCTGTACTTTAACCCCATATTTCCCATCCACAAGCAGTGTAACAAGTTGAAGAAAAAGCTTGCGGCTATCAATGTGTACAGTTTAGACGAAACACAAAATACATGACATCTGGTTCCACAACTGCTTCTTGGTCATTACATGCATACAAATCAAAGATAGTTGTCAGCCATTAGTGCTAACAGGTCAATTTTGGCCTGAGCAAGAACAAGTTTTACCTCCACATCTTATTTACTGTAAGAGGGGGAATAGCTCATGATGGGCTCTGAGCAGAGTTGAGCGGCTCATCAAAGCTAACTGTCAGTGCACACATTTAAGCGGCTTTAAAAAATAAGGCTGACTGTGCCCCTCTGCTTACAGCTGTACCAGCCTGAGAGGGTAAAGGGGTATGGGTGGCCGGGCTGTGGTTGAGGCCCCAGTACGAAATTGGCCCCAATGGGGGCTTTACTGAACAGAGCGAACCATGGAAAAAGAAAGAGCAATTGAATATGCAGCATATTTCATAATCAGACGTCATACTTACACACACTTGTGCAAACAGAAATTGTACTGCAGCCCCTTGCGGAGCAGCCGGCCATGCATATGGTGAAAGAGCCTGGGTGGGTAATGTAGTTCGCAGTTTATGTCAAATTTTGGCTAATGCACATACATATTGAGTGAGGCATAACAGAAACGTGTCCTTTCATATGCAAGTTGAGGTGCCAGATGGCAATTCAAAGTTTCAAAAATAAGATGTACTTAAGACTTTAACTGCTCACAAGGTATTGTACATTTGGAATAATCGTGAAACGATTACAGAACTGGGCTATAAAACATAGAAAATTTTGCACTATAAACTCTTAACTGCACTAGTATTCCTTGGATTACTCTTTAGTGAGTATTTTAACCACTAGCTTTTGATGCTGACTGTTCAAGATGAAAGAACTCTGGTTTCCAGGTTTTATGATGAGAAATAATGAACCTTGAACTTTGAACCTTGATGTAAAATGTAACTGCAGCTGTCAAAAACTATGCTGCTCAATAAAAAGTTAAATATTTTCTTCTAAAATATGGTAGTGTGCAAGTGTTAAGCACATGACAACGAAACATGTTCATACAGAGGGCAAGCACATCAACACAAATGAATGCACGCACTTCAGTAAATGGACTAAATGGACTTAACTCACTGTGCCAATACTGTCTGCACAGCTGCAACAACACAGCAGTAACTTGGTTTCTATATCAGAACCTAAAGTAGTGGCACTACTCCTGGGTTAAAAAAACCCAAAAGGGCATGCCAACTCAGAGTGGTAGCTATGGAAGCAACAAGTCAGCAGATGCAAACTTTGACCAAAGCACAGCGGAAACTAAGGGTTTCTGCTGTTCCTGAAGGTTTGTGTCAAACTCGGCCACTGCTGCCACAGCCGGCAACTTGGAAGCCCCATGTGGAAAACACAAACACTACATGCCAGTCATTCTCTCAAAGCTGGAAAACATGACGAGCATATTACAACCAGGCTGACTTATGTAACGACCGGTCCCATGAGCTGTGCTCTGGAGAAAGAATTAGATTTTTATCATTGCTTGTTCAAACTATACAAATACTCGCGATCAGTGTAATCAGTGTAAACAGACAGGTGGTATAACAGTCATGCTGTACAGCTAAGCTTTAATTTGATACGGTGGACCTCCTGTAGGTTGTTCATAACACAGAGATGGAGGAGGGTATGCATGCAACTGGAGAAATGCTTCTCTTGTGCTAAGTTGACACAAAAAATGGTTTAAACATATTGCACTCACTTAAGAAGAAGATGGATGCTGAATATGAACCCAAACATAGTTCGTGGTCCACATAAGAAGATGCAGGAGGACAATTTTCACTACCTGTCCCCCACAGCTATGACCAGAATCTGCTGCATACCTGGAGAGGAGACACAGGAATCATCAACGGGAGATATTTTCATCTGCCTCAACAGGATTAAAAGTACAACAGAAACAGATTGCCAATTAGTAAAATACTAGATACTTTGTATTATCTAAACTCCTTGTTTGATCAGTACAACTGTAATCTGAAAAGTAAATTGCATATTAATCTGACTTTAACAACTTTGAGTTTGTGAAACAAGTTGTTTGTTACTATTATCCATTCTCCAAAAGATTATTTTTGAGAATCTATGTCAAATGGATTTCCTTCATTGTTTTCTTGTCCCTTTAACTCTAAGTTGCATGCTGTGTCTCTTTACATGTTTCCTGCTTGTTGCATTTAGTCTTTTCTCATATTTAAGACTATATTTTACCCGTTTTAGCTGTAAGGTTGGCCACCTGTGAGATTGATTATTTGTTATATGATGTTAAATCTTGTTAGCTCTTTGCACTTCAAACATTTGTTTTAACCGTGAAGTTGAATCATTCAACTCTCAATAACATCCTGCCTTTTCAGAAAGGCTTATAAGCATAAAAGGCTGAAAACCACTTGTTTAATTATTGACAACACATTTTGTTTCAAATGGTTATCATTGAGAAGAACTGTGATAACTTTGAATGAAAACTAACAATATCAGTACATTTTTCAAATCAGGACACCACTAATGTACAGCAATAGCACCTGAAAATGATTGGTTTCTTCTCCCTGAATGATCAAAGACTGGGGGTAATACAGGTATAAACGATTACCTGTCATCTAACACATGGAAATACAGAAAGTTATAAACTGAGCACTTATAGTGCAAACAGCTACTTTTAATAGGGAAAATAGCTAGCACAAAATTGGCACATTTTCTTCCTTTTGGCAGGTTCTTTAACCTCAGGCCTAAATGGCACTTGAATGCTGCCTGATTATAAAACCAGTTTTCAGCAGTGCTCTAAACTGACGTATTGCGAAAACCAGGTTGTGTGCAGCAAGAGGGCAGATCACTAGAGGGCTCGTGGTTGTTTTCTTTGTATATCCCTCCTAACTCCCTCGAATCCAAGTCTGTCTTATTAATCTGTCATACGATCTGTCATTCTCTAATAAAACCTCATGTGTAAAACTTGGTCTCACCTCTTAACCCTTAAGATTTATACTTCAGTACAGACAAACTTTATTTACAGCTCCTGAACCCATTTCCCATTCAATTAATCGCCCCTGAAATAAAATACACGTTAAGCGGCGTGGGAAAGCAGTGTTCCTTCTTGTTATGCAAAGCCTGCTAGGAGATAAGCCGTGACCGTTGAGAAAACGGCAGGTTTCTAGAGCGCTACAGATGGCCACAGGTTCAAACTGTCAACATCAAATATGCACTAACCGGCTGCCTGTTGTGTCTTTGCATAGGAGCTTTGCCAGATATGAAGAGTAATTTTACTAACTGGCATGCAGAGAAATGAGACTGAGAGCTAAGCCAAATACAGAGGGTTGTCATTCAGGATCTGTCATCTCATATATCTATGCTAATCTCCATGACTTATAGTATCTCATGTCTTAAGACAGGTTATGGCTCATGAGTATCTGTTTTTAAAAGTGTCCTTGGGGAAAGCACCTGGGAGAAGAAGGGCTGATTTCCAAGCTTGCTCATAATCCACCCATCAGCACTGCTGCGTTGCAATTAAGCTATAAAAAAAAAGAAGATTGTTTGAACCATATTCATCATTACAGAAGAAAGGCAGGGAGTCTGAATAACAGTTAAACATACTGGCCCATTTTTCACGTGTGCACCAAGGACTTCCTCCAGCTGTGGCTAATGTAAGACTCTGTGCACATTGTAGAATCTGAAGCTGGATGCTTTCCTCCGCAGTGTTGATTTACAGCTGCGAGTTTGCGAAAGCCAAACGTTTCTGGAAGCTTCTACGTGGTCAAAGCAACAAGTGGCAATGCTAGGCTAGGCGCTCGTGCTAACCTGGCCAAGCTCCGCCGCTAACGACGCCTTTGAAATGCGTTGAGCATCGTGGCTGACATATCCTCGTCATTTTCCTGCCATAAAACAGATTTTTACAGTTTAAGCGAGCATGAAAACGATTTTTATCCCTTAGCATACTCAAAAAATGTAATACATATACTCCAGAATGGCAAAGCCAAAATAACGACGAGGTCGCGGGACTAAAACGTCTTTTAAAGTTCTAATTATTTGTTGTGGGAGTGTTAGAAGTCGCAGAAGCTTCCATTAACTTCCATTAATATGGACCCTTTTCACAGCTGACTTTGAACTCCTGACCATGAGAAGCAGAGGCGTAACAATGGCATTGACGTTCCTTTTTGGTGCTCCGGTAAACCCTAACAATGAGTCAGGGGCCTTCGGCTATATGGGACGCAGCCGTTGGGCCCGTGGAGGGATCTGTGGAGACCCCCGTAGGCTCCTCAATTTAGGAGCCTTTGGCCGATTGGACTTTTCTCCGAATGATCTTTAAAGCTTGGCACACCTTTCCTTTTGGCAGACTCTTCTAAATCAACCCAGCTGAGAAAGTCAGTGCACAGTCATTTTTATGTCTCTCCGAGGATGCCTGGACGAGGTTCTGCTCCAGCAATGGCTTAACCACTGCATGACTTTAACACAGTTTTACTAAACGCCCCATGTGTTTTTCTGATTGTGTGCTTTAGACCATTGACTTGTTGAAGTAAAACGTTTTCACATGCATGATATATTTAGTTGTCAACATAACCACCATGGTCGGTGTCCAAACTTGGGTGTCAAACGCCAAACATGATGCAAAACCATGTTTTTTTGTGCATGTAAGTTCACAATAATACATCAATTTAATTAAGACGTACAGTATTGTGAGGTCAACTCGAAGAGGAGTTAGTGATTAACAAGCCAATTCCCTTTCCTTAGCTGGTCCACCATTGGCTGGAGGAGGGCCTGGCTGCCAAGCGGCCTTCTCGGGAGGAAAAAGTTTTTTCCAGCAGATCTGAGCAAAAGACGCAGACTCTGTCCAAAGCTGTGAAGGCATGAAAGTGCTTCGGCAAAGGCCTGACACATTCGCTCATTCACACGTCAAACAAGTTTCCTTTCACCGGAGAGCTCTTTCTTTGCCTGCTCCTGATTCGGTGGGAATACTAATGTTGAGGCCATTCCCTGATTTGATGGAACGATTCGTTTTGTCACCTCCGGCTCTACACCACACCCTCACTGACACTCAGTAAATGGAGCATGATGCTGTAATTCGCTGCGCCGCTCTCTGATGCCAACCTGACGTTCAACCGTCAAGCAGACCCACAAAAAGTCTTTTGCAAATGATTCATTGAATATAATAGTGTAATTAAACAAATGACACAATTTTCCACTATCAATCTAGCATAACGTGCGTTTGAACGTTTTGATTTTTTTATTCACTTATACATATTTTGCACCTTATATGTTTCAAACCAACATTAACAGAAGCAGATCATCATACTTTTTTATGTAAATGTGCTCATTTTAAATGTCCACAAATGACTATATTATCAACAAAGGCATGCACAGCTTTTTAGTGTCAATGACTATTGGAAAATGTATCCACTCCTCTTAAGGTCCACCACAGAAATGACTGTAACGTGTTATCCATTTGTAGACTTTTTTGTTTGCTCCAGAAAGAAACCACAAAGACAAGGACAAACAATAAGGCAGAGCGTTCGTTTAGTCTTGTGCAACCATTTTGATCCGTCAACAACCTCTGTGGATTCAAGTTTTGTCCCAAAGCACCTAATGTGTTCAGTCACCTGCTGATTATTTTCAGGGTGAACTGTGTGGGCGATTTTTTTTTTTTACATTGTAAATTTCCTTTTTATGCAATCCTCTTTACCCAGATGGCTTTTCTGTGTCAAAAGCCTCCTAACCCACATAACCCGAACTTATTCATGGAAGGGAACAGTTAATACCCTGTTACCACTATTAGTGTTACGTATGGGAAAATGAGCAGTCAGTTAACCCAATAGGTGTAGCCAGTAGTTGTTGGGGAGAATCCACATCATCAACCATCGACGACTCTTAAAACCTAAACCGAACAATGAAGTCACACAAGAAAAGCCAGGCGTAACTTAAGTTGAAGACATAGTCAGGTGTACACACCTGGGCAGCACTACACACTTACAAAACAGGCCCTACACTCTGCCTCGGGGAAGAAGAGTTTGTCATCTGCTTAGCACTGATTACAGGTTGCATGTTTCCATATTTGGTGTGCGAGTGACTGATTGGAGGGAGCCTGATGAAGCCATGTGCTGAAGCTGTCAAGTGAGGCAGGGTCATTGCAGCTTTGGGCCATTCATGAAGCAGAATGTGAGAAGTGGACACACCCGCATGCAGGTAAGTAGACATTATGTTGGGGGAGAGGCCTGAGGCTGAGGAGGCCTCGTTGTCAATTGGGTATTCAATGACCCAGATACTCTCAACCATGAGCAAGGTGTGGTAGCAAGAAAGGCAGGAGATGGAATTTTTTTTTTTTGTGTTTTTATGCAAATAGATATCTCCTATTGCCAATAAACAAAACAGGCTTTCTGTCTGTCGTTAGTTCATATAATGGTCATAACACAGATGATGATATGTTTTAGGCTGACTGAAAATAGAGGGATGTTGTTTCTCGTAAAATCTAACTGTGCGGAGGATAAAGTTATGTTTTGACAGAATTTTTATTATGTTATTGGGAAAGCCCGGTCAGATGAATAGCCTGCAGAACAGACTTATAGTTAAGTGCCGACTGATGACTCAGTGTGAGCGTGTGCCCTCAGGTTGGAGTAGTGAAGCTGGTTTGTTTTAGGTAGTGAACAAGAGCCATCGTGTGGTTGAATGTATGTATTGCAGTGGATATTGTGGATATTATTTTTATATTTTTATATTTTTTTTAAATACAAAAATACATTGTCTGATAGATGTTCATGTTGCGATAAAATGTTTTTGTATATATTATTTTGCATATATAGTAAAGCTCATCCAGACTGGCTGCAGTTTAATGGAGAGCTAGACAGTCAGTTTCCTCCTTAGACTGAAAGATATTATGTCCATCCAAACAAATTTAAAATGTATTTTTCTCCGATTTTCTTGAACATTGTATTGTTTAGTTGCCAGGAAACCAAAAAGTTCTTCTCAGTTTAAGAATAACAAATAAGACAACTTTACTTAACATATGACTGCTTATTCAGCACAGTTATGATTAATCTAACGATTACCTGCAAGTAGTTTCATTTTGCGGTCTGACCAGAGAGCGCTTACTTCAAGTATTAGAGCCAGGTAATGGATCTCTCATTCCAAACTGTCAGCTACAAATTGCGGCATAAATAAGTGTTTATGTCCAGTTGGTTTTATAAATGAATAAATGCATGCAATTGTCTTGTTATCTAGATGGAGATGTGAGATTATTATAGTTTTGTGAAACCTTACACATATGTACAGTATATGGATACATGTTTTCCTCATAACCCAAAAGAAGACATAAAGACGTTGCTTAATGTATATAAAACTCAACAAGTGTGTGTAAAAAAAGAAGCAACAACGCAAAATATATGGGATATCTTTTTAATATCTGAGGTTTAATGTTAACATCTCAACAGCCAGCTTAAATAAAAGGCATCCAAACACATACACAAACACGCACTCTCACTCCCACGCTGCACCTTTTATGATCAAATAAAGACATTTAATTGCAGAGATTGACCAATCATCCATAAACTCAACAACAGTGATATACAGTACGGTCATTTCATTCAAAACCTGTTTGTTACATTTTTATTTCAAAACAAAAAGTAACCATTGCAGTATGCCAGGGCTAAAAATTAGCAGGTTAAAATCTGAGTTAGGCGCAGAGCTTTTGGGACATGCACAATCAAATATAGAAATACCAGAGTCAGTTCAGTTTTCACACATTACACATGCAAATACACATTCAGAATCTGCTTCTCTGGATGACACCATAGTCTTACACACCCAATATTCCTTCAAGCACTCGTTCCAGTCAATACAATTCGATTTGCATGTCAAGATCTGTTTCATCAAGATTGGAATTAGATAAAAACATGAACCCAGACCTAGTATATTTTCAGGAACAAAAAAAGTAGTTTCCTCTATTGCAGTGCAGTTAAATAAAACATAACTATGCAAAGAAAAAAGAACAAATAAAATAAAACATAGATATGAACCTCTATTCCGATCTTTTCGTCTGTGAGCCCGATAAAAACATGCTCTCCGTTTTTAAAACCATCCACTGGGTGGCAGCAATTCATTTGACATGCTAGATTACATTTCCGACTTCTACACTCTGGACATAAAGAGAGGCAGTGAGGGTAAAGTTTAGATGCAGTAGAACCAGCAGACACTTCAGCAAGGATGAAACCTGCTGCTTAGTGGGTTTGACACTGTTCTCTGTAAGTTATACTTAACATTTCATCTCCCCCTCCTAGAACCTCTGATACACTAAAGAACCACATCCAAAGGTTTATGTGGGAAGCTTTCTGCAGGAGGAACCTCAGGAGCAGGGAACACTCATTTGGAAAATTCCAGACAGTGCTGGAATGAGATGAACCAATACAAGTATGAGCATTTAGCCTGACTCTGATCACTTCCACAGCACGTTTGTTTTCAAAATTTCACACACATTTGCTTTTAATCATTCCCCTTCTGATGTTTAATTTAAATAGCAAAGTCGAGTGTTAAACCCACTGAGAGCTATCTTCCCAATGGAATGAAAATCAGCCAAACTCAGAGATCAGGAGCAGAGAAATTATTGGACAGATCCATTTAGACCCACATATGAGGGGCTTTTCCAGTGGGTTGCCATATTTCCTTAATCTTCACATGTTCATTAAACCAATCATACAGTGGCAAAAATAGACCCCAAATACAAATACATTTGAAAAAATGGACTCTAATGGACATTTTGTTGGGGATAGTAGGCAAGAGACAACTTTTCCAAGTCAAAATTCTCAGATATGCCAACTATAGTTAATTAATTTGTCACTTAAAGAATAAATTAGAAGAAAACTAAATAAAACATATTCGAGAAGTAAACTACAGGAGTGTGTTCCACTGAAAAAGACAGTTAGGCTTGTATATCCTTGTAATATTTGAGACAGAATCCAAGGAAACAGAAGATTTGCCCACATCCAGTTCTGAGAAAGAGTTTTGAACACCTGCTGAAATGGAAATTCATGCAAACATTCATGACTCATAATCACGATCAATGGAAAGGCATTGCAGTAATTGTGCTGAATGGACGGCATTGATTCATTATTCTCACGCACAACACAAACAAGTCAATTCATACGATGGTGGCGGATACGCTGCCATGCAGGCCTTCACATTCTCACTGACTGCAGCTTGGGGTTCAAGGTGTGGCTAAAGGACACTTTCACATGCTCTAGTGTAAAGAAAGCTGGCCGGCTAACAGCCTGACCTCTCAACTTCAACCTCTTCAAACATGCAAACAACCGGTCATCAGTTATATGATATGGCTGTTAAAAGAGCTTTTTAAATATGCATCTTATGTTGGAAGACAGCTTTTTTTTTTTAAACCATGCTTTTTTTCCCAGAATTGTGGCCTAATGTGGCTCAAAGTACAGAAAACCGGTCTTCACAGGGTTAGCTGATAATTGATACTACTTCTAGTTGGATGTTACAAAGGGAGATGCTCAAAGTGCAATTTCTAATACAGTCACTAAAAGGAGAATGTTTTGGGGGTTTTTTTTTTTCAGAAAGTGCAACTTCTAAATGCATATCAAGCAGATTTGATTGATATCTGGCTCAGGTTTTTTTTGTTCCTTCAGGGCAATTTGAATGAGTTTTTCAATACAAATAGCTTATTCCAGTGTAAAACAATCATGTTCATTCCATCGGTAAAACTATAACTGTGAATACTATACCGAATTTCAGACAATCCATACACATACATTTTACACTGGAACTTGAATAAGCCCGTTTAGCTGCATAAAAACTGTATTGTAAATTATATTAAATGCCAACAATTTTTCTCTGGGGCTATTTCATATGAGGATTTTTATTAATTCACACTGCTTGCTACATATTTCTATATTTCTCTTTTTATGTTCTTAGTTTAATTATTGTTCTTATGTTTTGTCACTTTGAATGGCTGCAGCTGTAATAAGAATGTTACCGCCTGGGGATCCATAATGTATTCTGATGATTCAGCTCTTCTAAAAACTGATGTGCCTTTGAAAAAAAATTCTATCTCTATTGAATCAGTCCCTTTACAGAACAATGACATTAATCTTTTTTTTCCTTCTTTTATATCCCAAAGTCTTTGACGTTTGGGGGGAAGGGCAGGAGCGATTTAAAGTTTAATCCTGGTCATTCAGTGTCCTGATCTTCTTAAGGTCAACCCCACATTGAAATGAGTGAGTGTTTTATGTCATAAAGTAAAAGCAGCGTCATGAGTGCACTGAGCCCCTGATTCAACAGTGGAGGACAACATTTAAACACAACCGATCTGGGAAGTCGAAGCCCAGTCAGACATTTGTTTACTGGCTGATACTCTTAGCCTCTCTTCACAGCAGCCAAGTCTTCCTGATTTTTGTCTCCGCCCCATGCCAATAAGTGGGAGTATTGCATATGAAAAGTAGCCAAGGACGGCCAAGGAGCTGTAACAGAGGGAAGGAGCTAGTTGCGGATTGATTAAAGATAGCGCCTTTTTCCGTGACTCATTCTCCTTTAAGGTAGCCGTTGGCGCTGCTGCCCGTGCCTCTGCTCCTTTCTCTTGGCCCGACGCCCCCCAAAGTTCCCCCAGCACCTCCTCCGCCCCCAGCGCCTGAGCGGTGGCTTGACCATCCGTCCTCGGGCCCTTGGTGGAAGCGCAGCCGCAGGGTTTTGCTGATCACCCAACGCTCCACGATGAAGGAGGCGCAGAACCACGGCACGGCGTACTCGGCCGTGATCAGCCCCATGAAGTTGTAGCGGAACTGGGAGTAGTCCCACGGGCAGGCGTTGAACTGGCGCAGCAGCAGCCCCGTGCCGAACTCCCACAGGTACGTCCACAGCGTGTAGATGGTGCAGCGCAGCAGCACGGGGCAGCGCCCGCGCAGCCACAGGTACATCCGCTCCACGATGAGGATGCAGGTGCCGTAGATGAAGAGGGCCCACACGCTGGTCACGCCCGGGAACTTCCAGTTACAGTTGACCACAAACTCCCAGGCGGCGGTGAACATCACTTCACAGAAGTAACCGTGAATGGCATAAAGGTACCAGCGCGACAGCGCGGTGAGAGGAACGGGCGTCTCCGAGGCTTCCGAGCTCACCATCATTCCCCCTCTGGCTTTTAGACTAGTTGTTTGACTATAGTAAGAAGATGTAGATCTAAGGAAAAAAACAGAGAAAAAGATGTTAGCTATTGTAAACTCATAATTCTGGTGCTTACGGTTCAATCTGACCAATGCAGCCCAATATCTGGTCTTGCACCAATGGATATGATAGAAGAAGCAGTTTACCCAAAGTAATATGTCATATGACTATGTAAAAAGATAAGGGGGGGATTAGTGCATTCAGTCTTTACTTTAAAACTGTGAAGAATAAATAAAGTAGTTGCTCAGAGGTTCTGGGGCGTCCAGTGTTGAACTGAAGCCGTTTTCTCCTGCTAGCATTCTGGCCAAGTCTGCAGGAAGTCAAATCTTAAGGATTACACATTTAATTGCACATGGTTAAGCCGTAGTTTGACGGAGCCGAAGTTAAATTAAGGGCGAGGCAATAAAACCCTAGTGACATCAAAGAAAGATTAAAGCAACAAAGCACTTAAACTCCGTGGCCATCCCCCAGTCGATGCTGTTTACCGACTAAGTGAGGGGGTTTCTTATGTAAGGTATAGCTTTGTCATCTGACTGCCTACATCATGTGCTCTTTTTCCAGGTCCTGCAGCTCCACACACACACTCTGTGTGGTATCAGGTATCTGAAGGCCCACACAGGGTTCGATCCTTCCGCTGCTCTATTTACTGCACTGCATTTCCATTTGAAAACACTAAAGACAAACAGCTTTGCTCCAAGTTCAAATACTACATTCTTTAGAAGACTACAAAGTAAATATATATATATATATATCTTCTACTACACAATGCTTCCAGAGGAAGCTGTGTCTCAGATTTGTAACAACTATATAATAGATCATAACTGCTCTGTAAAATACCAACTCAGAGAGAGGTGACAAGTACAAAAGCTTGTTTGAAGAACAAAAGCTGATGTTTTTTTTTTTTTGGCTCTGTAATTGTCTTCAAACGTTGGCTGGGGCCCAGTGAGAGTCCATGGGGATTAGCACATTTATGCCAAACAAGAAACAAGAGTTTCATGTGTGGAACTGGGCCACAGCGAATGGACCAACTGACCTCTCTAAACCCTTTAGTCCATCTATGCACAGGCTTCAGGGGAAACTCTTCTCCTCTATCAAAGTAATACTGGGCCGAACGGTATTGTTTAAATACTGTGAGAATAATTCCCAAACTTGTTACAATGTAAAGAGAATTGCTCCATTTCAACACCTGTTACAGAAAAGCATGGTCAACTCACTCTTGATTCAAGTAATTTCTCTATGCAAAAATCCTTCGGATTTGGTTTCTTTGCTTTTTAAGCTCAGCTGAAATCTGCTGAATAATGGTGCATGCGGCTTATTGTGCAAAGTAGTCAACCACCTGCAGAAAAGTAAGCTGTTCAGTTTCCACATGCAGAATAGCCCTTTGGTCACATGTATACCATTAAAGTGTTATTTGAATAGGTGACTTAGGACTTTTATCATAAATCCTTTTTAGGGGGGCAACAAATCTTGAAAACTGCTGCTAAATTCAGTCCATTTAGCAGCTAAATGGTTTCTGGCTAAAGCCTTTCATTTACTATTCACACACAAGAGTAGTATCGATCCTCTCCACTATAATCTATCAACATAAGATGGCCTTTCGAGAGATAAGAAGGCTGAACTGACAAACAGCATAAAAAAGTGTTCGGGCTGCTGCAGTCTGCAGTTGTGGATCCGTCGTGGAAGTTATTGCTTTGTTTTAATAAAGCCTCTGTATGATAGCTAGCATACCTCACACGATCTGCCATGTGATGTCCAGTCTGTGACTGTTCCAGTATTTTTATAATCCACTTGTACAAGTGGAGTCTCCATTTAAATTAGAAAGGGCCTCGACATCCTGAACTGAACAAAGCCTTTTGTAATGTAATTCTGATTAGTAAAGATCTTTCCTGAATCTGTGTGGATTAACAGGGGTATTCAGTTTTATTAAACTGTGATTCGGGAGATTAGTCATTTCTAAAAAGAAAAATGTATATAAAAGCTTTTCATACCCTGATATTGTAAGATTACACCAAACCTAATCGAGCCAGTGGCTACATACTGTAGTAATACACTATAAAATGGGAAATTACCACCACATCAAAAAGTTTTGCACAGAAATGAACAAAGAGTACTTTTTAAATGTAACTAACCACTGATGTGATGGATCAAAGTACCCCTTGACCACTACGCTGTGTTCTTTGTGCCACCCCACTCCACCTTTTCACCCAGGAGTCACATGGCTTTGTTCTTTTTTCCCCCTCATTTCTTTTTTATCTTAACACCATTTATTCAGCAGCCAAACGCCCACAAATCTCCAAATGAATAGGAGTTTTATTGTAATATCAAGCTGTCTAACACTCAGCCTCCTGCCAAAAGCACCAGATATGCTCGGGGGTGGAAGAAGAGAGTCCTGGTGAGGTACGACAAAGACCAGCGTTTTTGTGTTCTGTCTGGAATCTTACAAGATGTAGCTGCTTTCATCTTTGATGGAAAAGCACAATAAACTGGTGTTTAAATAGAGACATCTTGAATTTGAAAGGCTTGCTATATAAAAAAAAAAAAAAAGGCGCTTGTAACTCCAGATGGGGAAACGGTGGTCGATTACCTTCTCCTCATTGAATTTCTGGGTCAAAAAGATTCAACTCCTGTAGCAATACTTAAAAAGCACGTGAACTGGAGACTACGGTACGCGCGTCTGACTCACTTTTTCCCACACTGTCCTTTGTGAGTCACATTCCTGTCTCCGGCTGCCCTGGAGCGCCGGACCATACCATTTAGCTTGACAATAGCACATCATGCACCAACAGCTAGAATTCAGCACGCTTTCATTTTCAACAAAGGGGAGATGCAGCCAGGAGACCCAAGATAACGCTGTCAGAACCAACCACGGAAAAGAGATTAAGTGCATGCATCAAATTGGATTTCACTGCTGGAGCACATGATGGATTTAGTCGTGATTGTATGATGTGACTAAGGAGGGCGGGGGTGCTCAGTGTTGCTTGTGCAAGCTACATGTGATTCCCATGACAAAAAGCTACTGAAATGTGTAAAAACTGGCCAGACCCACTTTCGCTCTCTGTAACAGGGCTAATGAGAAATACCCATTCACACTGAGTCTTATCATATAATTAAACGGTCGCAGTGCAGCGGTTCTCCTGAGGAGGTGGGCTCACTCTTAATTTCTGCCCCTTTGCTTTTAGTGGTGTTCCATCAAGCTATGGTTAACATCGTGTGTCAAAACTCCTGCAGCTGACTTATAACCACTAATCACCCTATTGCACTTGCGGAGAATCTGAAAACACAAGTCATTCAGACTGGGAACCTTTATGCTGTCACGCAAGTTCAATATTGATAAAATCATATCTAACCTCATCTGCACTTTTGTGCTTAATATCAAAGTCCTTTGAAAAAATTGGCATTTGATTTTGAATTACAACTAAGAAATTCACCCTTTTACTCCAAAATATGCTTGACATTATAATCTGACCCTTATTGTGTTTCCCCTTTTAAAAATCACATTTCAGGGTTTTTAAGCAGGCATAAATGAGCCAACAGTTAATTAATGGATCGATAGTGGTCATGACATTGATAATGATCACATATGTTTTTTCTAGTAACACAGAGGGAAAAATAGGAAGAGAAAAAAAAGGGACAGGAGCTCAAAAGTCTAAGATGACAAGACACTTAATCTAATTTATTCAAGTCTATTGATTTGTTTCCTCAATGTCACACGGTTCACACACACAGCAATGTGTTCTATTCTGCTGCTGTTGCAGCTGTTGAAGGATATCCCCCAACACCCCACCGGCTCTCTCATCAATCCAGAGTATTGATCAGCATGGCTCCTGCCAGCTCCTGCTTCCCCACTACAGTCTACTCAACCAGAGCTGAACAGTTGGCGATCAGAACAGAAGGCCTGAGAGCGCCGTCTGCACAGAGAACCTCAAGATGACGACTTGGAGACGCAAAGCGGGCAGGCTGCCCTCCAAGCTGTTAGAGGAGGGAGCCCATCCACACAGAGCATCCGAGGTTTTTCTGTGGACACAGCAAGCAGACGCTGACTTTGTTCTTTTCAAATGAAACAGACAGGTATAGAGCGAGTGTGAGGGATGGAGCTTTCCAGGGCTCTGGTGGTGACAACCAGACACCAGGCAGACAAGGAGAAGAGTGATGAAAACAGAGTCAGGAGTGAGGTGAGGTTAAAAAGAAAAGAAAACACTAAAATGATGGTTATTGTCAACACCTAAAACGCCAAGGACTTCAGCATACTACGTCGTTCTCCTTTATGTGGCTACGTCTGGGTGTGTGGCAACAAGCCCTGGCTCCTGCAGACTTTAGGAAGGTCACATTGGGAGGCTGCAGTGTAGCATATAGGGGGAAAAAAAAGCAGCAGTATCAAACGCAGCTCAAAGCCACTGACCAAGGTGACCACAGCATCCCCTCATATCCAGTGACTGAAACACACATAAGCAAGAAACATGCACTCGTAGGTATCCTGCAAAATATATTCTCCAGTAGATTTACAGCCTACATCTATGCACCCTGCATTATGAAATATCCAGTCAATGTAGAAAATAAATAATTTAGCAAAGAACAAAGGCAGGTTTAAGCTTTGAATTAATGCAGAGGTAACCTTATTGATTTTATTTAGCAGTGCTGTAGCTTTTTAAGTCTCCACTCACTGATCCCGAAGGAATTGGTTCCTTTGTGTGCTGGATGAGCAAGTGATTGAGGCATTGAGGAGAGGCGTGTCGATGAGAAGCAGAGATGGAGCGGCACAAAATAAAGTGATCCCGATCAATTGCAAACATGGGCTGATTATTTCCAACACTGCAAGTTTGACCAGCAATACCACTTAATACCACTTAAGAGCAAACTGTTCAGTTTGTAGTTCCAACAGGCCTCTTCTTAATGGGCAGATCACTACAACTACCATGCTTCTTTGTTAAGCATTACAAATCATTGATTTATATTAATGGAGAAAACTTTCATTTGGCATTCAGTCAAATTGAGAACAGTCTGGAAAATTAGATTCATATATAAAGAACTGTTAGTTAAATCAAACCCATTGCCCTAACTTAAACTCTGTACAACTTGTTCAGTTTACAGAATATGAGGCTACCCTTTCTTTCTCTGCTCTAACAGCCCACTCTTCAAATGTGCAAACAGGCCATCTATCTGCACATTTGTCTCTTTGATCAGGCTTTATCGGTAAGAAAAGTGTCTTCAACATGAAACATGTTTCCTCGCCCACTACCAGCTTAATTTAAGATATCCCACAGTGTCAAGCGAAAAATAGCTGGCATCACAAACAAGTAGTGGGTCTGATGGAGCTGGAAATAATCCATGAGGGCTGACACTAAAAGCCTGGAGGCAGAACAACCCTTAAAGTCTCAGAACTTTAGTGGGCATCCTTTCTGCAAGACAAAGGCTTAACAAGACGAGCACAACGGTGGGGGAGGAGGGATCCAGATAAACAGAGAGGTAGGAGCAGCTCTCTGAGGGTTTCATATCCAAAAGGCTGTATTGATTTGGAGGAAATCAAATCCGAAACCTTCGGAGGCTTGTGTCTCCTTGTCAAGTGTAGAAGAGGCTTCTTACCCATTGACATGCGGGAGAAAAAGTAAGGCAATATATTTTTCAGTGACACACCATCACACATACTGACTCTGCAGTGGGATAATAGGACTAGAAGGCTCCCTCAAATGACACTCCCCCCCCCCTCCGCTTCTCTTAATTAAAACATCTTATCTGCAAGGCTTAGCGTGGTATTTACATTCTAAATAGTTTATCCAAGAGTGGCACGAAAGCTTAGCGATTTAAGACAGTCACGTCATCGCAGTCTTTGGTTTCAGTCCAACCAGGCAAGTTGCTAAAAAATGAAAATGATAAAGCCCCACACAGATTCCCATCCAAGCCACGCAGCGCGTTGTGCCATCAGGCCGGAGACCGAAAGCGAACGCCCTCCTTCCAGGCGGTCACGCACTTGGTCGGAAAACATTTGCGGAGCTGTGCTCGTGAAAAGTGACAGAAATAGCAGAGGAGCGTCAAGAATGAAACTGGAGAGCTTGAGAGGGGAGTTCAAAACCCCCAGGCCTTTCTCGCCAATGTCCTGCTGGGATTTCCTCACTCTCTGAACAACACGCAGGCTGCGTCAACGAACAATATTTGATATGAAAACGCACATATCACTCACGGTTATGGTGACCTTGAAGTTAGAGCGAGGGCTCCTGCACTGAAAAATGTGTCCGGAAAGAGCTGAGCTGGATGCTGACTCCTAATCCTTTCTCATCCAGGAGGGGAAGTCATGTCCTGTTCTTCTTCCTCCCTCTATTTCATCGTCCCTGTGTCCTACCTGCCAGCTGGCTCCTCTAGTTCTCTTCTCATCATCCAATAAATACATCTGAAAGTACACAAAGCCCTATTCTCTTCGCCCATAAGCTCACTAACACACACACACACACACACTTTACAGCTCTTGAGCACATTGAAAACTATAAGAAACTGCATTTAAGTCCCACGAATAAGACATTTTGAAGCAGCCGCAGAGACATTTAGGAGATTTATTGGGACAGTCATCTCTCTGACATGGAAAAAATGCCTCTAATGTAGGGATGCATACAAATGCTAACCGTCTGTCAGACAAAGAAGCTCTGTAATAAATCACTGACAATGCGTGAGTGATGCTGACTGTGCTGTGGCCCTAAAGGTTCCCCAGAAAAAGAACTGGCATGTCATACTCTTTTCTTTCTAAATGACTTTGCAGAACATGAACTAACTGGGGGTGAAACATCATGACTGGTCATGTGACGGCTTTGAATGATTTTAAATTCATCTTTTTTAACCTTTACCATTTGCCACTGATTATTGAGGGTCTGTACCCATAATCTGCATATGCACACGTTTCATTGAATCTTTTTAAAATGTTGACCTCTGATAGATCTCTGAAAGCAAACAGTCTACCTCGTTTCTGTTATGGGGTCATTTTGGAATCTCTTGCTGTGGAGGCTGTTGCCTAAGTTATAAATAGACAGAAGGGGAATATAGGCTATAGGGATTATCTCACCCCCCCAAATGGTGATGGACAGCAGGCTCTCTATGGCATGGTTCTGAGTTTGATCTCTTCCTTTTTAAAATGTCTTTTTAAAGAAATCCAAGTTTGAAATGGGAAGTTTCTGCAAAACACAGGCGAGCGCGTTTGCACAAGTGGAGAGCAAAGTGGGAATCAATCGCCTCTCCACTGCGATTCTTTTGGCTGGCCAGACATCCTGTGCTGTCCCAGGAAGCCTGGGGTGTGTGTGTGTGGGGGGGGGGGGGGGGGGGGGGGGGGGGGTGCAGTGCGCAGGCCCGGCTGCTGGGACTCCGCAGCCGCAGCATCAAGCAGCCTGAGCAGTGCGACACGGCTATCCCGCACACGCCTCCTCTCCAAGCAGGGGAGGCGCATGTGTGTGTGTGTGTGTGTGTGTGTGTGTGTGTGAGGAAGGAGAGTGGGGTTTCGCTATCAAAAATTTCCAACGCGGCTCTAAGTGTCTCTCCAAACCCCCCCCCTTGTTGTCAGGAAGACACCGGTTGGCCCATCTGACCTCCCTCCGTATTGAACAGGTGCACGAGAGGCGCAGTGACCGGAAACGTCCCCGGTATCTGCTGCACCAGGATTCCCCTCCGGTCCGCGGGGGAACACTTCGTGCCTGACAAAAACTTGTTCGCGGTCGCTCCCGTGAAGCAGGAGGCTGACATTCTCGTTTAACCCAAAGCGACAGGAGATCCTGAAACGCCCCTTAAAAACAAACATTTACGTTCCGACGCGTTGTCACGCTCTTTTTCGGTTTTCTGACAGGGCTCGCGTCTCCGAGCGGAAAACTCCAACGGACAGACGTGAATCATCCCCAGTGCGGCTTTGAAAAATCAAATCAAAATAAATAAATGTTACCCCTTTCTTTTATTTTGTACCTCCGGGGTGAGCTCTGCGGTGTCTGGCCGGCGGATGCGGCGCATCCCTCGGTGGTGGTGTCCTGGATGACCCGTCTGCTGATCGTCCTCCGTTCTCCCCCCCCCCCCACAGGCGCTGCTCCTGCACGGCGTCTCTAATCTGCTATGGAAATGCACACATGTACTGCTGGACTGCAGCAGCGGCTGCACTGGTGGCACATGCTCAGACGGGACTCACGCAGCCCGCTTGCAGCTCCGCTTAACCGTTTCTTCGCCGGGCGCAGCGCGCAGGTCCAGGCAGGGCCGCGGCTGGCTCTGCGGGGCGATGCCACTCAGCGCAGTCCCGGTCCAGGTCCCGGTCCCGTTCCCTTTCTCTGGAAGGCACACGCACATGCTCCCAGCAGCTGCTGTCGTTCCTCCCCTCCTGCCGGGACCTTTCTGGTGTCTTAACTTTTCAAGGTCTGCCAGCAGATTTCCCCTCATACGACACAGTGTAAGCGCATTTCTTTAAACATCAGGGAATGGATGCAACAAGAGTAAGCACACACACACGTACAGCATTTAAGGTGTGTAGATATACCTGCGTTATTCCTACATAGAGCAGCTTTGTGTAAACTTGAAAGAAAAGAACACAGAAAAAGAAACAAAAACTCATCTGTGCACATCTGTTCTTCAGCACAGCCACAAACCCTCCTATACAAGATCTGTTGACCAGTCATTTTATTTATTTATTAAATAAAATGCCAAAGCTCTTATTTGAACTGCAGGGGTTTGGCGTTTGTTTGTCCCTTTTTTTCTGTTGTTTTGAGCCCATCTACTTTTCCAGTGCCCTTTTTTTCCCTCTTTTCCTTCATTTTTAAGGGGTGCACTGCACATCATGGTGAAATGCCACAATTTAAATCCTTACAAAAAATCACTTTAGTTCAACCATGTTGTCTTTGGTGTTGTTCATAGATGCAGCTAAAATAAAGGGAAAGAAAAGCTGGGAAAATTTAACGAATAATGACAAAAACACACAAAATAACAAAACACAAATGTTGTTAAGGAAACTTTGACTCCTGGGTAGGAAAATAAGAAGAAAAGAGGCTTAAGATTTTTGTAACGGCATGTCTATCATCTTTCAAAATATATTCTGGCTTGATGTGAAGAAAATCAGTGGGATTTGAAATCCACAAAATAGTTCAGTGGCCACATTTATTCATCAAGATGATTATACTGTTCATCGGCTCAGTTTGGTTGGCTTGTTTGGATAAACATCTGTGACGAATGTGTGTGGCCATGTCCCAGGTCACCTTGTGAAGGATTATATTAGATATTATATATATAGTTAAAGGATTTATCATCCAGTAATATGTTTACTCTCTCCAGCACCATTAAAAACAAAATGACAAAAGCAATGTTGCATAAATACTCATTACCCCTGCTTTGATATGAAAATAATGGCAACTGTTCCAAGCAGTGAAATCCCTCAGTTATATGGAGAAAATTACCATCGTAATGTCGGCTGAATAACTGGGTAGCATCACTAACCTGAGATGAACGGTAGACGCACATGCATCATTTTCTTTAATGGACAAAAGCATCTTAGCAGCTCAGGGATTCCAAAGATTGCAACAAAAAAAAGAAAACAAGGTCGCAGAAGAAAGTTTGGAACTGTGAGCAGCACAGGAACAGCACTGAAGTCTGTGGAGGGCTGCTGTTCACAAAGAGGACAGCATGAAGGGGAATCTCCAAGGCCCAAAGCCAAAGAGCAAACTGATAAAGGCAGATCCAGGCTGATTTAAAGCCAGCAGATTTATCTTCTTCATTAAAGATTTGTTTGGTAAATAGAGAAAAGAAACTGGTTTAAAGACCCGAAGTAATGCGGGGTAACCGACTTAGCTTTCACCACCAGCTACAAATTCCACCTTATGACCCGGAACAGTGAAACTTTCCACAATATCAGGAGATTTCCACTGATCTTTTGGCTCATCTAAGCATTTCTAATTTTCTTTTTCAGCTGATTAGACCTTTTTCCCAGCAGAGATTTGGACTTAAATAGTATGAAAAACTTTTGGGGGTAATTCGTTCCTGTACATGTACCTAAAAATAAAAAAGCTCTTTGCCAACTTCTGTGAATTGCACCAGTGTTTCTTCAGTGAAAGCCGATAAGCTGTCACTTACAGATCAGAGTCCCGGGTGCTGTGTCAAAACTCCACGGCCATGAAGTTGAGTAGATCTAACACTGGAGTACTTCAGTCTTATCAATACTTGTTCAGGCGACTGCTACCAGTCTCTCTTTCAATTCCCTTTTTCATTCTCCAAACAGCTATCTGCTGGACTCATTATAAAATGAGCGACTGTGGTACTTTAAATGTATAAAACTTACTGGAGATATTGTAAGGTTGCGTGGTTGGTTTGTGTGGCAATATCTGAAGCCAAAGCTTCCAGCTCCTATGACTCCCTCCATGTTTAAACAGCAAGATGAGGACGGCAAAACATATTTTCGGTGAGTCAGGATAGCAGGGCCCTGAGAAGATACATAGAATATTTCTGTTACCCATCTGAGGAAAAGCTTTTTTGAAACTAAAATGATACTCGAACATCATTTACCAGAGGCAGCCGGTATAGGGACCATTTCCAAAAGGCTTTCTGACATACCTACAAAACATGAGCTTAGTTCAAACATGTATTAAGTGAGATAATTATTTTAAAAAACCCCAGTAAGATTGGTATTAAAAACACTTTCTGTTAAAAGAAGACATTGTCTCTTATGTCCACCATCCCACGTCCAGACTTCTTTACAAAATGATTGGCGAGCAAAAAACACACTGACAAACGATTTGACATGAAAGCAGAATGTATTTCTGCTTTTTAGTTGTTTTTTTTCCAGATGTTTGCTTACAAAACAAAATACTGTTTGTGCATTTAATCTGCTCTAATACTGGTAACATATAAAGCAATTAGGAATGAAAAGTTTCCGTTAATTTGCATATACCCTGTTTGTATACCTGTGTCAGAAAAAAACAAACAAAAAAAACCCAAACGAAACAAAAACAAAAAAACAGGCCAACAGCAACTTGAAAATGGGACATTCAGTGCAAGATTTGACACCTTTCGCCTCCGTGCACAGACACCAGAAGAAGAGGGAAAAATCAATTATCTTTTTTAATTACATTATCCAAGCATAGATGCATTAATTGTGAAAAAGGTAGAAAAACACCAAGTCTTTCTCAATAAGTTAAACCTCTCTGGCCGAAGAACAGGGCCGGCTCACACAACAAGAAAAAACAAACAAAACAAAAAAAAGAGAGAGAGAGAGAAAAAAAAACTAAACAAACTCATAAAGCATTCAGAGTCGATTAAACTAAAGACAAGTCCAACACATGTCGCTGAAATAAAAGTGCGTCTCCTTTTCTGACTTGAACTTTTTTTTTTAAAGAAGTAGAACACAGAAGATGCAAGTGGCTTATATTTCTTTCCTTCCACCCTTTTCCACAGGGCTTTGCAAACATTTTTTCACGAAACTTCACAAGTTCCATCGTTTGATCGACAAACAATAAGCGAAGTTATAGTTGGTAAAAAAAAAGAAGAAAAAAAAAAAAAGAGAGAATTATGATAACAATAATTACAAAGACAGTAATAACAAGAAATGAAGTCATTAACAAAGTCCTGTACAGTCTCTTCCAGGCTCATCCTCTGATAGAACCCAGCCAAACCCATCGGTTATTGATTTGTCTCCAGCAGCACGACAGACCTGTGCTGAAGAAAAGTGGCCAATGCTGTGGTCTGAGCTGCCCTCTGCTATGGTTTAGTGGAAAAAGCCTTTTCCATTTCAGTTCTCCCTCTGCTGTGAAACACACAAGGAGAGCTGTTATTAACCAGCCAGCCAGCAGTTTAATGTTTTCATCCTCTTTTTAAAACGATGTCTGTCTTTTCCTTTTTTTTGGGGGGGGGGGGGGGGGGGGCAGCACAATGACGTCATCACCATGGGATTTGATTAGAATAAACTGTTATGTTGAGTAGGGGATAGATATGGTTCGCACTAATTATATGTTCTAGAACTAGAAGCACACATTCCACCTGAAGACTATTTTCCTCTTATATTTGTGTTTTAACGTTATTTTTCAAACATAGGTGGCCATCAGATTGGCACACACCATGCTAGTTTACAGATTATATTTTGCAGTTGCAAAATCTATTATGTCTTCAGCCTTTTTCTTTTGATTTTATGCATGCAATGCATGTAGAAACATATTTTCCCCTTCAGAGGCCTTTTGATATTCCATGTTTTTCATCCTCAAACAGGCCGGCAGTTCTACAGAAGAAAGAGAAACACCTGAACATCTCACCTCACGGGGGGGTTTGCAGTAGAGATCGTCCCTAGAGAGAGATCAGTCCAGTTCATGTACTTCATCCTGCAGCGAGGCCGAGGCTCGTCCAGCATCGCTGACGCGTTTGGCCATAATTTCCCACTGAGGAGTCAGGGCTTTAGATTTGGTACCTGTAGATGAAAAGGAGCCAGACAGACGGCAAACACCTTTAGTCTGCAGCGAGCATCTGTTCATACTTAACATACCCAATGGAAATCCTTCTTCTGCCCCCTGGTGGCTTCGCACAGGATCAACTCTTTGTTAGGTTCACATTCAGCCTTCTTTCTGGTATTTGGTATTGGTATTCTTTCAGGTATTGCTACTCCGACACCAAGCTTGCCATCCTAAATTCACTGATTTTCATCAGGGAGCATCAAACCACTACAACTCAAATGGTTGAACATAAACTTTAAACAGAATAAGAACGTGTTTCCCTTTTTCCTCCTCAACTACACCTCCACCTGATAAAAACAACACAATTAGAAGAAAATTGTAACCTGTATTTCTACCGATTCGCTAAAATATTCAAGGTTGGTTCAAAAGAAAAAAATTCAGTCCTGATAAGATAAAAGGACAAAATCATTTTTAGTTACTCTTAATTTGATCCAGCAGGTGCTGAAAAATGATGAAGTGAATTTCACAGGTGATGATGCAGATAGTTACTGAACAGCAGAGGTTTTTTTAGCCACTTGGGGGCAGCAAACACAAACGATACCCCACAGGCTGGTGCTGGGAATTTGTTCTCATTCACGCAACAATATCAAGCTCTTCCCTTTCCTCCGTTAGATTCCTCCTTAACGCCCCTTTGCTCTGTTCCCTGGCCTATGACCTGGACATGACCCTTAGCACATCATCTTCCAGGGTGTCTCAGTTTTTTTTTTTTTTTTATGCATAAAGTCAGGAGGGTTGTTGGTATCCGTGAGGCACATATGTGCTTCTTGGTAAAGAGAAGGGGTGAGGACACTGTACACCTCTATTTGAATTAGGAAATAAAAAGGAAAAGCTGGCCCAAAGTAATTTTATCTAATAAATCAGAAAATATCTCAGTGGGACCAACAAACAAAACAACAGCCAGATGTTGCGGCTGTGCCACGGGTTATGTATAATTGATGCTGGCTTAAAACGAAGAAAGCTACATCTGTTGAAGCGCCTGTTGCCTCAGTTCCTCTCTCCTCCTTGTGTCTCTTATTCTCATCTGCTCGCATCTCAGGTGGGAGGGACTGAGACAAAAGGAGAGCTGCTGAGCAGGGGAGCTTAGATTTTACTGAGAAATGAGAAGAAGTGACACATTTATTTTTCTGTTCAATTGATGAGTTCCAATCTTAAGCTCTATTTTCGACATGCAGCTCTTCAGCTGCCAATTGGTCCATGTGTCTGCACCGAAAATGCTCATATCAACATAATCTCAAGGGATAGTCAAAACTTGAGCTGAAAATTCAACCTGTTAACAGAAGCTCAATCTATTCTTTGTTTTCTGGTAAACTGCAGTGACCTGAATACGTCAGTGAATTGGAAATGGCCGAGAAACAAAAGAAACTTTGAATTTTTTTTAAACTTTTAATCCTGGGGCCGGCTGACGGGGAGACACAAATCTCCCTGTGAAGCCTTCTCCCAGCCTGGGCCTGAGGTGGGCTCACAGACCAGCTGAAACGCTGTCCCTCAGGATACACTTACCAAGCCTCCCTCGTCCTTCCCCTCTCCGCTGTTACCATGACAACATAGACCGTAGCCTCCAGCTAGAGCAGCAAGGCCGATCGGATCCTCTCCCAATCTCCCTCTCCTGACCGTCTTCTCTGGTATATTCTGCCTCTGTTGAGCTCGGTCTGCTTCGACCCATTTCTCCCATCATAAAGGGGCAGTGGGACATAGCCCAAAAAATAAAACAAAAACCTTTCATCCCCTTGAAAACCTCTCTGGATGAAAATCTAAAAGCGATCCAATGAGAGCAGCTGACCCTCCATACACTTTAACTAATGAAAAAAGAAGGAGACTTCATCTCGGTGTATTTTTCTTCCATTTGATACCACACAGGCTTGCAGCTAATGGTTGCTCTCTGGTTAATGGGTCTCTCACCATCCAGTCCGTTGTGCTGCTCATAGTTGCGCTTGCCCAGGATGGTGGGGGAGCCGTTGTTGAGGATGGGAGAGGACTTAATGGGTGTCAAGCTGCCTGTAGAGAAGGAGCCTCCGACTCGGGTCGGGGGATCGGGTTTGGGTGGACGGGGATGTGCTTCTGAAAATGAGGAGCAGAGAGAGGTTACACAGAGAGGCCTGCAAAGCAAAACGACAATGGGAAACTCTGCATCGTCTGAGAGCAGCACTGCAGAGGGCTCTGATCCTAAAGACTACGTGCATTTGACTCAACGTGAGCTACACCAGCAATCTCAATGGGTACTTTAGGGCCTGAATCTGCCCCAGAGCGCCAGGTGATGCAGCTTCGTTTTCAGTGTGTGAGATGTGCACCCAGTGCCACGTTGCATGACAACAGGACAATATATAAAAAATAATTCTTATTTTTATTCACTAGGGGGAAAAGCAGAGTGTAAAATAATGCTGACTTATCCCAGTAGTGATTCTTTTAGGTCTAGTAACTATCCTGTATTATTAATGGTGGCTTCTAATGGTGTTTTTTCCTGCCGTGTATGCCCGTGATTGTATAGGTTTCTTCTTACCCAAGTACCGAACCACAGACTCGAGAGGTTTACGCTCCACAGGTTTCAATGGCAGAGGCTTTTTTGGCTTTTCTGGTAACCGCAGCGCACCTGTGGCAAAAACAGATTCAACAACTTCAAAGGGTCTATGAAGTTTAAAATGCTACTTCATGCGATTCTTATGCCAGCAGATGCCGAAAGCTTCTGCTGTAGAAGCTGGAAGAGGAGTCAGACCCTCACACTCTGCTTTGATGGCTGTTGTGTTCACAGGGAGGTAGGGGTGCCTGGCCAGATATCGAGGCCGGATGATGTCCTGGCAGAGGCGACGTGCCATCCGTGTCAGGGTGGTGGTCTGCAGATAGAAGGCCTGGCGGGTCTTTACGGCAAACTTTGGGCTGCCGCCATGCCGCATGGGTAAACCATGGGGACTCTGGATGTGTGAGGAGGAGAACATCTTTATACTTCTCCCGCAAAGAAGCAGCTGTCTAGCACACAGTGTACTAACAGCTTAATGAGCACTGACTGATGACGGAGGTGTCAGATTATTTCCATACTGATCCCAAACATCTGAAATACTTTTGTTATTGTCTAAATACATCCAATTACTTGACTTCATTAACACTGAGAGGAAAGATTGAACCATTGCCTTAGATTTCTTCCAACAGTTTTCCATCCATTTGATACACCAGCCAATGCGTGTCCTTAATAAGCAGCATATGTGGCACATAATTTGCAACACAAAGCTTTCAATTAAAAACGATTTGACTGAAAATTATTATTTAGCCGTTTAACTGCCTTAAACAGGACATTTTAAGATTTGGAGCGGAGGATGGAAGAACTAAAGGAGGGGGCTGCAAAACCGCCTGCATCCTTACTACAAACTGCTTTGTTTTAACCTGCGTTACACAGTCAGATATATCCAAGATTACAACGCAAAACTGATATGTTTTTTTCCAGCATATTCTGTTGGAATCGGGACTTTAGCTTACTCTTTATGTCTTTTACTTTTTTAATATTAAGATTCTTTTAAGGCATTCACTGGACTGAGATGGATGTGTGTATCATATATAAAGCTGTTTGAGTAGTTCAAATGAGCAAGATAAACATTCTAGCTTTTTTGTACTGCCAAGTCAAATGAAGAAAATGATCAGTAATCATGAGTAAAAAAAATAATTGTCAGTATCTCAAATATGCACAGTACTACATAGATGATGTTCCAATTCACATAATTTACATACACATATAGGAGTGGCATTAAGACAACAAAAGGCTTTCAGGCAGACAGCAAGTGTGGGGATACGAGTGGATCGCAGATGGCTCGGAAGTCTAGGAAGCCTGTGTTTGTCTGAGTGTTAGTTTGTACCATGCTGTTGCGGTTTGGACCAGGCCTCTCGCCATCCAGTCTTGTGGGCATCTTGAGCCCTCCATACTTCTTCCAGTAAGTCCAGCAGGAAGCACAAAGCCGACACTGCATGTTGGGAGGGCCCCATGAGTACCACTGGTAGGAGCTGCTGGCTACACACACACACACACACAAACGAGCGCGGGTAAGCACAGATGTATAATGAAGAATGTGTGTTAAAAAAGAGCATAAGAACACACATCGTCATGAACACAAACAAGAGTAGAGGCTTGAATCATTCATCAGTCATTAATATAACAATACTCTGCTGCAGGGCAAAAGAATGGCATATTCTCTTCTTTCCAGCATCAGCTCAGTACTGCATACATAGTGAATGGCTGGCAGAATATTTTGTTGGACTTTAGCAGAAATGAGATCAGTTAAAAGCTGAGCAAATTAGAAGAAAAGTAGCCCTGCTTCCTACTTTCTCAGACACTTGAAAATCCAATCTAACATTTCTATTTGAACAATAATATTGTTACAAAATTGTTTCTATGTTAGTTGCTTTGTCCAGTTTATTCAAAGGATCTTCGCCTCTGAGGCTTCATAAGCAGGAAGCGGCAAAGGAAACAATACATCTCCATGTAAACTGACTCGTAGATGGGAATGTATTTGTATATTATGATTTTTCTGTCACTATAAATTCCAAAATAATTACTCTAAAACTGGCTAATACAATCCAACAGGATTCAGTTAACTTATGAAACCGTGCTGTTATTTATGGATTATTTTCCATAAGCAATGAAACCGCAGCGATAACAATCTTACAAAAACGAACGACTTACTGTAACAGCTTTCACAAGCTCTGCCCAGGCCAGGGGTCTGCCCTGAACCTGGCGGGCCCGGGACTCCTGCACTCGCTGCTCCGTTTAAAAGAGCTGGCTTTACATTGTTACTCAGCTGGTTCGGGTTTGGCTTGTTACTGAAAGGGCACAAGAACAGAAACAGGGTTCAGCCCGGCCAAGGAGAAGACAGACCCTTTGAGGGTACATTCACTTAGAACAGATGATATTCATCAAAGAGAGGTTATGATGTTTTAATGGTGGTTGTCATCAGAATTAAGAAGGATAGAGTGTTTTTTTTGGTCATTAACAGTCCATGGAAATTATAAAGATTTATTACACAGGAGGTGTTGCTGCAACCCTCTTAATTTGCAAATAAAGAAGAAAACGAAGATGGAACACTCATATAGATAAAGGAAAAGGTCACCAAAACTTGCAGCAAAGCACTCACTAGTTGGGGATGTAAACCTGTTTGAGCTTGCTCTCTGCCTCAGCTGCTTTTAATCGTTTCTGGAGCAAAGACAAGAGTTGAGGAGGAGAGAGAGCAGAGGGGAAAAGAACAATAGGATTAAAGTTATTTACCTCCCAGCCCTTATACAACTGAAAAGTGAACAATAAAAGCATTTTTAGTTCAATGATTTTGAGTTCCGAAGTGCAAATGAACTTCAGATTTCTTTGATTGTCATGTTTAAAGGTTGAAAAAGGTTCACATCTTTATAAACTGGTCACTTTTTTGCAGCATGACATTGAGTAAGTAAAATGGCATGCATGAAATTTTGAGAAAAGCCTGAAAATGTATACACTCAAGCAGATATTTTGAGCCAAATTTAATTTTTTTTTCCACCTTTGAACTGATTTTTTTTTAAAGAAGAAAAAACACGGACAAAGCTGCCAGATGAAGCCTTTCCTGTCGTGGAAAGTAAAAAGTTTTCCATCAGCACAAAGAGCAACAATTTACCAGCCCACCTCTCAAGAAATACGTTACCATGAGAACATGAAACAGTGGGACTACAAGTTTGTGGTGATCAGAATCAAATGAGGCCGGTTTAATAAACAGTGCTACTGCTGTTTTGATGGTTTTTTGTTATCTTTTTTAAGAAGTTGGTCTAGAGACTACCCATCGAGGAGTTGAAGTTTCAGAGCCTCCACTTGAGACCTGCCACCATCAGGAAAATGAGAACCATTTTCATTTTTGTTGCCCTGGCTGCAGCTTTCTGAGAGGAAACCAGCCAAAGTCAGGCTGGAGTGGATTAAAATGAAAAGCAAGTATCAATTCAACAGAAGTCATTTGACATGGGAATGAAAGCAGACTAAATGCTTCCTAACTGCACTTAAGACTCAGATGTAAGCAGGTGTCAGGGCTTTAGATTAAGATGTTCAAAAGTGGCATCAAAACCAAACACGAGAAAAAAGAAATTTGGAGTGTATAATGAGTGGTTACCTGTTGTACATATCTATCTGTGGTCTTCCACATATAGTAATACTCAATTATGCTGGTCAGCGACTTCCAGGGCAGCTGGAGAGCAGGAGAAAGAAAAGGTCAATGTTTCAGATTGTTACATCACAGAAGCAAATCAAAACTCACATTAAGAAAATTAGAGTGAACTAGCCTGATCAATAAACTGTTTCACATCATTCTAAACGACATCAGTTTTTTATAAAGGTGAAGGTCAAGTTCTGTACGAAGAAATTCAGGACTTTGTTCCTGCTATTCTCTTATCATCAAACAACATTTTCATAGCAGCCTCCAGGACTTAAAAACTGAGCTTATTTGTAGCTCTGCACAACGTCTTTCAAAAATATCTTCTTTGGAAAAAATCACACTAAATCATTTTTAGTGCAGTAGTACAAGTTTACTAGCGGACTGTCCAGGGTGTACCCCGCCTCTCATCCATTGACCACTGGGATAGGCTCCAGTTCTCCCCGCAACCCATTTAGGGAATAAGCGGTAACGATAATGGATGGATAGTACAATTGTTTTTTGTTTTTTTTACTAAGCCACATAACCTAGGAAAATTTAAGTGTGAAAAGAAACGGGTTAAGGGCTTAACCAAAGCGCTGTGGTGTGCTTCAAGAAGCCCAGGGAAACTATTCACAATTACCCTCAAACAGAGAAAGCTAGCCTAAGAGAGTTGAGGCTGTGTTGAAGTATTAAGATGCTCATACCAAATAGAAATTCTACAAACTCTTTATCTCATACTCGTACATTTCCTGTGCTCACACTGATAAGTAATCACACCTGCTTTGTGCTTTTCTGACACTATATGGAGGAATTGAGGTTGGCTCAAAGTTTTGTACGGTAACTTCAATTTGGTCCCCAAAAAGAAGCTGTGAGGATGACACAGCTTCATGGCTCCACCCATGATGGTGGTGTAGTCATGTTGTTTAAGAAAGAGCACGAGGAGAGAAAAAAAAACCACAAGTAGCAATGACCGAGGTCAGCCACCAGGGGGTGGAGTAATGCACACCACAGTGCCAGCTTATAAACATGCACTGCTGTGAGCAGCCGATAGGCAGCCTTTTCCTGGCTTTGGACCAAAATTCTGTTCTTATGTTAATGCTTCAAAGGATCCTCTTATTATGCCTTTCAATCTTTATGAAGGGGCTGGTTGTGGTGCTCGCTTCCTAAACCATTTCTGATTCCTAAAACTATCCATTACGTCCCTCAATTGAGTGAACACTTCACCTGTGATTCTGTGGTACCTGCGATCAGCTCAGAGGCAGCTCATACGGACTATCAGAAATACACGTAATGAACAAAGAAACATATTTGCAGCTTCAGTTTGAGAAATAGTTTCTCGTGGTGGAAAACACTAAAAATAAATGAGGATTTCCCCGAATTTAAAACCACATCTTCGAGTGCAGTTCTGGTTGGCATGCCACTCACAAAGTCCTGCTGGATATCAGTGAAGTCTTTGCCATATTTCTCAAGCGCCTCTTCAAACAAGTTGGCCTCTGAGGCACTCCACTCCTCCATTTCATCCCTGCAGAGAACGGGCCCGCCCTGAGGCACCAGCGCTGCGATGGCTCGAGTCATGTCATAGCCTGTGGCATGGAGGGTGTCCATAGCGTGAAACTGATAAAAAAAATGTGTGTTGGAGTTAGATACAATGACAGGATTTTCTTTAACTTAATATACACAATGCTCAGCTAACATCTTTAGATAAACGGTGTTTCATGTGTTAGGCTGCGCGTCATGTCTAAGGCTTTGGGCTGTGTCAGGGTGCGTTTATGCAGACGCCTCCAAGGCGCGGGTCGTCCATGTTTTATATTTAAAGATAAGAACTGGGGTAAAATGGATTTTCTTTGATCAACAGTCCACAATACTTCACATATGGGGGAGACGCCAATACAACAAAGCACACATTGATGTATATCTCACCAAGGTGATGTCTCTGGAGGCCGCAGCAGCACTCATGTGGAGGCTTGGCTGCCGAACAGAACTGCTGCAGTCCAAAGCTCTGGCAAATGTACCCACTGACCTGTGAGACATGAGATGTGGTGACAAACGCCAGGAGGAGGGGGGGCAGACTAGAAACATGCATTATTATATCCAGTGAGTGATAGAATTAAACCTGAAGTTTTATCTCAGAGTCATTTAGGCAGAAACAATTTCAAGCTAAATGAGCAAACTCCTAAGTCCGGGATCCGATAACCATCTAATTCAATAGTCCGGCCAGGCAGTTAATACATCTCCAGCCGAGTCGCTGCACAAGCTAAAGCTGCTAAGAACCCATAGCCAGATTTAAAAAGACATGAACAATTGTTGGGAAAAACTGTGAGGTATCTAAATTATTTCAGTCAATATTTGCATTTTCTGTTGGAGTTAGAGATAGAGTTAATCTTATTAAGAGTTTCTTAAAATTACAGCTAAACTTTAAGCCAATTATACAGGAACATTTTTAAAAATTGGTCTGATAGTCATTAAAAACTTACTAACCATCTTCGTGGCTTAAGGTTTGGTGATCACAATTAAAGAATGGCATCTAGCTTCCCAGATTACTCTCTGAAAGTCTATTTTCAGGAATTTAGGTCAATTAATTTGACACACATTGTCTTCTTTAATAACTTATTTGGGAAAATTTACTGAAATTGTCATTCTTTGCATGGACTTACCGAGCAACCACCAGGAACTGGTCGATCTGTTTCTCTGTAAGTGAGCTGTTGGGGTCCCAGATTTTCTCCTCAAGTTTTTCCAGGTCCCTGTTATCCTCCTCACCTGAATGCACCCACAAAACAATCAGACACTGATGCATGTATGCACCGGTTTTTGCCCTGATATAGATTCTGTGAAAGCCAGAACCAAACTGGATTGCCAATCAGCTAGTTCTTTTTCAAACTAATGCTTAATTTAAAGCTTTAAAGAATCCCGGTTTTCTGCCAAGCTTCCAGCCTGTAACAAACCAGCCTCTAGCACATGTAGAAGAATTTCATTAACATGGGTTTAATTAGAGAGCTTAGTGTCCCACAGTGCTTTAATTGCAATTTCAGAGGTTGCTAAGAATAAAACTCTGGCAAAACACTGTACCCAAAATTTGGCAGAGAAATAGTCACATTTGAAAATGATTATCTTGGCACAAAAGCCCGGAAAATGTTCTTCCAGACAGCTGAATTGAAAATTGTTATGCATTTCAATATCCTGGACATGTTGAAAGGTCAAAAACGCAGAACTCCCTTGTAATGTCTAGACAATTCTGTCAGGTATTAATCATCATATGGGTTTAATAATCAGCTGTCAGAAAAACTGTCAATCTCTGCTCTAAAAAAGAAAAAAGGACCTTTGTTGGTATCTGACATGTGAAGGATGCACCAAAAAAATAAAATAATAAAAGAGACACAAAAAAATACGCTTCTCTCTGTGAAGGGTACCACATGTCCTCACCTGAATGGCACAGCACAGCCATAAGCTCCAATTGAAACAGTTTATATTTTTTGTAATCGTGTGGCAAAACTTTCATCGCCATGGAAACGTAGTTTAGTTCTTCAACGTTACCCGTTAACAGTAGCTTGGGGCAAGATATTTCATCGACTGGAGTAGTTAACATCAGACTAATGATAAAGCGGAGCCGCTGCATTGGAGGGTGGGGGAGGGGCTGTGGCAAGTTGGACAGTCCAGGTTTTATAAGCTGTACCTTCTTTCAGGAGGTCGGTGATGTCGGCCTGATATTTGTTCCCGACGCGGATCTCCCCCTTATCAGCCAGCAGGGTCTTTTGCTGGGGGTCATACACCAATGAGTAGAAGAAGGCATCCTGGGAAATACAGATGGCAGGAAGGCGTGAGGATGGAATGGAGGAAGAGGAAGCGAGAGGGAAGCAGAGAGGGGTGCATCTGTCTCTCCGTGTGCACGTGTGTGTGCGTTTTCCTCTCCGCTAGTCTCTCGTCTCCTCATTAGTGTACGTGGAGAGAACATTCTGGGTCAACATGTTCAATAATTAATCTCGAAACAAGAATCTTTAAACTCTTAAGACTCAACTCATCCACAGTCCTAAAAACTAACACCTAGGTAATGAAGTCCTTGATGCTGCAGCGGTGTGCACGCATACCTCTCTGTCCAGATACGACTTCAGGGCTTCCGTCTCGTTGAGCAGCGTCACGCAGCACTTTCCTCTGAAGTCCAGAGAGGATGTAAGGGGGAAAGGAGAAGAATAAGAAAACAGACCCAGGAAGAGGGGGAAACGTGAAAAGGAGGAAGAAAAGAAGTGAGACTTGTAAAAAAAAAATAGTTTGAACAGAAAGGACTTCCTGTTAATAAGTTTGAAGGGGAAAAAAATGCTTTCCTGTCCTGAACTCATCTTAATGAGATGCTCAAACATGCCCAGAATACGGCCCGACTGTGACTGACAGCGTACATCTACCACATCTAACTGCTTCAGTCTGAATTCAGGTCGTTTAACAGCTAATCAGTCACACCTCTGTAACCTCAGGCAAGTGCAATTTGGCGAACTTCTGCCCTAATTTTCAATAAACAAACGTTTATCTGCGTTTTCATGCCAGTAGATGCCACTTTGCTCTTCCGGGAAACTATTTAGAAATGTCAAATAATAGAGTAACGATTAGGTACGTCTGCCCGTTCTTACTGTTGAGCTAAATGCAGAAGACCGCCTTCTGGTGACATTTAGTGCTCAGATGATAACAAATCTGCACCTAAATTAGGTAGTCTTCGCAGTTAGACGTTTTTCTGTTTTTTACAGTCTCATGGACTAAAGGAAACATTTTGTTTTAGATTAATTTAACCCGCAGAACTAATATAAATCAGACTGTACATCAAGTGTTTGCGTTTTTGACAACTGGGCGTAAAAAGGGTTAAAAAGTCCCATGGAGGGGGGGGCTTGAAGTAAAGCTATAATTTAATGCTATGTTAGCAGTAAGTTAAACTGAAGTGTACCTGATGTGCGTGGCGGGTAAGGACTCCAGCTGGCGGGACAGGAACAGCTCTCTGTGTCTGAGCTGGTGTTTCTGTTTCTCAGGGAGATCCGCCATCTCTGGATTCTCCATCTCCTCCTCCAGCTCCCCTAAGAGGTAAGAAGGGGTAAAAGGTCAAAAACGCACATGAGATGAGGCGGAACAATGGCATCCACAGGGAAAACCATGAAAATGCAAATGTGTGAGCTGCTGTAGGTACGAACCGTCTTGGTTGAACGAGCGGAAATCTGGAAAAAAAAGGGGAAAAAAGAAAAAAAAGGATGAAAACTTAATGAGGTGCAACAGTGAAGCATCCAAAGACGGGAATGTCAAGTACGCACTGAGCAGAGGCAATTCACATTAATCCAACAGATTATTTTCTCTGAATGAATGCAAAGTTCTTCACCTTAAAATCTAAAATAAGCAGCACCCTGAATATTACAGTTTCCTTGCTTTGATATTAACAACAAATATACAGAAAGAGTGCAACCAGCATTTTAGGAAACTCACAGATTAAGTCATTTGTGAATAAATCATTTCCACCAGCCTTTATTCATTATGTGTGTGGACCAGCTTTCACAATCAGCTTTCTCAGCCTTAATCGCTTTAATTCTTAAAAGTAAGGCAGTAAGTATTTAGATGATTTGTGTAATTTAGGAACCAAAATAAAAGATTGAGAACAGAATAGAAGAATGAGGTTTCAGTTATAGAGGCAACATTCTGAAATTTGTGCTAGTTAAATTGTTCACCCTACATTTATTCTCCATCTAATGCGGGTCTGATACTATAATAAAGCATTGAGAGTTGTTTTTTTTTGTTTTGTTGGTCTCTTAGTTCAAGTAAATCTTCTGAATTGCTACAAAATAAATTACTTTTCAAGGAGTAATGCATCTTGTGATTGGTACATAAAGTGCCAGTTTCATGTTAAAACAGCCTATGTATTCCTCTAATCTTCCACTTGGGCCCAAAGTGCCTCAAATTAGACTATGATGGTTCTTCCTGTGTGGCATCTTTTATTAAAATAAAAATCCCTGAGCACCACAATGCAAACACAGTTCTTGTGGGGGCCGAACTATAATGACAGAGTGACTGTCGAAGGGAAGGAAGCCCATTTGAGATGGTAATGCATCCTAGTCATTCTTTTTAGAGCAAAATTAGCGCCGCAAGAAGACAGATTCTCCACTGCAAACTTCACATCTGTGGATGGGGAGTAAGAAGTATAAGAGTATGGGTGATATAGATGGAAAGGGAGAACAAAAGTTAAAAGAAATTGAAATGAAAAATACAAAAAGGTGGAGAAGGTGCAACAGCAGCAAAACAAAGAAAGGGGAGCATGAGGAGGATAGATAGGAATAAAAACATTGGGAAATGAAAATGAAAAGGGAGGGATGTTGAGAACTGTGCAGTGAGACAGGTAGAACAGGGAGGAGCAAAGAAGCCTGGGAGAGAAGAAGTGAAACGAAGAGCTGGAGAGCAGTCAGTACGTGCTCCAATTCATATGGAGTTTCATTAGAGGAACCGAGACACAGAGAGGGAGACAGGGAGCAGAACAAAAGCAATCAAGGGATTTTCAGAAGAGATGTGTGGCCAAAATCAATAAGTACTCCTTCGCTCCCTCACTCAGCCCAGCACTCAGCACCCAGCAGACTCACTATCAATGCCCTGGCAGAGCAGCGCACACAGACACACACACACACAGACACACACACACAAACACCTCACTCCTCTTCCATGTAAAAGTCGCAAATCCCAGATGAAGCTCTATACACGAGGACTAAAAGAGTAAACAGGGAGAGGCATGTGGAACATGACTGAAACAGGACCATTTCTAAACATTGTGCGAATGGACTTTTACATGCACTCTGAAGCAACTGTACAACTTCTATACATTATGAAAGAACCAGGTGATTCGGAACAGAACAAACAACAGAACAGACGTGAGGGTGTAGAATCAAACAAGTTTTCATCTCTCGCCCAGGCCCAGGTTTGTCGTTAAACTGTATGTAAAAAGCAAGAAGTGCATCTAAAAAAGAAAAATTAAAAGAAAAACGGTTACTGTGCACACATGCCTATCAAAAACTCCCACTGGGCGCCTACAGCTACTGAACACAAAGGCATCCAGAAAGCCAGATTATCAGGGCTAATAGTAAATGTGCGGTTACCAAATTAAACCAGTAACTGCGTCTTATGCAACTATATTTCCTCTTAATTGTGCTCATAGTTCTCCTGAGTGTTTCGCACAGTTGGAGAACTTAACTGTTGTGGTGGGTGGCGTCACTGCAATTTACTGCTGTTACCTTAGTGCCATGCATCAGTAAATAAACTTGGAAACATAGTTTTGGAAAACAAACATCTGCCCTGACCACCCAAAAGACTTCGGGACTTCAGCGGTCCATCATCCTCGTGTGCCTTTGTCGTGAAGAGAAAAGGACACTGACGCCGAGAGATTCCTGGAAGTATTTGAGATTACAACAAACTGGCATGAAATGTGTGGTTGTGTGCCAGCGGATTTGCTAATAAGATAAGCTTGGGAAAGACTTAGGTATACATCACGTTCCCAAACCCTGGAAGACTAGTTTAAAAAGGTCACACTGCAGAAAAAGAAAGAAAGAAAGAAAATGCGGAGATAAAGTAAATTTTGAAGACTTTATGACTTATCGTTTTCTGTTTAGTTAAAGACCCCAGATCTCATCGATTGCCTTCCTTAGTTTTTTTTCCGGTTAGATGTGATGAAGTGTCAAACCAATCTAGGCTGCGTTCTGGTAAATTCTTTGTCACCAGAGCAAAACCATGGGTGTGAGCACATGCCTTTCCTTCCTCACCTTGCTCTGTCTGACTGTGAACTGCACAAAATAGAGCATAGATGTTATCCCAGGGAATTTGATAAGGGAATGTTGGTAAAATTAGGGAAATTGCTTAATGTGTGGTGCTGTTGAGAAGCATTTAGGTTACCATTCCTGAGCCGCTGCGGAATTTGATGACGGAAAGAGTTAAAAATCATCTAGAAAATCCTTGTTTAATGAATTTTGATGGATATTAAAACACTATTAAAACTGGTCATCAGGGTCGAGCATTCTGCTTTTTAAGGCATCCCCTTCTACTATCATGATTAAAGTACATGTAAAGTTCGATTTATCAGGTTTACATTGTAAACCTGATAAATCGATTCCTCATTTGCCAAACTGACACAAAAAAACACCCAACTAATTCAGCCTTTCCACAACATCTAGTTTATTTCATGTACAACCTGTAGTGTATCTGACACCAAAAGGAAATAGGAGGGACTGGATCTCAACCGGAGAAGCTAACAGGCATCAGACGACAGCTCATCAACAACCACCTTTTTACTTAATGTTCAATAAGGCTAATCTTTAATGGGAAAGTCAGCCTGAAAATACACATGAATTTCTGAATAAGCATTTAATGAGAGAGGCCTACATAAAGATAGCTATTGTTATATGAGAATAATTCAGACAACCCGGTTCTCTGTCAATGAATTCAGAGTGAAACCCTAATTTAAAAAAAAAAGAGATCCAATTCTATCAAAAACTATAGATGAAAACTACAAAGTTTTTCCTTCTCAAACAATGATAGTAACTTTGTCTTGCAAGGTGGTATAAACGTGACATAAAGTGAGAGTCTCTCGGTTGACAGCACATACATTAGGACCCACTCTTCTTCTTTATGCTCACATCTGTGGTGTAATGCAGACACACCAGCAGGATAATGTAGTGATCCATCTCCAAGCTGGCCTTTCCAGCTGGCCCCTGACTGCGAGTCCTTGAGCAGCAAACTCCCCAACCTCAGTCCTTCTCCTCTCCTCCCTTGAGTCAATCTCCTGGCAAAGCACCCGCACCATACTCTCAACAAATTGCCTCTCCATCTCACCTGTCCTGGCCAATTATCAATTATTGATGAATGGGTCGCCTTACTGAGCTGAGACTTGGAGAGGAAGGTAAAGGAGAGGGAAGAGCAGGCCTGAGGGGGAGACGAGGTGGTGAGGAGAGCACAGCCGACTCCTTAACAAACTGACTACTTCTAGGCTACGTAGATTTATAAATGCGGTGGATGAGCAGGCGCAGAGAGGACAGAGAAACTTGTTTGCCCATTAAACAACGGCGATCTGCGAGGAAATGACAGTTTACTCACAGCTCCCATTAAAGCTGCCAATATAAAATCAATACCGTTATGTAAAACTCTGCAGCCTTACTATTTTCTGTACTGCTTACCCCAACAGCCCAGCTCTCCTTAAACAGCTTTTATCATCCCTCAGAAAAAAATACAAAAAGATCAACGCATCACCAGGGATGCTTTGACAGCCCCTATCTTCAGTAATTCCTCACATTTGTGGCAGATCAAACTTTTGCGGTATTGAATAAGTTTCACCTCACTCAAGTTACTTTTTTCTTTTTTCTAAATTCACATCACATTCCAGACGAGAGCAAGGACAAGAAGAGCACAGTCAAACAAGGCAATGCTGAATATTTTTGTGTTGTTTGCATTTGGGTTACAATGGGGCTTTTAACTCCTATCTGCAGTCGGTGAAGCTTTTCCTCTCGGGTTTGTCCCCAAGACGGATTAGCTGTTTGCATGTTGTGCGCTTGTTCCAGCGGACAAAATTTTTACCAAAGGGCTAAATCGCTATGAAGGAGGCGCTAACCAAATAGTGCTGTGAGTTCAGTCCCTGCGACGACCATACAGACTCCAGAAAGTACAAACAGATTCACAATACAAACAAACCATTACAAAAAACTATTGAGAAAATTTCTGCACTCTATAGTATTGACAGACTGTGTTTAAGTTTAATTTGGCTATTTAAGCCAGATGATCTTCAAGGAAAAACACTTTTATGAGGAAAATTTACTCAGGATCAATACTTTGGTGGAACTGTACATTACAGGGAAGTAATTCAATGCCATTGGACCAAAAACCAAGATTACCAATGAGTGAGTCTCTATCACCCACAGCAACTGATTGTTTAATGTACGATTCTGGAATTATAGAAGTGAATCTATGTTGGAGAAGCCACAGTCCTTATTATCACTATTCATTTAAGAGCCTGCTAACTAACTCAACAAGTCATCGGTTTGCACAGTTGTATTCGCACGACATGTCATACATTTGTCTGTGAAGAGGAAATCATCAACCTGAGTGGATTTTCATGAGTAAGATGCTGCTGTTGAATTTTTCAAATGTGCATGTTTTGCTTTGTGCATCACAAGCCGAGAGTCATCAGCTCTCATTCTGCTGCCGAGAAGTTAAACGTCTCTGAAAATAAAGTTCCAGCTCCGCTAAACTCAGCCTACATAGCCTAAAAGATGATTTTAGGCATTTTCCATTAAAGAAAATAAACACCTACAAATGCACCATCTGTCCATCATCAAGTTTTTCTTGCATAAATGTAACAAATTGTCAACGTCAGTAAATGCTTTACCTGTCTTTCCTCAACTTCCATGCAATGACATAACGACTTGGTAATAAAAAAAAGGATAAGAGAGGTATAATTTTAAAGGACAATGATACAAAGTAGTACAAGATAAAGGGAGGGAAAGATGAGATGATTTTTCTTACATACTCTCCAAATTTCTGATCTGAATGCCTTTTTATCCTTCAATCTTTTTATTCACTAAAAAAATTAAAAACTTTTTGCTCTTCTGTCAGGCTTTATGGATCAGAAACTGCACTCAGACCATTCCTAACAGGACGGGCTATTTATCAGCTTATACTGCATTGTGTTTCTCATGGACTGAGTTTTCTTCAGGGCCGATGAATTATTAAAATCTCCCTTAATCGCCCACAACATTCAAACCAATGACGGAGGGGGGGGATTACACAGATCTGGTAAAAAAAAAAAAAAAAGGAAAAAAGGGAGATTCTGGAGGGAAACTAAGTCCCTGACATTCACCTTGATTTCATTATTATACGCACCATACAACTACACACATCGGCCGTCTGCTTCAGGAAGATGATGCTTCCTGTCAAAACAAGAGCATCTCAGGACAGGCCTGAAGACAACCATGAAGAGTTCAGACCCTTTAGGCTTCTTTTACCCCAATCAAAAAGCACCTTCAGAATATGGTGCAATCAATCCTCTACATCCTCTTCCTAACAAAAAAAGCTTAAGTAACCATTGTAATAATACTATAATATTATTAAGATTTGAATTACATATAGTATGTGAGAGATAGAGCCTGCAGCACACTATCTCCCAATGTGGGTAAGTTACTGTGTATTGCCATGTCAGTAACGCACAAAACAGATGCCACCGCCAGCCTTAATAACGCTGCTGTAGGGCATACCCGTTCTTTAGTTTGCAATTAACAAATGCAACAGACAAAGTCATTTTCTGGCAAATGTACACTCTTCATTTGACGAACAGAACAGTTCTGTTGTGAATTGGTTTTAAATAAAATGGGAAAACATGCCTATTTTATCAATGTGGACAATTACATGAAATTGCTGTTGTCCTCCTTAAGCCGCTTCTTTTACTCATCACTGTAAAGGCGGCAACTGGCCAGACTGATATCCAGTAGGACAAATTCAGCCTTTCAGTGGTGGTGGTGATGGGGGGTGGGGAGCATTGCATAGTTGGTCAAATAAGTTGTTTCCACACATCCTGCGAATGCATTTGTCTTGAGCAGTCGTACGGTTTAAAAAAAAAGAGGGCTATGATATAGATTTATGACCTTCTTTGTAAACTAAAAAGAATCCAGCGGCTTTAACATTCTGGACTTTCCACACATTAGCTGTCAGGTGATGTTTTTCATACATGGATTCACCAACATTGTGTCTTTTGTTTATTGGAGCATGGAGTCGCATCTCAAAAACAGAAAAAGATTTGAGTCATGGCAAATTCAAGCGTCTGAAAGGAGGGGCCACAGCGGTAAAATGCCAAGTCCGCCGCAGAGGCTGACCACTCAGGAGCCCGCTTTACTCTCCGGGGAGGGACTAATGCTGGGTCTGGAGGCCTCTTCAAGGGGAGTGCTCCGAATCTCAGCGAGCAAAAATATTTGATCAATGACTCACAGCAGACACACATGAAGAGACACTGGCTTATATGTGCACGCACACACATGGCTGCCATAGCCCAGTGATCTGCAACCAAAGTCAATTAACTGACAGCACCCAGAGCTAACAACTCAAGGCCATAACGCATATACAAGCACCACACACACACACACACACACAGCCATTCATATGCACACTTACACTAAGAGAAAGTGAGGTCACCACTAAAGAAACAGACAGGACGTCACCCACACTTCATACGGTAAATCCGAACTTGATTTTCTTTTACTTCGAGCTAAACAAAAGGTATTCACAAAAACGCAGACATGCAAATCAATAAAAAGTCTGGAAGCCCTTTGTCAGGCTGCAACTGGCTCAGCCAAAGCCATGAGGTCCTTACAGAGAAAGACCATACAAAAAGCCCTCTATTCCAACATCCAACACCTGTGCACATGCACGTAGCTTTATGTTACTTAATGTTAATGTTTATTCACGAAACAGAGAAAATGTGACGAAAATCGCTAAAAGCATAACTTATTTGGTGTGGATTTAAAGATCTTTCTCAGTCTATTCAGCACTAAAGAATATATATTTTTAAGCAACAGCGTGCAATCTGAAACCGTAAACAGGCACTTTTGTGCATTGCAAATGTTGCTAAAGCCACACAAAGACAAGCTGATGCTGTGTGGTCTGATGGAATAAACAATCCCGCTCTGTCATGGATGCGCCCTCAGTGTCCTCTGTATTCCTACGTGCACAACAACACATGTGCACTCATTCGAAAGGGTTAGTTGGTAGCTCTTGGGCGGGCACACAACATGAACACAGGGACACACACTTCCACATCTCAAGAGCCAACTTTACGCCTGCCACACCCAGTCAAAGTCCAGGAGCTGGTTTGCTAACCTCTACAACGGGAAAGCTGTTTCAACAGTAAGCACGTATGCATCATGGACTGAGTTAAATAAAATGTTGAAATGCAAGAAAAGTATTTTTGTTTTTTATCTATCACTTTGAAAATCATCATCCTATTGTGGATATTTCACAGCATACACATTGAAAAATAAAAAGCTGAACGGGACGCAGTTACACCTCAAGCTATGTCCACGATAGTCACAGGTTAGTTGGAGACGAAGAAACTTGATCACTGGTAAATTTAAAACAACATAAGCCAGGTTGTGCCGAGAACTATCAAAATAACTATGTTGCTATCTGAAAATAAATACATCTCTTATTTACCAATACATGCAAGAGGCGCGCAGCTTTATTATTATTTTATTTATTTATTTTTTTACAGGAGACGGTGGCATTTTATAATCAGAAAGATGTAGAACAACAAGAATCCTCTTTTAAAGGTAATGGTACATGTCATATGGCTTAGAAAGTAGCCACCAAACAAGCATTTAGTTTCATTAGCATTTAAATTTCAACCTTTGAGTTTGAGGACTCATTACTTCCATTCCTGTGCTCAAATCAGAAGTGGTCCTAAACTTGGAATAAATTCTGAACCCCTACGCTCATTCAGGCCCTGCAGAGCATGCCTTCCAGTAGACCACTTGGTGGTTGACCCAGCAGGCTTAATGGCAGAGGCTTTTAAGTGGCTTACTGTGACTCACTTTAAAAAATATATATTTTTCTTTTGAGTATCTCACAATTGTATCCACAATGATAAAAACATAGGATCAAATGTAGTGTGGTCTGAATGAAAAACAAAGAAAATGAGAAGACTAAAACTAAACTGCATTTGTAGGTAACTCGTACTGGGTTGGATGTTAAGGTGCCACAACCTTGTTGAGCACATCTGACTGACTTGCTAAAAAAAGGACCTTTCTCTAACAGGCCGGGCATATTTCTGGAGCCTTATATTTGCTGGCTGGGTTATGATCGGTCACTCACTTGCGTGTTTGTCTGCCAGAGCGATGAGTGTGCTGGAGATGTCTCTGCGCCGGTAAAAACACACCACTTTGGCCTCAACGTTCCCATTGGCTGTCTGCAAACCAGAGACAATCAGCGTTACCACGGCAACAAGTTGTGCCACACTCACACACACACAGGCTCAATAAATTCACTGTGTGCAGATACACACACACTAATGAAAATGCAATAGTTGAAGATACTTTTTTTTCTTTCATAAAATTGCCAACAAAAGGATTTAAAGCAATCATCCCAGTAAAATCAAATTAAAGACAAGTGGAAATGATTGGGACAGTCACTGAAATCCAACATAATTATGTTTTCCATTTTTTCTAAAATTACAGTTCTCATACGTTGACTAGAAAGTACATGGCTATGTTTTATTGTATACTGAACTGTATTATATCTATAAAAATGTATAGCAAAAACTCAAAGACCGATGTATTTCCCACCTTCAATTAGAGGCCAAACACACTAGATAAGGAATCTAAATAGATCCTACCAGTGATTGAATGCAATATATATTTTCTTTGTTACTAGACGGTTAAATCCATTTTTGTATTTGGACATGTAATGACTAAACATCTCTTTAGCCATATGAAACCTAAAAAACCTAAGAAATTAAAAAGGTACCGGTACGAAAATCAAATCTATAAAGTTTGTTTTGAAAGGGACTGAGGACTGGTCAGGGATTCTAAAATGAGAATGACAACACCTTAAAACTCCCTTGACAAGAAAAAGAAAGCAGCCAACTCCTCAAAGGTTTCCCACATTTTGTTAAACGATAACTCAAATGTACTTTCTACCGGATTCTATGCAATATACCAATCAAATCATTCCAAAGAGGGACTTGGCAGTCTGTTTGTGAACTCAGACACCCACTTACCTTGTTCAACTCCTCTATCCTTCTGATCAGCAGTGGGTTACTGGATGAGTTCTCAAAATAAACATAATCTGCAGAGCACGAGAGGGAAACAGAGAGAGAAAGGGAAAACCCAAACAGAAAAAAAAAGTTTAGATTAGAAAAAAAACTCCAGCGTTATGGGGTCATCCAAACATCTCCAGCGGGACACCATCACAACTTAATTAGCCAACACGGACGTGCAGCGGACACAAAATGTTGGTTTAGGTTGATTAGGCTAATTTCATACACAGTGGATCCTATTGTAGTTGGGAAGTCTGGCTAAATTAGATGTTAATGCCCTAATGCACACACGCACACACATACACACACCCACACATGGCAAATGTGGTTCTCCAAACCTCCCATTCGGGCTGCAAACCTTGTATTTCCCTCAACCTCATGCTTTCTTTGTCTTACTGTTCCATTCATTCTCCCCCTGTGTGGTGTTGTTTGCATGCACAGTGTGTCTGCAATTGTGTGGGTGTGAAAGGGAGACTGCACAAGCTTTACCGTGTGTGCATGCATGTGTGGCTCCTGGCGCCACTCCAGGCCCATTGGAAGCTTAGCTCTCACCAGGATGTCCCCACAGGCCCCGGTCTTGGTAGGGTGCCTGGTCTTAGCCCTGCATGTGTTTTGGCTGAGTGCTGTCAGATTATACCCCACACTTGGTAAGTTGCCTGCTTCTGAAGCTATCCTCCCGTCACCCTGAATCTGGCCCTTCCTCTCCCAATGTTGCCCCAGGTCCCATCTCCTTGACCAGAGAGGCCAGAAATCGCCTGAAATTCCACCCACTTTACCACAACACACACACACCGACTATTGCCTTCGTTTCCTGCTCTCCCAAGATCCAACAAAAACTGGTTTAGGCATGTACCCATAATGTTCACACAGTCAGGATGTGCGCTGACATCCAGAACTATCATGCAATACTTTTACAGCCTAAATTAAAGGGAAGGTCCACACACAGCCACTGTGAAAGCAACCATCTGTCATTTTTCTGGTGTTTAGTAAACCTAGCTCCTAAATAAAGACATTTAAACAAGCTGGAATAAAAAAGGTCTCAAAAGGCAATGAAAAACATCAACCAATATCACACAACACATTTTTAAAAACAAATCTGCTAAATATCTATGGTATCATTTCTAATGGCTATAAAACTTGCATTCATAATTCAATTATTTTGAGTTTGACAATATGGGGTTTGGATGCAACATACTTCCGGTTAACTGACAAATCTTTGTGAGTAAATCGCTTGAGATTGTTTGAGATTAAATATTCAGACAGTCAATAAACAAAGGATATTTGGTAATTATAGAAAAACCAGAAAATCCTAACACTTGAGAAACAGATACATTTGTATATTAATCCGTAATAACTTTTGTGGACCCATGCTTTTGCTACAAAAACATTATCAGGTTCTGTGAATGGGAAAACCCCCCAAAATGTGCATCCTCAACTCGTTTCTATTCAATGTGACATGCAAACAGCAAGTGGGAAGTCTAGTTCCTATTTATGTGTGAGAATGGACCAAAATTAAATGAGTCAAAACCCAGCTTGCAGTTAAAGAGAATAACATAAAATGTTTTGGTCATTATTTCTTGGACTGCTGTCAGCTAGCAGAGCATCACTCTGACAATGAACAGCACAGGCCAAAGATGAAATGCTTTTTTTATTTGTGGCATTTGTCTCAACTCGTTTCTAAATCAGGCTTGGATTTGGTCATGAAACCAGATTATTTGTAAATTTCTTGGCACAGGGTTTTCAGACCTGCGACCATGCTTTGGATTTGGTTGAATAAATCAATGACCAAGAAATTAATTTCAGTTAATCATCAACCCAATTAATAAATTGTCCACTTACAGTGAACTATAGGACATAATGAGAGAAGCTTTTTTCCCCACTTATTCACGCAATTAAATATGTCTGCTGACCTTAACATCTTCGGCAGAAATGAATGAAAAGAGATGTATTCATCTATTGTCAGCTACTGCATCAGAATAAGAGGCACACCTTGGCTTCTCCACTCCATTTTATTCCACTACACCAATTTCTCTCTCTACTCACACATTAACACAGCGTAACCCAATCTTTGGAGACGTCCAAAAGAAATTAAAAGATTTTTTAGTACAGAGTTGAAACAGGAAAAGTCCCATTCTCTATTCAATGACCAACTGATCACCGCTGGAACTTTGGCATCTTTGTCTCACCGCCGAATATCGAAAGACAGCTTGAAACGGAGCACCTTGAGACAGAAAATGAACACAGGGTCCAGAGGTGTGCTTGTTTTCAAACAGATGCGCTTGGCAGCCATCTGGAGGTCAGGGTTGAGGAGACCAACTTGAAATTTTATCCGTCTTTTTGAATTAACACAATAAATACATAAAAAGACGGGGACAAAGAAAAAAATTCTCAGAGCTATGCTGGTAAAACCAGCATAATTCAAATGCACTTAACCTATTAACTACCCATTTTAGCACTAACGTGGACATAGGGATGGGCCAATACAACAAAAGGTTCTGGTGAAACAAAAAAATGTCAGAGTACCTTTATCAGAGAGTTGGATGCTTAAAGTAAAGGATGCTCTGGTGACACACAGTGAGGACAAAAATGGACATTCAGCTGTAACATTCCCAACAGTTTTAGAGCAACGCTGGGCCACACTCTGAAAGCTCTTCTGATGAGGTGCAGACTTTTTTAGTCATTTACAGATAGTCTCCACCTACATTTGAAAAAATAAAGAGCGATAGTGGGCACAGCTCGATCTTCATTTTTCCTGGTTCAGAAACTTAAGTTACCAGTAATGGAATGACTTAAGATCAACATTGACCCCACTCTTCCAGTTCTAATGCTGAAACGGGCAGAAAATGGTTAAGTGACTGGAGTTTCCACTATGTGAGGCGCTGATGCCCGGTGGAGAGCAGGCTGGAGAGGAACTCAAAATTAGAGCAACGGAGAGGCAAAGAGGGCCTGTAGGCACTGAACAGCGTCGCTCAGTCTCTCCATTTCCCATCAACCCTCCTGCTGCCTCACCCTGTGTGCAACCACCCCACTCTCCATCCCCCACTCTTAGCATCAGCCAATCAGCAGGCTTCGGTGGCTATGACATCATAGTGCAGTCAAATTTTTTGTAAGCCAATCAAGGCATGTTTCTGAGCCCCTAAAGAGTGTCTTTTGGGCAGATCCAAACCAGGCCAGAGAGAGGCAGCCAGACTTAGAGAAGCAATAATGAGAAAGGAAAAACAAGAGCTGGTAACTACTCAGCCAGAAAATGGGTAAAATAGTTGGTTAAACAATTCAAATGAGGGCCAGTCTAAAACTGAATGAAAGAGGAAGTGCAAGACTCAAAATGAAGTGGGGAACTGATTGGAAAAACAAACCAATCCATACAGAATGAAGCCAACATTTAAACACTGGTATGCCAAGTGCGTCACCTAGACCAATACCTTCCATCTGCACCTTCTTAAAATACAAAGTAAATCACTCTGTTGAGGCTATCAAATACACACCACGCAATGGCTGAAAACTAAATTGTCTACATCTCTGTAGTCTTTTCTTACTTAATATTTGCAAGTTGTCCTTATGGATTGAAGTTCTGGTCTGAAGTATGTACAATCAAACAGAGCAGTGAATCAAACTGTTAGCTATGCTGTGTGCATTTAAAAAAAAAGGAAAAAAAAGTTAACCCGCAACAGCTCCAATCCTAGTGGCATGGAGATGACATTGGGATTTTTCACAATCATCTAATCTTTGCGAAAATATAATTCCTTAAGAGGTAACTTTAAACAATAGCTGCAGTTTTGCGAGTAAATCCTGGACAGACGGTCTTGCAAACATGTAGTGATAACCTGATTGAGTACCCAGCTCCTGAAACTCCAGTCAAGCAGTTGTTCCATATAATAGCTGCAACACAATATACAACACACCAGAGGCAAAGCCTAATGGAAAAGCACCCTGGGACACACTTGAGAACAGAAAAAAAAACAACAACTACAGAGTTAAAGTGTTTAACCAAAACAAGTACAGTATAATGTTTTCTGATGGGCTGTTTTTCCCATTTAGAATTGGGGTATTTAAGTTTCAAACATCCCAATGGATGAGCATTCTATGAGCATTAACGTCCGCCCACGCTTGCCCATGCACATCTTCCCCACTCAACAGCCCACACCCAATCCGAAGCCTGCTCACACACCCTCACTGAGAGGTGTGTCTGTTATCACGAGCAGCAACCATGGTGAAGACTACACCTCAGACGGGTATGGATGGAGGTTTCTATGGTAATAGAAGGAAATTGAATATTCTGAAATCAGCCTCCTGCCTCTTTTTTCATACTTTGATTGCAGCAATGTTGTGTCTGAAATACCTGACAGAAAAAAAACAGCTGCACATCTAACACTGAATCAACAAAATATTGATCAGTGCATCTATATTTACCTACTAACTGTCTCGATCTACGTCTGTGGTGTGTGAAATGGGAAAAAAAAGAAATGAGCTCCTCTTCCTCACTATCTCTCACGCTTCTGTTTTTGGACGCCTGTAATTTTTTTCCTGCAGCAATAAAATGCATCTCATTTCATTCTGATTATTATTTAACAAAACTGCGCATAATCTACACAAAAAAAATATTTCCTTAGAGCTTTTAAACCCAAATAGATAAGATCTCAAATTCCATTTATCGGGGCTCCCGCAAAGACCAAGGAGTCTAGCTCTTGGCAAATAATGTTTACTGTTCCAGACATATGTGCCATTTGGCCTCTGAAATTAAATGATGGGGACATTTTGTTGACTGTGTGTAATTGCTGTCATGCATCTGTCCAACTGGCTGTCCTGAACTTGGCAGGGAGGGAGCTAAGAAGCCCAAGATTTTCACTCCAAGAGTACACCCGCCAGACCTCAAGCAGAGACGACTGCTGGTGTGGGAAATTAACACCAGCTATCAGCCAAGCAAAGTATGAGCTCTGTCAAAGTTTGAAAGCCAGTTTGTCTTGTAGTAAATAGTACAGCAATCTCAAGCACTTGTGAATCTAAACGGGCAGCATGAAGAGAACGAGCCACAAGAAATGCTCACTTACACCCGTGTTTGTCACTTCTTAAGTAAACACAGCAACACATTTCGAACATTTTGTCCATAAACTGCCCCACACAAGAAGCCACAATAACAGTGAAGTTATTAAGATAATTTCAGCTCAATCTTTCAATAATAATCATCACATTTCCTTAAAAAAGGACAGCAATAGCTTTTTCATGCTGAAATCATTCTTGAAATTGATGTCAGTATTCCATATCCTTTCCAAGGGAAGCGGGTGGGTTCCATTCCACCTGTAACATGGTTTTGTTTAATTCTTAATAGAGCTTAATTTTTAGTTTAACCAGCTTAACTAGTCACATCATGCAGAGTGAGATCACAGCTTATGTTGTAGCTGACTTAAAACTTGTTCACTAGCTATCTTTTCACATAATTCTTGCGTTTGAAGTTTATATACTGTCCACTCTGGTAGGGCTCCTCACAAGTTATAAAAGGAACCTAAAATGAAAGGCAACTCGCTCCTCAAGCTGCTGAAACTGTTATCCATAGGTACAATCCTCTGATCAGTTGAATTCTTCCCTGATGTATCCAGCTGTGTGGATGCAGCGACATGGCACCCAATCGGCATTCTGCACAGGACGTTTGAAAATTGATCACATTCTCTGAAGTGTTCCTGTGTTTGATCCTCTCCATCTCACCTCTTCTTTGCAGATTATTAAGACTTCTTTGAAAAAATAAAAAAAGACTTGGGGTGAATCTGATGCAAAATGTGCTTTACTTAACTCTCTGTATGGTCAATCTTTCTTTTTTTTTTTTTTTAATTCACATTAAAAGAAATCTTTGTAATCACAGACTTGTAAAATTCCAACCCCCTCCGAGGCTGCTTAAATCTTTTGAGCTCAGTTTCAACTGAACAATAAATTTGCAGAGTCTCTAAGCGACTCTTTTCTAGTTCCTCTTCTTTTGTCACCATTAAGATAATCCATATTTAGTCACTAACAATTTCTTGTATTAGGAGGGAAACACTAGGATAAGGTGCTGCATGGACCGGATGAGTGGCTTGTGGCCTGAATAGTAAAAAAAACAAAGACATCAAGGACTGAGGAGCAAGCTTTTGTCCAGCGCTCTTTCAAAGGAAGTCAATGCCTTCCCAAGACGGACCTGCATTGTCTTGCAAATTTTGCAACCATCTATGTAAGGACTATGCCTTGTTTTGACACGGGGATAAATTGGTCTCAGGAAGGGCTCATACGACTTATTTTTGGGGTGTATTTCTATTATTATTATGTCTTTATATCTCAGTTATTATTTCCGTGCAAAAACTAAGAGATCCATTCAGTAATGTGATTTTTTTACACTTTGCAGTTTCAAATAAACAAGTATTTCAATGTTTCTAACTTAATGAGGAAAAAAGGCACAGCTTGAGGTGTAGGGGGGGCATTACAAATATCTTAAAGCTACAAGATTGATATACGTAAATAACTTTTTCGTTGCAATAGACAAGAACATGCAGGCTTAACTGGCCGATGTCTCAGAGAGGCTGACCACATGATGCGACTAATAAAAAAATGATGAAGTTGAGGAGAGTGAATTTCTGTTTTACATGACGGACAATGATCGGCCATCACTAGCATAATGTAGTCAATTAAAAACCATTAAGGAACAAAGGAACCATCCCATGAACCACACTGTCAAAGTGACACACAGGGGGGTTTTAAGTTATTTTTCATCCCCTAAAAGATCGTTAGCATCTTTGTCTATCCAAGACAAAAATGATATGTATAAGTGTAACTTTTGTATTTGAACTAAGGTGCAGCTCCAGCAATGTTGAGTTTTTACCAGCGGGATGTGGATCAGAGTACCACAAGAAGAAAATGAGTAGGAGGGGGACTTAGGAATCCTAATTAGGTATTAAGAGCAGTTGCCTGTGCAAAAAAAAGAAGGAAAAAGACCCTGGTTGTATAAGCAAGTTATCTTTATATGTTCCCTTTTTTCATTTTTGTTTTAAGGTAACGGAAATGCTTCAATTTCAGCTCGGATAAATAAGTGTAGCCTTTAACTTTTTTGTCCCAGCTGCCTCCTCTTGCATACACTCCTACTCATAATGTTACTTATATGAGCGAGTAGCCAGAACAATAGTTGACTGGCACGAAAAACTTTCTCAAACACGTTCGCCATTATTTTAAATACACACAAACAAAATGCATATTACTCCAGGTGCATCATTACTGTTAAGTAGTTTGGATTCGTGTTCAGTAACAATGAAAAACATTCAAAAGAGGACATTTTTTTTGGTTGCTCTAGGGGAGAACCACTACTCTTCATCACCAGCCTCCTCTTCACACAGTCACCATCATCATCTGGGAGGAACAAGCCTCTTTAGCTTTAGGGAAATAAAAGAAGGGAAGGAGAAACGGTCCACACTCTCCAAACACATAAAAGAGCCGACGTGAATCATAGCGAGACCGCCATAAAGACTGCGAAAAGACTCAAACGTAATCTCCCAATCTTACCTCCAACCCGGTACATATTCGCTGCCATGACTGCCCCTGGACCCTGGTTTCCTCTCCAGGTAGAGGGGTGGCTCTCTTCTTTCTCGCGCTGCCGGAGCTGTGTTAGCACTGCCGCCGCTGTGTGTTGGAAAATGGTGGATTGATCAATACGAAACAGAGTGGCCAAGAGATTTTAAAGAGACAGTACCCCTGTTTTCTAAAACCCAACTTCATCGATAGTACGTACGGGCTGGCAGTGTAACAAAGCGCCACTTCAATTTCGACTATTTTATTACTGTTATCCTGTGGCACAATTTACATCTGCCGACGCCATTGTTTTTTAAACTTACTGCATAATAAGCTCGTTACGTCACTGGTAAGTCCAATTCCAACTGTCCTGCTTTAAATTTCGTAACATCGTCCACATTTTCTTGATTAGTCCAGTAGTAATTTGCCAGTTTAGAGATCTTACAAGAAAAAAAAGACCATTATCTATAAATTAGTAGTATCTCGTATCAATAAAAAGCTAGCTTGAAAGAATCCCTATCTTAAAAATCTTAGGCAATTAGTGTGAAATCAGCTGTGGTGTTATACTAAATTACCGCGATATTTGATCATTTTCCCATTGGAGGGACCTGTAGGTCAGAGCTATATTTATAAACCCCCATATTCAGTTAAAGAAAGTTCTTAATGTGCACGTGTGTATATCAGAATAAGCCATTTGCATTCAACTTGATGTAACCTGTTAATGTATCACCTAAGAAAAAAGGCACTTCAGTGGTGACCAAGCCCCAATCAGGGACCAAAAGAAGGGCCCCTGGGGGTCCAATGCATTAAGGCAGAAGACCAACACAGGTTTCTAAGGCTTATGAGAGCAAATTTGTTCACTGTTTTTTTCTTTTCTTTTTTTCAATTTGCTTTGCCTCGAACCATTGTGCTGTACATTCTGTTTTCTTTGTTGTTGTTTTTTTGTATTACATTAACCTATCAGCTATTGGTGAACAAAAATATAAATGTGTAATGAAGTCATTCCACTGATGTAGGGAAGACATGAATGCTCAGTGACTCATTGCATCATCATTTGGATTATGCAGGATTCCCACAACACTTTGGAAAATTGGGGCTCATAGGCTTATTAACACCATCTACTTAGTTAGTTGTATGGACCTACATCCAAAATATCAAGAGGAAAACCTTTTATATTATTGGTTGGACCATATACAAAGGGGGCAAAACTTTTTTCAAAGACTATTTTTTCAAACTTTGTGTGTGTTATATAATTTCTCTATACTGTTAGTTTATGGTAATCAAATTATAAAATGTTCCTTGCAAGCCAAAACAGAAAAGCTTTTGCCCTTGTGTTAAGATTTTTTATATGTGTAACATTTCATGATGAGGGGATTTGGTGTATGTCATCACAAACTTCAGTTAAATTAGCTCAGTTTTCATTGCAGATACAAGCATAGAGCTGTTCTGGAGAAAAGCAGTGGTGAAAGCTACATCTGATCTATACCATATGGAAGCTTCAATTACTGTGGTCTAACACAAGGGATGGCAGCCTGCAGTCACATGACTGTTACTGGCCAATCACAATGACTTACAGTATGCACTCCTACTCATGTGTTTAGTCTCAGTGTTGGAAGTCTACTGCATGGGAGGGATTCTGGATTATGTCCTGGAGCTCCTTTACGACAAAGAACAAGGAACAGACAGTGTGTGTGCTTCATATATAAATGTGCACAAACATTTATGTCTTGGCCCTGCTATATCATATAGATCCATATATAATGAATTCATTAATGTTTTTTCAGACGCATTTTGACATGGCCTAAACTATAATTCTGTGTTAAACAATGAAAGAGCGTCATCATCATCCACTTGATGTGTGATTTCCTCTCTAATTTAGACTGCTCTATGTCACATACAGTGCACAAGCACATACAATGCAGTCTGACCTGAACATTTCTGCTTATTGTCTTAAAACAGTGCTTTGGTTAATTATGTGCTTAACGTCCTATTTGAATGCAGTGCAAAGGAACAAAGACATACAATGTTGCTGCATCTTTTGTCGGGTGCATATTCATTTGAGTGAGATGTCTTATAAGGTGTTGGATATTTCCTCAATGAGCCACAAAGAAGACAGTGCCAAAACATAATGTGGCTCTCATTAAAGCGAAACAAAGATGATCAACAGTGTTATATTTTTGGAATAATTCCTTGTTTCATTAGGAGTGTTTACTTGGCTGCTTGCTGCTGTACAGATGTTAATTTTGAATCCACTTGCTCCTCTGCCAGATGTTGCTGGAGTCAGGATGACAAGCAGACGGGCACGCAGGCAGTACTGTATTCAGAGCAGTGCAGTGCAGGTGTTCTCCCTGATGAATATCGGTCTGTGGATATGGTTTGGCTTGAGTCTCCTTTCTCGTTTTTAGTTTGTACTGGAGCAAGGCCTATGAAAGGCACTCTATTTGTCTTTCTGTCTCATAATGATAATTTCCTCCATCCTGTGAATGTATATACATTTACGGGAGTGACAATTATGGAGGAAATCAACTAAGCCTTTTTTTAGGTAGAAACTAGTCTGTGGCTTGGGGCTGTGCTCAAATCTAGAAACAAAAGGGCAACAAAGGGCCATTGTTTGAATGCTCTCTCCTGCACACCTCTCTCTGTTTGGACGCCTTCAAGAAAAACTGCAGAAAGAACAAGAATATCTTCATAAAGGAACAACCTCTGACACTTTTCTCATGAAGATGCATTGTAAAGCACTGATACCATCACCAAATAAAGTCACTCTGCCAAGATCATGTTAGGGCTTCTCAGGATGGGCCATACTCTTAGACATTAGAACATTTATTATTCTGCTAAATGGTATACTAATCCTTGATGTGTTCATTAGAAATAATTTGCCATGTTCTCACCCATCTGCCATAAGACAGCTATGTCTCCTTTAAGGAAAGTGTGCATTCTTATGAACATGACAATAGAGGGAGCTATTGTGCTATGTTTGACAAAAAGAGCAGATACAAAGAAATGATAGCAGCTTCAGCAACAGAAATTGGACATACTACAATCTTGCTATCTATCATGTGTAGGGTCAAATTAAACTTGTCCTCAGTCATTAAGCCCTGAATGTTGCCAATGCTTCTCAAAAGTAATTTCTCTGGGTTACATTGACCACAGGTTCCCAGCAGGGGGCACCATTACTACAGTTTTCCACTGTCCTCAGATGCTCCCTTTGAAGCTCATGCAGTGAGAGAGAAAAAGAAAGATCCAGAAATCCATTCACGTCTAACAGAGGGAATTTTCCTTCAGTGAGTTGTTATGGATTCTAAAGGTATACTTGTCAGTAGCACCAATGCTTTCCAACAGAAGTGTTTATATCAAACATAACTTTCCATATATACTTTTAGCAGATGCTTTAATCCAAATTACCGTACATATGTACAGGTGGAACACCAGGGTTCCTGCTTCAAGTCCCTTGAGGGTCAGGGACCTTTCTGTTTGCAGTTTGCAAGTTCTCCCTACGTCTGCGTGGGTTCTCGATGGGTACTTCGTCCCACCGTCCAAAAACATGCATGTTTGGTTAATTGGACGCTCTAAATTGCCCCTGTAGTGAACGGGAGTGTGTGTGGTTGTTTATTTCTGTGAGGCTCCAGCTCCCCCGTGACCTGTTGGGAATAAGCGGCATGGAAGAGGAATGGATGAATACAGATGGGCAATGTGGGGCTCAGTGTCTCACCCATGCACATTTTGATACACAGTCCCCTGGAACGCGGTATCAAACCATCAATTTACAACTATTGACAACTATTCTTTTTCTTGAGCTGCAGCCGTCCCAATATATATATTGTCTTAAATTTCTTACTTTAACTGAAGACACTTTTCTGTCTAATACATATTTTTGATGGAGACACATAAAGGAAATAGCCAAGAAGGATTAGCAATAATGACCTTATGGGTTATGGTATTCTGAACTTCACAGAGCAAAAGAGGAGTGACCATGACAGGGGAAAGGATATACTGTCTCAGAAGTGGAGCCAGACTGTGGCATATGTGGGACCCAAAGTGACACTCCAGGCCCCACCTTACAGGGGAATCCCGTCGCTGAGTTTTCCTTCAGCCATGAGACCATGTGTCAAAATGCCAGAAGCCACTCGGTAAGAGCTGCACCTTTTTCTGTTAAGAAACAGCTGGTGAACCATCAAATGTGTCTCCATCCTCAGAGAGGTGCTAGCAGTTGGTGAGAGAACCAAACCATATGGGGGAAATCCACAACAGTTGAACACAGAGAAAGGAATGCATGGCATGGGAAATGGTATCTAGAATCAAGTGCCGGATTTAAACGTATTTCCAACGGTAATTCTTATCATTTCAAAGTGGAAACTTTTCAACTTGAACTGCAGCGGCTGACCTCAAGATACTTGTCTGTGATTTATGATGCACGTAGTAACAGTTCAAGCATGCATAAATATAGCTAGATATTATGATCACTTTAGACAAATAATTATTTGGGAAAAAACTAGCTAAGTGGGGGCTATATTGTTTGCCTCTTAAACTGACCAAGTAAGCACTTAAGGCAATGGTGAGACCTCGTGGAAAATGTTGAGCTGAGAGCTAAAGCGAGACAACATGCCTGTTTTCTGTACATCAGATAGAGCGAAGCTTTTGATTTTTCCACCGAGTCTGAATGAACGTAAGTTGCAATTGGAGCTGAAATCTGAGGTGTCAGAAGAAACCAACCGACTTTAGTAGATGCTGTATGTCAAGAAAATTTTCCAGTAGTGAGATTTTGATGATAAGGTTTGGGCTCAAGGGGAACCAGCAGACAGGAGCTTGTCACAGTGACTGATAATGTTTGTGGGTTGACCTCTCGTCAAGGGAGCGGCTGTCAGATAAAAGACATGAGAAGGAAAACACTGACTCCTCAGGGAATGTCATGAAAGCATCTCCTCAAAGAAGTCTGACTTTGTTATATACTAACTCTGAGGAGCCAGTATTAGATAATCTATGGCCTATAAAATGCTGTTGGTGGTAGTAATCTAAATATCAATCTTTGACAGTACCACAAAGTATCATAAAATTATGTAAAATGATAGAATACATACATGGCAGTACATTAAAGGAGCTATTTGCATTAAAAAAAAAAGATTTAGCTGTGGAGTAGGAACATTTCAGGTACGTTTTGCTGCTGAGTGATTCCTCTGCTGACGAACGCATGACTCGTGCAACTCACGCTGCACATTCACCACATTTCCTGAGTTTTTCGGACCAGTGCATTATAGATCAGCCGTTATTGATCACTTCAGCAACATGCTTCCACGCAAAAGGTAGAGCACGGATCGCTCAGACAGTCAGGGGCTTTGGTGTTAAGAAAGCTGCGTCATCAGCGTGCTGCAGGAAGAAATGTATACATAAGCTATTCAGTCAGGCGGTTGTCCAGCTCATACCATCACACTTGTAGTTTGGGTCCTTTTGAAATAATAGCGAGCCCTACCATAAAGAAGATCAGAAAACTCAAAGATGGAACTATCAAAACCTCCAAAGGTTTCTCCCAGCGGTTACCATCCCCTCCCTTACTAAAATATTCTGCTGAGGTGCTAAGCCTCTGTTAAGTGCCATGAGCCAGTCGAGCACAAATGTTTATAATTTTGTGCTTATTCCGTAAATAAACATGAGACAGAATTTAAAAAACTGCAGATTTATTGGGTTTATTTATTCACTGAGATGGCAATAGGCCTATAAATTTCACAGGGTGGCAGTGAAAGTGCTTAAAGACCAACAACAAAGTCGCTTGCCAAGTAAAACAATACACCCTCGTCACTAGAAATGGCATTCAGTGGAATCTAACTCCTCACCCCATCCCACAGTCTCAGTGGGAGTAAAGTACATCAAAATGGACTGTTCACAGCTAAAAACACGAGAGCGGTCCACTGTTTGCATTTCAAACACTGTAATGTTCCACCAACAAACCCATGTTTTGTCTGTAAAAAACAACGTGAAGCCTGTAGCCAGTTCCCAGTGTCCATGTGTGTTATTATGGGTCAGGGTTGGAGAGCTTACTCTTGAGTTAATGTGGTAATAAATTCCTTTTGGTCTCCAGTTAGGACAATATATGAAAATGACTCCTATTTTATTCTTGTTAGTCACACATCATTCAGTGTTGTTTAGCGTTCTTAATTATCCAACTGGACCAACTTTAGACCTAAGAGTGCTTTTGATAATCCAAGAAAGGTAACTGCATATTATATTCTACCGTAATTATAAAATCAAACATTTGGCTCAATAAGAGGAGGCATGCATTCTTAGATATAGAGTGTGATTAGTATGGTTTTTTGAGGTTGGAATGTAAATAGTTAAGCAGGTGGCTTTTTGAGAACTCCTGATGCATGGCATGGACATGCGGGAGTACTGAGTTCAGCAAAAGAGGCTGCAGAAGTGTTCTGTCAGACCATCGCAGATCCTTTTAGTGCAGCAGCATGTGTTTTCTTCAGACTTAGTGTCAGAAGAAGACACTAAGAAGAATGATATGTTTTGTGTGTAGTTTTTTTGCAGCAAAATTTATCTGTGACTTTTTTTTAAAAAGTATTCTTACTCTGTCATTTTTAACCAGCACCACACACCACAGGAGATGGGGGCGAGTGCATGAAGTCTGTGGTGCTGCAGCCACCTAATCCCCTTATCTCGCATAATTAGAGTCTACAACTGAAACCATGTGACTAAAAGAAGTGAATGCATTTTGAGCATTATGAATTCAACGGTCTGATTGTAAGCGAATAGTTTGCTTCCTTTGGGACTTTTTGTGATTTGCCAAAAATAGAAGAGTCCAGCTTGAGACTCAGAGAATGAAGGAAAACTGTCCCTGTTGTCATTTCTGGCTTATCCTGTGAGTAAGCATCTCTCCATTAAATAACTACTCAGTCTCCTAACACACCTTTCAGCTAATCATCTGGAACATGCAATCTGGGCCCTGTCTCCGGGCAGAAGTAAACACAGGCTACTGTTTCTAAAATAATCATCCCTCTTGAGTGTATGCTGTGGGAACGTTTAAATGATTAATTCAAGCTCCTTCTTTTCTCTCCCTCCCTCCCTCTTTCTCTCTTTCTTTCAAAGACATGCACATGTTCATCCAACAAGTCACATGTTCTACATAAACGTGGAATGTGCTTACATTTTAAGAAAAACTACAGCTGTCAGAGGTCTTTTAATTGTGGATTGCAAATAGAGGCCTCTGGAACCATCAATCTAATCGTAGTCATGTGGCTGCCTATTTCATGAAACAAGTGAGGTGCGTTTAATGTGCTCTTGGGCAGTGCTGAGGATGGCTTTTGCTCCTCATCACGTGGATCTGGCTTATTATGCTCACATTTGTATCTATGGAGTCTGCATGTGTGAGTTTGTTTGTGAACTGGAGGGGGAAAGGAAGGAAGTGAAGGAAGAGAAACATTGCATTTTCAATGTCTGGGGTCCCTGGCAGCACCTGTCTGGCCTTGAGTTACAGGGCTCGTGAATGTGTCTGGAGGCGGGTAGTGATTAGGACAGGTGTTCTGCAGGAATTCATAAACACCTGCTGCAGGCAGGGTCAGGTTCTGTCGCAAATGAAGACTGAATACTGCCTGAAAAGGTTGTTCATTGCTGAGGTTACGCCCTTACATCGATGACTAAAGGGTTCCCGGCATAAACACATCATTTTCAGCCACATCATGAGAACCTTTAAGCACTTTTTGTCTTTATCCTCCCTTTTGTTAGCTGTACTCTATGATGGTCTGATCTGACCCCATCCCATGATGACTGTAAATAATCATTTTCTTGCATTTAATGACTTTAAATGCTCTTAATGCTGATTATGTATACATATATCTATCTACATACTGCAGGTATATGTATATGTGTGGGTAACTAAATATATATTTACCCAACAGCTTTTACAAGTAGCGCTTTAAAACATATGTGTACAAACAAATGTGCCAGACTGCACTGGATATTGTTGTCTATTCATTATTCAGAACTGTAAAGCAATTTCATGCTTTTTGGCCCTTAAGACCACCCCCGCCCCTTTACTATTTACCCCTTTTTGTCTATTACCGTCTTTTCCCCCAGGGCTGGATGTTTGGTCTACTCAAAAGGAGAATTGTGAGTCTTATCCAAGAACAGGTCTAAAACAAATTAAAAAGAAAACTGTTGGCCTGGATGTGTCCATTCCCATCTCGCTGATATCACCCACAGTTCAAACGCATCCAGTCACACTGCTTCAAATCACAAGCTTATAAGAATGTCAATAGCGTTTCTTATATGAATCTTTTACTCCATACATTGGTTGTTAATAAAGTGTTTTAAAAGATGCTTTATCCGTATTACATGTCTCCAGTGAACCAAGGATTTAACATCATTAGCCCTCCATCTTCAGCTCTTCTTTGTCTATTTGGCCTCTTCTCAGCAGGTCTGACTGTGCATTGCGGCTGATTTGCTAACAAAGCAGCAACCACAGCAAACAACTGGAGGGCGAACAACTATGAACTCAAGACCTCTGTTATAGACAAAGGATTATCTCTCTGACTGGCCAGTGTACAGTTTGGCCTCCTTCAAGGAACCACTGAGTCTACCAGTGACCGTTTGTCTGACTTCTTTCTAAAAACAGTGAGCTCAGAGATAAGAAGGAAGAATTTGCTGTGACACTGACGGGGGCTAATCAGCCGTTACGCAGATGTGGGAAATATCAGGGTGGCTGTTCCTGGACAGGGACCTGCTCTGTGTCACAAGGCAGACAGACCAGACAGCGCCAATGTGTGAAAAAGATTATCTCAGTCCCCCACTGACTCAAGAGGCCGAGTGGAAAGAAGGAGACTGGAGAAACTGATAATGTCTTGTCAATGAGGGTTTTAATTAGTCATCACAAGCGAATGCAGCAGCTAAATGTAATGCTGGACTGTGAAAAATGTAGGACCTTTTTTTCTCCACCTCTTATTATCCCTCTCAGTATGCCTAATGCTTTCAGAAGGGAAAGCTGAGCCACCCGAGCCACGTTTCAGTGTCTTCCTTTGCCTTACGAATTCCAATGAAACGCTCAGTCTGAAAGAGAGCTTTGTAATTCAACAAGACACTGCCCACTCTTCTGTAGGGAAAAAAGGAAATGGGAGTGCACTGCTCTACCAGTTGGCCCCAAAAATAAATTTCCCGCCTGGCTTTGCTGACTGAGGCGCCCAGAGGTTGGCTTATGGAGAGAAACGTGCTGCCTTCAAGTTCAGCATGGAGGTATTGAAATACAAGATTGTGATGGAATTGTGAGCTTGAGAGTGCCACGGTTCAAACACATTGCATATTTAAGTTGCAATCCTAGTGGTGACTCTGAAAAAGAATCCACACAAATTTGACAACTATAACTGTTTTGCATTTTTCGATTTAAAAAGGGCCATAATGTTGACACATTTATCTGAAATACGTCAATCTAACTCAATCGAGCAAGATAAAGTATAATAAAGCAATGAAGTAACAATCAAAGTATTGCATGGTTGAATTGAATTGTGTAAAATAGTTCAAATGTGCTTTTAGAAAGTAAGAACAAAGAGATTTAGGAAACAACATTTCTACGGGTACACAACAAAACCCTCTTGGGATGATATCTGACTGAAATACATCCAAAAGAAATGTATCTGTCTTAATATACCTGAATGCTTTACTATTCATCAATAAAACTTTGCTGTTTAACATCTTTCACCTGCATGTCCACATGGAAAGGGATGAGAGGGTGTCGAATTAGTCAACACAGAAACTGAGACTGTTCAAAAGTAGTTGCATTTAGAAAACAGATGCTGTTTGGCCTTGGCTTGGGGACTTATGTATTTATCATTTAAATAAATAAAAAATATCAGTCAGATTGATATGGTAGGGAGTGGGACTAAAAGAGTGAATCTGTTTGCCAACGTTTGTTGGAAAGTTGCAACATTCCCACGACGCGTAAAGTAGCCAGGCCCGGCTGGTGAGGCTGGGGGGGCGGGGCTATGCAAATGAGGAGTTTTCGGCTGAATAGATGCTCCTGCCCGCGTGAGAGACGGGACACTTGCTGCTCGGAGAAGAGCCAGACGACGAGAGCTGCGGCGGACAAACCAAAACCAACGCTTTCACTCGACCCCCAACAACATGGCTTCAAAGTGCCCCAAGTGCGAGAAGACGGTGTATTTCGGTAAGTGGCGCCCGCTTTGTGGAGGTCCAGGTCAGTGAAAACTTTCGGCTGATGATGGTGATCCCGCTCGTTTGGCAAATATTGACCCTAATTGGGGATTCTATCCGCGTTTATTTGAAAGCTTTTGCAACGCTAGTTTTTGAACAGGCGCGCTGCTGCCAGATTTCGGAAAGTAGTTAAGGTCATTCATTGTAGATCAGATATGTGGGAGATCGGCTGAGACTCTTACTTTCAATTCATTTTACACGCCTGACTTTGGAATGATGATCAGAATGTGAAGGAAATCTCAGCCTCTTTTTCGCATCTCAAACAGAACGTCACTACAAAGTAGTATTATCGTATTTGTCTGTAGCTTTTTTGGAATCATGTCTTCAAAATATTTTGTAAAAGTCGTAAATGTGTACATCTGCCCCAGATTTCCAAAAGGAATCCATCACATACGTTTGCAGCATGTCGTGGATTTGGCATTCTTTAAGGGGTAATAGTTGCAAATGATTAACATGAGTAAACTTTGGGAAATCCAAAAGCTGGAGAAGGGGGAAAAAAGGGGGTTAATAAACAAACACAAAGTAAACAGAAGATCCTACAACAAAGGGTTTCCAATGAGAACCTAAATGTGGAGAGTGTGATCTGCCCACTGAGAGTGGTTGAATGATTGATGAATGATTATTTTGACAGTGATCGGTGCCATTCTCAAATTTGTTGTGTTTGGGAAATGTCCAAGCTAGGCAGTTGGCTTCGGAGGGTAGCTGACGGAGGCCCCCGCCAAGAGTACAGAAATGCCATATGCCATGATTGCCCACTCACAGAGGAGCGCTGCAACATCCTGCTGTGTCAGTGGGACGAAAACCTGTAAGCGAGCATCATTCGCATCCTTTGTAAACAAAGCTGAGGAATCAAAACGCCCACTTGGGCAAAGAGCTTAGAGCTTACTCTGTCACACCTTGCTTTTTCTACAGCGCATTTTTCTAATGTAAGACTGGGTTAAGCCAAAAGCGCGGGATTAAAGGGGCTTAGGTCGTGATAAACATTAATTTGCATCTGCACTGCATATGGGTCCTGCTCCCTTTTTATATCTAGTCCACGGCCGCGTCTGCTACTGTGCCCCAGAGCCTGGAGCGGCCCTGTGTCTGTTGTCCTCCCGAACCAAACAGGTACTCATTCATATTCTCCTTTACTGATCATTTTTCGCACTTTGCTGCCCGCATCAGAGCTGTCACGGGTTCTCAAAGTTCTCAAAACCAATTATGTGATTGGATGGAAGCTCTCTTATGTAATAGGGGGTGGCAGCGTGCATCACAGCTGCTGCTCATCCTGTGGTTTTTCCCAAGAGGCGCCGGCGTGGAGCAAATACGGTTTGTTATCCCCCCCTTGAACTGAGTTTTTTTTTATTTTATTCACGTCTGGCGGTTGTTGCGCTCGGCGGCCTTATTTCGCTGCAGCCAGTGAGTCACGGCTCCTCTGTGATGTATGTTCTTTTTATGTAACGTGCTGAGGTCCAGCCCTGTGGAGTTATTTTTGCTCGGGGTGTGTCTTGTTGGGTGGAGAGCACTCAGGACTGAGTCGGTGATGGGGATGATGAACGAGCATGGGAGACTTTCCTGTGCGCGTCAGGCCAAGGCTGTGGAGCAAAGTGTGGGGGGGGGGGACATCTGTGATGATATTAAAGCCTCAGTCATCTGATGGGAGAGGCTGTGTAACCTGAAAAGTAAGTGGAAGGCGTCGGGGAGGGAGGAACTGTCTCATCAACACGATGTCTGATGACTCTGGGGTCTGGAGCGGGCACACAAACCCTCCTCTCTACTGCTTCCCTCCTCAGAGATGTGAGGAATGCAGAGCTGAGGTGAATTTTCATTTTCAGCTCTGAGAGTGTTGAAGTCAGGAAGCAGACATGAATGGGGTGTAGAGTGGGAGGGAGGGAGAGGGGGAGGGGGGGACTCGGCTTCAGATCTTCACCAGGCCATGTGTTACTGATGGAGAAAATGGTCTGTTTCCCGTTTCCCATTTTGCCCTTGGTTTTCCTCTCTCTGCGGTGGCGGTTCGAGGTGTGACGTGTGGAGCAGCCCACCTTGGCTTAGCCCACGGGGTCCACCAGCTGCTCGCCCGATATTGTAGCGGGCTGGGCGTTCAGCGTTTGACTCCTTTCCTGTGCAAAAACAAGTGTTCTTTCAAAGAGCAGTGGCGAGCCACAGTCGGAATGGAAATTCTTCTGGCTTTACCGAGATGCCTTTTTTTCCTGTATTTTTTTTCTCTCCCCACTTGCAGCTTTATTGGGCAGCTGTCTCCTAGTGGTGACTGCTGAGCTTCATGGCAACGTTACCTCAGCCTCAGATGCCAATTTATTTACCAGAAACCCGTGTTAAAGGCAGCAGAAGATGAATTGACGGGAACAATCCATGCTTGGTGACATCTCAGCGATTTAGTTATTTATTCAGATGTACGGTTGGCTGGATTTAAATTCCCAGATTCCACACTGCAGCTCTGCGTCTGTTTGGTTCTGGTGGTGCGGACATGCTTAAAATGCACGGGGGACTGTTTGCTGACCTGAGACCAGGCCCGGAGGATATTCGTGGCGTGTGAGAGTCCGTGATGAGCGCAGCTCGCTAAATCTCCTGACTCCAAACCCAAATCACACAGTGATCCGTCTCCTGTGGAAGACAAACGGGAGCCATGCATCTTTGTGCAGTTAACTGAATAATCCTGGACTTAATGGGAGCTAATGGTGCTCTCCTGCGAGTTTCTCCTTTCACTCTTTTATTCACCAACCACTCTCTCTCTGGGTGATGCCGTAAGGCCCGAGTTCCTTTCCCTCAGTTTGTGTCTTTTTCTGGAAGGAATGGAGTGAACTGACTCGCCTTTTTTTCTCAAACCAGGACTCTCAAAGTGCCTCATGCATTATAATTAGAAGCGACATTTGGATTCAGCCTGTGTCTCTGCACACATTTGTCCTTTCGAGGGGACAGAGTACCTTCATCCCTTCAGCCTGACAGTACGGGCCAGGGCTGTTTCCCACACACCTCTTTTATTGTGTTCCCCTCTTATCCCATAACATCCACACAATACCCCTTTCTCTCCCTCTCCACTTTTCCGCCAATGTTAGATCACCCTGTTTTCCACTTGGCTGCCCAGTGGGCTGTGTGAATGCGCCTTGTCAGTTATGTAACATCATTTCTTGAGTTGCAGCCTCTTGCTCGGTGACATTGCATAACCCACCAGCTCCTGCGTGCCGGGCAACAAGGGTTCTTTCTACCTTTTTGAGGCATGAATACGATCCCCCTAATGGAGATGACATTAAACTGAGTGATGACAGCCCCCATTCCCACCCCCTCACGCACAGGTGAAGCCTTGCAGCGTTGCGACCTGTTACATAACAACAGAGGAACAACGTTGGGTCTTCATCCACATTGACTGCGTATCCAGTGTTTGTGCTCCATAGTTCTCGGCCTTACCCTCCCAGGTGCATATTCAGGGGACTCAGGTGGCATCTTTTCAGTTTCTATTGGTGGTTAAAAGACAAATGGAAAGACTTTACAAACAAAGAAGTCATGTTCCAGTTACAGCATGCAAAGGAGGCGTGTGTGCCGAATAAATGGCTATTTATATCAAGCTGTTGTGCGCCGAATTTACAGAAAGAGAAAGCGCATTCCTGCATTTTTTGTTCATTCAGAATTCTTTGGCGACTGGGATCAGCTCAGCATCCGTTACATTGATCCACACGTTTTAGGTCACACGTCGTATGGATTCTGTTTTTCTGTTTCCAAGCAGGATGTATGCTTGCTGTAATACACATCCCTACTGTATTTTCTCAGTCTTCCAACTAATATTTTGAATTGATGTGAAAATGCACAATACTGAGGCCAATATAAGCTTTGAAACTAGACATAGCCATTTTAGATATTGGACAAAACTCCTCTGCTCTATATCCACTGTCACCCCATGTCTAGGTTCCTTGTTCCAATCCCAATAAAGTTGCAATTAGCTTGAAAGAGTAATGTCATTAAAAATAGCATCTGTGTTTGTCCCATCACAGCATGAGAAGGTGTATGATCATAATTCTACAGCACAACAGAAACCATCTCTGCAATCAGACATAATATCAATTTGTATAATATTTTTATACCAGAGATCATCATATTTAACAAACCATATTTTTAGTGGAGTCATCTTGCAAAGAATTTGTGCTCAAATTCCATCTGTTCAGTGGCGCTTTGTGTAAAGGTTAGAGAGTGAGGCTGATTAGTCGACAAAGATTGTCCCTCATCTGATTGAAAGATTAATTTAGGAACGTACCCCAATGCACATGACTTTTAAATGCTTAAGACTGGAACCAGTTCATGAATTTATTGGACTTGTTCGAGACAATAAAGCAATACAATGTCATGTGATGTGCCCAACATTCATTTATGACTTTTTTTTCTTCCTTTCTTTTTTTCTTGATCAGCATCTATGATTAGTCTCAACGTATCACACTGTCCGCTATGCTGTCTTTTATCACGCCACCTTACAAGATTCAGATGATTTCACTTAAGTCGTCACTGCTAGATTGTTGTACATCTGTCATGTGACGTCTTTCCCCTGAGTGGGCTCATTATCAAATTACAGCAGGTTAAAAAGAAATGAAGGCAGCGTTCGGGTGGCCTGTTCCCTCCTCTGAGGACATGGTCCACCAGTCTTTGCGCAAGCCGTGCGCACTTGATTTTCCCGCAGTCCCCATAGCTGGGACATGGGGTCCTCACTGGGGAAGAGGTGTGGTGTAAAGCAAGTGCGCTCAGAGGTTCAGAGGGGCTGGCTGTGGAGAGGCTGCTTTGCCTGCAGCTCCTCTGGCCGGCGCGGACCGGATGCGAGTTAACTGCAGTCCATTTACGTCAGCCACTGGGATTCACGAGGTCGGCCGCTTTTATTCACAGAAAGGGGGGGGGTTAAGGCCTGGGGAGGAAACCCCGCCTGGCTGAGGCGACGGACGACCTCCAGAGCGGGTTTTGCTACGGGGTTGCATCAGCCACGGGGAGAGCTGGATCCAAATCCCCGTTTCCAAGTGGCTGTGGAGCATCGCAGACACTGAGCTGCACAGAGAGCTGCATGTTCACATTGACCCCAGGCAAATCAATTCTAATAGACACCAGCAGCACCAAGGTCAGCCTACTAGTACTTTGCACAGATCAAGCACCACTAAAAGCATTATTATGAAGTCGTTCGGTTCATGAAGGCACTCTAGTATGATAAGAAAATCTGTAAGGGACATCTTCAGTTCTTAGGACTGGAAAATCTGCTATTTGAGTTTGAATTTCTGGAAGCCTGACCCTTAACAATAAAAGCACAGTTGAATGCCTGGCATATATCTCTGTTTAAGACTCCATCAAAGTCCCTTCCTGTGACCAGACTGAATACCCCTGCGTGTGAACATGAATGGCTATTGTCTTCACTCAAAGAAAAGTTCACAAGTCCTCGAGGGTGTTTGTACTCCAGAGAGCGGAATAGAAAGAGGATGCAGACAAGGAACCACGGGTGCTTATTTTTTCCTCTGTTTGCCTGCATTTGTTTTCCATACTTGATGTCCTTTTTTTTTTTAAATCATTTTTGGTCCCGTTTTACCTCCAATCTGTCAGGTTAGTCCCACCCTAACCCAGCTACAACACTACTATGACAAACAAAAAAACAACATAAAGACGGACTCTCTCTTGGACCCAGGCCTTTCTGAAGAATCGGAGGGAGGCGAAAAAGAGGATGAAGAGAGTTGTGAATACGTGTGTGCCCGCGTGTCGCTGTCGACTGCATTTTGATGGCTTTAACACGGGAAAAAGCAGAACAGATGGGTCCACATTACCAGAGGGTGCAAACGGAGCAGAAGCCAGCCAGCCAGCCGTGATTAAGGGATATTTCCAATAACATTGGTTACATCACGGGCATTACGGCAGACTTAAGCTGGCAATTTGATGTCTGTTTGAGAAAGTTTGCTGTAACTGAGATGGACAAGCCCACAGAGATGATAAGCAGAAGCACTGGCGGCGTTTTCACTCGTTGGTGAACTTGCAGTGTAGAGATGAGCCACTGAGGCCTGCCGCTCTCCTCCCCTTTTGTCCTTCTGCCCTGTACACCCCGATCGAGTTATTGAGCGATAAGAGAAAAACCCATAGTAACAGCCAGCTCCACCGATGGACTTTCCTATCATCTTACATGTAGATTCATCTGTACGAATGGACAATTTCCTGTGCTTGTTTGTCTGCCATGGTCAAGGCTGAGAAGACATTTCCTGCTGACTCAGGGTGACTCTCCGTGCATCTTCTGCTCCGGCAGCCGCTCTGTCACTGCCAACAATTAGCAAAGGCAATTAAGTCGTTTGGGAGCCTTAATATTTTCCCACCGAGGGCCCCTTGTTAACGCTATGTTGGCGAGTGGTCCGTCCAATTACTCCGTGTTTGTAGACTGTTCTCTCCAGGCCTGCTCCCATGCTGCGCCACTTCAGGTTCAGCCGCTCCGTCTGAACATTCAGCCTTGATTTAGTCTACGTGCATCTTGTGGCTGGACAAACAAGATTAATCGAATTAAAACCGGCATGAAGTACGCCTGTGCAAGCAGAATGGATATACTTACCAAATGAAATTCAGTCATTTAGGTTCAAAGATGCTCAGTCTGTTTGATGTTGAATTTCTCCTTTCACTTTTATCTTGTCATCTTATGCTTGCAATTACCCAGGAAAAAGGCACCCCTAACAAGCCCTAGTAAATCTCATCTAGTGATATCTTGAGACGGTATTTAAAAAAAAAAAAAAAGAGAAGCACTTTCATTGTTCGTACTCAGCAGTTTTACTTAACAACTGCACTTAAAGGCCTGTTTTTTCTTTCTTTTAATGGTTAATTGAAGTACTTTTGTCAGAAGTCCATCTCCTTAACGTAATTAATGGCTAAATCGGTATGAAAGGACGAATCAGCAGCAGCTTGTCTCGCTGATTTAAGCCATATTGACCGTGCAGTCAGAGAGACTGACCCCACGCTTGGATCAGGAATTTATAAATGAGGTTAAGCTGCTTAAAGTGGTGCAGGTATCATATGGTTATGGTGATGACCTCTGTCCAGTAGTTTTTTTGTTTGTTTATATTTTTTTTTCTTGCAGGGGACTCGATGACCCTGCCAAGGGAATCTGTCCTCTGCCCGCCAGTCAGGATTTCAAACCTGTGCTTACTGTTTTTAATTTGTTTTGCTATTTATTTCTCTTCTTTGAAGACGGAGTGACCATAATTATATAAATGTGAAAAGTCCCTCAAATCCAGAGATTTTGTAAACGCCTCTGCAGCCAGCAGATCTAAATCGCCTAACACAGGCCCACATCAAACACTTTCCCACACTGCAAGTACAAATTAAAGCCAGTATATACTTAAGCCCAAAATTAGGGACTACTTCTGTCTTTTCCAAAAGGCTGATGATCTCTATGAAAACTGTCTAGCTATGAAGGATGTACAGCTGGCATTCTGACATGAACACGTGATCAGTCTACGTACATTAATTATTGGTTAGTCATACTCCAGAACTCAAATTAAACGTTACAATGTTCTTTTTTTCCCCCCTCAATGGACTTCTAAACAAATGTTCCTTTCACAGCTACAGGATTGGACTCCAGCTGGCCAGCTAATGCAGATTTTTAGGCATTTACACACTGACTTACTTTTTTTTTCTTTTTTTTTAGCCCCAAAGGCTAAATCCATCTTTTATAAAATCAGCCTATGGAGCCTGATAAACTGAAAAGTCCACTTCATCCAGCTAAGAAAGGCAGTCTTGTCAAGATTTACAGGAAAGAGCACTATAGTTAGCCTGGTGTTTGGAAAAAGAAAAGGGAGCATAGTGGGCTCGCCATGTGGACCAGAAGTCTGCTTACTGATATTGAAACAATCGAAAGAAGAACAGCTTCTGAAAACACCAAATGTAAATTCAATGGAACTCAGATCACATGTCAGAATGCAGATAATGTATCCAGATATATATGTAACCTTCAGTTATTCTGACATTATGTACACAGTAGGAGAGAACTCAATGAGAACCTTTTTTTCCCTCTGTTTTTAAGAGCTTCACTGATTGCATCAAACGACGGGGCGAGCCCCTGTTTTTAAGACAGACATTAACAGGATTTGGTACATCCTCATCAACGTTGACGGTACAAATGTGAGTTCCCACCGAGACCTCCATGCGAACAGGAGCTTGTTTGTTTCCACAAGTGGATGCGTTTACCCTCACATAGTTGCCGTAACGAGGTAGAGGGGGATGTGGTGGCATTTCATTTGCATCATTTGTGCCCACATGTTTGCTATTTTGGGATCCAGACTCTTGTCTGTAGGCCCCTTAATGCAGTCATTACATCATTGTTGTCCTCATTTTTAGATTGTTTTCTTTCACTTTCTGGCATCACCTTGAAAGGCAAGTAAAAATGTACAGTGCCCCGTCTTTATTTCAGCTGCCAGGGCCATGTGAAAGACAAGAAGGTTAGAGCTAAGCTCAGCCGGGGCTGTAAACAGCTGGTCCAGATGCAGACCCCCTCTACCTCCCCCACTCTGCAACTCCCCCTTACAAATAACGCAAACAGAGGCCTTTTCTCACAATGGCTGTTTTGCAATGGGCAGTCAATTACGGAGGAGGGAGGACAAACGGCCGTCCCTCTGACGTCTGTTTCCATTCATACCCTGACTTTATGAATCTGGACGGAGGTGTGTGTGTATCCATGAATCAGTCAGTGGTACACACACTACATCAAGGCTATGAAAACACACTGGTGGTGGTCCTCTACTCAGTTTGTGCAGTATTTTTGGTACACTGCAAATCTGTATTACTCGCCAGGGCATTGCCGTAGTAAAAGACGAGTTTAAAAAAAAAAAGAAGGTTTTACCAATGAAGGCATATGATCTGTTGGCTTAAGCGTAACAGATTAAAGTAGACAAATAGTCAGCCTTATGAGTTTAAGCTGTATGATATTTGTAGAAGTGGAGGGAGATTAAGTTAAGTGACAGACAGTTTATATGTGGTTTGCCGATAGTGTAGCTACAGTAGCAACGTAAAATAGCTATTTGTACACATGTAAAACATTTCCATTCAACTGTGGATGTCTTTTGGGTCGACAGCCATTATCCAATGTAAAGGCAACCTTGAGATTTAGTGTGGTACGCTTTAAGACTGATTAAACCAGCAGTCTACTTTGTCTAAATCAGCATTCCTTTTACTAAGGAGTTGATAGGAGGCTCCCCCATCCTAGGCTGGTCTCGGAGGGGCCTTGTTGTTGTCCATTTGTCTCAGTGTTGTAATGGACAAGGAGAGCTGACGGCGAAACCAGAGAGCAAGCTGCAGATCTCAGCAGGGAGTAGTCACGGCTCCTAACACAACCCCGAGAGGAATTTCCACTTCATACCCCTAACACAATTTCTGTCATTCACATTGAATCAAATAAAATTTAACATGATTACCCAAAGAGGAAAGATGATTGAATCAGATGTGCAAAAGATTTGATGGAACTGAAGAAAAAGTCCCGAGAGACGCAGTCCATACAAGGCAGTACTTTGTTGTTTGTGAGTGATGCGTGCTTTCAGTCTCTTAACCGCTAACGTCTTCAAGTTACCAATTTTTGTTAAATAGGGATGTGTGATATGATCCCTTTTAGGTTTATGAAGCATTTATGAGACAAAACGGGCCAGTCATAACGCATGTTTATGGTGACACTTGTGATTTGTGCATTCATTTTTTAAGTCTCCTACATTGTTTTACCAAGGACATTGTCCCACAGACGGGAAATATTTTTTTAGATTCAAGCCATTATTTGAAGCCCCTCATGAAGGATTTTCTTTTGTCATTCAAATCTGTCGTTCAACCATATTTGTATACGTTGTTGTGCATGTGGGAACACCATTATAGGGAGGAACTCAAGGAGGATGCAATCATCTCTATGTCCACACACATTCTGCGTGTGTGCGCACATGCTTATGTGTGTTGTTTTTTTAGTTGTTTTTGTTTTTTTGTGAGTGAGGGTGTTTAGGAAACCGATTCCTTATCCGGCTATTTTCGCCCTGCCTTGATAAGAGAAGGTGTTTCCTCTGTTGCCAGCAGGACTCCTTCGAGCCCATTGTGTGGAAGCAGTGGTGATTTATTATTGGCGAGTGCACAATTAGGGTCCCTGGGCTGTTTGGAGGGGCGGTCGGTTTGTGCGACGGGAGAAAAGGGAAGCGGAAATGGGGTTGAGGGGCTGTCTGCAGCAGGATGGGTATACTGTAAACTGGGGGATGGGTGTATGTGTGTTTGTTGGGGAGGGGGTAACACAAAGGAACTGGGTCAGATGTTGGCATCCCCCACCGTTCCAGCTGGACTGGGACAAACGCCACTGCCCATCTACCCCACTGTGACATCATCGCAGCATCCTGCTTGGTACACAGGCATACCTAAAGTCCCCGCCCCCAGAACACAATCACTCGGTTGGCACGATGACGAGGTTTCCATCGAGGCCACAGACAATGCAACACAAGCTCATCATTATTGTGTAGACTGAAGCAATGAGAAGCGTCATTCCTCTCCGAGATGACCGATTGAACGGCGCATTATGTCACACGTATATGCAACGTACTGAGACAAAAAAGGCAACTGTTCACCGTAATCTGTATAAATGATGCTTTATGTGAATGTTTGCATTCATTCCCCGCTCTTTTCTCTGTCTTTTGTCTTTCATGCGCAGCTGAAAAGGTGGCATCGCTGGGGAAGGACTGGCACAAACTGTGTCTCAAATGTGACCGCTGCAACAAGCTTCTGAATGCTGGAGGCCACGCTGAGGTCAGTGTGACACAACAAATGTGGTTCCTCACGTCATTCGTTGTTACAAATCTGAGGTTACGGTGACCCGAACTTGGAAAGAAATCATTCCCACGGCGCAAAAATCTGTTTATTTTTCAGACTGTTTTTCTTTCTTCTTATCTTTCTTTCCATTATTTCTACCTTTTTTTGCTGGCTTTTTTTTTTTTTTTTTTTTACACCAAAAACAGATTTTCACCGATGTTGCTTGCACTGGGTCAGAGGTCTATAACCTCCAAAACTGGGTAATGTGTGCTGTTCACTGACTGATATCATGAACACCAACCACAGGAAGCCAGTGCTGCTTGGGTCATTTGATTTGTTTGCGACCTTTTACTTTTCAGTTAAAGGATCCTTTGACCTTTTTAAACCTTTAGAATTTGAATAAATCGTGTATCCTTTTAGAAAATAAGTATATTTTTTCAAAAAGAGAAAAAAGAAAATACTGACAGTTCTGTTTTTTATGTGGTCGCAGCTGTCAATATGCTGTGGCCTCCTGGGAGTTTTCACCCCCTTAGCCCCTCAGGATGAGCTACTCTCAGATCCTTCCTCTCCGTATTACATAAGCGGCCTGCAGTATCACGTCTCAGCACAGATTCCCCTGACTGTGCACTGCTCACTATCTGGCACACCCTGGGGATCCTTGTCTTTTTTAGTTTTCTCTTTCGTGACCCGGTCAACTATTGCATTTCACCCTCTTTTTGTACCATTGTGAATAACACTCACGCGTACACACACACGAACACACAAACATACACCAACTTCTGAGTATCCCGCTCTTTTCTTTGGCCAGAGAGGATGTGATCTCAGTCCCTTTGTACCAAAAAGCAATTTCCCCGCATTCCACAGAGATGCGGGTCTGCTGTTTAATCTCTGCATGATTCCAGTAATCTAGTCATACCATCTCTTGAGGCCACTTGGCTCCCCATCTTCTCTCTATGGACACCAGGCTTCATTGTGAAACCGCAAGTAGTAGAAAATTTTAAAAATCGACATTGTGCAAATTGAATAAAGCCGAGGGGCATTTACATGAAGCATTCAACAGGGTTCTTGTTGCCGGATTGTCTAGGTCTGGAGGTTGTTTGTTTTCATAGTGTGCATGGTGTGCAGAGGGTGAGGAATTTCAGGTCAGCACTTGATGCTCCTTTAAATTAAAACAAGTAACAGAGCAACAAGTCCCTGAGGCTGGTGGCAGAGAGAGGCAGACTTGAGGAGACAGGGCGATACGTCTTTAAAGGATTGTTCCTTTTTTTATCACAGTTTTCCTCACAGCTCTGAATCATCGTGTTTCATTTACACTAGTAAAACTCTGTTAAAATCCATAAACCCTTAAGGTCTGGAGCTGGTGTCAATTTAAATGCTTTGTTTAAACTTTAAGGACTTCTTATCCTAGGAAAGTGAAATGCTGTGTAAAATAGGAAGTGGCACATCTTCAGTTCCGTTTTTCTTGTGGAAACTGGTTCCTCCTGTCCAGACAGTAGGCCATTTTATACTTAAAGTGCCCAGCAGAGTCTTTTCCACCACTGAGCCTTTTTTGTGTCACTGGAAGGTTATTGTGTATCTTGAGTATTAGTTTAAAGATGCACCTAGCATAATGGCCAAAAGCGATGAGGGGAATGTAATTTTGTTAGTGGGTGGTGGGGTAGTTTTTACTGCTAATTGTACCCTTTTAAGTTTTCTCTGTTTATTTGAACTTTTATATTCTAACCCAGAATTAAGCCAGCCAATATCACACTTTCAAGGAAAGGAATGGTAATAGCCCCACTGTGACTGCAGTTTTTTCTTTTGAATTTATCCCAATTTAAAGATAGTAATCTAGCTCTACAGCTAAATTGAATCATTTCTGTCGTCTGTCTTTCTGCAATCTCCACGTAACCCTGCTGCTTTTCACATGAACGTCTACCAGACAAACAAGTGACAATTATCTCAGAGCTCACGTAAGCCTCGGCTAACTCCATGTGTCCCTGTCAGTGGGAACTTTCTGCTAAAACAAACACAGTACACAGCCTTGCTTCTTATCCCTCAAACAACCATATCGCACCACACATCCTGTAGTCCTGTAAAATATACCGCACTTATAGAGAGCAAGAAATGGAAAACTGTTGGGTCTGCATCAAGCAAATGAGACATCTTGGACAATGCTGAAACTCCTTAAGTGGATCAAAAAGAAAAATGGAAAACATTTGACAGTCAAACTCTTTCAAGTAGTGAAAAAGCCTTTCCACATAAGATGAAAGGCCTAAAGTCCAGGGATGTGTTGTTCTAGGAAAGCACTTATCAGTGAGGCTAATGTAATAAAAAATAGTCTTCCATTCATTAAGGAGCTTAAAGATTGGACTCTGGAGCAATGGAAAAAGACCACGTGGTCGTCTGGGTCCTGATTGATTAATGCATCACTATAAAACGGGTGGTGGATGATGCGTTTTACAAACCCCCGCCTGGATTCAGCACCACTATGTGTCTAAAAATTAAGCCACTTGAAAATCAGGCATGGTGAGTTCATCAGGTTTTTCCATCAATACCAAACTCTTTTTTTTCCTTTCCTGTTGGCACAAGCATGTTCCAAGATCACATTATCCAGCTCAAATTGCAAAAGAGAGGTTTAAGATAAATTAGGCCAACAGAGTCCAGAATCTTTTAAATGTGCTGGAGGATACTATACCAACACTTAAAATCATCAATATAAGATTAATGCAGCTCTGACTTAAATATTCGTTTGGACCATGCATAACTTTATCGATTGATGTCTCTGTGAATGCAAGCGGTAAGCTAAAAGGTTGTCTCGATTACGGGGGATAAAGCCCATGAGCCCTTTCACTGTCCATAAACCGTCTATTCATAGTAGGGTCAAGGGGTAGAAGGTGGTAAATCTTTAGAGAATATGAAGGCAAACGGATGGAGCTGTGGGAGGTTAGCTGCTGGGAAGAGAGTGGGCCCTGCTGCAATGGATAATCCATGTTTGGGATCCTTTTACATCTTGATAGTTCACGTCCATGCAAAGTCACTACAGGAAATAAAGCCCCACGTGTCCCATCCTGAAAAAGTCATCAACAGTGAGTCACAATCTGGCGCCTGATGGCCAAACCCACACAGATCTCCAGGATATCAAACAAAATGGGTTAAAAAATTTAAAAACAGGAAGGAAAAAAAAGTGTACGGCTGCTTTAAAGGCACCTGATCCTTTCCCTGTTGATGAATTATTAAAGGTGAGAACAATCCTTTTTCTTTTTTCTCTTCTTCTTCCTCCCACACTATCCCCTGAAAAGAAAGAGCTCAAGTGGCTGAATCATGGGTACTGTGTGCCTGGTTTAATGCCAGTTTTCCCTGGCACCTCACCCTCTTCCTTTGCTTGATTCCTCTCATCTATGGGCATCAGTCTCTGGACCAGTGACCACCCTGGCTCTCAGCCCTGATCCCAATGCAGATCACATGCTCCCGCAATTGCCACCGTGCTCCCTGTGTGCATCAAGCACAGGAAATCTATGTCTCTGACTTTTTCCCCCCCCTATTCAGATGGAAAACCAGCGTGTGAATTTGTCAACCAAAGTGGGGGCATGGCACTATAAACCTATAGCAATGATATGATCATTAGCAGCAGACGGATAGCAGGAAAACAAAGATTATATCTCTCTAGAGAGTCACCCTGTGTCTTACTTTCCAGAAAAAAAGATACCAATGTATGATTCTGCAAAAATGATAACCTCTCATAGACTTGATTCCCAGTTTTTGCATCCATGTCCAATTTTGTTCTTTGGCCTTGTTTGGCTGCTGTATCAGCTTGCTTCATATGATTTCTTTGTTTTTCTGTCTTCCCCTCAGCACGATGGAAGGCCATACTGCCACAAACCATGCTATGCTGCCCTCTTTGGGCCAAAAGGTGAATTCCACGCTCATTTCCACCTTTGCGAAACAGGATGGTTTTTAAAGATAATTAAAACCACTTGATTGTTTTCTACTATCCCAATCACTAATATATATATATATATTTTCTGTAATTTATTCCATCAATTGTAGTCTAGATTTTTGTTTTATGCCTGATAGTTGGCTTCAGGCATCATCTTTTAAAGTCATCCTCAAAGAGTCTTGGCAGTCATTTGAGTATTTTTGTAACACATTTTCAATATTGTATATGAGAAAAATATTTTCCTCCTCCTTATTCGTAGGTGTGAACATTGGAGGAGCGGGTTCGTATGTGTATGATACTCCAGCCAACAACAACACACCTCCTACCAGTGTGGATTCAGCGAGCAAAGCTGAGGAGAAGCGTGCATACGCTGCAAAGGCTCCATCAAAAGGTGAATTAGAGACGGACTGTCATCACAACAAGTGATGCTGTCAGTTTGTCCTTTAGTGTGAAAGCTCTTTAAAAGCCGTATGTGGGTTTTTTTTTGTTTGTTTGGGTTTTTTTCCAACCTTCCAAAGTCTCCAGGCACTTTTTTTTTTCTCAGAGGTTTAAGTGAGGGTGTATCCCCTCTTATTTCAGAAAGCCTTTGTTCATAATGTGTGTCTGTTTCTCACGCTCATGTTTGTTAAAGACTGCAATAGCCTTGGATTTTGTTACCATTCCGGATATGCATTTTCAATTAGTAGGCCCAAAGGTTAAAACATCAGAATCAAATCAACCCATCTGGTATGGTAGTGTAATTTGTCAAATTTATTATAATAAATAACATTTATCAGTCTACATACCACTGTCAGATGATTCTAGAATCTGAAAAATTTTGTAAGTTGAAGATTCATGTTTTACTCCTCCTGCTGTCAGGCGTAATTTTTATGACCGACTTTTTTAAATAGTCATTCATAAAACCGTTGCATTACCTTTCACTTTCTAACGTGTGTATGATGTGTCGGCAGCTGGCAGCATCACCACTTTCTCCGGAGAAGCCAACCTGTGTCCCAGGTGCAACAAGAAGGTTTATTTTGGTAAGCACTTCCACACCTTCAGGAAACGGGGCTGAGAAGAAGGAGGAAAGTTGGAGTGAAATGTGTGAACATGCTGTAATAGGTTTTCATTCGTGCGTGTGTGTTTTTTTTCTCCTTTCTATTTGTTAACCTTTTTTCTGTGACAGCTGAGAAGGTGACATCACTGGGCAAAGACTGGCATCGACCCTGTCTGCGCTGCGAAAGGTGCAGCAAGACGCTGGCCCCTGGCAGCCATGCAGAGGTGTGAACACATCACACTCAGATTGACATAGTCTGCTTTTGAACACAGGGTGATCAATGAACACAACAGGAGGGAATGAGCAACGCAGTCAGGGAAAGGGGGAACCATTTGATTTTAGGATTTGATTGGAAGCCATTTTATGTCCTTTAGCGTTATTTAGCTTAGCATGACAGGTGATGTGCTGTGGGGACCCTGCAGTGCACAGAGCTTGGTGAAGACCACTGGGACCACAGACAGTCCGGATAAAAGAGATGGACTCCAAAATGACAGAATGAGTTGAGAGGCATCTGAACAATGTTGATGCGTGCACCCTGATTATAGATTGTGCTTCCTTGATCACAATTTTGAACTTACTTTATAATGCTGAAAGCTTTAAAACCTCAACACCTTTTTTAGCCACTCAAATATGAACTGGCCTTGCTTAGAGCAGATATGTCAAGTTTGAATTTGAGTCATGTATTTTGGACAAATTTGTAACACATCAATTAACATTTTGGGTATAGACTGGTCAGTACTAAAAGTCTCTTCTCCCTGTTTGACTAAAATCAGTTTTAGTCATTTTTTTCAGTTGTTGTGTTTTGTCCTTCCAGCACGACGGCCAGCCTTACTGCCACAAACCATGTTATGCCGTTCTCTTTGGGCCTAAAGGTAACCGCTAGGGGGTGCTGTCAACCCACCATTTATCAGCCACACTTGAAAGATGTTGAATGTCACCCAAGTGTTTCTCAAGCCTCATGCCATCAAAACTTTGCATGTCCTCACTACAGCAGGACACAGGAAATAATTTTCAACCCCTTTCCAGGTCTGTTTGCACCCTGTCTTATCCTGGCTGTTAACCCCTGACACCCTCTGCTGTCCCTGTGGTTTTTCTAGGCGTCAACACTGGTGGGGTGGGCAGCTACGTCTATGACAAGGAGCCCAGTGCAGTGACCCAGCCTTGAACCTTTTGCCCCCTCAGCCTCACCCTCTCTACTCTACGCAACACTGACCATCATCCACAGTATTATTTTTTTAGGCCTGTCCCCCTCTCTCCTCTTTCTCCACCTGTGCATTCATACCTGAAAAACAAACCTTTTTTTCCTCTTCCCTAGATCAGGTTTAGCACCACGAGGAATGAATTTGTGATTACAAATGCCGGCTAGGCATGTGTTTTATACATTTGCTAGAGGAGTGCAAATGCATCCACGGTCCCCACATTAGTGTTATTTCTTATTGCACCCCAGCTACATTTTTGACATGTTTACACAGTAAATGTTCACAAACACTTAAAAAAAAACAGTACAAAGGTCTTAAATTTCAAATCTTTCACCCACGAGAATGTGCTCACACATGCTTGTAGGTTTTTTTTGGTGAGGTCGAAGACAGATGATTTTCAGGTGTGGAAAGGCCCACTTTGGGCGAAGAGGTGCCGTTTGTTCACTGCGAGGTGACGACAGCCTGAGCAGGCTGCTGCAGGCACAGGTGGTGCTCAACAGCACATTGCCAATAAATCAGTATGCTACTATTGCCATATTTGTAGTCTAACAGCCTGAAAACATTTCTCACACAATTGAGAAAAAGAGTCCAAACATTGGAGAAAAAAAAAAGAAAAAAGAATATGCTTAAGACATGGCTGGGGTCACTCTTACATGACTGTCAACACGTCATCATGAGATAGTCGTTTAATTGTGCTATTGAGAACACTTTAATCAAATTTATATGAGAATCTAGATGACGAGGAGAAAAAGAATAAAAAGATGCAAAGTGCTAATGAATGGAAAACCTCCTCTCCCATGTGTTACATATAATTTTTTCAGCTCTTTCTAAAAGGCAGAATATGAGTGTAGTTTTTGGGAAGGTTGGGCTGTCGGCAAATGTGTATTTATTGCTTTAACTCAAGACCTTTAAGTTTCTTCAGCTGTTGTACTACTAGCCTTTATATGGCAGATTATGTTGGTTAAACAGGGCAGTGTCAGCTGTATAAATCTCTTTAAGAGATTTTATTATTTTCAAATAAGTAACCCTGCTGTTATTTTCCAAGAGATGATGTACTATTTGAAGTATTATATTTTTTTGCCATTAACTAATACATTAGTTTAGCTCGTAGAACTAAAGACAAGTCATTCTGTAAGAATGTGCATTTTAGTGTTACTGTATTAGTGTATTACTGTTATCTGTTTTGGGCTTAAAGACTGCAGGGCTTATTGTTGTGTTAAACTTCTGCACTCCAGCTCGACTGAATTTGTATTTTTGATTGTCTTTTTCAGTAGATCTTTCACAAGTTTTTTTTCTGTGTTATAATAGCTGTTTGACAGATTGTCAACTCTTTTTTCTGTTTATGAACTGAAATAAATGGACACTACCTGTAGTGAGACTTGGTGTGATTTGTTCCCATGAGAAGCAGAAACGGAACCGTACAGGCGATGAAGTTTCTGTTTTCACTGCTCATGCAAAAGCAGGAGAAGCTTTACAGAAAAAGATTGTGACCTCCTTATCATACTGCGCTCAAAAGGCTGACCCTGACCCATGGATCTGAGGCTGTGCAACCGTTCTTTACATTTCCTGTTATTCGTCACAGCTCCTTACAACAACAAGATGAAATGATGTTGTACCGCATTGTCATCTCATATCGAAACACAGAGCATGACAGTCACAGGAATCCTGTTCTCTGGTTTCAGTCTTGCATCATCCCTCAAAAGATTCTGTGTGATACAGGTGTGGCAGCAGAGTTGTTGCTACACGGTTACGGCCTGTGCTGCGATTTGAGTCATTAAAATCATACTGTGAGCTCACATTTATGTCCACTTCCAATTTCACATTGAAAAAAATCTTTGTGCTGTTATGTTGGACCGCACCTTGAACACTATACAGACTGGTTGCCATGATACAAAACAGATAACAGTCAGCTTTTAATTTCACATCAGACTTGCATGCACCTCGGGATGACTGTGGCCTTGAGGCAGTTACTGCCAAATAAAGCCAGCTGTTGCAGACAAAATTAGACACACAGGACTAAAAGACAATTGAGTTGTCAACACCTGTGGGATGTATCAGCCCATTGAACGAGAGTCGAACACTGGACCCTTTTCAGTTCTGGATTTTGAGAGTGTGCAAATTGTGAATAGTTTGATACTATGATAACTGGATTCCATCACTTAATAAGATCTTTTTGGATACAGTTCACAAACCAAGACAAAAATACTTGTTAACAGCTTGCAGAATCACAATTAGACAAAGGGTTCTAAATGTTCATAAAAAAAAGACTTGATACTTAAAACAAGTACATTTAAATACAATTTAGTACGAAAAGCCAAAGATGAACTCTCTTCTGTCCATTCTACTGGAATACCTGATAGTGATAAGTATTTTGGGGTCATCTTCCCCTATCTAGTTGATATGAAGATCTTCTGTGAGATTCCTAACCCCATCAGTGCATCCCCCCGCCCTAGATGATATATAGTCCCAGCTAATCAGAATGAGCCCTCATAATTCTGTTGTTGTTCATGTGTGTGAAAGACAAAGACTTAGTTCCTTCCATGTCTTTTTCTTTTCCCTATTCTTCTTGTTCTTATTTGGGGGAGCTGGACTTGCTCTCACATCATAAAATAACATTGCTGCCATCCTATTCCCTAAATGTCCTGCATAGTTCCATAGACTCAACATCTCCACCAGATGTCTGAAATCTTTAGAAAAGTAACCAAAAGCAGCCACAGTGGAGAGGGGTAGAGGTCATTTTAATGGAAGTGGGACAAATCTCCAGGGATCTCTTCGTCACTTTCTCTGGCAGGCCAGTCTTTCAGACGTTGAGAGGCCACTTCCCATGACCAGAAGTAGCTGCTGCGAAAGTTTTCTTTATAGAAAAGAAATATAGACACATTGAGAGCCTCTAAATGTATAAAACAGTTGCTGCTATACGCTAAGGCATGAAACATTTATTTCTAACACATAGCACTGTGTCAGTGACAACGTCACCAGAATAATGATGCCCAAGTCACGCATGGGGACTGTGGTTTGCCTTGTGGTCATTTGGAATTTTACTCAGCAAACTGCTTCAGTATCTGATGGGATTATAGGAACCAGCTGAAATCCTAATTTGTTTTGCAATTTTGTTTTTTTTCATTTAAGAAATAAAAAAAATTCCATTACGTAAAACATGTGACAGGACCTGAACATCCAGAAGTCACATAACTGTCGTCATGAGCCTGTGGCGCCCTTAAGGGCTCGGTATGGATTTGCACTTCAGTTACATCAGATCCTGTTTATCGAAAGAAGGCATCAGAGGCTTTATAAGCACTGGGCTCTATCCACATCCCGACGGTTTCCTAAACACTACTAATGTAGCCTAGCTGTAACAACCATTAGCTGGCCCCTGTTTTGAGAAATCTGTTTCGAGATGTTACTGTAAACCCTTTCTCCTAAAGATTAGACCTGTCAAAACATCAGCATAGCCCGGAATAATTTGCAGCGTTAGAAAAAGAGAAAAGCAGATAAAGTGAACCCCAGAATGTCCTTGCTACCCCAGTAGCCCAACATGAAGTGAGTCAAATACTGCCCCCCAAAAAACAATCGCCAGACATAGGTCTGTCTGCTGTTTCGGATAGATGAGAACAACAGCAGAGATACATGAAACCATGGCAAGCTGCCTCTGTCAGGGCCTGAGGCCCAGACCTTCCCTCCCTACGTCTCGTCTCTGAAACCTCTGTATCCCTCCCTTCCACAAGTCCCTCAGGGCCCACCCCACCCACAATGAAGAGATTTTAATCATGCTTTCACTAAACGGAGCTCTACTTTTCACTGCTGTCTGTGACCCAATGAAAATCAGGTTTCAGGTTATCTCGCATGTACATGACCAGGGTAATTGGTGTCGAGTGGCAAAGAGGGAAAAACTCTGTATAAGCGTGGCCCTTTTTTATGTGCTAAAACACAACACAGACTAGAAGAAAAGGCTTGGATGCAAATCCACGAGCCGCAAAAGCTTCATGTTCCTTTATTCTGATCTGTCTAAGTGGACCAGCTCAAGAAAAAGAGCATGGAGTAAGGAGAGGATTACAAACAAAGAGTTTGTGCTGATGCTGAGTGGATGGCACCGAAACTCTGGATGAACTTTCATGTCGGACCCTTCATGAGATCTTATTGTAAAGCAAAGAGAAGCCCAGTGAAAATGTGTCTCTGTGCCTTCAGGAGCTCATTGATGTAAAAGCAGTTACATTATGTTGAGCCACACCCTTCAGACAGACAGGAAGCTGCTGTTAAACCAATCACATGGAGCAGTTGTCCACTCACGGCCAAGTCTTTTCCCTCTTTTGTCACCTTTTCCTGTTTTTCTGCTTTTCATTGCAGGTTTCCAGAGTTTTTTTTCAATTTCTAAATTCAGTATGCAGTGCAGCATGATCCACAGGAGTTTTATTTTGAGCAAAACAATTCAATTTTTTAAATATTGTTCATCTCAAGTCTTTTAACCAAAAACATGTTCAATACCAGAGCCTCCAGTTCCACAATTCACCAAAAAATAGGTGATGTTTAGTCAACAGTTGCATTGCAACTTAAGTTTAACTTTTTATTTTTTTTACATTCTTCTTTCACATGTATTTGTCTATTCCACAGAAACGTTTCTTCTACTTCTAATTTTCTTGTAAAACGAAAAACTGTCTCAACAATTTTCTTTAAGAAAGTTTAGTATCATAGTTTTCCCAGTACGAGAGAAACAAGGCCCTTCCTGGCACTTCCTGAAATGTGTGTGGAGTTGTCATCGCAAACTCCACCTAACAGGTGTGTGCAGACACAATAACAATGACCTCAGCTGAGACACGAAACACTGTACGTATGAACACTCTTACATCAGAAAGAAGCATTCAGTGAGATCTCTTTTTAAACTCACACTTCCCAGATAAATACAGTAGAGTGCATGTACCGCATTGTGGGTGTTGGTCTGCATTCAAGGCGCGCCCCCCTGACGTCACGGCAGCTTCTATCATTGTTGCATATCCGGCAAAAGGCAAGGCTTTTGTGTGTACAATGGAGCCAGTGTGCAGCTGCCAGGCCGGGATGGAAAATAAGCGAGGAGGGGCGCTGCACTAAAATACAGTCAGTAATTTGTAGCTGCTAGCAGAGGAGGAGAAGAGATGACTGGAATGTCAGTGAATGAGATGACAGGTAGAGAGACTCTCTAAGTCCTCTTGAAGCTCTATGTTTACATGTCTGTTATCTGTTTGTTTGGTTTTAGTTAAGGGTTCTTCACTCCATTCCAGCCTAAGTTCACGTCTGCCTTACAGTAGATGAAACAAAAACCAGAGCAAAAAGGGGGAAAACATGGCACTGGCAAGATCTGTTCTGCACATATAGTCCGCAAAGACCCCAGCTGTTGCTCTGATATTATTACACAGACTACTTCTGTGGTCACAAAGTGTTCCCACATAATGGGAGCCCACCACAGGGACTCTCCAGAGCCCATCACTTGGGAAAACATTTTCTCCGCTCCCGCCTTTTATTTGCCCGGCCAAGGAATAGAGGTCTGTTTGTGTTATCGGGAGGCTGTTGCCATGGAGACAGGGGTTTCTCAGACAAGAAGCATTCCAAGTTATTTTGAACGTCTTTGACTTGTGTAGGATTTGGACAGCCTATTTCCTGGCCTTTAAAAACAGAAATTAGGGTCTAGAAACGATCCAGTTCCAGCCTTTGCAATCAGGGACAATTAGAGATACAGAGAGATCAGACACAAACATAATCCCAAAACACTCCTGAAGATACCGTTTTAAAGATGCATAACAATTATGCGGATAACATGCTATCATGGCTGGATTATTTACCGGTCTGTGTCTGGTTGTCTTGGTATGGGCCGCCAGAAATTTGGCTCAAATATCCCACAAGAAGCTTTATTTGATTTGGCTCAAGTAGATAATGATCGGGGAAACCACAGGATTGTTAATGTTCCCCCCAAAAGGAGAGAAAATACCCTCTCCTTCAAATCCATCCATGTCGACTTTATAAAGTAAGTGGGTGACGGGTTTGGCTGATTGGGATTCAAGAAGCAGACATTCAAACAAATGGTGTGCATGCTAATATGTGTGTGTTGACATCTGAAGTGGTAAGATATGGTAAAATGTGCATTTTGTTATGGATGCAGAGGTAACCACAATTGAAGTGTCCTCAATTATGGTGCAAGAAAGAATTTACATGGGTTATCTGTTTTGTCTGTGATATTTTTTTTATCTCTGAGAGGGTCAGCTCCAGTGGTGCACAGCTCCCTGCACACCCAGCAGTCACACTGAAGAAAACAGCCCTTGTTTGTGTGCGTGAAAGTGTGAAAAGCACACCCCTTGATAAATTCCTGTTTGTAACAGGGACATGTCATTTACAAGCCTGAGTGTGGCAGATTTAATCCTGGACTGATTTGAGAGACTTCGTGTGAATGAGCCACTCATTGTCAGCCTACACCACCTCCAGCATCTCATCCAAGACGTGAAAAATATAGCTCCAAAGAGTTCCCGTCCAGCCGCTTATAATTATGTCATTTATGAAAAAGAGCACACATGCATGTTCAGACTTTCCTGGACAGCCTTGAGAGCAAAAAAAAAAAAAAAAAGGGTTTACAATGGATCTATTTACAAGCTAAGCTTTGTCAGAACGCATTCACCTCTACACCCACTTCAAACACATCTTGGTGCTTGGTGTTCTGGTCAATGCATCAGCCAGTTTCCTCTCTGAGAAACAGTTTGCACAGAGGCGTTGCAAAATTTGCCTGAGTGGGATCAGATCACATGGGACAGTAAATTTTTTTTTGAAAGCTCCAGATGGAGCTGGATGAGCACTTCCATGGAGGTAAGCCCAACTGGCCTGCACATTGTCAGGCTAACAACTACAAATCTAAACCTTGATGAAAAAGTAAACACTGTCAGCCTCGTCCATTTCTATGTTTTGGAATCTTTAATGGAAATACAGTGCTCCACATGTACAGTATGTGTGGTTTTCTGCATTAAATCACACAACTGACGCATTTTCTTGATTTACATGCCTTCAATGAACTAAAGAGACCAACAGCGGTCGTAAACAAAGGATTGTGATGTTGGCCACCTGCCAACAGCAAACTCAATACACTATCAGTGTCGAGTTTCAAGTTGGGCTGAATTCTCTAAGACAGTTGGCACTTCAATAGGAATACAGCTGCACAAGAAATCATAATGTCAGGGTTTTTAAAAGTTGAAATGAAATTATCTTCAGTGGACAAAAAAAAGCAGGGCCAAGATAATATATTAATTTCCTGCCATCTGTCAACATAGCTTATCTCTTCCCTAAACAATGTTTATATCAAAGCAGATTTGTACAGAGACAAGCAGACACAAACATCAAATGATTAATAGCACCTAAAGTGCAGCCTGAGATTCATGGGTCAATTAGTTTCCCTTCAGTACTGAGACATAAATCATGAATCTGCTTTTTCAGTTTTCTATTCTTTCTGTGAATTCTTGAGTTGAACACCTAGTGCTGCACAGAAGCTGTAGTTTGACCCACTGTTATAGTGTAAAAGTCACTTGGAAAAGGTTAAAAGTGTAGAACAAGCTTGTTAGCCGCATCAAACAAAAGGATTTAGAGCATAAAAAAGGCACAATTTCTTAAGAAATAATCCATAAGTGAGTCTGCATTCACATCTGGTTTAGAAAGCTGTGAGCACAACAAATTGCTTGCATTTTTCACTCTGTTTTTTGGAATCAAATGAAAAAAAGATTCATGAGCCCTGGAAGGTAATGAACATATCATTCTAAATATGTTTTATATATACAAGATCAACACTGATCCCAATAAAGGTTATTACTGCAAATCATAGTATTTACATAGCAATAAAACTCACAGTCTGTTGTTGGTCACTGCTGCCTTAACATGACACGAGAGGAAGGAGAGCACCAAGAAGTGATTTCACGCACTCACTGAATCACTGATTTGGTCATTGATCTTAAGAGACTGATTTATGTGGCATTAACGGAATAGAAATGTAAGCCTGCAAAGCCATTTGGACTATGATTACTTACAGCGGTTGGGATTTAAGTACAGCATCAGATGAGACTGAAACCATCCGTGAAGCTTTGAAAAGACTCAAAGGAAAACCGCTGTGTGGTGCCTGTTAGCTAGGAGCGGATGAGGCAAACCTCTCAAAATCACAGGAACTTTCCAGTCTTCCAAACTTTGCAAAAGTGGGCCTCTATGCACGGTAGAGACACTCTAAAAGCAGGGCTTCTATTCCAATGAATAAATCAACTAGTTCATACACAATCAGGATGACATGTTGATTCAAAATAATGAAAAATAGGAATAAAAAGGGTGGAACAAACATAAAGGTAAGCAGAAATATGGTAAAATAACTTTATCATCTCCACACAGTCAAGGGAAAAAAAGTAAATATCAACAAAGGAAAAGAAAGAAATGACATAATCAATATACTTTAGGATTCTAATATTCTAGCATCATCATTTCCAACAGTAGCTGTTGCCAAATGTTGCAGATATGTCGGCTGCTTTTTGTGTTTTAGTCAAAGCTTGCGGTCCGCCCACTGTAAAACTTTTTTAAAAAGGTCAAAAGAAAAAATACAGCCATGGCGTTGCCCAGTTAGAAATGCTTTCAGATGTCTTGACAACAAGGATGTGTTGTAGAGCTGGCATCGCAGCTCTACAATGAGGTTAGACAACACACACCGAGTTCCTAAAACCGATAAATTTATCCCGGTGTGGCAACTACAAATCCCATGTTACTGTTACCATTTTATGCTCCAGAAAGTATAAAAATGTCAGCGTGAACACTTACCTTCAGCCAGCCCTGTGGCAGGTAAGTAAGTGGGCACTGAGGCCCAACAAAAGCTCGAATGAGTGGAGGCCTTTGTGTTTTAGAGGTGCCATAAGGAAAGTCATGCACCAATGAGAGGCTGTCAACAGGTGCTAAATTATAGTGCCACAGTTTAGAGTTCTTTAACACTTTTCAATGGGAAGTGGTTGATCAACAGTAAGAATGGAGGCACAGCGAACAGGAAACGCCTTCAGAACTTTAGAGGACAGAAATTCTGTTAAATTAACATAGGCTTTAGGATGTGTGGAGACCAGTTAACAAAGAATGGACTGTTTTAATAGCTTAATGAAATAGATTAAAAAAACATGTCCAGCCCAAGCAAAGAGTAAACAGTAAACAAGCACTGCTGGACATGTTTGTGCAAACTCATTTCTAATCAGATGCAGCAACTGAAAAAAAAGGCAGCAATTAGCCTTCAAGATGTGGACATGAAAATGAAATATTTTAATTGTATTTACGACTTTGCCATTTCAGTTAAAGCACATGAATCTTGGAACGGTGGTTTGCCATATCATGCATGCCATAGACTCCAAGTGAATTGGTCACACATTTCCACACAGCAAAGATAATGGATTCTGAGGCATGACTCACTTTTGGTCCACAGCCAGGAGGGCATTGACATTTGTGGTTTTGAGTGATATATTAGATCTTCTACTGTGAAAATTCCAACAATGAGACATGGTGCCCATAGAACAAATTGGAATGATCAAACATTTCTAGGCTCAGCATTATGTCAAAAGTACATCAAGTCCAATGTTTGAAGCATTGTATGTGAATTCAAGAGAATTCACATACAGAGCTTTATGAGAAATCACCCCTGGGGTTTTTTGACATTTTGCCACATACTATTAATTTCACTTTTACTAAAACATTGCCCTCTTGTCCACAGTCGTTTGGTAATTTTTTGAACTTTTTTTACTATGTGTCATGTGTGATAATAGAAAAAGAGCTATTTTTGTTTGATCTAGGTTCTACTATTTGATTTACAATCAACCTGTGAGCATACTGGAGAAAAAGAGTTCAGGATCCTGCCCAAGGACACCTGGGCTCATGAACTTGGCTGACTTACATCCTCACAGTCATCCAGATCCACTCATTCCAGACCCACAGATCCTCACAGGAGTAACCACCTTCAGCTTGCTTTGTAATAAATTACCAACCTTCACTTCACAGTCCTCCTCTGTTCTTTCGGGATTCCAATCCACCGACTGAAATCCTCCCAAGCCTTCCAATCAGTGGAGGATCCTCTGACTTTACTTTGACTTGGATTATTGCTGTTGACATTATGAATGCTTGAAATGTGGGCTGCAAAAACAAGAACCCCAGGAAAAGCCATTAGACGTTGATGAGCATTCTTACTTTGCTAAATCCAGTTTCAGCTGTGCTTTGAGTCAATGCCCCACATTAAGCTATTTTATGAAGGGCAATTGTGGAAAATTAGAGTCTTACTTTATCAAAGTAAACACCTCTTAATTCGATCCCACATGCCTTTCTGCTGGTTCAGCTAATGAGTTCCAGCTAGGCCACATATGATTTCTAATTGCTGTGTTCCAAGTCCCAGGGTTTTAGAGGAGAAAAGAAACTGATTTGGAGCTGTTGGCAAAGCGCTATTGTTATCAAACGTATATGCATCAAAGTTGGTTCATAGATGTTTTAAAGGAAGATGAACAGCCACTTATCACCAGGCTCCCTTTGTCAGTGAGTCTTGCTGTGTGAGCTGCCAGAACAAACTAGAACTTTCCCTTCACTGAGTCAAAAACAAAGTTCCTTCTCTTGTCAGGGAGCAAACTTGGTCAAGCGCGATAACTCTTCAGGTTCCTGGGGTGAAACTTAGGTTTAATACTGTAGATCAAAAAGCAGATGTTGATGATAGCACACAATGTCTTTATTTGAGCACGTGTTGCACTTTCAATTCAGTCATTTATGGCTTTTTTCAAGGATATTTCTTCTGCCTGACAGCATAATTTTGCAGCATAGCTCAGACTGATTATTTCTAGGCTTCACACAGACAAACAGGGGTATTTCGACAACCTAGCCTCTATTCATGGTCAGTTTTGAGCACTGAAACCAAACCTTTTGGAAAACACCTTTCAAGGACTCCAACATTTTATTAATGGAAAATTAGGTTTTTGTCAGATTGTCAGAATGTCAGATTGTGCATCTTAATCACCTTTGTTTATATGACAATGAAGGACACTGCAAAAAAGAAAACACAGCACTGGAATTAACCCAGAAAAAAGGACTTTTAGCATGTTTGCACTTAAATGTAATGAATGGTTGGCTGTGTATAATAACTTAAGACCTTTGATTTATTAATTAGTATTTCAGACAATTTGTTCTCCTTTGTGTTTAGCAGGTGATAGTTTGTAGCTGCGAATCATGTGAGTTATATGACAGGAACTTACTCAACCTGACGCTTCTGTCTGCCATCCTTCATCAGAGAACTGGACTTCATTTCTGAGACCTTTGCAACTTTACACAGTTTTAAGCAGTCAGTCAGCAGAGAGCCACAATGTCAGGTTACAAGCTGATATGGCAATTTCCTCCAGAAACTTGAGCTGTTTTCCGAGTTCAATTCTCATTTCTAAGTCATTTTTTAATAGCTAAGATCCATACCAGCTCTTGCTCTTCCCTCCCTCTGAGGAACCTGGAACCTTCGACTTAAACCTCTGCGTTGTTATGCTTCTTCTCCTTCTTCACTTTCTCCAACAGCTGGGTCAACACTTGATCATGCCCCAATCTCAATTTTCTCCCCTTCAGATTTATTTTGCAGGATGTTTGGACGGGTTCCAAATTAGCTGCTGCTCCACATTGTACACAGCTGGTGTTTTTGGTTAATTTCCACCCTCAGAGATTTGATAGCCTTGGCAAGATTTTGTAGACAGAACAGACATTTTTTTCTAACACAAGAACAAAGTTACATACTAATCAAGTGTCTTACAGTGGTTGCAGGAGTCCAACCATAAAGATGTGCTAAGTATTGGACCTAAATAAAGAGCGAGGCATGTTTACTGAAGCTCTGATTTTAGGCCAGTCTTTGTCCTTTGTGTCCTCCCAAACAAGTATATTTGACTTAAAGTGACTGGAGAGCAAATTTTCTGTCATGTCTTTAAAAGGAAATCATCTCCGTACACAGTCAGCCTCCTCATTTCCTGTTATTGAGGAACTTGCAGTTGCCATGGCAGCGAACACAACCATCCTGACAAACAATTACCAGTTGCTAAGGAAATTGCAGCTTACCACAATGTTTATTTATTTGACATTTCTTTTCTGACTAAATAGTTGAGCCCCTGCCAGGGCCCAGCATTAAATGAGCCTTAATGACAATGGATTACTGTAGCCCGGTGGGTTTAAATAGCTGGTTTCAATGTTCACATTTGTATCATATGTGTTTTATCAAAACTGTCGCAGCCTTGTTTTCATTTTGATGATGCCCACATTGGTTCCTCCGCCCCTGACCGTTCCCAAGCAGGATCAAATATTTGACCCCAGCTGGCATCGCATGCACACGCGTGTAAAATTCTGTGTATGTGTGTGTTCGTGAGTGTATTTGTTTTGACTGAGGGCCCACAACTGAAACATACCCAAAATAAACATGGCTGCCATCTCTGAGATCTTGCAGGGAGTGTGCTGAATATTCGGATGACACTTTGCAGCCGTGGAGAGTAAAGCACACAAAGCAACTCACAAAAGAGAGGTGCTGATAAAAATTGTGGACGTGCAACTTTTTTTCTGCTTAGCACTTTCAGAAAAAACGACAGTTCAGCAAAAGCAGACACTAAGCAAGAAAAAAGGTTTCATGCAAATGATTTCACTGGAAAGAAGAATAAAGAAAAATGAAAAATGTTTAGGATATATATGGAGGAACATTACCCAACTCTAAGTCTGAGTAATTAAAAAAAAGTTGCACTCTTGCAACACACAAATATTTTTCATTTCATTTATCATGAATGATTTTTTTTTAAAACATAACAAACTATATAACAACAGATTTCAATCATCAGCTCTGAGATATACTAATTATCAGATCTCAGATTAACTAAACCCACACCAATGATGCAAATTGTTCAGAAACTGAAAAGCAAACATTTCAGTTATGAAATGTTAGGTTCCCATATAGTTGCATACTGAGTTTTGGACTGTGCCATTCATACATTCAAAAACAGCTTCACAGGGGGCCCAAAATGTTCCAGAGTGAGAACTCATTTGTTCCTACATGAACTGTAAACCAGCCCAAATGGAAAATATTAAGAACGACATTTCCATGCATTTAAACTCTTTCAGTGGTCTACAAATCATTCGACACATTTGTTTCATAAACTCCTCAGCCATACGTCTCTCACCTAATACACCATTCAAAATCAGCAGGAGATGGCGGCTTTATGTCTGTATCTATTGTGTCAACAAAAAAATCTTCCTTTTTGTCATCATGACACCTGGATTCACTCACCCTTTCAACAACATCCACTCACCACTCACTGCTCTAGAGGAAGCTGGTTTAACAGGAGCTTTAGTGGGTATTCATCCTCACACAAGCTAAGATTAATTCAACATGATGCCTTCAAAATGATGTGATGCAGGACAAATAACAGCACAAATGTCAGCCAGCTGAGTGACAGTAATACAGGTAGTTGTTTTGTTATCTGAGTATGGCACATTTTTTAAATAAGTGTTGCATTGGGAAAAAGGAAACTTATGACACCTCATTATGTCAGTTGACAGTATTTCATTGCAGGTCAACACACAGTCATGGTGTTGAAGTAGATCATGACTTTTCCCTTCTTTGATTGCACATATGGCAGTCCTGAATGATAATGAAGTTTGCCCACAGGGCAGAGCCTATCGAGTGCTATGCCCCTGGGGTGGAGATAAAACCAGAGACCATTAATCACTCTGACAATCACAACAAAGTGCAGACATTCCCATGTTACTACGTCCAGTCATTGGAAGAGGGTGAGGTAACAGGGGTATCAAAGGCAGGAAGAGATAAAGAGCATGAGGACCAAAGAAAACCTGAGCTGGGAAATAAAGCTGAGAGGCAGGGAACTTTCTCCAAACTCCTTTTGTTCATGTTTGTTGCATAGCGAAAGCATTATGATGATTTAGGCCATGGATACTGAATACTCGATCAAGTACTTAAACCTGCAGATGTATTTGCACTGACCCGCACCCATCTGGAAACGCATCACCTAGAGTCTGCTCACTTAGCCTCTGGGAACAAAGGTCAAAGTTTTTTGCTTTGGCTTCATCGTCTTTATGTGTCGACGCCAATATATCTGAATGTATAGTACAAACATGTGTTTGTTATTAAGAAAGCTAAAATGTCAGCGTGAATACATCTACAGTACAGTATGTGTGTAGCAGCAGGCTTTCAGGCGTGAGAAAAGGCAGACCTTCCCCTCATGACTCAGCCACTCTGACAGTCTGCGCTTCAGAGAATGGACACAGTGTCTTCCTTCAACAAGCTCCTTGGCTTCCTTTTCTTCCCAGTTCCATCTTCCTCCTAACAGATCTGTTAGAGCTGTTTTTCTTTACTCCCGACTACCATAAAAAAAAAGATTCCTTGATCCTGGTGCTCCCTGCATGAACCCTGATGCATCACTGTGTCCAATTACTGAGACAGTAATATGCAGTATAGTCAACAAACCCAGAAGAAAATCAAACCGAGCAGGATTGATCATCAAATCCCACAAGAAATTAAATGGATTTATTCCACCGAACTACAAGTAACTCTGAACTTATTCCATAAGTCATTCATATTTCAGCTGAGAATGAAGAATGTCTAATTTATTCTTCATATTTTGTATCAATCCAGAAGTGTTTTTTTCAGTCAGATGTAAGTGAGTAATCCGGGTAGACAGTTCCATTGTGTAATCACATTTAGAAAAACTTTACATGACAGCAGCTGCTTAATGTTTTGTCGATTCAACATGGATCGTTTGTATTTGCTGGCAAAATGTTAGCAAGTTTAACAGTTGTGACTGGAACACTATTAAAGTATTTCTGATTCTGATTCTGATTAATTTATTTCTGATTAAATAGCAAAATTACAGTCTCATCCTGTTGTACCTATGTATTTTTATATAATATGTAACATTTGTGGGATCTTAAAGCAGAACTGAAATATATTCCTCACGAGCATGATTTTGATTAATATAACACAATTTCCAAGTGCACGATTTCACATAGATAAGAGTCTCTGCATTTTCATCACCTTAAAGCTGGCACATATCCACAAAATGTGTGGGTTCTTAACACCTTTTTCTTCACTACAGCACCAGGCCAGAGAGGGCAAACCAAACACCAAACACTGGATAAACACATGTCACTACATGTCACCACATCCCACTCTTTGAATGTTTAACAAATCTCTCAGTTTTTAACTTCTAACATTCATTCACTGTGAGTGGTTAGTCATTTAGAGCATGAACCCTCCATGTTAATCTTGTGTAATTGAAGGGAACAGCGCTGATCAGTACAAGCTGTAAGTATGTGGCAGCAATACCTCAACCTCACTGGCTGTACAAAAGCTGTTGCCAAACCCATCCAACTACAAAGGTACAGAGAGAGATGACCTCATTGGTTATTCTGTGGAGGGCAAAGCTTCTGCCTGTCATCCCTGAACACCAGCCCATGAAGTGAATTACTCATTTCAAAGAGCCCCACGTCAAACCCTGCAGGTAAATCTGTCACAGTCAACCACAACTGAAGGGGATGACAGTGTACGTTGACAATTAGTTATTGTCAGTTCATATTCCTGAAGCATCCCAGGGCAAATTTTCCACAGCTGGAGATGGGATCAGTTACCTTGTTAGCATGCACGGCGATTGAATTTCCCTGTTTTTAATTTATTTTGGCATGCTGGCTGCTGCTGTTCACATTTGTTAACATTTGTTCTTTGTAACACGACCCTACTGGCTGATCATTTAAAGTAAATGTGCAATACTTTCATGTCTCTGGCCTGACACTGCCTGTTATGTGCTTCTACATCAGCCTACAGGCTTATTGACACTTAACATTACTTTTATATCTTGGATGACTTAAGCCATTTCTTTATACTGCACCAACAAAGCGAAAACACGCTGCCAAGCATCGCTTTCCTATGTCACACAGCCAGTCGATTAACAGAACAGAGATCTGTTTGGTTGCCATAGTGATTTTATTACTCAAACCCTTGGAGGGGTTTGTTATCTTGTAGACGTCACTCAACTGTGGTTGACAAAGAAAAAAAGAAAAAGCGTCACTCTGAAGGTGTGTCTGTATATGCGGCATTCAAATCATAAATGTAACCATAACAACCCACACACACAGGCAGACACACACAGGTTATGGAGTGAGAACAACTTTGCCATCGTATTGATCAGTTCAAAAGTCGAAGGACTTGGGTGTGATCTGTTTGCGATGCTATGATTAACCAAGAGATGTGGGGAGTGCAAACTGGAGAGCTGTATGACATCATCTTCATCGTTATTATGAAATCACTTCTCAGCCTGCCACACTTCTTCATAAAAACCAGAAGCTGTGCAGCTAATGCTCAACTGATTGAATGCTATAATTCCTAACCTTATGGGTTATTTTTGAAAAGTCGTCATGATTATTTCTTGATTCAACAGTGCAATCAGCCACTTATGTAACCCTCCATCATGTTCACACATGTCAGCTTTTAGGCCTGAGGCCAAAAATGATCTGCAGCGGTCCATTTTCCAATCTCTCCTCCACTTGTATCTCTTGGTTTGTACAATCTCTGCTTTGCCATTCCCCTTTTGAACTCTTCACTCCAAAACAGCACGGCTCTGAAATTTGCCAGTGCTCCATTCTTCTGTGGTCTCTAGAAATTTGGATTGGATCTTTGGCTTGCAGGCATACCACAAAGAATAATGTCAGTTTAAAAGATCATAACATCAGCCCAGAGCTGAGGCATGATTGATGCAGCGTTATCCATCTGGAGCTGCCGTGCTGCTTCTTGGTGCGGACTGCTCTCGGTCATCAACTCACATGTAGAGGTAAAAATATTGCTCAGTTATTAGACCAGACATCATCAGAATATGAGAACAAGTCCCCTGAACTTTGTGCATGTCAAACCTGCAGTCACAATAATACTTTTTTTTCTTTTACTGCCTGCTGTTGTTCAATCAAAGCGTTCACTCCCTTTTACCACCTGCCTGATGAGGGTTTAACAGGTGTGCTCAGTAAAGACACGACAGGTAACCGTTTGTGTGTTTTAAGCTTAACCACATTCTCCTAATCTGACATAGATGAAGTTCGTGCTTTGGCCAGTTAAAGCAGTTCTCGCCTCATTAGCAATGCTCTTTTCGCAAAACAAAAGGTTTGTGTTCAGTCATTGCCAAGTCTGTTCATCCCCTTGGCTTTAACTATTCTTCAAGCGGGTCACGTTACCATTCAACAGTGAATAGACTGTTGGAGTCAAACATCAACAGAACTATGGCATTGGCAGCAGGGTGGTCCCTCCGCTAATGTCACACTGAAGACAAAAAACAAAGACATACTTAGAATTAAAACCAAAGTTATTGTTCAGGCACCTACGCACTGGCAGATGAAGTGGTCACAGAGGTTTGAATCTGAATAGGACACATAATATGGGCAGACCATTAATAATTCAGCATTCTGTCAGCTAGTGTGTGAAAGATAAAAATGGTTTCCATAGTTCATTATCAGGTGACAGACTAACAAAAGAGAGATAAGATAATGAATTGTCTTACTGCGCAAATTTAAATTGGCAACCAAATAATTACAGACCTGAAAATGATCATGATAATGACAGCCCATCAAGTTTAATCTTATTCTAATCTTTTTTATTGGTCACCAATTGGTCAGCAAATTAGAGCTGAAATTCAGTCATGTGGTTGAATTTCAAAAGGACGAAGACTGAAGCCAAACTTGTGTACAAGATAAACATATGAAAAGAAATAAATGAGAAATTATGATAATCTTGTGACTGGTTGGTTCAACCTTGTGACCCTTTAGGGAGTCAGCTCAAGAACAGCTGTTTCTGATCTCTGTCCATCCATCTCTGAAAGGCCTAAGTAAGTAGAAATAAAAGTACACTTTAGAATAGACAAAGCAACTCGATGCTTTTCAAAGGAGCTGTCAAGACGAGACATGTAATTTCATATTATGACAATCATAAGAGTAGTAGGCGCATTCCTGTATGTCATTTCCTCATGTGATGCTTTCTGAACACACACACACACACACACACACACACACACAAGCACACACTGAGTCCTCCACACAACGTGTCTGTGGCCTCTCCCACTTCGAAAAAAACAGAAAAGTTTCAGTTGAACTATTTCCTCGGTGGTATAAATACAGGCCGGAGCGCACATCTGCACTCCAGTGAGGCGTGGTCAGTCAGCGCTAACAGGTGGGCCCCTTCTGCACAGCTGCACGCATCTCCATCCGCAGGATCTACTTTTTCTCTCCTCCGCCACCACACAAACAGCTAGAACAAAATGCCGAAGTGCCCTAAGTGCCAGAAGGAGGTTTATTTCGGTAAGAATTACCCGCGTTTTGTTCCCTCAATTTATTTATTTGAAGTTTAGAGCGAAGAAACGGCGCGCTGTCAGCGTTTCCTGGTTGTTGAAATTACAGATGAGGAAACAGGAAGCTGAAGTTAACACTTTGACCGTGTCAAGCACGTGCCTTTGTATTAGATATTATTATTCGAATACAAATATTAGAGAAATTATGAATTACCTACTTAATTTTAAAAAAATGCTGTGTTGATGTTTTTGGACACTTTTCACCACTTGAATATATACTGTAATCAGTTGCTCAAACTAATCTAATCAATCCATATCTTGCATGTCACAATCGTTAGAGTCTTTATTTAAAAATCCATCAGAATAATCTTCTTAAAACTGTTCCCAGAGTTTAGTGTGCCAGTGAGACAAAGCAGGAACATGTTCCCACTTAAACTCGATTTTTTTTTTAAGGAAAAAAAAACTGTGCAAATGCCACAAAATTGCACTTAATTAGAGCACAACAAAAATAGTCACTTGCATTCCACCAGTGGAGGAAAAACAACCAGATATGTTAAACACTTACCACATTTACATGTAATGGAGTATTTTACAACATGGTAACAAATCATCTGAGTGCTGCTGTTACAGTAGTCATTGTTCCATCTGCGTATATGCTGCAGTCTGATGGAGGAACACTCTTAACACTGAAGGTTTTTGCATGTTAAAGGAAATGGAGGGAGAGAGCATCCGAAATGTGGAGGTCTTCTTGTGTGTTTGCATTTCTGCAAATTAAAGCCTGGCAGCCCTCACGGGAGGCCACAACTTGATAGTTCCCCTTTAGCTCCATGAGTAACGCTAAGACAGAGCTGGGGAAACTCTGCTGAAGCGCACCTCCCTTTTGTCGGTGTGGTCCTCTGTCCCTCATGGGCATACTATCAAAGCACAGACCTACTGCTGCATCCTGGGAGGAATGCGCACAGCACTGTTTTTTATTTCTGTCTTAATCCTTTTACCACATCGTCTCCCGCTCAGCGGTGTGGCAGATAAATCTTTTCCAGAGAGATGCTCAGCGGCCAAGTCCAGAGGAGAGAACAAAGCCAAGCATTTGGACTGTCAGTCAGACGAATGGACCGTGTGACCGGGGAGACTGCCTTTCCATTCTCCCGTTTCATGGATAAACTTTTCCCTCCTGTCCAATACAATCATCCCAATTAGCTTTTGCCAGAACAAGCCATTAAGGCATTTTCCAAAGAGGAAGTTCACTTCCAAAGCGCAGCCGGGGGAAAAGCACACAGAAACAAAGCTTTGCCTTCTTGTTTATGATGCACAGCTGTGTCATTGTCCTCGACCGTCCGCATCGGTTTCCCACTTCCCCCGGCAGACTTCGTGCCTGACTCCCTCACCCTGCAGCCTGCGCGCTCCATCGCGCCCCGCAGCTGCACCCCCCCCCCACCCCCTCGTCCTCCTCTGCCTCTGCTGCTTAGCTCTCAGATGGAAACAATCAGGCTACCGCAGCCCAGCCCGAATGATGGAGGTCCAACTCCGGGGAACGGTAGAACGCTTTTGCTTTGTTGGAAACTCCACAGTCAGTCATTCTTTGTGCAGCAGGACTGCCGTTGGCAGCGTGCTGCGTCAGTTAAGGCGTCAATAGGAGCAGTGTCTCGCCAATTTTTTCTGGCATGAGCCCCTACAAGCGCCATCTATATGGATGAATATCTCAAAACCTCAAGTGCATCATTTAAAGAGCCTTAAGGAAGCGCCATGTTTAATTGCCGTTTATGAAATAAAGAGCAATAAGTAACTCCCATAAGCCAAAGGCCGCGTTCGTAGCTGTTTTCTTAAGCAGGATAAATGGTTCAATGCCTCACCATTAAACTTGGTAATGAACTTTTTCAGGGGCAGATTGAAGCAAATACCTATATTTCTCCTCCCAGCTTGTTTCCTGTTAGAGTGATATGTTTGTGTATGCTGGACTACTTCCACTTTGCTATCCACAGCAAACTGATGAGAGAGAGCCGTTGGGATTTCAACACATCTGCCATGCCCCACTTCGTGCGAATTAGGATGGGCTCTTTTCCTCATACCACTGGGCCGAGCGCCCCGGTTTACCCAGCCCAGTGGTTTATTTCGGTTTAAGTGCCGTTATTTCCACGGGTCACCCGTTTGTTCCAAAGCCCACCGCTTTCAGCTGGGAGGTTTTCATGGAGCTGGCCTGAGAGGCTGACCCATCCCCAGAGCCCTTCCTGTTTCCACTGCCTGTTTTGTAATCTCATGCTACAACGGGCTATTTTTAGTAAGGGAGTATGTCATTTTCTGACATTTTGTGTATGTTTGGAGTCCAGCGGCTTCATCTGCAGCTATAGTTATCTCTCAGTCACCCAGGGGGAAATGTTGCCCTTCCTGACATTCTTTCAATCTTTCTCGTTTTAAAATCCTTCTGTTTGCTCGTTATTTCAAGCCAGCCTTCTGATGATATCTCTTCATTTTCAGCATTTCCTGGGCCTGGCCTCTGAGGTCGACTCTGTGAAACTGAGCAGCCTTTTATTTGGCTGCGCATTCAAATGCATTTTCCCCTGTGTCACGAGTCTCAGAATGAATCATAACTCCAGTGTAGACCTGAGATTCGGGCATGTCGTGTTGAATCACATTCTACTTTTACAGTCCTCCTGTCAAGTACTTGTGCAGATCAGCAAAAACAGATAAACACTTTCTTTATCAGAGTTTTATGAGGCACTTAAAGAAGAAATTCCTCAGGGACTGTTTTTTTTCTTTTTTCTTCTCTCTCTCCCTCAAGTGCCACACCCAGCAATGTTCTCAAACTAATCTGCAGTGAGAATATCTTTATGGTTCGGGATAGTCATTGCACGTAAATGAACTGCTCTATGAGCTCATGGTCTGTGCCCTGCAGATTAACTCCTCTGCAGACAATAGCGTCTGTGTTTGTCGCAAGTTCAAAGCTTTGCAATTCAATTTGTGTGTTCTTGTGCGTTTGGCAGCTGAGAGGGTGACATCCCTGGGAAAGGACTGGCACAGGCCGTGTCTGAAGTGTGAGAAGTGCAACAAGACGCTGTCGGCTGGCTCACACGCAGAGGTGAAATATCTGAACAAGACATGAACAAATCATCAGCGACTGAAACCTTTTTTTCTGAATCCCACAAAAGAAAAACAGATCTAGACATTATTCCTACATTTACATAGAATGTTTTTGATTCATGCCATAAATGATCAGTTAAGGACTCCAAGACATTATTGGATATCAAAACACTATCAATTTGACGATTTTTATTTCTCAATTTGTAACTGTGCAATTAAAACTTCTTCTTCATGCTTCTTACAGCATGAAGGGAAGCCATACTGTCACAACCCCTGCTATGCTGCTATGTTTGGACCTAAAGGTAAGGTCGACGGCCTTGAGTAATTAAGATAAAAAAAAAACCATCTTTTAACAGCTATCGCAAAAATATAAACCTTTTATTATTCCATAACGCATACTGTTATTGACCTGCCTTGCCAGGAGCTCGGTGTTGGCCGTTAGACTTTGTCTCAGCTGGTAACACCTGGCGTGGGGACAATGATCTTACCTCCATGTTGTTGTGGCGTGGCTATAATAGCTCTTTTATTACGCCCAGTCTGATTCCTGCAAATCGTCCTGTGTTTTTTTTTAGGATTTGGACGCGGTGGAGCTGAGAGCCACTCCTACAAATAAACAGGTAATGCGTATACCCCTTTTAAATCTAGTACATTACCTTGTTATTTCCTTAGACTTTGACTGCAAGCAAATACATTCCAGCACTCCCTGCTGTCTGACACGCTCTCTGTGCTTCCTCCACAGGATATACCCCCTCAGTGAAATTGGTGCCTGGAAATGAGATGCTAAAAGCCAGCATTGTCAGAAGTCGCAATAAAAACCTGCAGACAAACTGTCCTCTCGTTCTGAGCGAACGCTTTGTGTGCATGATTTTTCTTTTGTCTTCAATGTGTTAAGACTCAGTTTTCTAGTTTTGTATTATCATGATTCACCATGACGTTCATGTCTTGTCTCATCCCGATTAAACTTTTGTTTAAATTTGTGCCATTTTAATAGCTTATTCCTATTTAATTGTCTAGATTTTTTGGAGGGTAAAGGGTAGACCTCTGTTCAGTATAATAAAACACAATGAAAATTTACAACTCAAGATTTACGACATAATTAACCTTTTTTATATCTTATAATTATCTTATTACTATAATAAAAAAGGATGTTCCCTAAGGCTATTTATCTGCTCAGTAAAACATGTCTTACATAAAACATTTCAAAATGCATGAAAAAAACACAATCATCATCTTTTATTTTAAATTTATTCCCCATAACACACTTGTGGAAATGTGTCCATTCAAAGGGCCATAAGAATCCCATGATAACCATCAGATATGTTTTTTCATTGTTCCCGCTCAGAATGATCCAATCATTTAAACCTTTCTAACAGCTTTGCATGAACCCCAGACAAATGAGAGGTTGATGACATGCAAAAAGATCTATTTCTGGAACAACCAAAACAGTGCTAATCCACATGGGGGAACAAGTATTTCCAGAATTTTCCAAACTGGAAATGTATTGTTACTGTTGTGCTACTGGTCAGAGCTGGGGCCAAAAAAGGAATAAATGCTCACCTCAAATCACTGACGTAAAAAAGATGATAAAATCAATAACTCAAGAAAATTGCTAACAATAGCCTCTAAATTTTCTCAACAAATAAACCCCCCTTTTTATTTCTTTACTTTTCATTATCAAACATCCACCTTTTTATTTCTTCTCAGAAACACACCCTGCCCTTCAGGTTATGTGATGCATCTGGAAAAACTGCCACTTCCAAACTCAGACAAGGGCAAACTTTCCATCTCAGCAGCAGGGATGTTTGATTTGAAATAGTGATTCTTAAATATTTTTTAGAAATGCCAAACCTCCACCCCACCCGCGCTGTTGCATTGTGGGTAACAAAAGCACATTCCTGGAGCAGCTGAGGCCGGCCCGAGTCTTTGATGATGTCCCAGATGCTTCCTCTTTGGGTTCTTTCTGGGCCCTGTCTGCAGTCTTTTTTTTTTTTTTTGGGCCCTGCCCGGCTGCCCTCAGTCCTCTGAGCAATAAGCTTCCACCATTGCCCAACTGTTGCTATGGCAACAAACACAAACACGACCCAACAGACTTGCCAGTGTGCCTGTCCGTCTGACTGTCCCCCCTGGTTCTGTCCAACAAAGTCGCTCACTGTGACAGAACAATCCTGACCGGGGCAACGTCCTCCGATGTTGAAAACATACCCAGGATGTTTGCCAGCCACGCGTAATTCAGCTTCTTCTCAAAAAGGCAACAGAATGCAGCTCAGAAACTGCTCGCACATAGGTTTGCTTAGGTATATGTTGCAGGGGTCATGTTACAGTCCTCTGTCTTTGTGCTCCATTCGATGCTCTGAGGACTGTGAGACATTTTCTCATTATGCGTTGAGGCCCTCATCGCTGTTTGCAATTCCCAGCTAATCATATTCGATAATGCTTCGTTTCACATGGGGACACTATAAAAACTGGCCGTAAAATGATCCCATGACTTGGTTGGGAAAGGGGACATTCCAATCCGTAAACATTGCCTTTTCAAAAAGTATGAAAGCCCTGTTTTTTTCTCTCTCTTTTCAGACCTCAAGCAGATTCCATCCCTGATAATGATTATTCTGATGCAAATATCTCCCATAGTTGTTTTTTTTCCAACAGGAAATACCACACCTTTGCAGTCACGGTGGTGCATCCAGATGTTTTAGCGAGCATCTGGCAACAGCCGAGCTCACAGTTTGATGCTGGACCTGATAACCGATCTTGGAGCTTAAAAAGTAAACACACGAGAACTACCGGTGACAACAAATGCGCTCAGTCGAGAAGAAGACGGAGAGGCAGACGCCAGAGATATTTCTGGCCGATTGCAGCACAACTTGATTCATGATTTTGAGACCTCAAGTGTTAAAGTCAGGGTAATTTCCAGACTCAGTCATAATCAAAGCATCGTGCAGGCAGATAAAGCCGTTGTGTTCTTCCACTGAGCTCAGAATGGTGTGCTGCCAGTTTCTGTCAAGAGGGGGGGGAGAAGGAGGCTGGGGTTATTTGTGAACGGAGACCTGCTGTGTCAGCACAAACGAGACGTCCTCGATCATGAAGTTGTAAAATTTAGAGCCATGTACCCATTAATGGTTGGAAATAAGTGTCTCACTGCTACTATAACTTATGCACACAGATGTGGGTGGCCAACACATCCACAGAACAGCACCGGGTGTGGATGTTAAACTGTAAAAGGGCTGAGGTGTCATACAGATTATTGGGCTGATGAAAATGGATTAAAAGGTCTTTTAAAAGGTTTTTTTGGGGTCCTAAAGATGACTAATTCATCACCAAAAACACATCTTGATCACAAAGTGAGTATAAATGTCTTCCTTCCTGGAGCTAAAGCTCATGTAGGGTTAGATTTTAATGGAAGAGCTCTGTCACCCCTCAGAAGAACCATCTGTCTTATCTGTTCTGAACATGTCGGTAAAGCCGGGATTGTTTTGTCTTCCCTGTACTGTGTGAAGGTCTTTGCTCTCCTACTGTACTGAAACACTCTTAAAAACATCACCCAGCTTGTGTGTGGGCGTTTTTTTTTTAATTTAATTTTGTCTGAGATTATTGCTGGGTTTGAGGTCCTCCAGGATGTTGCTTTTGGAGAAAAATCTGTTTCTGTCTCATTGCAAACATGCCTTTTCAATGGATTTGTGTATTTTCTAGCAATTACTTGCAAGAAATGAAAAGAAAAAAGATAACAAGGACCAGACCCATTGTCTTACTCGGCTGCTTTTGTACCTTCTGTAGTTTTTAGGTTGCAGGATGTCAGCCAGAAAATGACATTATGAGAGAAACCACACACCCAGGCTCCCCTGACAAACTGCTCACGTCTCTGAGGAACAGTGACACCTTTTAGATGACAATGCCCCTGTGAGGGCAGGGTGGAATGAGGAGGAAAAAAAAAAAAAATTTAATCATTGCCTTCTTTGTATGGACTTAGATCTGCCATGTCAGAGTTGCTTCAAATCCACACAAACGCCTTAAACTGGAATTATGTGACATGCAGAACAGCAGCAGGTAAAGTTATTATTGTCCTCTGATTTCACTGAAAAGGGAAGCGTGCATGGTAAAGCTGCACAGCGAAGAAAAGAAATCATTTGTTTTCCAACAAAGCTAACTTGTAGATATCTGGCATCTGTTTTTTGGAAGCATGATCAGTGGATAGGATTAATAAAAGTGACATTTGAGTCAGGACCCATTCATAAGTGGATCCACAACAGTATGAGTAAAATAGGTCAGAGAAGAAGAGAAAACAGTGGTGGAGGAGGTATTTAAGTCCTTTCTGAAAGTTAAAGCTGTAAAATCCAAGTAGAGAAATACTTATTACTTATTACTAGATATCCTTCACTTTTTTAATTATTTCTATTATTAAGGATGTGTTACAAGTGATAATAATGATGATTAAAGCTTGTAGTTTTAGACTTAGTTAAGAGATAAAATTCTTACATGCAACAGACAACTTACAGGCCCCCTCGCAGGATACCACAGTGTGTCTGGTTTCCTTTGTTTTATGGGATAGTTTCTAAATCTTTACAAAAAGAGACATAACACAGTCGACTGTGTGGATGGAAAAAAAGGAAAGATATTTTGTTTCCTTGCGTGTAACACCAAATACCATAACCTGAATCAGATGTGTGAAGGCACGGAAGTCATAAACTCGAGCCTGCCAGTCTCGACGTGGACCAGTGAGTGCACACAAGCGGATGCCGTGATGCTAATATTACACCGTACATCTGGTTTTTCTTGCAAGAGAGGGCCACTTAAAAATTATGAAGTGTGATTGCGAAAATAATCTTCAGGGTTTACGTTCAAATTGCCATCCGGCTGTCAGCTTCCAAAACTGTTTGAGTGGTTTCAGAACACAGAAGAGAGATCTTTTCAGAATAAAAACCAGCTATCTTTTGCTCACATAAAAACCGTTTCACAAATGTAATAAGTTATCACTTTTAATGGAGACGTCGACAGGGTATGGTCTAGTGTTTTTCCTTTTGTCCTGGAAATATTCTATTCATCATTTGCATCAGTCATGGTGATGGTTTTTCTTCAGGTTCGATGAAACTGGAGCACAACTCTTCCCTTTCTCTTGGCTTTTGACACAGCCTTTCACTCTCCCATCCTAACATTGTCTCTGGCCACGTTCGGGCCAAAGCATGCATGATATTGCACAACCCTATCTTGAGAAATGAACTTTGGTCTGTCTTCGGGCCTGTGAAGCATCCTCCAGTGAGCCGTTTGCATCTGGCTGAACATATCCACCCAGCAGTCAGACATCAGGGGCGTGAGGGAATGTGGTCCTCACTTGTGCGGCTGAATATGTATGTCTATCTGTGCCTCTCTCATCTCTTTATCTCTCTCAATCCAGCCCTCTCTTCTGGATTTCCTCCTCATCCCTCTTTGCCCTCTCCTGGTTTCCCCCTTTCTCTCCATCTTTTTTTTTGCATTCACTATTTTGCCCTCCCATCTAATTTAGCAGGGACTGGGCTGGAGTTGATTAGTGCTGCTGGATGTAACCGTTTCCACTGCTGCGATCCGTCCCAGCAGATGTGTAGAAATAGGCCCTCTGGCAAAGCAGTTGTTAATAAGGATCCAGTATTTGTGTGCAGAAAAGATTAGCTTCTGCTATGAGCATTTGTATGGCAGCCAGCTCCCTGCAAACCCATGCAGAGAGGAGGGAGTGTGTCAGCCTCTCAGCTCCAGGAGGAGGCCTCTGCAGAGGTGGCTGATAATGAGGCTGTCAGGCTTCTGAGCCTGTGCCTGATGGTGGGGAAAAAGAAAAAAAAAAATCTTCTTAATGCATCAATCTTGTCCTCTGTTTACCCAAAGGGTCAGCGTCTGACATGAAAGCCTCTTTTCTAACAAGAAGCCACAGGATCAAAGGGGCCTCCCAATTAGATGCAATTAAATATTGGACACCATTACTTAGTCGTTTAGACTGTCTCGCACACTTTCCACATTAATCTCTCACCACTTATGTAATTATCCTTCTTCTAACTGACAATTATGCCTATCATTTATATAAATCACCTCACTGACAACACGCAGGCCCTGTGAGATTCTTTGTGGAGCTGCACTTCTCATCAGTATCCTAACCATGACTGATTAGGCTCAAGCACAATGAGGTGATGGCAAGAGCACAGCTCCATTAAAAAAAGAAAAAGTAGCGGATTCCTGATCAAATATCAACAATAACTTGACAAATTATTCAGACATGTTCAGTGAAAAACAGTTTATCATTATTATCATTATGTAATACCAACATAAGGTTTTAGAACAGGAGCAGCCAAAGACAATGAAGACTGTGGAATGTTGAGAGGAAAAAGTGTCTATAAATAGCACATCATTTACCGTCATATCACTGAGCGATACAAGAATTTGCAGATACACAATGCAAGTTGAAGGTTTGCCATACAAAGACAGAGAGAAAAAGTGTATCAGCAAAATGCAAGAATACGGATACAGAGAAAGCTGTTTGTAGGTCTGACACAAGTTTACTTTTTACATTATTTTTAGAAATCCTGAACACCTGTCCAGTTTGCTTATAGTTTAGCCCAATAAACAGCATGGGATTTCTTTGATTGCTCAACCATGCATTCAGATGTTACTAAAAGACATCAGGGCAACCCATCCAGGATGTACCCCCCCCATCTCGCCCAGATACAGCTAGGATAGGCACAAAGCCCACCCCCCCCCCAGCCCCGATCCACGCAGTGTTTGGCAGAATCGGCACATGTTGCTGAGTATGCACACACACAGCACCCCCTGTTGGGCTCAGCTTTGATGGCCAAGCTCACACATTTCATATCAGGCTTCAGAGGGGAAAAAGTCCCCACAGTCATTTCCTTTCTCTGAACTCGGCTACACCCTCTTGTTCACACATTATTGGGGGGGGTGGGGGGCACCTGGCCACACTTGTCAGGTTTCTCTCGACACATGTTGTCTGAGCCCCAGGAGGATCTGAGCTATGAGGACTGTTATGAAACAGATCCTGAAGCCTCTCTCTGCGGCTTCATGATGGATGTGCTGCAATACCTGCACAGATACGAGTCCTCGTAAATCTCTGGAAACTTCGCAGAGGTTTGCTTTAAATGTAAAAGATAAATGCATAAAAGAACAAATAAAAAAAGACCAGACGACTGAACCGAAGAGCACTTTTCAAACTGTGGATTTCCCATCGGAGAGCTTCCAAGAACCTTGCTCTCATCTCTAATTTTGACCAGCTGCAAGATCGCCTGATAACGTTCTCGTGCCAGCATGCCTCTCCTCTCCTCTCCTTCTATTTGTCTTCCTTCTCCTTCGCAGCCTCCTCCTCCTCCTCCCACGGCTTGGAACAGGCAAAAAGAGAAGGCGAGGACACATCTGAGCCGCATGCTGTTCTTGTTTGCCTTTCCCAGATTTCCCTGCTGCTTACAAGGGTGGTTTGTAGGAGTGGGCCGTTAGCCCTCATCATAATCTCTGCACTGTGAGATCCTGCTGCCCTGCAGTCGTCTCCCAACCGTCCCACACGTAACCGTCACATACATTCAGCTTTTAAAGAAGGCCCCGATTTGAAATTGTGCGTACTATAAAGTCTGCATGAGGGAGGACAAAATGTTACCAGATCTTAATGACAATAGAGCAGAAGCAATAGACTGAAAGGAAAAGATGAAATGTTGAACTTTAGCTTCATACTGAGATGAACAAATCTGAATCAAATCAAATATGCGGGATGGCATCTCATCTTGACCTTTGATCAAAAGAAATATGTTCCATGACATAAAGAAAAACTGACTGATATTCACATGGGGAGGGGTATGATTCCAGGGTGTGTTTTGGATTAACTTTTGAAGTTAAAAATCTCCTTTTTGAGTGAGGAAAAAAAACAATATCAACACACTTTTCCTTTCACTTATTTATACATTTTTATATTACAAATGACACATTTCCCATCTACTTTTGAGATAAAAACGATTTCTGGTGACGAATGCCAAAAAACAAGCTAATTTACATTCCCGCAGATGGAAATGCAAAGATGATGGATGGATTGTGAAAAAAAAGACATGCATAGAAATGAGTTCATTGGGTTACGATTTGTAATGGAAAAAACCATCAATATACAATAAGAGGAGAGGCGTATAAATTATGCATTCATCGGTTAGAACAGAATAACCTGAAATTAGAAGCTATAAATATGAACCCAACAACCACCACAGGAAAGGCTTAATTAACGGAAATAGTCCTTGAAAACTTTGAGCAATGTGCAAAAGAAAGGTGGATTTCTAACATATCACATTCCCAGATATCACACATTGAACAAGACTCAATAGAATGAAACTGGAAGATGATTTTCACCGGATATATAAAAAGAGAAGCGGGATTTTTTTCTCTGTTGTCTACTGTGACAAAAAAAACAACTTGTGAGAACTGTATGGTCAGACGGAGCCAAAACAGATTTTGGATGCAAGTGTAATGATAACACTGATTTTGTAAATATGAAACACGAAACACACGAACATCCTATTAATGGAACAAAAATCAGTTATGCTCCTATAACTGGAAGTTTTGACCTGAGCAGACATCTTTAATCAATCAAACCTGCAGCTAAACACCCCCAAACAAACAAACGGTGTGTGTGTGTGCACTCTGCAGCCGGTGTGAACGGAGAGCTTGGCTCCTAGTCTTGGTACCCTGCTCTATCCTCATCCGTTTGGGTGTGAAGGGCCGCTACGATGCTGCCCCCTGGTGCCTCACACGGTCACCACACTGTGGTGCCACTGCCCCCCCCCCCCCATATAGAGCAGACAAGCACACTAAGAAACCCGCTGGTTGTTTTAAACCTTTAATATACAGTGCTTCATAAATCATTACTAAAACACAGGTGGTAAAAATCAAATCGAAACAAATAAGTTACACCGTAGTAAAAAGCACTTGAGATTCCTTTCCGTTTTTCATCATTAGTGTGAACCCTATATGAAAATAGCATAGAAAGTATGCAAACATAGAATTCCATTCATATATATCTCTAATCTTTAGCTAAATAAACCTTTTGTCCCCTTAAAATTCCCTTAACCGAATGGATGAAATGAGAAAGGTTTTACAGCTAAGTGTTTGTGGCCTGAAATTTCATCCGTAATTCAGCTTTGAAACATTTTGACAACAAACCCCCCCCCCCACACCAACAGGAACCTTAAGACAAGCTCAAATAAAAAGGAAATATAAATTAAACATCCTAAACATGTTAACAGTCTACAGATCTTTTTTTTTTGTCCCCCATTGACTGACATACAGCTAAACATTTGACTTCAAAGCAGTCACACACACACACGCACGCACACACACACACACACACACACACAGTCAACAGTCTGTGCATAGACCCGGCTTTAAAACTTGTGGAGTAACTGGAGCCATTTCTCTCCGCTTCCCCAGCTCCCCACTGTGGTTTGTCCTTTACAAGGAAAATAACCCTTCAACCCACGTGTTGCTACGGCAACAGAAACTGGCTCCGGGCTTAAGAAGAAGGCTATGCAATGGGGGGGGACAAATCGGCCGCTTCTGTGCTCCAAACTCAGCGCCTGGCGTCAGCGGCGAGGTCAACGGGAAGCCCAGATACACGCCGGCCCCCTGTCCAGTCTCACAGCGCCACTCCAAAACTGCCCCGACTGCTTCAATCATTTACTTTGTGGCGCATGCACTCTATGTGGCGCTGCTATTTCCAAGCTCTGAGCCCGCACGGCGATCCTGATACAGATACTATTTCTTGAGGGCAAATATCCAGTCGGAATCATTTTTCCGGCTGTCTTTAGGTCCGTCTGTCGGTTCCCTCCAGTAACTTATTCCCCCTCATCAGCAGGATGTAAACTGTGGATCCTCTGTTAACAGAAGAGGATCACCTCACCTCACCTCACCCCCACCTTTAAAGTCCCACGATGTGTCGCGGAATCTGGACTATGTGAGATTTAGCAGTAAAGAAGGATTCCCGCTTTTCACGTCGGTTGGCATTTAAAAAAAAAAAAAGAAAGAGGATAACAGTCTGTGGGGAAAACGTGACGGCTGAACAGCTGAGGTAGAACGGAAGCGACAGGAGCCGACCCTTTGTTCGAAAAACAAGATAAAAACATAGTCTGCGCCTAAAAATCAGGTTCAAACCGGCAAAATCGCGACTGAGTTTTTTTAAAGTTGAGACGTTTCTGCTTCTCTATCTGCCTGGTGGTTCATTTACTGACGGGACCTGACAGGACTGCCAAGAGTCTGGACCCAGGTGGCCGAAATGTGCTCAATTTCAAGCTGTAAAGTCTGAACGGGATGGTTTGTGGTTCGGAACGTGCCGTTAACTGCTAACAGCAGTTTGCATCAGCACCGACTAAAACTAAAAACTAACATTCCATCCCGTTGACACTGAAAAGTGTCCGAGGTGGGATTGGGCGGTTTGCTGTGTGTATCTGTAGAGACCTGCTTTTAGGACAGAGAGTCAGGGCCTCCCAGCGGTTACAGGGCTGACGGAGGCATCCGGGGCAGCTGGCTGGGAGCATGATGGAGAGGGGCGACGGGGGGGGGGGGGGGGGGGGGGGGGGTTCAGGTAACAGGGGGTCCACTTGTTCTATTGCACATACACGTCTGCCCTTTTTCTTCATTTCTGGTTTTCCAAAAATTAAAAAAAATTAAAAAGAAAAAGAAAAAAATATCACAGTTACAAACAGGCAGCAAGTAACATTATTTTTTTTTTTGTTTAAATAAAAAAAAAAAAAAAAGAAAAAAATTTTTTTCCCCCCCCAATGGACAGAACAGAAAAAAAAAGCGCTTAATAAAATTGCAGGCAAAACCTATATGTAATAATAATATTAATCACCAACAGGTATATTCACAGAAACAATAACAATACATAGCTACACAGAAAAGTAATGTTTACCATTTAAAAAAAGAGAAGAAAAAAAAGAAAAACCCACAAAAAACAGTGTAAAATTGATTGTCATTTCGAGATAAAAACCATCAGAACATCCAAGGCATCAACAGTGAGCAACGAACTGCGGCTATAAAAAGGTGATGAGGGCTCATGGGGGGTAATTCACAGAACTGAAGCCGAAATAAACACAGAGAACCCATTTCATGCGTCTGGATAAAGCTTTTGGCGGCTGCGAGTCCAGAGGAGCGCTGACCGCCGAGGCGGCCGCCCTCAGAGCGGAGAAAGTACCAGCGCCGCTGCCCGGTTCGGTCCAGGCCGCCGTGGACGTCCCGCTTTGGCCGCCGTGGCATCGCCTCTGATAGGACGACGGCCGCGCTTTGCCGTGGCTCATTGCGAGAGAGAAAAAAAAACGAAACAAAAATCACGAGGGAGCCCAACACGCCTTTTCAGGACAAAGCGATGCGAGACTCAAAGTGCTGAGGAAGGGCGCGGCGGGGAGGCAGGGCAGGACAGCGCCGGGAGGAGCGGCATGGCTTTTGATTTGACCGAGCCCTGTGAGCGAGAGAGGCAACTCTTGAGGAGCTTTACCAGCGGAGTAAAGGGGAGAAGGTGAGTCCTGGAAAGCACTTTGTCCTCCCAACAGTCGGAGCATTAACGGCTGGGACCAGCAGACAGACGGAGCTTTACCCGACCCTGAATGTGCCCCGCCAGCTGTGGTCTGTACAGATGTACAGAACGCTGACCGTCGCACTTCGAAAGGTTTTTTTTTTTTTTTTAAATCCCGTCGCTCATCCCGGAGAAACAGCTGCTCCGAGCGGAGTCCCTCTTACTGCCAGTCCTCGTCCTCCTCGTCCTGCCCGTCCGACGAGTCCTCGTTGGTGCTGTCCCCGCCCACCTGCCGCGTCCCGTTCTGCTGCCGGGCGGCCAGTATGGCCGCCGCCTCGGCCGCCGCCCGCTCCTCCGCCTCCTTCTGCCTCAGCGCCGCCGCCTTCTTCTCCTGCTCGGCGTGGCTCTTCATGTGGGCGCTGCGGCTCTTCACCTTGTAGAAGATCCTGTGGGATTGTGGGAAATGAGATCGCTGCATAAAAGGAGCGTGACAAGAGCCCGCCATGCTGCACTGACAGAAGTCGGCTTATGATGTCTCATCCGTTTACCTTTCATTCTTTTAAACCAAACTGTTTTCCAAGCTTTGACTTTGTAAAAATCAATAAAGCCTCTAATTATTGGTACATCGAAATGCTAATCAGGACTTTGAAATTGAAACTGGATAATGTGGACATTGTTAAAGATTTACTGCTTCTGTACGGTATCTAAATTTAGCACGTGCACTGAGAATACTCTGTCCAAAGTTCAGTCTGATGAGCTGAAGTGCGGTTGCACAACGATTGATCAGCATAAATTCCGTGCAAAGGGGAAACAAAACCCCACACGTATTCTCACCAACTCTTTTGTCTACAGCTGTTCCAAAAATTGCAAAGAGCAGCTGGTTTTCTTGCCATTTTGGAATCCCAACTCAAGATTAAAACGGCTCACTCGCTCCATTTCTACTGGCCAGCATAGTTTAAGGGAGCCATGAGTGTCAAATCAGGTAAATCTGTAATCTGAGGACACTGAGCGGGAGCGGCATCAAAAGAGCGAGTGCAGCTCTTGTCAAGTCTCTGGGCTACCGAGTTGGACTGACGAGAGCAACGTGCCTTATCGACTCTGTGCTTTCGGTTGCTAGGACACAGTTGGCAATAACAGGGCCGGTGTTGCCAGAGGACGAGCTGTGATTCCAGTGAGCATGACAGCACGGTTAATTCTCTTAGACAGATGCTTAGAGACACTCGCCTGTATTGACTAATTCACATTTCATGTGGGCAAATATTTCCTGCAGAATTGTGAGATTTTTGCTTGGTTTCTGCTTCCGAGCGAGGGGATTGCTTGGCGCTCTGAGCGAGCGGAGCAGACGATTAGCCTCTCCCACCACTGACCTGCCACACTTTTTGCAGGGGAACTCTCCCTCCTGACCGGCCGAGCCCTTGTTGCCCGTCGCCGGGCTCGTCTTTCGCGCGTTTCCGTCGTGGCGCGGCTTGGAGGCGGGAGGGGGCGGGTGAGGGGGGTGGATGGCCCTGGACAGCGGCTGTTCTCTGCCCCCGTCCTCTCGGCCCTTCATGATCAGGACCGTCCCGGGCTGCGCGCAACCAATAAATAGCACAAAGTTAACATGAAGGCTTGGGATCATTTCAAGACAGGTGCTGTGTGCCACTAATGAGCCCCAGGCTTCTTTACGAGCAGCTTTTATGAAGCATAGCATTACAGCCGTATCGGGCCTTCTTGCAGCCTGAGAGAGCAGAAGTACTAACCAAGTCGTGCCCGCAAAAATGAGATGGGGACAATTGTTTGCTGACAGACAGAATGCACAACACGAGGGGGAGGTGGACTCAACAAGAGATATTTCCTCTAAAACCCAGTGGGGGGCAGCAAATCCAGCACCCATCCACAGAAGTCTGGCAGGGTTTAAAAAGGACAAATGAGTGTGTGATGCAGCCAGTTTTTCTTTCTAAACCAAAAACAGGTGGGAGTTTGTTTAATATCTAAGATCAAGGCTAACAGGTTTCTACACAAGGTCTGGGATCCTTCCTCTGCTGCTCTGACTTTTGCTAACAAATAATGTGTAGACCGATGTATAAGAATTACTGAGAAAAGCAAGTAAAAAGTTTAACGATGACAAGGAAAAATTAGACTTATTTTCTTCTTCTGAGTATTGACAAAAAACAATATCAATACTTTGGATCGATTATGCTGTACTCACTCACTGCTAATTAAAGAGTGAGCCCCAGTCCACACCGGTCATCATTTCTTTAATGTTTGATGTTTGAATTCCCCCACTTGGTCAGCTGTTTGCAGCACCTGTTCGGCCTGATCTTACAGCGATTATCAAGCTGAATTAAATCTATACCTGCGCAATCTCTGCTAGCCGCTGCATCTGGAAGCTAAAGTGCTAATCGTCCATTCGTTCTCTCGCTGCTTCACACAGCGATCGCTCGGTGCGGACCTGACGATTTCACACTCACGTTCTCGGTGGACTGCAGTGCGTGTGCAACCCTGGAGGGACAGACATCCTGTTTCCTGTCAGCTGAACCTTCCCACTTCCTGCTGTCCTCCTCCTGCTGTGGCTCCAGTCTGTGAGAGCCCTGCTGGCCCAGAGGGAACAATGATTAAGCCGCATTTCTTTGGAAGAAAAAGTCCAGCTCGCTGATTATTTACAGTTAGGACGGTAATCTATACATGCTGCCTTTCACCATACACCTGTTATTATTTTGCTGTTTTTCCTCCTCATCTAAACACAAGGATATGAATATAACAGAAGGCCTCCTTTTGTAAGACGACAGCTGCTCCTTTCGAGTCGTTTTATATCCAACAGTTGCATTTATTCAGGTCATTTTTCTTCTTTTACAAAGATGCAGCCGTTAATAGAACACTTCTTCTGCATCGGTGTACATGTTGCTCTTTTTTACGCCCACGTGTGCCTGTTAGCTGCGCTATTAAAACTGGGCTCTGACTGACCTTGAGGTCCAGCTCCTCCAGGGCGGTCCTGCTCTCTGAAGGCTCCGTCACGCCATAAGTCAGCGTCCCATTGCGGCCCATCTTCACGTGTTTCTTATACGTGTAGTAGAACTCCACACACTGCGCCACCGTCTTAGTCGTCACCTGCAGGCCACATGCAGACGCACGTCTTATTTTTGTATATTTTGGCAAATTTATTTTCCTTTCCCTCTTAAATTTCCTGCTGTTTATTTCCTCTTTAGTGAGAAATGCTCATTACGTTTTCTCAGAGATTCAGATCTCTGGGTGTCGATGTGGAAAAGTGATCCTCGACAATGACGGTTAACTGACCACACTGAAATGGAAAACCCTGTTCCACAGTGACCTTATTTCCCTTTCCTCAGTTCACTCAATGGGAGAAAACGATAACATCATACGTTTCTGTTCAGTGTGGAAGTTCTTTTGATTCCGGTGGAGGAAGCTTCGTGTGCTTCCACCACCAGTCAGAGTCAGAGGTTCCCCCTCCCCTTTGCGCCTACCTGTTTCTGCACCATGAAGAAGTCCTTCTTATACGCGGTAATGGCTTTGTTGAACTGGCGCCTCTCAGCTGCCGTCCAGCTGTCTGATCCTGTTTGAGGGAGGGGGGCAGGTAGAAAGACGTTTGAAAACAGAGACAGAGAGATGCGCTTGTGCTCCATTGACGTGAGGGGGGAAAAGTCAGAAACACGGCATCACTACTCTGCGCTGCTTCACATCTACATTCTGAGTGTGTGGGGACAATCCCACCCCTCCATTCTTAAAACCACACACACACACGCTGAAAATCATCAGATAAACAATGGCTCTCCTGTCTTCTCTCTGGGATTAGCCACATGCTCTAAACCCCCCCCTCCCACCCTCTTAGCATTGACCCTGACAATCCTCCACAGTGATCCAGGACATCAGCGCCACACTCTCACTGCCGCAGCTGCCCCCCGCTTTGAGGCAGGGCCCCGGGCTTAGAGGGTCCGCCACTGTTTAGGACACAGGCAGACAGAAAAGGGGGGGAGGGGGGCTGATGAAGCAGAGTCTGGGTCTGAGACACGACTAACCTGAGTAATGGTAGTTGGACAGATGATGAGACTTGGGGAAAATTGGACTTCTCAGCAAGAGCTGGGACAGAGCGGCCTGAAACACACCAAACATTCAACAGTAAACACACACTGAGCCAGAAAGGCATTTTTTTTTTTTTTTGTTGGATGAGGAAATCCAGTTGTGCTTTCCTCGCCTGCAAAGTAAACTGAATCAAACAAATAATCGGCTTGTAAGCACTGACAAATAACCACCCTTCTCACTCCTGCTGCATATAGGGCTTTACATTCCGCATGATGCTGAAGTAAGAAAACGACTTTGGGCTCTTTGAGAAACCATCTGAGTGTGCATGAATGCTGGAAGTGGGCAGCTTGTGCCGGACCGCTGCAGAGAGTGGGCGCTTTGACGGCCCCCACCCCACCCCCTCGTAGTTTCCCTGACAACACTGGCCCAGCTCTGGTCGCTAGGGCCTGAAATCTCAACCAGCAGCACCATAAAGCCCTCTGAAAGCTCTGCTGTTGACTCCGCATGAGGCTGCAAGTCATCTCCTGCTGGTCCGCCATCAGTGCAGGGGGAATAATGAAATCTTCTGTGCGTCAATGAAAAAGTTAAGCCAATCTAAAAGGATTTAGCTGATAAATCAAAAAAGGAGAAAAGCATGATTGATTAGGCAGCATTTCTTTATATGCAGTTATGCATCTTTATGTCAGGATTTGCAAAGTTTTCAAACTTTGGTGCATCACTGTAACATCGTTAGATATATCCAGGTTTGCACACGCAATTTCTTGAACGGACTACGTCTATGAAACTCAAAGATTTTATCTTAAAAGATAAAAAAATAAAATAAATAATAAATAAATTTAAAAAAAAACTCAAACCATCAGCTGTTGAGAAACTGGTTAGAACTCCTAGCAAAGCAAAGCTGTTCTGACATGATATGTATTTGTTTGTCCCTCTGGTGTGTCAGAATCCACCTGGGTTCTGTTTAATATTTTGAAAAACGGCACTTAATAAATATTCCTAAGTGTGACTGTGTTCTCTACAGTGGCACAACTAGAAAAGAGCCACTTGAGATGTTGCCGCTCACCATTTAACAGCGACCACTATTCAGACTCATAGCAACAAGTACATGGGATTATTGTTCTTTCCCCAATGTGAAATTTAACGGCACTTGTGGATTGGGGCGCTGTGCTTTCACTTGTTTAAGTGGGCATTGTAAAAATGTTTTATACCACTTTTACACCGTCTAAGTGGCATCCCATTGGTGCTTGGAAGCCACTATCCTTGTATTTCTGCTCTGCAGCCTCACCTAGCCCTTATGTTAAGCTCTGATGTAATTAGTGGTCTGACTGTGATGCAATAGGTATGAGGCACTGGGTGCATCACCGCTGCAGTATGGGTGGAGCACCCGGTTATCCAATCACGTGCACGGTGACTGCACCGTGCATGACTGCGAGGTGCATGACGGGCAAGCACAAAGACAACTGCCCCTACAAAACAAAGACATTTGGGTGATCAATGCTAACCAAAATTGGAGATTTTAAAGTCAAATAAAAATGAATGTACGAAAGCTTAATCAATGTTTTTTAAAAAGTATAAGTGAGCTCAGGGCTTCCATCAAGAGCATCAAGTCATTGTTCATACTCTGAGAACACACAGCAGCAGGCTCAAACTGTCAGTGGCGACGCAACCAAACAGTTTTACTATCACCGTCATCTCAGACCACCACAAAGTTTCAAAGCGCAGCAAAGTGAAAATCTACAGATCAGTCATTTCCGTTCAATAATAAATGACGGCTAAGTGGAACAGTAAACGTGCCATTCGTTTTACACTGAACCGTTTAGAAGGCTCGGATGAAAGAAATGCACATGATAGATGCCTTCCAGGTATCATCAACATGTTGTTAGTTCTGTGATTCATTATAGAGCAGCGGCAACATTGAGCTGCAGATTGTACTAAAAAGATGGGGATGATGCCGTAGATTATTCCTTTGATTTCTCTGGCTGAGCAGCATGAATGGAGTAGATTTAAAATACTCATTGGACCCTATTTCTTATGAGATTCCATACAACTTAACTAAAGGTCGTGCAGGATCTGTAGAGTGTAAAAGACGAAAACCAGGCAAAAACCAGTCCTGATGTTGGAGAACAAAGCTTCTGGCCATTTTTCTGTTATGTGTGGGAATTCCTTTCACTGCAGTCTTTCAGAATGGACTGTTCTGTGGGACTCACCATTATGTCCCCTTTACACTCATATAGACAATGCAGGGCTAACTCCTGGTTGGTGCCTCCTCCACACAAAACGCTGGAGCAGGCCAGGTGCATGAGGTCTTCCACTAAAACAAAAATATGTAACTCAGGTTGTGGAAAATATCCAGAATATAATGCAGAGCATGTGCAGAGTGAGGTTAATTAAACCCAGGATCTAGGCATCTGAGATTTGAGGGGAAAATTAGAACGCCGTACCTTTTCCTTGAAAGTCAGGTTTTTCCTCTAGTTCGTTCAGTGGAGCCCAAACCAGCTGTGCTCGATGCTGATCCAGCTCGACAGCTGCCCGCTGTCTCAGCTCTGGCACCTCCGCCTGGTAGCGCGATCCAATATTTATCCGTCTAGAAAGGAGACATCAATACTTCAGAGTGCCTCACAGAAAACACCACTCACTGAAGTTTCATTTCACAGCAACGCTCTGGTGTTATTTCAATGAGCACGTTTTCATTTCCCTCACTTCTCTTTCTTTCGGGCTCTCTAAATAGTCGCAGCACAGTTAGCTTTTCAGACTGATCTATAAAATGCTCGATATATTTGCATGTTTGTAATTTAAACCGAGTTTACTTATTGAAATGGCTGAGGTGTATTTGAATAGGTCCTCATTTTTCTGTGTGCTCTAGCTAAAAATGGGACAAGTAATCCAATGAACGCATGCAAATGGAGGTAAGATTTTTCCAATGCTCTCAATCTGTGAAAAATAGGCTGCCACCACATAATTATAAGATATCCCTTCCCTCCATTGCATTTTTAGCCAACCTGCGATATTCCAGCTAGGTGTGTGCGTGTATTCTATCAGCCTCCTCCAGTGAAGGTGGGCAGCTAAAAGTGGAACAGGGGTGACTGTGTGTTCGGGCAGATATCAGACCAAAGCGAAAGCAGGATTTATGGCGTACTGGGCCTGGTCATCCCCTCCAAACTGCTGACCAGCCGGGGTTAGTCAGGCAGCAGGCTTGCACAACTTACCACAGTGAACTGGGTCTCATGCTCTTCCTCTGCACTGCTACTCATCATTTTACACGCATCAAAGTTATCAACGAGCTTGGCTTGGATTCATTAAATAAAAAAACTGCTTTCAAGCTGATCAATTGTCCACGAAGTCTGCCCTTGGTTTTACTTGTGTACATATACAAAGTCTGAGACCATCTTTGGCCACCGACTAGCTCTCAATAGTTCCTTTCTTTTCTCTTTCAATTGTGACCCAGTTTCCTTATAGGGTTTGGCCCCAGTGGGATGGATTATGACTAAACAAGTTTCTATATAGCTGAATTTTAGGTAGACGCATAACATGTGCATTAGCCTTATTTCCATTAAGAGGTTTAGAGCTAACGAACCAAGCTGCTCTTACAAAGTGTGGGCTGTGCAACTTATGACTTTTATGTCGGTGGGAACAACTTCTGTTTGCCATGTTCAGCCTATAGAGGAGCTTTATTATGTTCCAGACAGAACCTAAATGACTTAACACAGTTATCCCACATCAGCCTGCAAAACTGACGTTAACTACTGAGAGGCAGCCACAGGAAGCAGAGGATATTTTCATGGATGTCAGATTTTCCACTATAATTATAGCCAACAGTGACTCGGAGCAATTCTTTTTGACAGCTGATTGCTTCGTTTTAACAAGGGACTAACTGAGCCTGGAGATCGTTGTAGTTACTATGGCAATGAAACTGAACATCTTCCGGAGTGCAACGTTAACATCTATGGGGGCTGACGGTGTTCACTCATTTGACAGTTTAATGAACTTGCAAAAAGAAGGTGGGTTCTGCTGGGGAAAAAAAAAAAATCAGGCTGTGTGGCTGCATCAGAAGGGTAAATGCTGGTGCTAATGGTAGCATGTGGATGACAGGGCAGAAGATTCCCGCGGTAACAGCGGAGGAGTGTACGGCCGCCACAAACCACGGGTTTAGAATTTCGTGAGCTCTCTTCTCCTTCAAGATGGATCATGATTGGACCGAGTGCAGTGTTTATGAATAACTGATTCTCAGGGCCATGACCATAGCTGAGATGATGCATGCTTGTGAGCACCCATATTATTTCTTTTAGAAAGGCACACATACCCAAAGCTCACTGTTTCCAGAGTGAAAGAAGTTAAGGACGGTACTCACGGCTCAATGCTGACTGGAGTGGCCTCGCTCATAGCAGACAAGACTGGTGGCGTGATGTCGCAGCTGTCTGGAGAGCAGCACAACCAAACGTACAGCAGTAAGAGGCTAATCTGCCCTGTTGTGTAAAAACAAGTATATACGGAGTGCACGGGCCATATACAGGAGGTGTGATTCCACTATTCATGCAGCAACCTCCATAAATCACTTGTACGAGTCTTGTGCGCTGACATTTGTTCGTTAATTGGAATATGTAGCCAGAAGCTGTCATGTGCACAGAGTTTCCACAGCCTGGATTCATTTTGGATAATCAGATGGAGCCCCACTCGTTTTCAAACTTACTGGAACGCAACAGGCTGCGGGAGGCTGACTTGGGCGTTGCAGAAGGCTGCAGGCCGGGGCCACTGGCTGCACTCGATGACAGGAAAGTGGAGAAGTAGAGCCCCGAGCCCTCTCGCACAGGACTGAGGATGGGCGGAGGCGTGTAGGGGGGCATTGTGATTGGGTTGTCGACCAGGCGAACCGGCGAGCGCAGGTGGCTTTGGTAGGGTGTGATGCTGGAGTAGATGGGCGGGGCGATGAATAAGGCCGGTTTGGGTGGTGGGATGAAGAGGGGCTCGGGCCGGGGACGCCGTTTGGACTTTTTGCCGTCGTCGTCTTTTTCCCCCTCTGCGCAGTCGTTCTGGGGCGATAAGAAGCCATTTCAAGATGCTGCTTTCATAATCCTAACAGTGTTAGAAAAAACTAAACAAGTACAACGCTACTGCAGGCTGGGGTATTTGTTTGATATACAAAGGGGAAAAAAGAACAGGGAAGTCAGAACCCGGACTGTATGTGACATAATGTACAGTATCCAAGTGCTAAACCCTGCTAATCTGCCTGATCTGGGACAGGGCAACTAGCTCACCAAATCCTCTCCCCACAAATGAATGAGGGAAAGGGAGAAAAATGTGCGGGACCAAAATGGGGGTAGGGAAGGCCATGAGATATGGTGGGGGAAGGGAGAGGGCGCTGGCGGGGCGATGTAGCTAGCGTGAATCCAAGGATTTACAGCTGGAATTAAAACGGGAAAAAGCTGGACTGATGAAGACAGGGTGACAGAGGACCCTCGTTACTGTCCTCTGACAGGTTGGACGTCCTAACGATAATGTCACACTTCTGCTTTAGAGGACGTCGACGCGCACCCACCTGCTCTGAGCTCTCTGACAGGGAATTCCTGAGTGAGCGTCGGCGGGTGACGATTACCGAGGGCTTGTGGTCTGCGCGGCCCAGGTCCTGGGGATTTGAAGCTCGGGGGGGCCAGCTGGATGCCAGAGCTGCCGGGTGCCTGTCGGGAGACGAGGGCTCCTGCCTCCTCACTGGGACAGACACGGGGATGACGAGTGGCAGCAGGCTGTCGTCGCGCGGGCGCTTGGCGTTCATGCCGTCGGGCTCAGCGGGGCTCCACGGCCTGTGCGGCTCCTAATAAAGACGTACAAGCACAAGGTGCACGGTGGTTAGAAACAACAATGGAAAAAAATAAATACATTTTTGTGTAGTATGAGGGGAATTACAATGAAATGTCCAAACCACGCAAGCACTATTACAGCACTAGAAGAAAAAAAGCAATGTTTAAGTGAAAAGGATTAACATTATTCCAGACTGATGAAAAATAATGAAGCTAAGAAGAGACAGTTCATCACTTTAAGCCTTTTGCAGCAACATATTTAATCAAGTGGAATAAACTCCCAATCGATGTAGCTTAGCACACAACCACAACAGCAATCTTAAAGTCCGATTTACCCGCCTGGTTGTTAATTAAATTGGGCTGGCTGGGACACTAATCAGAACAGTAAATCAGGATTAAACAAAACCCCCTGCTAAACAATAGTCAAACAGAGTGTGAACAGAGAGCAGGGATTCTGAAAAGGTACGGCTGAAACTGCTGCGGGAAATGCGCGCTTCAGAGCGGCGGCGCCCCGGCTTTTCAGCGCGCCGCCATCAAAGCAGCCCCCCTTTTGCGCGGCTGCGCCGTGGATTTGACGAAAGCGGGCGCAGCACTTCAAGTGAAAGAGTTTCCACAGACATCAAGCCAAGTGTCCCCTCTGCGTTCTTTTTTTTTTCTTTCTTTCTTTCTGTGAGAAACCGCATCGGGCAAACAGCAGCGGCTCATGTGCTTGAGATCGGCTTTCGGGCCAGGACGGCAGCGGCTTCAAAAGAGCCCTCTGAACCGCCACATGATAAGACATGAGAGGCCAGGAGCTCCCTGTTGCTGCACGCTGCCTCAGCACGGACACACACAGCTCTGTGGCTGGGCTGGATGTGCGCCCGCTATTGCCGGTGGAAAACTCCAGCCCTTACACCAGTGTTGTGGAGAGATATTCTGCTGAGCACTGCAGGGCACGGCAACCCTACACACACGCACACACACACACACACACACACCCCTTCCCTGTATAGAGGCAGAGGGGGAGGGCAGGACAAGCTGGAGTTTCTCTCTTGTAAAGGGGGGGAGGTGTGCAGGCATGTAACCAAACACACACTTTTGTATGAACAGTTACCCATGAGGCGAATTCAAAGCACGGCCAAACTAAAATACAAACACACCAAGTGCTGTTTAGCAACCAGACTAGTTGCACAATCGAGACATTCAACCCCTAAACACAGATAAGTGCACGGCTTTCTACGCCGGGGTGAACGCAACCTACGGGAATTAGACATTTAAGATATCTTTGCAGAGCGAAAAAGGTCACATAGGAGGTGCTCATAAAGAATATATTTACCTTGTGGCATTACTCAAAGCGGGGAGTCTTTCAGCTGGATCTTTGTTTTTTTTTCCCTACATGGTGGAGCTGAGCAGCTCGGTTTGTGCTGCACACTTCACCGGCTGATGATTACACTCAGCATCTCTTCCAGCAACGCGTTAATCACAAACAACAAAAGCTCTGGCACACTTTTTCTGGCAGTCACATTAGGCTGTTTGTTCCAGTTTGCACTCCTGTTTAGGGAGTTAAAAGTCCCAAAGCAATTATACCCCGGGATCACACCGAGAAAAATAGAACACTTTTTCTTTTCCTCCCCCCCCCCCCCCCAAGCTCTTGCTAAAATTCTCGTAATTAAAGCTTCGAGCCCGTGGCCACTGCAGTGTGATCACTGGACTTCGGAACATTCAGTCCAGTTCTATCAATGTTTATATCTGAGGTTCTGGGAGCTGACGGGTAGCAGCTGAGATAAAGGAAGAGAGAGCAAAACAAAGAAAAAAAAATACTGAAAAGAAAGAATAAACACAGAGTAGGGGAAAGGAGAGCACTGTAGGTTCTATAAGTCTAGATTTCAAACCGGTTTGTTTACCTTGTCACGTGTGGGAGACTTTCTTTCAGAGGCCTCTTGAGCTAGCATCTCCAAGTTGACTTCCTGGGAGACGCGGCGTTTCCTGCGCGTGCTCTGGATGACGCCCGTCGGCGCCGCCTGGACGTCCCGCGCCCCGTTCTCGGGCCTCGGCGGCCCCGGCACCACCTGGTCCGCGGACGCGGGGAGGAAGGGGTTGTCGGACGGGGCGCCGCCCTCCTTGGACAGCCGGCGGGACCGGCGCAGCTGCGTCTGGGACTGGAGCTGCGTCTGCGGCGGCGGCTCGGCCTGCGGGGGGGCCGGCAGCGGGTCGGAGGGCTGCCGCGGCTCGGGGGTGATGTCCTGGATGAGCGGCTCCTGGATCTTCGGGGGCGCCGGGGCAGAGGACTCCAGGGAGTGGACCACAACGGGCTGTGCGTGGGGGGGTGCACTTTGTACGCCGGAGTAATAGTCAAGCACATGGGGGTTTTGTTGTTGCAACTGCTGATGCTGCATTTGCTGCTGAATCTGGAGCTGTTGCCGCTGTTGTTGCTGTATCTTTTGTTGCTGCTGCTCATGCTGTAATTGTTGCTGCTGCTGCTGCTGCTGCTGGAGCTGCTGCTGCACATGCTGTTGATGCTGGATGATTTGTTGTTGTTGCTGCTGTTGTTGTTGCATTTGTTGGTGGTGCTGGATCTGCTGCTGGATGACGTGGTGCTGTTGCTGCTGCTGGCGCTGGATTTGCTCGTGCTTCTGCAGCTGCTGCAAGTGGTGCGGGCCTTTGGCGCCGGGCGCCGAGTAGCTGGGCGGGTTGGGCAGCGTGGTCCTGTTCCCCTGGAAGGCCTGGTAGTAGGCCGGCAGCTGCTGCTTGGGCTGACCGAAGGCCAGCTGGAAGGGCTGCAGCACCGAGCTCCCCCCGGGGTGGGGGGCGCCCTGCTGCTGGGCGTTCAGCGCTCCGGGTTTCAGCGTCTCCTGAAAGGAGGCCTGGTGCTGCTGCTGCTGCTGCGGCTGCGGCTGCTCCCACTCCAGCCCCCGGGGCTTGGCGGCGTCCCTGTACGCCTCCGCGGCGGGTTTGTCCGCGGCTCTGTTCGGGGCTTGCTGATGTGGCTGTAGGCCGGAGGTCTCGTGCATGGATTTCGCAAACGCGTTCTGGGTCCTGGAGTCCGTGACGTTCAGTCCGCCGATGTAATTTGTAAAGTTCTGTCCCCAGTTGGGCATGGAGGTCCAGGTGGCGGCTCTCTGCTGCTGGGACAGAGACGGCTGCTGCTGACTGGGCTCCTGGTGGGGCCACTTCATTGGCACGGTCTGCTGATAGTGGCCCCGGCTCTGGTCGCCCTTGTCCGGGCTGAAGATGACGGAGCTGAGGTACATGTGAGGGCCCTCGGGATTGGAGGTGACGGTGCTCGCCGCCTCGCTCTGCCCCGGGTCCGACGCGGTGCCGCTGGGGACGTAGTAAGCTCCCTCGGGATGCTGAGAGGTCTCCTTCATTGCTACGGTTTGATCGCTGAAAAAGGTGATCCGCTTGCCCGTTCTTTTGGCGCTGGCTTTCTGCTGGGCTGGCACGCTCATGACTGGCATGAATACGCCCGAGCAGGAAACCAGAGCGAGCACTCCTACCGATGTCTCCGGGATTTATGCGCGGAAGGAGTCGTCAAACTGCGCGGCATGGATGGGAGCTGGCTGGCAGCTCTAATCTCCTATTCTGTCTGAAGTTCTTCCTGGCCTACTCGGGGGTCTCCCGCTGGGGGTGGACAGATCTGAAGAAGCCAGTGTGTTTTTCCTCATTCATGGGCAAAAGCCTGCAAAGAGAAATGAGACGTAGGTCAGGCCCGGAGCAGTCACACCAAAGAGGTCCCTGCAGGGGGGGGGGGGTCTCATTAGCATCCCTGCTGTGGCCGTGTAAAAACCTGCTGTTTGCTTTTTCAACAATAGACCTCCGATGAAAGGTATGGGGTGGGAGAATAGTGCCGGGGAGGGGCAGGCCTAGTCGCTTAAGTCACATGACAAATGGATTATGTCCCGTGTGCTGGCCTGCACATACAGTAAATGACCACACCGCTCATACTGGAGGCAGCACAGGAAGGCAGCTGATAAGAGACTGCTTAATCAATATTTACTGGAAAATGTCATTACAGCCGCACAGTGTTCAGCGGCGGGCCGTTAGAGCTGCACTCAGGCAAAAAAAGAAAAAAAGACAGCGAGAAAGCGCTCATCACTGGCTCCCCAGCAGCCCCCCCCCCCCCCCCTTATCGTGCCCCCTCAGAGCTCACATGACGAGCGACAGAAAGAGGGATCTCTCGTTTCCCGCCAAAGTACTCTCACAGTTTGCAGGCTGAACGTGATAGGTGGTAGAAACCACTCGTTTTCTACAACCGTGTGACTCATTAGAGGTAAAAAGGGGAACCCCTGCCCTTTGAACCGTGGCCGCCGTCTCAGAGAGGAAGGGCAACTGAAAGTGAGCGCACACGAGTCAGGGTGCAAGAATCTTTGCAAAAGGGAGAGAAAAAAAAACAACAAACAGTCACACTGGTCTCTGAAGCTCTTGGCAGCTCGCAGTGGAGCTGGCAAAGTGCTGTGGCGACAAATTTTTTGATAAGAAATACATCTATGGTGTGATGGCCAGGTTTCAGAGCAGATTTTGGCACCGAGCTGCATGGCAGCCCTTCAAGATGCAAACAGATCCTGACTGTTACTGCTCAAATTTTAATTGTTCCATCTGTGCAATGTTAAAAAAAAAAAAAAAGAAGACTGCCAGTGCAGCCCACAGCACTCTAAAGAGAAGAGCATAAAGACTATTAAAGAATCTTCCCTGCTGATGGACAGTCTGATAAACATGAATACAAGAACGTACTCAACATGGACTTGGCAAAGACTCTGACAACTTAGGAAGTGACTGATAATTGTCACCCCTCGTTCTGGTGGAGAGGCAAAGCGCACGCTCCCTAAAAATAGCGCGCTGCAGCTGTTGGGATCCTGCTCTGGCCCGGGGGCACGGCGCACACAGGACGCTGAATGAGCACGCTGTGCGCCGACAGACGGCGTCTGTGCGTCGGCGGCGCCTGCGGACGTGTTGTCCGACCCCAAAAGGCAGCCTCACTGTGAACAGAGATGCGTATCTCTCGTGCGGAGTGACCCCCGCTTTGAAGCTGGATGACAGCGGAGGCACCACGCTGCGCGAGCTCTGTGCGGAGAGAGGACGCAGCCAGGATCACCGTGACGCATCGCAAGCGCGACCTTACACAAGCCCCGGGGCTTTAGCGCCATAACACGTTAAATTGGCTTAAAATAAAAGTCAAGCATCATTAGCCGCCCTAATCCATCGCCATTTCCCTCATTTAAGTCGTCCCGTGTGGCTGCGCGGCCTGCGCCGTGCGCGACACGAGCTGACGTTGAGACAAAAACACACATACGAGACCCTGCACATGTTTCCGTGCGCGGTCCGGCTCTTCCTGGACACCCCCCTCCCCTCCACGCTCACTTTCTGGAGCCAGCTCAGCGCTATTTACCAGAAGCCCCCTTTGTTACGGAACAGCGGCTTAGCCCGTGTCCCACATCCGCGCACGGAACCGACGCTGCAGCCTGGTTGGGCCGAGCCGTGCCGTGCCGAGCTAGCGGGTTCCGCCGATGGCTCGGACCTGTCGAACGGCTAAGACGTCATGTCACGTCCCCCCCCCCCCCCCCCCCCCCCCCCGCCCAAAACAGCTTGCGCCCCCCCCCCCCCCCCCCCCCCACACACACACACACCTTGTGCACGGTCCACTTGGACTGACACATTCAACATATCACCCTACGGCCGGGGGGGGGGGCTGGAGCGCGTGGTAAACAAAACTTTGTCTGCAGGCTGCGGCCACAGCAGCGCGTGGCGTCAGACCCCTACACTCACCGCGTTCCGGTGGCCAGATCGGCTCGGTTTGGCTCGGTTTGGCTCGGTTCGGTTCGGCTCAGCTCTGCCCCGCAGGATGGCACTCACGCGCGGCCAGCGGAGGCGGCAGGCCCCTGACGATGACTGCATACATCCCCGAGGTTGACTCACGCTACGCTGCTGACCTCACGCGCTGGTACCCCCCCCCCCCCCCCACCCCTTCCACCTCCCCATACTCCTCCTCGTGAAGTCAATAGGAAAGAAAAAATAAAAAGGAGGAGGAAGGGAGAGAGGGAGGGGTGGGGGAGTGACGTCCCCTACGTAAACAAAGTCCTCGCCCGATAGGAATCAGCGCGCAACCGTGCAGGGGCGCGAGCGGACTGCAGCCGCGGCCGGTTGCACGTTATTGCACCGCGATTGCACAAAACAACACAACTCACGCTGACAACGCGGCCTCCCGCTGCACACCGAGTCTGCGTTCCCCTGCCTGTCTTGTGATACCACCCCCACCCTCCTCCTCCTTCCCCCTCCCTCCCTTCCTCCCTCCTCTACCGCCACCAGCTCGCTGGCCACGCCCACTTCCATGCCCATATAAGGCTTTCCTCCGAAACGCAAGGCGCTGTAATTTACGGAGCAAGATCCCTCTCAGTCCATGCGGGAAATTCCAACACACAGGGGAGGACCGCGGAGATTGAGGGAAAGGACGCACCCGGCTAAGCTCTGATTCATGTTCGATGCACAACATTTTTATTGATTTTTTTTTATTTTTTTATTCCTGCTGAATGAGTTCTTAAAATGCTCTGTGAGCTGTTTGCTCATTGCACAACAAACAGGAGCACACAGAGGCGGCATGAAAGCCCCGAGGCCAATAGAAATCCTTGTCATTTAGAGGGTTGTTGCTCATGTTTCCAACTTGATTTCAACTTCTTATAATCTAAATCTAAAAGGAAAGAAACAAACACAAACAAATATATACTGAACATGGATCTATAAGTTTTGTTTTTCTCATGTGATCTGCATGTACCAAGCCAATCAGTTCTTCAACTTGCAGCTGCTTGTCTGTTTTCTGATAAAGAAGAGCAGCGCTGACACACAAAAAACAGATAATCACAGTTTTGAAAAGAGGCTGCTATATATACGCAGTTAAACAGGGCTTTGTGGGGGGGGGGCTCTTATCCAAGGAGGTCAGGGTCACAGTCTGCATGGGCCACTTCTCCTTCAGAAAACCATGAAAACTGCACACACAATGCGCTCGGTGGGCATGAAGTGTCAGGAGCAACTTCAGTCAGTCTTGTTTGACTGAACTGATGCTGGCTGGGTTGGGAAACATGGGAGCTTTGTTCCCCGATATTTCCTTATTCACGCACAGCCACTGTGCTGGTTAAAAAACATTTAGGTTAACAAGGCCGAGTGAGATCACAACAGCGCATCAGGAGACATGAATAATAGATGAGACCAGTCTCGATTCAGTGTGCATTTTGCTCTGGTGTGTAATTCTTTTAAGGAAGGCCGAGAATTACAACAAAGAAAAAAACAGAAGAACGTGACATTAGCCTGAAAGCAGAGTTAAAGAGCTGTATGCGATTTAGTAATGCTGTCACACAGAGTGATTTAGAGGCCAGTGTTCCTTCAAATATCTCCCCCTGCCCAACAAAATTATTATTAAAAAAAAAAGAAAATTCCCAAACTTGGACCAGGAATGGAAAACAGAGTTTCTACCTGGAACCCAGTCACTGAAGAAACACTGAACAAATCCCAGGAACATATCCAGAGAAGACGCAACCTTGAGGTTCACAAAAACAAACAACAGCTTGTCTAAATCGGTACATAAAAAGCTACATTTTACTTATAGAAATGGCTAAGTGATAGGCATGTCCATCGGACATAAGGATATCTCTTGATTTTTTGTGCTTAAAAGGAGGACTTTTTTCCAAAGTTTGCAACATCACAGCAGTGGAAATCACCCAGCTGTGCCGGCCTGTTGTCTGTCTCTGCTCGCTGACCTTTAAAACGAAGCAAAAAGCCTGGAAATCTGCACAAAAATGGCTCTCTATCTCTATCTCTCTCTCTCTCTGATAGCTCTGCTTCACCTGTAGCTTAAGGTCAAGAGTTAAAACACATCAGAGATTTTTGAAAGCTGATGCAAACAGAGCAGAAGAAGCACACGTTTTTCCCAGATGACACAAATATTGAGTGCGCTGATCTAATTATGAATCAGCATTCAAGCAGAAGTAGGAGCTACTTGACTGTTGCAACTCTACCTTTTCCAAACACCTGAACGTAAGACATTTAAAAGCACAATTCAGAATCCAGCCCTCAATCAAGAAATGACCAGGCACTTTAAATCTCTATGAACATAATTACTAGCTGCGGACCTGACACTTAATCAACCTCACGGAGGGGGGTTTCCTTTTATTTAAAGGACCTGTCGGTCTTGTGTTGCTGGCCGCTGACACATGTATGCAGCAGACGTTGGATTGAAACCGATTCTCCGGTCAGTCTGGTTCCCGGCTGCTGACCGAGCCCGGTCAGGGATGACACAGTCAGCCTTTAGCTGAAAGTGACCCAGCATGAGTGGCACGGAGATTTTCTCATTGTGTCCGGCGGGACACGGGAAAACGTTTAGCGGCTTTTTAGCTGATAGCGCCACCGTTAGCCATCAGAAACCCCGTCAGAAGCTTAACACCGTAGCACGACTTGACATGCACAAAAAGCCTTAAAGTAACGCTACTTACATGTGCATCTGCCCCTCCATGACACACGGCTCTTCCTCTGGCCGCTCCCGCCGCGCCGTGATGCAGCTAAAACTGACAGTTTGCTAGCGTAACGGTGGCGACGACATGCTGCCTGAAACACTGAAAACTGTTTAATTTGTTCGGATTCCTCCACACGGCGTCACTTCCCAGCACCACTTTGACTCCGTACACTCTTTAGCTAGCACTTGGAAGCCTCGTAAGCTTCTAAACCTACGTGACACGAAACGGACAGCTAGCGGTGACAAATGCGATTCAGTTGAACTGCTGAAAGTGTTCAGTAGATGCAGGATTGATGAAAACGAGTAATAAAGAGGATTGCTGAGGGCGCATTCCGTTTCTGACTGTAACATAGTTCCCTCAACGGCTCAACGGTGCCCCCATCTTTGAATGACAAGATGCTAGACTCCCTGTCGGACAGGGCCGTCATTTCGTTTTCAGCAAAACAAATTTTGGCCACAGGCGGAAAAAATACTATGGTTTGTTAGACCTTGTCCTATTTTAGAAATTAACATAAAAAATATCTCATATTTCTGTGATGGATTCATAATATTCTAAATCTCGAACTAGAAAATAGACCGGTTAAAGTCTTGTGAAGGGAGAACGCCGGCGAAGACGGAAGTTGACAGACAGGAAACCTCTTGCTCAGCTCTGAACGTCACATATTCAGCCTGCTCTTGACTTTCTGCTAGCCTGCGAACAAAACCCGACCCGGTAATGTAAACGCCGATTTAAGAATACGGCTTTTTGGAATGTTTAAAACGTTTTCCTGCACTTTCGTTTAACACTTTCTCCTCTATTTCCCTCGTTTTTCACTTTGGACTCACCTTTGCGCAGAGGGGTCCAAACATTTGTTGCCAGGTCTGGTTACAGTCACGATAACAGGCACTTACTTACAAAGATGCAAGTGCAGAGAATTGTTCTCAACTCACGACCTGGTGGGTAACTTTTTCAAGAACCAAGAGCAGAATGGATCCTCATACTCTAATTATTACTAACTAGTATTGTTATTATTGTAATGTGCACAACTAGGTAGAGATGGGGCGCCAGTTCCTGAAAATTTCTGCTTAGAAGAGATAACCTTGGCACCTGACCTGAAAGATGGAGAGGTTCTTGTTCGAACCCTTTACCTCTCGGTGGACCCTTACATGGTATTTACAAAGAAATGTAAACTTTTTTTCTGAGTGCTTGCATTCTGTCTGATTAACTCAAATACTACAATACACAAGGTCCTACTTAAGCCATTCAACATTTGCATGTATGTTTTTTTTTTAAAATAAAAACAAAGTACTAGCAATGAACCCCTGACATGATAAGCTCCTGACTTCCATCCATTCCTCTGATCCTCCTCCTGCCAGAGATGTCGAATGAATGAAGACACCGGCACTGATTACCTGACCCCATGGCAGCTGTCAGAGTGTGTGGACGGCGGAGGTGTCGGTGTGGTGGAAGCCAGTCGCTGCAGCACCTGCTCCGTAGGGGATGTTGTCACCTCATTCAACTGGCCATGGCAGACTCACGCTGTAATGACAGGAAGTGGCTTACAGAAGGTATGGCATTGTGTTCGGTGCCGGGATTTCTCATCACAATAAGAGAAACCAATGGCGTTTGTTTGGCATGCGGCGCGCGCCACTTCTGCTACGCCGCAAATAACAATTTCAGTTTGGCTCCGGCAGGTTGACCCAAAGTTGGTGGATGGACGCTTGTCCTACTTTCTGGGTGCTGTGGGCATCACAGGCCTCACTGCGCTGCTGGGGGTCAGGGAGAAGGGTCACATAAACAAAGAGGCCAAGCAGACGATGGTGGTGAGCGGGGCAGCCGGTGCCTGCGGCTCCCTTGCTGGACAGGTAAAACCAGATGGAGTGTACCCGACCGCACACGCTAACCACAGTCGCTAACATAGACCCAGATCAGCTCAGAGCAGTTACAGGAGCAGAGATCCTCACCCCACTGTTCTCTGTCAGATCGGCAGACTGGATGGTTGTGAGAGGGTTGTTGGCATCTGTGGCTCGGATGAGAAGTGCAAAGCTTTAGTGGAAGATCTGGCCTTCTCTGCATCCATCAACTACCGCCGTGGGGATGTCCCGGCCCAGCTCAAGGAGAGCTGCCCCGATGGAGTCGACGTTTACTTCGACAACGTGGGAGGTGCCATCAGCGATGCCGTTATAGAGCAGGTTGGTTTGGAGAGCATGTGTAGTGACACCTTGGAGAACAATTTTCCAAAAAGGTTCAAAGTGGACTTTGTTTTCTCGTGTTTAACCCGCAAGCTGAATCCACTTGAACCGAGTCCTTCACTTACAGATGAACCACGGCGGCCACGTGATCCTCTGCGGACAGATCTCGCAGTATAACAAGGATGTGCCGTATCCCCCGCCCCTGAGTGAGCGGACGCAAGAAGTTCTGCGTAGTAAGGGCATCACCCGGGAGCGATTCATGGTGCTCAGTTTTATGAGCAAAGCAGAAGCTGCCATCTGGGAACTCAGCCAGTGGATCAAATCAGCCCAAATCAAGGTACAAAGCCTATGGTGACGATGGGTGATTGACCGTGTGGGTGCCTGCCCCTGCTTGGAAAATGCAGGCCTCGGCCCCGATTGCCTCCTTCCATCTGTGTTATTTTGCTTCCTATCCACAGGTGCTGGAAACTATGGTGAGCGGGTTAGAGAATATGGGAGGTACGTGTTTTTTTTGCAATTTTTTCTTCCTATCTCTTTTGGTGACAGGATTCATTCTTCGTTTTTTCCTTTGCAGTTGCGTTCTGCTCCATGATGAAAGGAGGAAACATCGGCAAGCAAATTGTAAAGATATCGGAGTGATGACAGCTCTTGTTGGGGGGGAATAGACAACCCCCAAGTTGCCTCCACCCCCACTGAAATTAACACATGCTTAATGAACTCCTGTGAATGACATGAGTCAATAAACTGACACCAGTTAATAATCATAAACTATAAATGAGCAGTCGCACGCTACCCTTTTAAATTGTGGGATTAATACAATAAAATCAGGAGGGATTTGAAGTTTGAGTCTCAGTAACTATTCATTTAAAGAAGTTTTTGCAGCAGTTAACACATAAATACATGTAGAATTCTGTGTTGTTGTTTTAACCTAGACTGTAGCCCCCTCTATCATAATAACACACGAGTGGATGGCTTTGTATATGGATCCCCAAAACAGGACAGAGGGATTTAGTGATGGAAAAGATGTTTGTCCTCACCTCTGAAGTGAATGTTGAAGAAGGGAGATGAAATGATGATGATGGATTAAAGAACTAATGCTCTCTCAGTGTGTGTCCCTTCTTTCAGTGTGGGATTTTAAGAGTCAAGATGTGGAAGTCCTACTCTCACCAGAGTTAGCAGCTGTAAAACCAGTGTTAATCTCACCTGTTTTTCAAAGAGGCAGCAAACAATTACTCATCCTGTGGATATTATATATTTTGTTTCTTTAAAAAAAAAAGTTTTACCTAGACAAAAATCACATAAATGGCTTGCCAGACACCTTTTTTCCTCCCATTGTTTGGCTTCCACATTCTCCCACTTCTATTTCAGGTATGGAGGAACAACACAGAAAGACTGGCAGAGAATCCAGGATTTACTGTAATGAACATATTTATTCCACAGCACTTTAAACCATTAACAAAATAAAGTTGTGGTTGTCTCTAAGAAAAATAGGTGGCATGTGTAAAACCATCGACCATCATTCATATGCTTCAGAGTTTGAACACAGGAGGAGGGTGCAGAATAAGTCACACGAACTCTAGCCCGTCCCCTCTAATGGCAGAATCAGTGCCAGTTGTCTTTGTGAACAGTCAAGTCCATATACAGTGCAGACTATCCAGTTAAAACATACTTGTAAGGTGCCACTAAACCTTCAAAAACCTGTCCAGGCAAGACAAGGTTTGGGTGTTGTTGTTTTTTAAGTAAAAGGGAAGAGGAAAAAAAAAGTCATGCATTATTTGGAGGTGGAAGTGATGTGCAACAGACTTTTTTCCTTTCCAATTCAAATCCAGACAATGCTGCCTCCATGTGGACAGACTATGTAGCCCGATGAAGGTACTGTGCAGTTTCTCATTTCCAAATGTATTTCCCCCCCCCGCTTTAATTAAGCACTTGACAGCACTTCTAGTCAAATGAGGATGTCTAGGTTATGGAGTGGGGAGGAAAAGTTATTAAACTTCTACTAGCAAGGGTGCACATCATTTAATTTCCTCAGTGTCTACCAGCTGTTCTAACATTAAATTACAAGTCTTATCACAGCTCTGAGTAATTATTCTGCAGTCGTGCTGGGTATAGTTCAGAAAAGTCCCAGGAAGGAACTCCAGCAGTATATTCCGCTATATTCAAGTGCTGTTTTAGATCCGTTCTAGTGGAATCAAAGCAGTTCTGACTGCTAGAATGGACTGAAAGACAGCTGAACGGACGAACTTCACTGCCTTCACAAAAAACATTATTTCAAGAACAACACAGACAAAACATTTCTTTTCCACACACAGATCTGTCAAATCAACCCCCAACAAAGGGAATGCTATTGATTTCCAAACCAAACTGGCCATATAGCTAAGAAAAACAAAAACAAAACATTTCCAAAGGAGATTTTTTTGACATTATGGAAAAAATAAAATTCACAAAATACAGTCAAGATTAATAAGTAAAGTAGCATAGTACTGTTCATCTCATGTCACCACAGCTAAAACACATTCATTTAATGTTTTTTCCCCCATTTTTTATAAGCCATCACCCATTTCAACTGTTTCACATGGTTTTAGTTTGCTGAATGACTATGGAGTATAAAAACATTTTCCTGAAATACTACTGAGACCAGCCTATTATTCAAGGGCTCACATTCCTGAGAAACAAACAGTTGCTTTTTGTAGTCACGCGTGCAGGAGCACAAAAAGTAAAACCGGCTCCTGCGTTTTAGTACCTTTATTTTAATATGCACGCTCGTTTGTGAACATGTTGTTTGCGTTGGCAGTTGTTTGATTTCGATCGTGAACTACTTGATCCGCTATAGAACTTGATTGTGTTACTTGGAATTTCTGGAATTACATGTAGAATAAAGGCAAGAATGCCATGTATGAGCCGTCTTAACCGCCACCAAAAGCACTGTGACTCTCGTACTCTGTGAGCCGTGGGAAGATAGAAAAAGCCTGCAGTGGAATTTACAAAAAGTGGCGGACCCGATGCAAATGAAATGTGTCAGAAGGTAAACAAGAAAATCATTTTGGCACATCCAGCCTTCCTTAGCGAATGGAAACCGGTTTCAGAGGGAAAAGTGAAAAGACAAATCTTTTCTTATTCATCCTTTGGCAGTGGTGAAGTGGCATTTGGCAAAGGCAACGCTTCCAAAAAGTGCTAAATCTCAAGTAAATGAGTTGTCTTCAACCACAGCAGAATACAGCTCAGATACAGTACTCCCATCAACAACATACATTGGACCCTGTCCTTATATAGCTCAAATTGGCTATTAATTATCATCATATGCATATGTGTATTCAGTATCATTATATGTAATATTATAGTAACATTATGTTATTTATACCCTTTACACATCCTCGGTATTTTTGCCTTTTACACTGTACACATTGCCATGAGTGTGGGCAGAAATGTGCTTGTTGGTATTTTACAATAACATGCATAATAAGTAAACAATACGAACTAGAAAACGCTATAGTGAGTGGTGCACTGTGAGCGGGGAAAGAAAAAGGACTGCCGCTTGTTTAGGGGATAAATTCAGGCATTATGGATGGAGAGATACAGCAAAATATATCTGTGAGTCAGGCTCCAGGGAAATCGTGGTGGTGCAGTGCAATTACTGTCAAGAGGAAGAAGCGCCCTTGCTGCTGTCACGAACCAAAGGGGCGGGGCCTGTCCAGGCCCGGTAGACCAGTAGCAGGCCGAGCCCTAGTGCCCACGTGCGGACTGGAGACAGGAAAAAGGCCGTGGGGCCGTAGGTCTCCAGAAGGAAGTAGCAGGAGTGGACCTGCCAGGTGAGCAGCAGCAGCATGAAGAGGTGAACCGCCAGAGTCCGCCAGCGCCGGCCCGGCCGCAGGAAGTGAGATCGGAAGGTGCTGCCATGGCAACGATGGTGGAGGCTCCAACAGAGGTATGAGGTGAGGGGCATGTTGAAGAAAAGCAGCTGGCAGAGGGGGGAGATAAGTACAGGTAATGTGTTTAGTTCTAAGAAAAATGCCTGACTGAAAATATAACTCAACACGTTATTCTATGAATATACATAATAAATAAGCTGTTTTTGAGATTTTTTGTGAAAAATTTGTTTGGACAATTAACTGACTGGGTGGCAAACAATATTAGTAATCATTTAGAGTTGCATTCCCATGGCTGTCTTAACTCCTAAGTGAAAATTATTTTTATTTTAAATCTCTAAATGAGCTTGGTCTTTGTCAAAGATGAGTTTGGGACAGGAAAAATTAACTGGAAGCTGAATCTTACAGGAAGTTTGAATAAAAAGAAAAGAGCAAACAAAAAAATGCCAAGCTAAGAGTGAAATGTTGCCGATAAGTTCTTATATCACGCACACACAAAATCAACCCTCTTACTTGAATGACTCCTATAACATAAGTGAGACTGCCCTCCAGGAAGTGTCCGTCGATGAACACTCCAAAGGCGAAGCAGGCACCACTGTGGCCGTCGATCAGCTCTCCTACAAACCATGGACCTGATGGAGGACACATCAGCAAATCCTTTAAAGCTTTAGAGCTCAAATATCTTATTTAATGTACACCTTCCTTAATCCCTGTTTCTACACTGATTTGTAGACTGATTACAAGAGTTCACCCACCTAAGGCTGTACACATGTTGAACAGCAGCAGGGAGTAGTAGAAGGTGTCTATTTTACTGACCAGATGGAGGGACAGTAACACTTGGGAGGACAGTCCTGTCAAGAATAGACGGTGCATTAAATACATAACCGCAGGTCATTGCTTGTAATAACAACGTGATATCCCCAGGTTTCTTTGTGTGTAAGAAACCTGGGGCCGTCAGAGTGCTAGCTCACCTCTGCCAGCAGGAACACTGAGGTACCTGAAGGCTAGGAGCACACTCAGATTTAGCAACATGGTAAATATGAAGGCGACTCGACCCAGGACGTAGTGGTCCGTGAGGAGGATGAAGGACTGGGAGAAACTGAAGCTGGGAGTCACGCCGCCCTCCAGAGTGAAGTGCTGCTCCTGGACCGACGACCGCCCCGCCAGGTCCTGAGCCACACCAATGCAAAGGGACAAGATGGATGAAGAGGGTTTACCTCGTGGAAATAAGTAATAGCACATAATGCACGTGCAACAGGATAAAAGACCCAAACCGCCGTAGGATATCAATTCCAAGCTAACATGGCTGAAATGGATGCATTCCGGCAAACCAATGCCACGAAATGCAAAAAAATAATAAAAACCTCAGCACACTTTTGATTTTCATGTGAAACATGAATGCAGCACCAACCTCCACTTTCACTCTGATCGTGTGCAGTCCCGTAAGGTAAACAGATGGATCCCAGAGCAGAACATAGAGTGGGCCCCCGGCAGAGTGACCTCTACCTAGAGGCTCCCCGTCTATGCTAACATGCACTGCAGTGATAGGTGCCTCTGAGAAAGCCAGGATCCTTTAGACATAAAAATAAATGGAAATGCCATAAAAAATATGCATTTTAAATACATCTATTTTAATTCAATATCATAACATATGGAGATTATCATTTGTAAGAAGCCTTATCCACTAATAGTCCTTTAAATTCTATACATAACTAATTCAGTTCCAGATCTGGAAGGCTGTACTGTCAGAGGTATGTGCTCCGTAAAAGTGTGCACACCAGATGGTGGAGGTGAACGTGCAGCAGAAACTAGAGAGCAGGTTTGTAGTTCAGCCAGCTCTAAAAGCACAAGCAGAGCGGACACCTGATGTGTGTTGATCTCCGCATTCGGCCCAGTGGCTCCACCCCCGGGTGCAGGTACTGCGCGTCTTTAGGGTTTGTGATGAGCACTGCAGGCCACTGCTCGAACCGGAGGTCCGAGAAACTCAGCAGGTCGTGGTCAAAGGCCAGGACCCTGTACCTGCAGACAGGTGATGGAGGAATCCAAAAAGTGAGAGAAAAAAATGGAAAACAAGAGAAATGAGGTGAGACATTTAATTTTTCATTTCAGATCTTGCGCACCTGCGGTTGTCCATCCAGTCGCCCAGCTCCAGCTCGAGGGTGCCTTGGGGGTGTCGGCTATGGAGGACAGGCATCAGGCCCCCCAGGGTGTGAAGGTGGCCACACAGATACGCAACCGCGGATCTTAACACAACAAGCCCACATGCAGGGAAAGTGAACCTTTGGCGTAATCACTAAGACTGCTCCTCAGGGTTTATGCTCAGACTGGCTGAAAGAACTGTGAAAACCTCCAGCATCTCCATACCTCATCATGGACCTTACTCCTGGAAAAGGGGACACGATGGTGGAGGTGGTGTAGTGGCCAAACCAGAGGGACTGGTTGCTCTTCAGACTCTCAGATCTGAACGTGTCCAGCAGGTCCATCTGAGTCTGTCACATTTTAAAAGAAGAAAAGACACATTAAAAAAAGGGTAAAAAGTTTAAGTCTCATAGGTGCGGCTTTACATAGAAGTATTTTTAAATGCTCAGTGAATCATAGAGATGATTGTGTGATCAGAACACAAAATGCATCTTGTGTCTTACAAATAAAGAAAATAGATTCCAGTGGAACACCTTCAGTCACTGCAAATAACACTTGAGTACAGTACAGTGGAGTTTCAAGGACTTAAAAAAAATGATTTTTTTAGTTCGAGTCACGTAGCTGAGTCTGACAAAAACTAAGCCCACGTAAAACAGAATTCATTTGACAATGATCACCGCTTCAGGGTTAGTCAGCCTAATGAGCCACATAGTGTACTCTACTACCATCATCATCATCTTTATTCTCCAAAGAGATTGACTTTGAATGTTATCAGATATTCAAACATTTTGCAAAGTCATTTATAAAAGATTCCAATCTCGCATAGAGAAGACACAAGCAAATGTTTATGAAAAGGTGTGGTACACACCCACCTGGTTGAGGATACCAAAGAAATTGTAAGGTCTTTTGGGTCCCGGGGTCAAAGTGGCATCCACGCAGACAAAGGAGTAGTTGCCAAAGGGAGTTTTGTGTACATAGTGGAAGGACCCCACTTTCTGATTGGCTGAGTATTTACTTGAGAAAAAGAACAAAGACAAAGGATCATTAGGAGCAATAAGATGCTGCGCTCTAATCTGGTTTAGAGACACAACATTTCCAAAATTAAGAAGGTAGAGGATTAGTCATGATCGACAGGAACAGCAGCATCGCTTTAAACAAAAGTATGTCTCTTCATGTAGATCCTGCTTCTATTTTGGTCCTCAAGAAGCTCAGGCAGCCTGGACCTTTATCAACAAATCAGTCTGTACAACTCATGTTTCAGAAGCGTTGGAGACACGTCATCCTTTGATCACAGTCATGCGCTGTATGCCGCCCTAAGCCATGCAAAATGAGGCTCAGGCTGGAGGTAAATCAGCAATTTAACAATCTTATACTGACCTGTAATAATTGTTGATACTGTCCAATGAAATAATGTTGAAAGCATCTGTCAGAAAATAAAATCAGAGTGAGACTGAGCAACAAAGTCAGGGGCAAACCATCTGCAAATTGAAGACTAATTCCTGAAACTTAGGGGGAGTCCAGTCTGCGGGCGGTGGGCGGTTAACTGGAAACGCAGTGCGTTTCTGTCTTTCTGTTTTTTTCTCACAAAGATATCATGTTTCACATTAGCCCTGTGATCTAATAACAGGAGAACTCGGTGAAGAGGATGGTTAGGATGACTTCCTGTACGATGCGAAGCTTCATCATGGCTTCCGAACAAAATCTTGTCGGCCGTTACCACCCGATGATGTTAATTACCATGATTTCCACGGATGTCAATCCACCTGGTGCGCTCCATCACACGCGACCTCTTCAGGATGTTGTGGTAGGCTTGCCACTCCACCTCGTGCTGGAGAGAACCCACCTTGCTCTCTGTTTTGGCATCGGTCAGATCACCTGTGGTTAATGACAACACAGGAGCCCAGGTGGGAAGGAGCAAAGGAAGCATTTAAAAGTTATCTTTTCGTCCCACCAGCCACACCCAGTGAGTCTGACTCCAAACAAAACAAACACTTTCCCTGTAAGTTGGACTCTACCTGTTGCAAGCACAAGAGCTGGTTTGATCACTTCAACGGTGTCGGTGCAGAACCTTTCGAAATCTGGAATCCGCTTCGGGTCACGAAATCGACTTATGTGAATGTCAGACACCTAGAATCACACACAGAATAGGGCGAGAACAACCATGGTTAAGTCACCACTGACTCTATTCAAGTGTAAATAACAGCAGTGTTACAGATGAAATATACAGAAAGGGGCAAAGTCTTGTCTAAAACTTGCTCTGTTGGTGTAGCCCCTTTTCGTCTGACCCCTTCTGCGGCCAGTGACCTATTTCTGCCAATCATTCACACAGATCTCAAGTTTCCTGTGACAGCTCAGCCCCGGCGGCTCGTGCCGCGTTCACGTTCACAGCCCGATGGTTGTCTGGCTGTCACACAGCATCCCGCCGGCTGCCCCGAGTCTTCTCGCTAAACCCACCGGAGCTAGCCAGCAAGAAACGAAGAGCAATTCACCTGTATAAACCAGAATACGTTGTCCAGCTTGTCGCCGGGAAACGGTGGGGAACTTCCCCTGGACCCATGTCCGTCCCCGACGGCAGCCGGCTCCCGTACGCTTCGCTTCGGGTGCCAAGCCGTGTCATAGCTATCCAGCACCCAGGAGGTGATGTACGCCAGGGCCAGTCCCAGGACAACCAGCACGCCGAACAGCTTCAGCATCCTCCTGTAGTGGCGACAAAGTGGGCAAGCTGCCGCCGTCTGTCCCGGACAGGAAAAAAAAAGCTAGCTACCGGTAGAAACAGCCGAGGACACGAACCGCACTACCATGGACCAAATGTGTGATGCACCGCTAAAGCTACATGGCTAGCAGCTAAGGCTCAGACCGTTTGTGTCGCTGCCATCGCGGCCACGGGAGATGCATGGAGGTGCGCGGTTCATTGGCGGCGCCAGGCAGCCGTCTTCAGAGGCGGAGGAGGTAGCTATGCAGGTTAGCCAGCTGCTAGCTCCCCACCAGCCTCCGACAGAGGACTGACCGGTCGGGGGAGGAACGTCACTGACACACGAAAAGACAGTAAGTCGCCGAGAGAGCTCCCACTCTCACGTCGTTTTCCGCGTATCGCTAGCTTATTTGGATACTGTACCTGTTACGCCAAGGAGGCTCAGAGGAAAGAAGAAAAGAAAAAATGACAACAGATATGTCTTAATGGAATTAAAAGGAGAGCACGCCTTTTTTTTCTTTTACCGTGAAATAATACTCAAATTTTTTTTTTTAAGCCCGAAGCTTCCAAATCAGCACATTAACGGCGAACCCCACTAACGGCTTAACAGGAAACGTTACAGTAGAAAAGACCCCTTAAACTTTATATGTGGACTTCAGGTTGCTGGTTAACATTATCTCCAGTCATTAAATATTCTTCTATTTACTCCTGTTCCCGGTCCTTTTTACTCAAAAATATTTGGAATATATTTTGTATAGCTCACAATGTCACACACTTCTTTTTTTTTTTAAATCTGTGACTGGAATGCAACACTTAAAATAACCAAATTCTATACAGAGTAGTAAGCCATCGTAACTGTAGCCTGTAATAGAACACATTCACCTGTAATGCTACGACTCATCCTTGCTATACCTGAGTATGATATCACATTAACGTGTGTATTTACGTTTTCTCTTATGACAGCAATATCTTTGGTTTATCGACTGTGGCGATATTTGACTCAATGGCGGCCTCTGGTGGCTGTTAAGACAACTGCATTCATGGCCGCGTTCCAAACCCCACATCCTCAAATGAGAGGCTCTATTTATCTACCGGTTTATCCATTCTGATTTCTGTTTTCTTTGCCTGTTCAGACGTTCATCCTATAACGCCACATCTGTAAAGGCACTCTGGCTTTTTTGATCGTGTGCAACGCGCGTGCGCGGAACGACAAACCCCCACCGGCGCGCGTTAAAGAGCTGCCCCAGCGCGCGCGGCCGAGCTGTTGCGAGGGGCGATCGTGTCGGGGCCGCGCGCGCAGGAAGGCTGACGATCGCCACAGAATCGTCACGTCACGGATCCGCAGCGAGCGACAGAGATGCTGAGGTGACAGGCAGAAGGAGAGAAGGGACGAGATCTCCGTCGTATTCCCCCCGCGCTCTTTATCCGTGAGCAGCCGCACGGCCCCTTTCCTAAGGACGGACCGCTCGCTATGGCATTCTTCTCGACGTCATCCCCACCGCCTCAAAATCTGCTGGATATTTTGTAACCACACCCGGCTCTTCTTTGGATCAGGGATTGCCAACGATCACCCGAGGTAAGGTTTCAGAATTCAGGGGCCGTGGCATGCTCACCACCCCCCCCCTTCCCCCCCGCGCCCATCGGTTTTTTTTTTTTCCACATTTGGCCGCACCGTGGACACCCCTCTGTGGTCCGGAGCCGCACGCACCGGGCTCGTGCTCCCGCATGTTGTCAGAGCTTCCGCCGTAACCCCATCAGCGCCGGGCTGGACGGGAGTGCGTGGCCTCTGGACGGCTAATGTGTGCGTGGACGCGCCTGAGTAAATCTGCTGTGGCAACCAACTCGCCATGCAACAGCTCTCTCCACGGCGAAGCCGGTCAGCCCGGTGCAGGAAGGGTCGGGGGTTTCTTTTCGCTGCGCAGCATTCCTGTGAGATGCATTGGGGCATGGCTGCAGCCGGTCCTCTGTTAACAAGCCAGCCAAAACACATCGGCAGAGGTATCCGTGGCAATCCCCCACGTCTTCTCCTCCATTTTTACGCATATGACTCCCAAAAATGAAGCGGTTAACGAACCAATGTCTCTTTAGGCAACGTTTCCTCGGGGGGTGGAATAAACCGCACACCTCCGGGCCAAAGCCCTCACAGATGCATCGCCCTTCTTCCATCTATGATGTGTGTTGTTGACTGCAATCATAGAGTGGAGGCCCTGCCAATGCTGGCCCCTCTCCAGTTTCATTCCAGACACTTCCCAGTGTCCAAGCTACTGAACTAGGCCACTCTTGGATTAGACAGATGATAAAGCAAACATTTAAAGTTTTTTTTTCCCCCCAGTTATCTTTGTGGCCTGGTGTCCACCACATGAAAGCAGGACAGCTTTTCATGACGCTTAGGGCTTTAAACTGGCAGCTTCCAGAGGAGCCAAAGGCCAGAGGTGATGACAAGCTGCAGTCAGCAAATGAAAATGGCACTGCACCAAAGAAATGCGTTGGTCAGAAAAGTGTGCTGTTTCACACACTTGTAGTTTGCTCCTCAAGTGTTTTTACTTGCCCGATTCAGTCAGCGATCGAAGGATGTTATTTCTAGTCAAAAGTACTAACCTTTGAGATATATAGATGCAGCTATTCATTTTTTTTGTTTGTCTTATATCTTAAGGTCCACTAGAATTGTTTAAACCCTAATACGACTGTGCTAAAACACAACTACTTATCATGTGAAAATGTAGCCTCAGAAATTTTTTTTTTTCCAAAGCCTATAGCTTTCGTGCCTCGTTTCTCCTTCTTGTGGGCTGAAAACCCACAATAATCCAGGATGGTATCTTCAGTCGGTTTTTGGCGACTTGTATGGAACTTTAAAAACTGTTGTGGAAATTTTTAGTTAAGGGTCCTAGTCTGTCTGAGGAAGTAAGCAATAGAAATTCATTAGGAGAGATCAAACTTCATGAAGTGAGAGCGACCCAGCACGGCCGCTGGAGTGACCAGTACGGCGTACCAAAACGCTCTGATGTACAGTCTTTTGCACTACTAGTTATTCGCCCCAGAATTTATCCAGCGAGGCCTAATCTTCCTTTAGGATAAGATATCCTGTAAAAGAGTGAACAATAAGCACTTCAAGGGTACGTGTGTCATATCAAGTCATGTCTGAACAACTTGCTCCTCTGTCTGTGTAGAACAGTAAACAGTAAGTGCTGTGAGATGATTCATATTCATCTTTAAATAGTTACATCTATGATGATTGGTATTTCCACCCTACAAAACAAAGAGGGGATAAAGTCAGACTAAACTATAAATCAAGTAAAGGGATTCTTAGAATAGTTCATTTTTATGAGTTAAGTTTTTTTTAGAGTTCAATGTAAGCCAATTTCTGCTCATTTCATAGAAAAAAAAACATCTAAAAAGAATCTAAAAAATGATAAAGAACAAAGACATTTGAAGTCCTTATTTTACATATAAGAAGACATTGTCTTTATTCTTTTATGCAGTGATTTCTGTGTTTAATAGCATCTTTGTGTCTAATTGCATCTAACTGTAATTCATCATACACAAAAGGACAACGTTTCTTACTTTTGAATATGCGAGTACAAATTGGTTGGTGTAGAATGTCCGAATGTGCACATGACTTTTTCCCAGTGCTCGCGGTCAGCGCGACAGACCAAAGTAAAAAAGGGTTCACTGCATTCCAAAAGGACACAGCCAAAAGTCAACCTGTCCAGTCTGTGTTGGCACAGTGCAGACGAACAAAGGCCACCTCACTGCTGAGCTCAAAGCTGGGCTCACATTTCATGCCCGTCTCATCACCGTTATCCGCTCCACCCACAACTCACCCGCTTCCATCTCTCCTCCTCGCTCAGGTGCACCTTGGGATTCAGTGCTTCCTTCTCATAGGGTGCTTACCCAGTTCCCAAATACTCTTTGGAAAGCTTGTTGAATAACTGTAGTTGCCTGCGCTCCGTTCAGAGGAGCGAAGAGAAGTCAGTTTGAAGTCAGACGAAAGGAAGCCACCAGGGGAGTGCTCTTCAGAGGAATGCTCATCTCTGATGCTGAGAGGGGATCGCGCTAACGCAGATCTAAATGAACTCTTTTCTTTCATTTTTTACGTTTGATTTTGTTGTTGCTGGCTTCATTCAAATGTTATAGTACTATACTCTAAGCCATCAATCTCTGCCTTTTATGGGCTTCTCTATTGTATTTCTCATCCATTTTTAGACTGTTTTGTGGCTCTTGAGGTCATCCACATTCTAGAAAACCCTTGAATGCCTTTATCCACAAATTACATTAATAGCAAGATATTGATGATTTTATTTCTATTTCAATATTTAGTTGTGAGGTTAATAAAATGGTTTAAATTCTAGTCATGTGAGCGTCTAGCCATTTATGGAGGATGGAAGACCATACACAATGTATCTGAACACTGACAAAAAGTTTAAGTTATGTATGGCATATTTATAATATCAACACATGTTTTTGTCTGTTTTCTGTTTCCAAATTACGCTTTATGATTATGGTGTATATATATTTTTTCCTATGTATGACCAAACTTATGGTAAGCCCTGAGTCATCTTGATGAGAAATGAAGTTGATTAAACAGTCCCATTGCGTCACATATACTTAAGTTCTTGGCTTCTCTTTCATAGCAAGACAAATAGCCAGTGAAAATCAATACTAAGATGATATGTTTAGTAATTTAAGACTGAAGACTGAAGGCTGGTGAGTTTGTCCAGAAGGACAGCTGCTGGCAGCAGGTGTGGCAGCTGCTGTGCTGGTGAACTGTCACGCATCTCCAGCTAAGAAGGCCCACTGCCTTTGTCTCCTCTTCGATCTTTACTGATTTGCCTCTAAGAGTTTTGTGTCTCCTTTGGACTCCTGTAGGCTTCTCCACCGGTTTCCTGATGTCCCACACGGTGTGAGGCTGCCAGTTGAGGGGAAGCAGTGAGGACAGAGTCCCTGTTCCGCAGACGGGATGAGCGGGGGAGCAGAGCAAGCTGACATCCTGACCGTGCTCTCCCTTGTCAAGGAACGATGGAAAGTGGTAAGTGGCGTGTTTTCCAGCTACAATGGTCAGCGTGTTTGTCCAGCCCCGTCACCGCCTGTCCCAAGCTCACCCTCTGTTCCACTAACAGCCACTCTTTGTTCATCAAACAGCGCTTTGCAGCCTCCTGAGAGACGGCCTGCCTTATTTCCACCGGTGGTTTTGACGGTTTGGGGTCGTGTCTCTCTGTCCAGGTTCTGCCGCTGCGTTGTGGGAAATCCAAAAATAGCTTTTATGACTATTTGTGGCAGTGCGGTGTTCTATATGCAGCAGCAGCAGTATTCCCCGTGCTCACTCCTCTCTCGCTGCTCCCTGCCTGGGTGCCATGTTCTTGTTATTCCTAACTGGCTGCCTGGCACCACTTCCTGTCTGCTGAGGAACTGAGTTACATAAGAATGCTGCAGTTAATCCCACGACTTTAGCTTCTAGTGCGACACAAAACTCTGCCGGCGACCATGGAGGACGGTGAAGGACACCGGGGAGCTTAGGCGACATTAAAGCTCTAATAGCTCTGAGACGTGAAAGGGGGGGAAAGGTTGAATAGTCGGGGACTGAAACATAGAATGGAGTTTAAGAGATAAATCACTTCAAATTAGATGAGTATGCAAAGATTCTTAGCACAGACAGCAGGTGGCCGGAAACACGTTTCCTACCATGACATCACAAAAACATTATACTCAGCCGGAAATAAAGTCCACTCTCGTCTGCTTAAGTGAAAAGAAATGGACACGTAGGAGGGCTTCATATAGATGTTTTCCAGGATTTATTGCTTGGTTTGAGTGCCAAGGTCTGGATGTGGATTGGTGATAAATTATTTGCACATTGCGGGGGATGGGTGTGTTGTCACCGTGTTTCCTCTGTAGTTTTGCTTTGTTGTACCCACCGTTTACATCGATTTCCCTGTCTCCTCGTCCCTGTGCTCATATATATTGTATTATTTATAGAACAAAATTCCCAGTTTAGCTGATCTCACTCACATAATTTCATCTCTGCTTTGGATGGCAGAATGAGCTTGAAATACTGACTGACAAGTGTAAAAAAATGGGGGGGAATGAATACACGATCTGGTCCCCCCCACATCTCCATTGGTTGGTAGCTGACATTCAGAGGGACAGCGGCCAAACACTAGCTTTAACACTTTCTGTCATGCTTGCTAGCCCGTATCAACCACTCCTCTGCTTGCTTGCTTGTCTTTTCTTCTGTTCTTCACACCAAATGTAAATGAACTGTTCAACCTCACCCAACAAGTGGTCAGGCTTGGTTGGTGCTGGCTCCTCCAAATGGTCTATATTTGACCTCGCCTCTTTGCAGATGGAGAAAAACATAAATAGTCAGCTGCTAACGACTGATCTTTCAAATAATAATAATGACAATAAGCCTTGAAAGCTAGATTTTTAACAAAGTGAAAAAGCATTTTTAGCCTGCTGCTCTACCGCTCTATGTCTGAAACCATAGTAACCAAGAATGAATCAGGACAGCGTAAAACCTATTGGACTGTTAGAGGCAATGTTTACACCATCAGAACTGCATAACAATTTCTGTGACCTCCTTTTTGATTCATTGCTATTCTACAACCCCTCACAACTACTGCCACTTTGGCTCATTTTCTGGAACAGTAGTTCAGTAGTTCCTTTGCCATTTCCAACAGCGTTTATGCATCACTGGAAGATTAGTTTACAAATAAAATATCGAATAACAGTAATTTTTATTGGCATTGCTTACTCAGCTGTAGTAGCATTTGCTTGACTTATCTCAAGTTCTGACACAGTCTCTTATGGCCCTGCTCCCAGGCGAAGAAGATAGGGGGTGGTGGCTTTGGGGAGATCTACGAAGCGGTGGACCTACTGACTCGGATCAATGTGGCGCTGAAGGTGGAGTCGGCGCAGCAACCCAAACAGGTGCTGAAGATGGAGGTCGCTGTCCTGAAGAAGCTGCAGGGTGAGTGGAAATGGATTCAGTGGATTGAGTTACCGGCACTCATCGACCCCCTCTGACATAGTAACCTATAGAATTTCTCCTGGCTTGTTTATCACTGTCATCCACACAAATGCTGAAGAGAGGAAAAACATTTGTGTTTCCCAGGCAGTACAGGAAATGTCGTGCTCGCAGGAATGAGAGGAACAGCCTGTGTGCCACAGTAGCAGGAGCAGAACGATCCCCTCCAAGATCAGATACAGATCGTCTGACTCATCTGAAAACTGTTTGGCTGGCCGTTCAGCACTTTTGCTTCAATCTCAGCACGTGTAAAACGCGCTGCTGATCCTGCTAATCTACATCTACAGCAAAGGAATTGCTTCGCATAATTTACGCATTTATGGCTTTAAAGTCAAGTTTCACACAGCTTCATCTGAGGCACTCCAACAGGAGAAAATGTGCACTTGGACACTCTGTAGAGAAAAGCCAGCAAAGGGGGTAGTATAGTTTTACTTCTGTCTTTTTTTTACCCACATCTTTCCCTTCCCTCTGTCCTTCCCACCATGCTGTGTTACTTTTAGCCCTCTGTGAGAAAAAAAATCAATATTCTGGGATCATGTTTGCTTTCAAATGGCTTTGGCCTGAAGCATCGTGATTCTGTTGCTTCCTGAAGGAGCCAGCGTGTAACTTGAGACAAGCCCAGGTCCAGCTGACCCACGTGGCTTTAAAGAAAAAACATTGACCCCTCAGCCTCACGGGCAGACTAATGGCTCATTTTGGTCTTCTCTTAGGTTCCAGGGCTGTCTCACTCAGATTTACAGTTGCCTTAAATAAGAAAGCGGCGACAGCAGGGTACGCAAAGACGTGCAGCTTTTTACGCAGAGGCTTTGCTGCTGTTTGTGCTGGAGGTCTTCAGGGCGTGGCTGCACCGGGCTGCCGACGCAGCAATGTCCTCCCAGATGGGAGCTATCGCACGCTCACATGCACAAACACGCAGATATTAATGGATGTGTTGACCTGTTGTTGTGTGTTATATCCTATAAATCAGGCAGCCCTGTGATAGCAGTGGAGGGAAAAGTGAACATAAAAACAAACATAACGTGGTGACTCATACCCTGCCTGGGAGATTTAATGACTCAGGTGATGCGCATGTTAGGAGACATCTCCTCCTGTGAAGTATTCTGAACCTGTGCCGTCCTTCTTCTCTCAGGTAAAGATCACGTGTGCCGCTTTGTGGGATGTGGCCGCAACGACCGCTTTAACTATGTGGTGATGGAGCTTCAGGTAGGCCCAAAGGGAGATTGCCTTACACTGCACCCAGTCTTCCATGAAGTAGTCTCAGCTTTTCAAAATATAGCAGCTATGTGGCTTGATTTTTAGCAGCCAAACTATCAATCATGTTGGCTAATTAGGAGACGGTCCAACCAGGGAAACTGACTGAGTCTGAGCTTGTTAGAGTATTTTTCAAACGGCTGCAGCCGTGGACTTACAAACATTTGGTCTTTCAGGGACGAAACCTAGCGGATCTGCGGAGAAGTATGACACGAGGAACGTTCAGCATCAGCACCACTCTGCGTCTGGGGCGCCAGATCCTGGAGGCCATAGAGAGCATCCACTCTGTAGGCTTTCTGCATCGTGACATCAAACCGGTGCGTCACATGGAAACTTGATGTCTCATCAGTGTGGGTTTGTCTGTGGGATGCTGTATGATCAGAATGTTCTCTTCTAATGGCTGCTCGTTTTGTTGCTGAGTCGGTATCTTGCTTTTATGACTGCTGACTTACAGTAAGTTTGCCCAGGCGGCCAAATGCCAAAATTAACAGACTGTAGATAATGTTTGCCTGCTTAGCTGCCGTATTCAGTCTTATTTCACAATCAAAACACATTAATCACTGAATTAAATACATTGCATTTAATTTAATTGTCATTTTTTTCTCTTAGTTAATTTCTTATTTCTACTCTAAATTTTTTTGCCACCCTCCTGTTTCTGCTTTAGTCCAATTTCGCCATGGGCCGTTTCCCCAGTACCTGTCGGACCTGCTACATGCTGGACTTTGGTTTAGCTCGCCAGTTTACCAACTCTTGTCAGGAAGTCCGACCAGTAAGTGACTTTTCTTGAGTACTTTATTTCTACAAAACTGACAGATTTAGGGGCCTTTACAACCACACAGGTACGATGACTTTTGCCCTCACGGTTTTGATTCTGTAATCTCATTTGTTGCTGAAACTTTATACTTTTTGCAGTAAATCTAATTTTAAATTTAATTTATCTGGCTATCTAATGCTAAAGGATTGCTCACGTTTCTCTCTATATTCTACATATGGAACGAGGAGGTCCTCACAGGTTTGATCCAACAACTTTGTCACACTGCCCCCAAGTGACCAAGATGATCATTAAAAGAATATTCAAAGGATGTTTTATGTTACCAATTCATTAAAAAAATGCTAAGGGTTAGACATATATTTATTTCAAGTTCTTTGATAAAGCGAGTTTTCCAACATTTCTCTATATCAGGGTTGCATGTGCAGATGATGTTTCATCTTTCTTTGCATTAATTACCTGTTTCTGTTGTCTGCCAGCCCCGTCCTGTGGCAGGATTCCGGGGAACAGTCCGCTATGCGTCTGTCAATGCTCACAAGAATAAGGTCAGCATCTGTCCAGCTTCTGCAGTGCTGTCCTACACTGATGTCTTATACACGTTTCTGTAACGTGAAAACATTGTCAACACCTATAGTTTATGTAATTCTGCAGGAGATGGGTCGTCACGATGACCTGTGGTCTCTCTTCTATATGCTGGTGGAGTTTCTGGTTGGTCAGTTGCCGTGGAGGAAGATCAAAGACAAAGTAAGATCCCTAAAAAACGGAACAGCCCTTTTTAAAGAGTTACACGTTACAGGATGGGACATCATTTGTATTTGTTTCATCTCAGGAACATGTTGGGAAACTCAAGGAGTCTTATGACCATCGTTTGATGCTCAAACATCTCCCGGCTGAATTTGGTGTGTTCTTGGAACACATTTCCAACCTCGACTACTTCACCAAGCCAGACTACCAGGTGAGAACAGGGTCTAAAATGGGTTAAACAAAGGCCGGGTTTTATAATTAGCTGCTGTGTGATAGTTCTGGTTGCCTAAAAATCAAGGCAAATGTGCAGCTATCTTAATGCATCCTGAGGCACTGGAAGTATTTCAGTTGCCAGTTTTCTCTTTGGAGTCTGTCTGAATGAAAAACTCTTGTTACAGCTGCTGATGTCGGTGTTTGACAACAGCATGAAAACATACAACGTTGTGGAAAATGACCCTTACGACTGGGAACGGACCAGCACAGATGGCACTCTAACCATCAGTGCTAGCGCCACAACACCGCAGCATCACACCCGCCTCACACCTGCACACATGGGGTATGACGACACACTGAGAGGATTTACTTAGTGTGGAATTAGTTTTTTTAATGAGAAAAAAAGTTTCTGCACACTCACATGTGACACACTGCGTGCGCCCTTTTGTTGACGCAGTATGGCGAATGCCTCCCTGATTCCCGGCGACCTGATGCGAGAGAACACGGATGAGGTTCTGCAGGACGAGCAGCTCAGCGACGTGGAGAACAATCCTGCTCCTGACCGCATGCTGGGCTCTCCCCTCCATCCACATCGACTTCAGGAGGCTGACGTCTGGGAGGAGCTGGATCGAAACCGGAACCGCATCAAGACGGCCGCCTGGAAGGTAGATCAACTGGTTGCCTTTGCACAAGAATTTCAACATCTCAAGTGCTCTAGAAAGATTCAGCACCTGAGTGGAAATCTGCTTTAGTTTAGTATAGAAGTTACAATTAAAAATATATATATATCTTTGCTTTAACAGACAGCAACAGAGGAGGAACACATCAACAACCAGGGCAACCCAGGACACCAGAGCCCCTACGCAGGTCCAAGCCTGGGCTCACCTGTCAAACTACACTCTGAGGTGGTCGCTTCAGATCGTGATGGCCCCCTGCTGAGAAAGCTGCGCAATATCCACAGCTTTGAGCTGGAGAGGAGGCTCGGACTGGACTCCAAGCCCGGTCCAGAACGTTTTCTGGATGCATGGTAAGTCTCCTCATAAATCTAAGCATGTTAACAAAACCGTCCGACAAATCAATCTGTGGGCTCCTGGCAGAATTGATTGTTTACATGTGTCTTTAGCAGCTCCGCTAAGCAGCTGCTTGGCACCCAGAACCAGGAGGAGGACGCTGCTGTTACCCCAGTAACTCAGGGTCAGGCTGTAGCTGCGGGGGAGCGCCCTGAGAGGATCTGGCACTACAATGAGGAGTACCTGTCTGGATCCCGAGGTGGTTCGCCTAAGCCAGCTTCACCGGGATCTTTGGAGCAGGGAGAGGGGGCTGTCAGTAGTGGCGGCTTTGTGGCCCTTAATTTGAGCTCTGGGAGGCAAGATGTTGACTCAAGGGAGTGGGTAATAGTGGAGCGGCCTTGTGGCTCCCCAGGAGCCAAGGCTACACCCAACCGCTCAGAGGAGGACGAGGAGCTGGAGGTGCTCCAGCCAGAGGAACAATCTCCTGGATGGGAAAAGGCCAGTCCGGGCCCTAGCTCTGGAAAAGCTAAACAAGAAAGCATGGCTTCCTCCAAGGGAAGCGCAAAAATGGACAAGCTGGAGCTCAGTGTGGGCCCTGTTGGGGCTCTGCCCCCAATTACTCCAACCAGCCCAGCTGAAGCTCTGGCTGAGGGAGTCCTCACCCAGGTAAGTTCTTTCATTTAAAACTATTTTTACAACATGTCAAACATAATGCTGACCGTATTCAGCATTTTATGAAGTTAAGAAGCTGCACAGAGTCAGAGTTCTAGGCATAGAACTTCAATGCTTAAATCATACAACAACCAGAGTTCCACCAGCTGCATCGTGCTGTAGTTTGAAGGTAAATGTTACTGCTTTTAGTTTGCTTGCTTCTTCACCCGTGTGTATTTGTTAGAAAAAGATACATGAGACAACTTCAGATATTTTCTAGCAGATCACACCATGGAAAAGAGAGCTCATGGCTTCAAAATTCTGTTGAATTTGCTTTAAATATCATGCGTTACAGTATCTCATTTGCTGGAATTTGTTTTTTCCTTTTCCTTTGCTTCACTCATTGATTTAAAAGTGTATTTTAGTTTGCTGGCCTTGAATATTTTTGCTTCTTTGTAATTCATACCCTCCCAGTTGCCCACTTAGTCTAGTTCTGATTTTCTACACAAGTTCACCTTGGACTGCTTAAGCAATAACCATCCCCTCCACCATCTTCTACAACCAGACCTACTGCCCTCACTTTGAAAATACACATCCCTTTTAAGAGAATATCCTGTTTTTGCCCATTCTACCTCTCCGAGCTTTAGAAGACAACAAAGGTGATCTTCATGATCCTTTGTTGCTTTGCCTCTTCAAAAGTGCTGTGCGTCGCGCTCGCCACCAGAACAACCCGCTCGTTGCTACCTCACAGAACCACCACCGCCATCTAGTCACGCCCTCACCAATCTCACAACCCCTCCTGTCTCCACCTCCCACTTCTTTCCTCCCCCTCTCTTAGCTCCCCACCTCTCCTCCATCTCTACCCGAGGAAGTCGTGGTCCGGACATCCAGCCCCATCCCTCTGCGCTCTCCCAGCCCTCACACCCTCCTGACCACCTTGTCGGACCCACTGCACCTGCGCCAGCCGGCAGGCATGAGGCGCAGCCAGTCCGTTGACCAGCCGCAACAAGAGCGCCCATCCTCGTCCTCCTCCTGCCACGCCTCCCTTCCTCTACCACCAAACCCCACCCCTGGCACTCGTTCGCCCAGTCGCAGGAAACTGCCGGCCATCCCTGCTGGCGCTGCCAATACCAAGTTTCCCTCAGTCATACGCATCACCCGTGCCCAGCTTCAGCAGGTGATGAGCCTATCACTGTCCCGTCAGTACAGACCTCCACTTATCTCCCTCCGCATCAGTAGCAGAACACTTCCCATCAACCATTTTGTTCTTTCTTTCTTCTTTTTTCTTTTTGGTTTAATTTGCTGGTTTTGGCTTCTCTGCTCGTTTTCCCCCGTGCTTATTGTGTTGCTGTCAGGCCCCTCTTTCCAGAAACCATGAAAGGCATTGTGCAGGCCAGGCAGAGCATGGGTCAGATGTGTCCTTGTGTCTGGACATGTGTTCTTGTCATGTGATTAGGGGATGTGTGTTTGTCTGATTGTGGCATGTGTGTTTGGAATGTGGAGTCATGACTACAGGTTGCATGGTCTCTTTTGTTTCAGATCGTCTTTGTCCTCTCTATATTCCTCTTTCTCTCTCTCTCCCTGTATTTGTTCCTCACCCTCTCTTCGCTGAAGCCCCCTGCGAAGTTGCGTGAACGTTTCCTGTCCTACTTGCCGGTTTAGTACTCACAGCTTGACTGACACTGCCATAGCACTTGTGTGTTTCGGTCTGATAATGGTAGCTATGGTATTGCATGCTGTTGCTAAACTAATTACCATTATTACCCCATAAAATGAAATTTCTCTCTGTTCATACATCTGCATCTGACTCTTGCTGCAGAGCTACAGCACAACTCGACATGTTGTAGTCTGTCAGCAACAGACTTTTTAAAAATTCGAATTATATTCCCTTTCTAAGTGTGCTTTTTTCAAAAGAATAACATTTGTGTGTCTTTCTCTTCCCTCCCATTTACCTTTCCCTCCCCTCCAGCTGACAGCTCAGCGTCCTTCTGGACTGTCCTCTCAGTCAGGATCAGATAGTGCTCCACAGTGCCTCCTGCTGGAGAGGCGTGGTGATGCTGAAGCTGAGGCTCAGCAGATCCAGGAGCACACACGGGACGTGAGCTCCCCCCAGGATCATGTGCCCTCTCATCCAGGGACACCAACTGAGCCCCTGGCTGAAACACTGGTCAATGGAGACAGCCACACCAAAGCTCAAAGCCCTGTGCCAAGCCACATGCCCTCACCTCGCTCAGCCTGTTCGCCATGCTCCCCATCCTCTCCTCGCTCTCCTCGCTCTCCTCGCTCTCCTCGCTCTCCAGTGTTTACTAACGGTCGCCTCTCTCCTTCTGTCAACACCCAAAAGAATTTAAGCAACGGCGCGTCCCCCAAGCTAAAAGACCCTGACAATGATTCTAGCCCCGCTCACTGTGCCACAGTGACCCAAATAAAGGCAGAAGAGGGCAGTGAGGTGGCATCAGAGCAGCTTCAAGGCCTAACTGCCTCTTCTCCTACTGCCCCCCGTAAGGACCCCAGTCGCAGGCAGAGTCGCATCCCCGTGCTCGAGCCCTCGAGCCTGCTGGACCTTCCTCCCCCAGGTTCTGCCAAGGAGAAACTCCTGCAGAAAAAAGCCAGCCACCAGACCTCGGTCCCCTCTCCCACCGCCTCGCCGTCCCTCTCCGACAGGCGTGGACCCATAATGGCCTCCCTGACTAAGGACCCACTGTCCTCCACTTCTGACCGCTCTCAGGATGAGGACTCTCTCATGGGCTCTCCTTCTGACCGCCAGGGAGACGACGCTCAGTCTCTCTCCTCCTCGTCCAGCCCCCTGTCCCGCAAGAGCCGGATCCCCCGTCCTGTTCATTCAGCCTCCTCTGCCGAGCAGCTGGCTGCACAGTTCCTGCCACGCCCGCCCCCTGGAAAGCCGCCGGGTCGCTCCACAGTGGAGGGCAGGTAATGTCACTACCGCCTGAACGCTGTCTAAAGAAGACGCACTTTTCTAACCCTAATGTTGTTTTTGTGGACATTAGCATTTATTTCTGTTGTGCACAGAGAGAATGATCCAAAAATATCAATATCTCACAGTGTTTGTTTTTTTTAAGCTCAGAGAGAGTCGGTTTGTCTTAACATCCAGTCTTAGGATGTACGTAAAGGTGACATTAATTCTTTTAATTACGCAGTGACCTCTTGGTGAGCTTATTTCTCGATGCCCCGGGGTTGCTTTTGAATCGACAACCAGCTGTTTTTCCCACCTCATGTTCCTTTTGTTTCTGTACCTTCGTAGGCTCAGGCGTTACCGCATCCGGGCCAGCAGCACCAGTGACTCAGACCTCCTGTCGTGCCTCGCTCAGCTGATGCATGGCTCTCGTGGCTCGCCACTTCACCACCGCTCCTCGGCCCAGCACGGAGGCTCCAGGATGGGGGGCATCCACAGCCTGACCAGCTCCCCGCACCACCACTACCACCGCAGCTCCAGCGCCTCCCCGCGCAGTTCCTCCTCCCTGCAGCGCTCGGTCAGCTCCTCGCCTTCCCGCCACGAGCACCGCGTCGGCGGCGGAGGCAGCTGCTTGGGCCGCAGCCGCTCCCCTCCCAGCTTTTCGGGCTCGCCGCCTCCCCGCCGCTTCTACCTCCACCACCAGGAGACTTGCTGTAGCCGCCAGGCACGCACGGGCCCCTTCCACCTGTCCAGAGGGAAGGGCTGTAGCAGAGAGGGCAAATGCTCCAGCAAGCTGAGCAGATAGTCGCCCACAGGCACGCGTGGCTATAGCTGAAGGGGGGAAGGCTCCGGTGATAAAAGGATAGACACTAGTCAGGATAAGAGCCTGAGTCTTCCTTCATAATCTGAAACTTAATTTATTTCTCTTTTAAAGCTGTTAGTCTTAGATCAACACATCTTCCCAGTGCTCTTCTGCGTCTGCATAATTTACATGTCCAGCATTCAAATCATGAACACGTTGTTTAGTTTTGCACTGAGACTTGAATAAGAATACGTGCTTTGCTGGAGCTGAAATATTCTATTTTAGTCAAGCTTGTTCAGTTTCCAATTAGTCAATCGTCTATCCCTACCCCCTGATGAAAATTGCAGTTTTACGATGATTTACCGATACTTTCATAAAGAGGCAGAGATCTTTATCTTCTGTATCCCTGCTTCACCTTGGGGGTAGGATGGCAATACATAAAACAACAGCTAATTCAGCCACATAAACATTCACCTTTGATCCACCCTGTGCCACATTTAATTGTAACTTGACTTATCCAAGTACTAAAGTACTTGAATCATACTATTGAAATTTCAGTGTAGCTGATTCCGTCTTAATGAAGTTTTGGCCTGGGGGGTTGGCTCGCTTATCCCCTCTGCTTTTGGAGGCTGCAGGCAGGGTATAACACGTACTTTATGCTAAATGAAGCTACACTTTATGTACAGTAGTTTTTAATCAGATATTTATTATGATGCTTAGCAATGCTTCTGGCTCCTTCCCCTTACTTGTGATCGTAGCCGTGTGGTTTCCTGTCCATCCCGTTTGTTTAGTGTGTTCAATGGAAGGGGTTACCCAGTGTGACCCCTTTATACAATCAGTCATGTGGAGTGTGTGAGGACACACGCCTTCTTGTGCCTACTGTAATGCTTAGAGAGGATCTCATGGTCACACTGAACGAAGAGAATGCAGGTTTGAAAATACATGTTTTTTTCAGTGGCGATCACTGAAGTAGCAGTAGCAATCCTGAACAAACACGGGGTGCATTACAGATGAGTATCGCACCCACACATATTCGTCTCAGCGTGTGCCTTGGCACTTCGGGCAGCTCGAGGTTTCACTCTGATCTGTTTGTAATTAGAAAATGAATGAGCCAAAACCAGACTTGTGCCAGCAGTTATAAGACAACCCCCTTTTCATTACTGCTCATTTCTGTAGAAGGGGTAGCGAAACAAGCGTTTTGTAAATCATCATCTGAGCAACAGTTTACTTGAGAACCGAGTAGCTATTGTTGCTGAAAGGGAGCATTTTCTGTTTCAGCTATCCTGCGCGTATGCCAGGTCAGCGTTGAAACTTCGAGCAAATGTGAATTTCAGACCTCAAAACTAAACAAAAAAACAAAACATAAAAAAATAGTTTTCTTGGAGGCCATATGTACATATGTCCTTGCACTAAAATGACGTTCCATGCCTCTAGATTCCTGCGCTGGAGAATGTCTCAGTATTGTTTTATTTTAGTTTAGTTCAAACTCAAACTCCAACCTTTCCCACCCTCCTGCTTGTAAGATATTAACTACCTTCAGCTTCCCTCTGACCTCACCCCTTGCATGTTCTATAGAGAATAAACAGGAAAAAAAAAGTCCATATCGACTACTGAGTGACAATAAGGACTACATACCAACTAGCACCACATGGCATTTATCTCGTGACAGTTCAAACCCTGCAGGGAGGTCATTACCTTCTCAATGGTTTCTCAGAAACTGTATGTCTTCTCAGATGCATTCTTAGTATTTTTTTTTTTTTACCCCACTGGACCTTAGTTTTCTATGCTTGGAATAGTTGCGATACTGGAAGGTGAACTTAAAAAAGTGCATCTTACTGATGTGGTTAGGGTTGTCATGATACACTGTTTTGACAGTTAAAAAAAAAGAAACTAAAGGCGATCTTAGAAATGTCAATATCATGCTGATGGTGCAAATGATAATATCATTATTTGATCTCAACATGTTTTAGGATCCTGTACTTCTTATTCTTAATGTCGTTCAGTTGCCAGATGAGGAAGACAAAAATATCTAGAATAAGTAACGTTGAATTATCAGGAACTCTTTTTTTTCCATAAATTTCACAATTCTGTTATAAGGAATGCTTTTGGCCATGAAAATATACAATGTTTTGACTGCCCGAGACATGATGCCTAAAATGGGAGAGGAGACTGCTGTGCTTTTAAGGGTTTCACTGTGGGGAAACGACAGGAGGTAAAAGACTGAATGGAGTCCCTCTAAGAGGATGCTGTGCATAAAAAGAAAGAAAAGTAATCGCATTGCCAAATGTTTTTCTTGGATTTTGCAGATGTGATTTGTACTGAACACAGGAGCGCAAAAGGTTGAGCGGGCACATTGCTTTGTAGGTAGGAAATGTGCCGGTCGACTCACAGAGCAGCTATGATGACTCATCCTGAAGGCAGACAGCGTTCAGTCAGTCAGCCGCCTTAATGTCTCTTCTCTGCCCCTCTGCTCCTAGCGAGGGATGACTGAGCTTTGTCTGTGTTGGAGATCATTCCATTGTTAGGCCAGGAGAAGGCCTTCGGTACCTTATCCCTGTAGATGGCGCCTGTTGCCATGCCTGTGACTGTGGTCGACGTGTGACCACTGAAATTAGCACTGACAGACTTTTATGCGTACAAAGCTGTGAGAGAGCCTGAGAAACCCCCCCCCCCCCCCCCCCCCCGAATAAAAATTTTTTTGATGAGCAATTTGCCAACAAACAGTCTACCTTTGAGCTCTCCTTCTTGTCAACTCAATTTCAGGCTCAGAAATTTTAAGATATCCTAGATTCAGCGTTCACACCGGGGTTGTTTAGGATTTTAATATATACCTGTAAGATACCCGAAATAATATTTAAATAAAACAGTATTGTAAAACCATAACTTATATGCTATTTGGCTTGAGTGAAAGGGAGGAACAGACACTAATCAGTGCTGCTGGTTTTACAAGATAATCAGATTTCTTCATGTTTCTTTATCATTATTGTTATTATTATTATAATTATTATTATTGCACATAAGTGGTGTGTAGATGTAGTATTGGTGTTATCTTCCAGCCTAGATTTTGTTTTTCACTTTTGAAAGTGGCTAGCAGATAGAAAGGTGTCATATTTCTAGTAGCTTGTGGGCATCAGCAATTGCAGATACCCACTTAACAACAGAACAAACCGAACTCTTTTCTTTGAGTCTGAATGTGATATGGAAACTAATCAAAGCTTTGGTGTCCTCTTGTACACTTTCTCATGTCATAAAATTGGATTTATTCGTAATAACTTATTATTACTGGACAGATATTATTTATTGTGTCATTTGCCCATCGATCACTTCAATTGGGATTATTTCTTTTGTTTGTTTCTATTTTTCAATGGTTGCTCCTTTTTGTGTTTAATGGATTTCATCGTTTTGAAATGTATTTGTACAGTCTCGAGGAAAGAATGTAACAAGTTTGAAGTTTTGCATTGTATATACTTGTAATTATTTATGTTTATTCTATCATTTGTATCATATCAATGCCTTGTACAGTGTTTAATTTCTTTTTGTTTTCAAATTATTTTGTATTTTATTTTTATAAACTGGTTATGAATAAAATACTCATTCCGCATGCTGATAGAATTGTGTGACAGGTGCCTGTTTATCATCCTAGGTTCTTCACAAATACATATATATCGTAAGGGCAGAATTATACAGCCCTGTTTTCACTGTGTAAAACAAATGTGACACAGTTAAAATCAATATTCAGTTCAAGTGCATATTTTATGTAATTCTCTTCCTTCTCTTCCACAGCTAGCATGTAGACCACATTTAGTAGGGATAACATTGTTACTGCAAGGTACTAACATTGCTTAACCCATTGCAATACATTTGATGAGTTACAGAAGAAGATACATTTGACCTGAGGCACAGACTGAGTGGAAAAATGTTCACTTAACTTCTCAAATGCTTATAGGGTGTGGTAAGAGGAGATGATGCAGCACTTCCTATTTGTCCATATGTTAATGTCACAACTGTTTTTTTTTTGTTACTTTTAAGTAACTGGTTGTCAAACTCAAGATAAATGTATTAACATTGAATTTCTAAGCTTTTAGATTCAGCTTGTTGCACTATTTCCAATTTGGCATCAGGTTTGAATAATTTGTTATCGCTACACTGTTTTTTAAAATTATTATTATAATTTAATTTATCTACAAATTTTTGCATGGAGATTTTACAAGAATAAGATAGATATAAATAAATAGGCCCACTCCGTGACCCTGTCGGGAATAAGCAGTACAGAAAATGGATGGATGGATGCCTGGAAATAAATAGGATACAGAGTATCTTGAGAACAAACCTAAGTTATATATAACAAATGATGAGGTTATGGCACTGAAATGAAATTCCATCATAATCTATATAGTTTAATATTAGATATATTAATGGTTATAATGCTAATGTTAGTTCAAGAAACTAGCTTAGCTAAATTAAACTTTGCCTCCAAACCTTAGAACCGACAACCAACGTCATCTATACACGTGATCAGGAAGGCGAAAACGACAATACGCATGCGCAAACGCTGGGCCCGCCCCCTCCCCTCCAGTCTGTTAGCCGCGAAGCGCCTGGCAGGAATGGCGGCTCTTTTGGAATCACTACTTTCGCGTAAAGTGGACGTTAAAAATGTCGTGGAATGGTTAAAGGACGCCAAGGTAGGTTTGAAACGGCTATGATTAGTAGAAGATCACTCTTTTCAACGGGTGCACTTTTCGTGTGGCTTGTTTATGAGTTGTCATTGTCCGCAACTATTTGTAAACAAAACTTTTAGCTGCCAAGCTAGCAAGTACCATTGGCTATGGATCGCAAGGGCTCCATGCGCGATGCGGTGTAGGCAACTCCCGATGTAATTGGATTTAGATTTTGGCTCTTAAGATGATTATGGGACAGTTGTTGGTGAAGTCATCTTTACAGCTGTCTTGAGGGTGTACACGCAGATAGGGATTGTTAGCTGATGCACTTTTAGCTAGGTCAGATTATTGTTTCTACACGAAACCTAAAGCAGTTGGTGCTTCATATCAATAGTTGACCACAGACGAAACAAGTCGTCTCAGCCACGGGGGTTTTCTAATTTATCAATCTCTCACGGTACATTTTCTCACTATTTTGTTTCTCATCACGCAGTTGGGCGACACACTGTCATCCAGGGATCCCGATGTGGGAGTTCAAAAACATGAATTTGTCCCCTTCCTCTTAAATTTCCTGAGAGAGCAGAGCAGTCAAGCGCTCACCCATGGCCCGACCACACCAGCAAAGACTCCCAGCCGGCCCAGACCTGCTGCAAAGACTCAAAGCTTTGACAAGCGGGCTTGCAGGTCTGGTGGAGGAGGTGGTTCTCGAAATGCCAGCAGGGTCCAACTCTTTTCTCCAGCCACGTCTGTGTCACCCGGAAGTGAGTGGGAAGCTGTTGACCAGTCAGGCTCCCACTGTCTGAGCGGGGTGAGCGCCCTCAGCAGCCCGTCTTTCCCTACAACGTGGAGCCCCGCTTCCAGGCCGTCGGGCTCCGAGCGCAGGCACGGACACAGGATCAGTCTGGGGGACTACATGATTTCTCCCCCTGACACACAACAAAGCCCGAGCCTCCAGTCGAATAAGGGCCGCAAGAAGAGCGGCGCCAGCGCAGCAGTTGGGGGACAGGGGAGACATGGAGGGGAGCGAGGGGCACACCATAGTGATGAGGTTGGGCGTGTGGAGACTGGAGGGAGAAGATCGGCAAAAGGTGGAAGCTATGGCAAGATAGGCGAGGTGGTTTCACCTCCGAATGCAAGCCAGCTCAATTTCAGCAACTTGGAGGATTTCCCTCCCATCGGTTCCTTAACCATTTCGCCAGCGTGAGTCAAAATAGTTCTAATTTAAATCGACTGGACAACAATACTGTCCACCCCTTTTCAGTTTGCCTGACAGTTTTTTTTCTTTGATCCTTCAGCACATCCAAGCCATCAAGGAGAATAAACCCAACCCCGGTCAGTGCGGAACGGCAGCACTCTAAACCAAAGACCTGCTTTACATCCACCCCGTTCACGAAGCCCTCAAGCTCCACGCCGGGAGCGGACGCGGTTGAGGGGTCTGTGATAGTGGGCAGTCCTCTGAGCCTGCAGGAGGAGAGGGAATTGCTCAAAAGGGAGAAGTAAGTACTCATGCGTGTTTGTTGTTTTTTAGACTCAAAGATGGCCGCTGCTACATTTTAGGTTATTTGGGGGTGCAAATAATTCCTGAAAATGCCAATGTTTGGTATTGAGTTGTAGATCAGTTTTCAAATGTTCTTAATCGTGTAACAGTTGGTATCCTTTTTATTCCCCTTTGCAGGACAAAGCGCGCCCAACAGGCCGCCTCCCCTCTGCCGTTCTCCGGCGAACCTTGCACCCCTACAAAGACGGGGGTCAGGACAGGACCTAAAGTCACACCAGACCTCCAGACGGCCTGTCCTGAACTATCCAAAGTCACCTTCTCCTCAGAACTGGATCTTCTGGCTGAGTTGTACAGTACCTGCATATCTGGTGGGTAACCACTAGGTCGTAGTATTGAGCCATGTAAAAAGCAGCGCTCGGGGGGAGTTTTGTTCCCCCTAATTTATAATAAATGGAATTAACTTTAACACATGAAAACTGATGCCGTTTAACAAGATCCTGCTTTGTAAATGCTGATGTTTGTGTTTGTTTTCTAAATGTTGGACAGAAAACCTGGTGCCAAACATTTTCCTGGAACTCTTCTTTGTGATGCAGCTGCTTACTTCCAGATCTCCTTTTCCTCATGATGGCAAAGAGCAGCAAAGTTTGTGTTCAGTGAATTCAGGTGTGAGGTTATTTCATTAGGCAGTATTAAAATGTCAGGGCCAGTGGTCTTATAACAAACTGAGTTATTATTAAACCTATGTTTCCCTGGCAGATGTTCTGGAAAGATGTTACCTGGGACACGTGCACAACTGTGTCTATTTTGCGTTGAAGATTCTGGAGAATCAGTTTCAGTGAGTGATGTTCCTTTTTTTTATGTCCCTCTCTGCATGACAGCTCACAGATTGCCCCCACTTGAAGGATGAATTGTCACTAATCCTTAACCGGCGTCTTCTTGTCATTCGTCAGGCTTTTGGCTCATTTGGATAAGTGCACCTTGCGTATGCTGGCAGAGAATGAACGGGTGGCCTCTTTCTCTCCAGATCTCAGGGACCGGCTCACACAGGCACAGGACAAAAGCACAGCTAAGGTATCGCTCGGTTTTCCTGCTTGCTTTTAAAACAGAATATCTGTTTAGCGTTATGATCGACCACCCATTTTATAGATTAGCATGTTAATGATATGCTCTACGCTATATTTCCCCTCACAAATATGTAGCATCCTTCACACATTTTCTGACAAACTGACTTTTGTTTGATTCCAGCTCTCTCCTTCAGTGTCCACTTTCATCCACTCGGTTCCTTTCCAGCCGGCCACTGACAACCGCTCTAATTTTGGTAGCGACAAGGCCTTCCACACCTTTAAAAAACAGAGGTGTGTTACAGTATTCTTCTGCTCTTTGTTTCTTCTCTTTACCGTGCCCACAAAAAAAACAAACAAGACATTTGGCCTTCTCTCTTTTTAAAAAAGAATATCATAGTTGTTAGAATATTAATGCAATCTGCATGAAATTCATAAACTTTTTTTCTTGTGTTTTAACCCTCCTCTCAGAGATGTCTTTTATGAAGTCCTGCGGGATTGGGAGGACCTTCACAATGAACCTCAGTGGAGTTTTGAGGCCACATTTGGAGGTAGAATCAGGCAGGTGCAATTAGTTATTGGCTTCTTGATTTCCTTTCCAATGAATCAGGCTTAATTAAGATCTAAAGCCTCCCGGCTTAATTGGATATCTCTTTTCTGTCTTCTCGTCTAGGGGAATGATGAACCAGCTCACCTCAGCTGGAAACCATTCCCATTTTGCCCGTCTGTTCTTGAAGCAGCTCGTTCAGGTAGACTGGCCCCTCGTCCAAACTTTTACATTGAACAAAGTAATTTCTTTTCTCCAGACACAAACACGCGATGCACAGTAGAACAATGAGGTGTAAAGCCTGCTCCTTTCTCAGATGTGCAAAGGCCCCCGTGCTAACGGCTCTCCTGGAGACACCCCTGACGCTGACCTGCTGGGCATGCTGGGAGCCGACGGCCTGGGCCGCCTCAAGCGCCTGGAGGAACGCCTCATACAGCCTCACGCAGTCGTGGGCCCGTGCCCCCCTCCGTCTTTTCCCGGCCACCAGGAGTTCTTCAGGGATTTCATACAGACCGCAAGCTGGTGAGATATCGGATAGTATTATTTCTGCCACAGCGTATGACACAAAAGGAGCCGCCAGCAGCTAAAGCGGCTTGCGCCTTACAGCTGTCAGCTAAACCAGCACCTCCAGGACAGCCTGTGCCAGCAGCTCCTGCAGCTGGACGAGGTGTCCATACTGAGCCCCCCCGCTTCTGTCGGGGAGGGGGAGGAGGAGGAAGACGGAGACATGGAGCAGCAGGTAGGCTGTCTGAAGTTGGGTCTGAACAGGCAGTGTTTTGTTTGGAGGGAGAGGGGAATCGGCCTGTATCCTTCTGTCTATACCTCAACCTTTTTTTTCTTTCTCAGGACGAGAAGCAGAGGTTCTCCTCAGTGCTGCTCCAAGCTCGTCTTTTGGCAAAGTTCCTGGGATTAATTTCGTTTCTGCCATACCAAACGTCCGAGAGACCCTCCAGGGAGATACAGGACACGTCTGTTACCCTGCGCAGCAAGGTGAGACTGAAATGACTTCCCTCTCCTCAAGATAAAGGATCATACCCTCTGACCAGGTGCTTTAACCCCGGTACGGACTTGTTATCTGGGATCAAAATGTGCGTTTTCTGGGCTCCACAGAGCATCCCTGTGCTGGATGTGTGCGCCGTGTTGAGGAGCAGCGTGAGGCGGCGGCGCACCATCCTGACCGTTCCCTGGCTGGTGGAGTTCCTGTCCATGCTGGACTTCGTCGGCCCCCTGCTGCTCTGCTACAGGAGTGCGCTGGGCACGCTGCGTCTGCTCTATAGGTTCAGCCCATTCCTTCAAATTCTTTGTCTGTCATGAGCTGACGCACACCAGGTTAACATATCGAGTGTTACTTAAAGCTGAGGTGCTTGTGTACATCGTACTGCTTAATCCTGTTTAGATAAATATTACACACATCTATTCTTATTCTGTCATTATTTCACTTTGGATTGAATGTGTTTTCCGATGTGGCTGTAAACAAAATAAGTCCTTCTATAAATACTGGTTTTCGTTAAAGGAAGATGTTACTGAGGGGAGGTGAAGAAATTTGTTACCTGAACAAGCTCCTGCTGGTGTCTGTGTTGGGCTGGCTCTTCCAGGTGAGAGGCGATTTGGACGGAAAACTCAGCTAAACCGCAGTGGTGGTGACAGAAAATAATCCTAATTTGTTAGTTTTCATTATCGTACGAGTGAACTTGTTACTTTTGAATAGATCCCCGTGATCCCGGAGGATGTTTTCTTCACCGGCGAGTCCACGGCCATGGCTGTGATGGAGGAGAGCGGCTCAACTGCTGCAGGACTTGTGAGTTATGTTTTCTTTTTGCTGCCCCCATCCCCTCAGGTGTTTTTTTTTACACAGATGTGTTTTACTTTTAGGACAGCATTCCCCTGGTGGATCAGCAGCTTCTTTACACATGCTGTCCATTTCTGGGTGAGCGGAACTCTGTCGTCACAGCAGTCCTCTATTTTAGCCCACATTTGAGCACACTTTTAATCACCGCCTTGTCTCCCAATGCTCAGGGGAGTTCCGGAAGCTCCTCGCTGCCTTTGTGTCTGGCAGCTCCGCCAAGAGCGGAGGAATCATCCGCAAGATTACCCCCACTTCCGCCGAGCCCAAAGGCACGCCGACTCCTAACAGGTCGCAGCAGAAGCTACAGGTGAGGCAGCAGCAGCACGCTGTGAACAGCCGGCTTTGCCGCCCCGCCGCGTTTACCTGCGTGTTTTGGGGTCTGAACCCACTGCTTGGACCCCGACAGGTGGATCTGGAGCAGGCCTTCTTCCACAACCAGCCTCCGTCACTGCGCCGCACCGTTGAGTTTGTGGCCGAGAGAGTCGGGTCCAACGCCGTCAAGCACATGAAGTCGGTACCACAGAACCCAGGGGTTTGGCTGGGGTTGATAACGATGCGTCTGCAGCTTTTCAGATAGCTGATTTTTTTACTTGCACTCCTCCACCAAATAATATTTTATTATGGCAGCAGTGGTTAATCATCCACCTTCTTCGGTTGGTTTGCCTGCCTAAGTGCCAGGCAGAGTGTTAAACAGGCCAACACGAGGAGTATTTAGATGGCAGTGGCTGTGCTTCACCTCTTTGTGTAAATGTGCTCTGCACGTCTGGGGTTATTTTTAGAAATTCTGAATGTGTTTGTTTGTCCACGTGAACCTTCAACAGAGCTACCTTAGTGAGCGAACTGGTGGACAGAGGAGAGAAGATGCTGAGAGATGGACTGGCGTCGCCAAACTCCAATCCATCAAAACTGACCGAGTCCATCTGTGCTCAACTTTGTGATTCCGGTTTGGAGGCCTTGGCCAGAGCCACCAGGTACAGCACTGGATGAAATAGGACAACAAGCTCAAAGCTGCTCAGGGTTGTCTGTGATCTCGGTTTGTGCCTTGCAGGTTTTGCAATGAGAAGAGCCCCGAAGCCATACGAATTCTGCTCCCCGATGAGACCTCGTCAGCGGTGATTTCAGGCCCACGTTTTCCAATAACAGACTTTTGATTGATTATTCAGATTTTACATATCATAACCTCCAACCCCTCCAATGCCCCGTCAGGTCCTGACGACATCAGAAAACATCACCAAACGTCTGGCTGCAGAAAAGGCCTGCAGCTGGCTCTCTGCCAACATTACAGGTAACAAACTGTGCTTCTTTTAGTTCTCGTACAGAGGGTCAGAACCATGCAATCCTACAGATTTGTTTGTCCAGAATAGGCCAGGATCTTTAAAAAAAAGTGGCTCATAAATTGAATATTATTTTTTAGATTCATTTGAACTCATTGATTTGGATCAACAAAGCCTGTCAGGCTCCTTTAATGCAGCATGAAGTTCAGCTTTTCCTCTTAAAAGCTGCACAAAGGCAACATTAGGACTAATGAATATGCACACTGACACTATGTCATGGAGAGTAAAACGTTTGCACCCTGTGTTGCTATCCAATTCCTTCAAACGCTGACCTTTAAAACTGTTGCGTGCTGCTGGAACCATGTAACAGGACATTCTTCCCTGTCTGTGCAGAGAAAAAATACCTTTAGCCTCCCAAGTTCCAGCCTAAAGTTCCATTCTGTTGTCTGTTTAAAGCCCTTGTGAGGCGTGAGTGGAAGAGCAGGTATGATCGCGTGATGAAGGCTCTGGGCAGCCCCGTGGCTCCAGAATCTGCCGGCGTGGGCGTGGCTGCTGTCGAGGCGACCGCTCAGGAACAGACGACGTCCCCCAAGAAGAAACAAGCTGGGGAGAGAGTGCTGTCGTGCCCTCCTCAATGTGACCACAGTGCCTCGCTGCCCTCAGACGTCCTCATCGAAGTTAAGGTGTGCTTCATTCGTCCGATTGAAATGTTTCTAACAATGTTCTTGGTACTTCTTAACGATTGTTAGTTTTATTCAGGCACATTTTTGCGATGTTCTCTAATCAATTTGTTTGGGCAAAATCATGAGGAGGAAATCCACTCAACTTTCCGGCGACATAAAAACAAAATGGTTGTCTCACCGTCTTCTTTTTAATAAATGCAGGAGCTGCTGAGCGTTGCTGTAGGCCCCAGGACTGAGGAGGAGCTGCCGACTTTCTCTCAGCTCAAAGCACTGCTGCACAGAGCAGGAGGCACACTGGCCTGCAGAAAGGTACACAAGACTAACAAAAGAACACCTGAGCCCGGGTGTATTGATTTTTGCCCGCATGGATCACACCGTATTTCTTTTATCTCTTTATTTAGTTCTTGACAGCATTGTCTGAGCAGACGCTTCTGAACTCCACTGTGCTCCTGGCCTGCAAACTGGGTAAGACTTTCAAAGCTTCTTGTTTGGGGAAGGGGGGGGGTGTTTGTGGTTTGCTTTGCAGGACATTTTTAGTATGTCTTGATTATTTGAATTTGATTAATTTGCTGACACATTTAATAGAAACATGGAAGTTAGGTGAAACTGTGGCGCATACTGCACAGATCTGGTAGTCAGTCGTGTGTGTGTGTGTGTGTGCAGTGTCCGGAGAGCTGCCTCTGTCAGGGTACGGCGGGGAGGTTTTGGAGCCGGATTCGGGGTCCGGGGCTCCTGTCTCGGAGCTGCTGGAGCAGCTTGTGGATCTCTGGGAGACAGACTGCCTTTCCTCCGCCCCCGTCCATCAGCTCTTCAGCCCCGTCATGGTCACGGCCGTTCTGACGGCCAGCGACACAGAGGTGTGCCCACCACCCATTTCAGCAGAACTGAAGCAGAGCTAGCGCTTCCATCTTTGCTGTCCTCAAAAAGGCACCTTAAAATCCTTTTTATGAGCTTTTTACAATATTCTCACTAAGCAGCTGCAGTTTCCTTCTTAAAGTTTCTTCTGTCAAAAGCATCTCACCTGTTAGAGGGATCTTGCAAAACTCTCATTGTTGCTATTTACATTTGATCAAATAAAACCCAGAATAAGGCATTATAATACATATCGTCTTTGAACAAATCATAGCAAGGAGTGGAACAAGAAGTTTCTGGTTTACCAAACCAAAGACAAAAATGGTGGCTTTATGGCATTTTAGAAGCCCATTTCACTCATGGACTGTTTTCCTTTAAGGTGTTATCAAAACTATGTGGCAGTGTCATATGTGAATTGCCCCCTTTATGCTTTACCAACAACATTTTGATATGGAGAGCTGACGAGCGCACACTCGTTGGCATGTGTCGTCGGCTCAGAACAATCGGCTGCGACTGCTGCAGTCCCATTAACAGCTGCAGGCCGATGTGACGGCCGGCCATCAGACATATCCATCAGGTCATGATTAAGAACTGAACAGCTGCGCTCTTCAGTCAATTTTTTTTACCCAGATTTCTCCCTAAGTAATGTATTATAAACACAATTTTTTTTTAACTCTAACTGAGATGCTCTTTAAACAAGCCCTCAGCCATAATCTTGCATATCTCATGTGTGGAAGGGACCATAGTTTCCCCATGCTGGACAGTTACATGCTCTTCCATAAGTGGACAGACAGGATCAGAGCGTAGAGGCAGAAGAGGTAGAACATCCAGAAATGTCCACATTCTTTAAACCTTTCCCATGACTACCATTTTTTAGATTCTTTTACCTTGCCGTGCCTTACCCCCCCCACCTGTCCTTCTGTTTTAGAAGTCGAACTACTTCTTCTTGGTTTTAAAGCTGGTGGACAAAGGAATATTGAGCGAGGAAGCTGTCATATCTCACTGGAAGAAGCTAACAGACTTGGCTTTGCCAGTGGTGAGGGTTCACTGCATTCTCACTGTCATGCATTTCTCTGAACTCATCCTCTCACATGACTTGAAGTGGGTTTTTTTGTTTGCTTTTTTTGTATTTCAGGAGCTTATAGAGGATTTTATGCTTCAGTCGAAGACTTTGAAACTCCCCCCGCCTGTGGCTGAGATGCAGCAGCGCATGGACGTGCTGCAGGTCGCACAGCAGACAGTAGAGGGAGCGACTTGACAACAAAACCACTCAGCCTTCCCCCACCAGCTTGTGTGTGTGACCACCTCTTTCTGTCATGTAAAATCTCTCTGTGTTTTTATCCAGCAGGATCCGACTCTGAGTGGCATCTTGTGTTTCGGCTTTTTCGGCATTACTTCTCAAAACTGTTTTGCAGTTTTTCCTTATGAAGTAACAGCACACAGATGTGAGCCCAGAATGTAAGCTGGCTGGAAGAAAAATAGTATAGTTATTTTAGATAAGCACTTTCACAAATGGCCTTTGACCATAAAACTAGTGATGGCATGATAATTTCATGGATGCGCTGGTGCATTTGTGATGGTTTTTGTTCATGTTGAACTGTGCTGCTTTTAAACTCAAATATTATGCTGCCATGAAATTAATATGACTAATAATAAAGACTTTTTAAGATGTAAATGTGTTTTTAGTTTGGGTTGGTTGTGTGTGCAGTTACAACGGGAGGAAAAGGGGGAGAAATCTGATTTGTCATCGACAGTTTTGGGGGCTTTAGCACTGTTTTGTATAAAGCAGAGATTAGCCCTTAACACACTTTAGTTGGGGATTCAAATGCTCTCAGACGTTAGATTTTTTTTTAATGTGGTTTGGGGAGGAGTGTGGAGCAGCATCCCCTCCCTCCCCTCCCTTCATCTCCAGCAGGAAGTTTCAACTCTTTTGTGAGTGAGAGTTTTGGAGAGAAACGCGGCGGGCGGCTGGAACTCCGACCGAGCGGCCGAAGATGGCTTGAGCCGGGGACGTCTGAACGACTCTGTCCCCAAGATCCAAAAAGGCTCATTATGGTTAAAGGAAAAGCGGTATTTTATAGCATTCCCAACTCAGTCAGCCTCTGAGTTGAGAGTAAAACTCTCACCAAAAACACCATGGCAAACGTCAAAGTTGCCATTCGGGTCCGTCCTCTCAACTCCAGGTAAGTTCTCACGTTAGCTTAAATGTCGCTGGTTTTGCTCATTTGTGCGGGAAAGGGAGACATATTGAAACCAGAGCTGTTTGGCATGCTGTGTTTCTTTAGACACTGTACAGTTTGATGAAGTAGGTGCCCTCGGTCACGGGGGTTTGGCTGCTGTCTGTTGTTTATAAACACTACGCCTCTCGTAACGCTTAAGACCATTTACAACAACGTCTTTTTAAATTAATGAACAACCGTTAAGCTAACACGGCAGTTTAAGAAAAAAAACTTCAGCGAGGAGAAAGTGGTGTACATGGTGAATAATGACAACTGTGGCTGACAGTTGTGTCAGACTAAGCACGTTGTGTGAGTCTGTGTGACACCGAGGACAGGGAAGCTCTATTAGTTTTATTAAAAAGCAGCCTTTTTTGCTCACTCCACCGCCACCAGGCTAATAGGCCCTTTAATTAGGCAGTAATTGTGATTCATTCAAACACATTTGCTGCTGGTCGTTCGATAGTTTAATAGATAGAGTCTCATTCTCACTCAGGACTAAAATTAACTCTGCAACCCTTAAGGTTCTCTGATTCTTTGTGACTCCACTTATTTACCTTTCCACCCATTAAATGTATATTTTCATGACTCAGGTAGTTTCTTCTCGAATATTTCTACAGGTCATCATACTTGCTCAAAGTTGGACGTGGAAAGAATGTTATCAATGGACTGTTTGTTGATTTGAATTGGATGAATCAAACATCAAGCCCAAAAGAGGAATTAACTTTTTTTTTTTTGTAGTAATAGATAGAAAAAGAAAAGAGCATTTATATTTGCGCACTTCTAAGAACAAGACTGAGTTGCTGCAACATTCTTTGCTGAAGAAGCCTCTGACTGAACATCCCTATTTTTAGTTACTGTGTTGTGCAAATTATATCATCTTTATCACCATTTACGAAACGTATAAGAGGTTTCTTTTGTCTGTTTAGTTGCTCTTTGTTTTGTCAGAGGGAAAAGGGTTCCTGTCTTTTCATCGTGCTGTTGAATCTGTAGAAGTAGCAAAGAAAAGCAGGGAGGTTGTAAAGCTGCCCTGCTGCTCTGAAACCCTTTGTTGCTTTATCTGGTAAATTACTACAACATGTTGAATAACAAGTTTTTGAGTGCTGAAGTTATTGGGCATACTGGTTCTACAGTAATGCATTAAATTTATTTGATCTGCTGCAGGATTGGCTAAGCTGGAGGCCATTAAAGTGCCATAACAAAGCATTATCCGAGCTGAACAATGATTCTTTCAACTGGCCTTCCTCGTATTTTGCATAACAAAAGAAATTCTTATATTGAATGTTCACTGTCGTGCAAATCTGTCTCTCCTGATGTACTGTAAGATTATGACATCCATACTGTCCTCAGGTCTTCTGTCATTTTTCTTTGAAAGATGTATGGCTTCTTTACATGTTTAAATGACAGTTTTCTGCATTTACACCAACCCCGGCCTGCTACCTTGCTCATTCGCTCAGAGAAACGATTGGTTTGCTCTTTGTTTTAATTGACCAATAGGATGTTAGCGGATCCCCCCCTTCAGAGCGTGGGCTGCATCTCCCATGTGCAAGAAACACATCAAGTCAACTGGAAAATTTCTACTTTGTAATGTATAAAAACACATTTTGATTAGGTTTACTGTTTTCCACCCCAAATACCTCCCCTCTTTCATGCTAGTTAGAGCAGCACTGGCGCTGGGTGGTTTTGGGTTGGGCTGCTGCTGGTGGGGTTGGCCAAAGCAGTTCCATGTGGGGAAGCACAGTGAAAGATGAAAAGCACAACAGCCTCCTCGCGTGCCCCTAACCCACCATGGAGATGGGGCTTTTGTATTACCTTCAACGTTATTATCGGTCCTGGAGACCGCAGTTCTCTCAGCTCTGTGATGTGATTGCCTCCGGTTTTCTGTGTGTTGCATCAGACATACTTGGTCCAGCTGCTGGAGCACACACAACTGAGCTGACCTTGTTTTAGGAGACGCACTGGCCCAGATTTCACACACACATTGGTGCACTCTCTTAACCCTGTGGAAACAGCCCGAGCTGCCTCTGGAGAGTAAGGGGGTCTGTTTTCATTTGAATCTGATACTGTCACTGGTAGTCCTGCGTGGTGACTTCATGCATCTGACGTACGCTCAGACAAAGATTCATTGTGTTAACTGTCTTGCGATGGCCTCTAGTCAAAGGAAGCAAACCTAAATGTATCTGGACATCCTCCTACATACACCAATCGCTGTGGAAAAAAATAATAAAAAACTTTAAAAAACCAATTAGAGATGGTGTAAGGCATAATAATGCAGTTTCTGATCTAAAGTGAAAGTTTTGCTATAGCTATGTCCAGTTTCTGGTTGGAAATGGAGATCCTGATCAATACTGATGGTGTCCCTTGGATCTATTTATCTCTAGTGGAAGCATGTGTTAATGTTTTCTCCAATTTGGTTTCGCTCTTTTCATCAGCATTTATCACATTCGTTTACACTCGGAAGCAAAGCCAATCTTTTTTTTTGCTTTTCGCTTACAGGGAGAGCACTGATGGAGGAAGGCTTGCAGTTCAGGTGGAGGATAAATTAGTGAGGATCCGAAACATGAAGGTGAGTATTCCTGCATGAAAGCAGAACGGACGCCTCCTTTCAGCTGCATTTATGCTTTCATTTGTACTGAATGAAATATGAGTAACTTGCGGAGAGTATCTGTCATAGCAACAGGATGTTTACAGCCTGGGATCAGCTTTTTCCTGCTTGATGTCAGTGTTGTTTATTATATGAGCACACAGGCGCATTAGTTTAGAGATCCTTCCTGTCAAGCATATGCAGTTTGATGCTCTGCACACAATTCTAACCAGCAGCACATCTACAGCCACCGCAGATACCCCCCAAACCACTTAACAAATAAACATAACAGGAGTTTGTTACCATGTTTCATCTTGTGCACTGATTTTTTTTTTTTTACTGCTTTTAATTAAGTTCTTCACATTTGGGAATAATTCTGTGAGCTTTTTGACTATGTAAGATGACACTTGCACTTCGTCATCAACCTGCTGTGATGACTGAGTGGAGTCGCATGATTGGCTGAGCTGCATGGCCTGCAGACAGTAGCAAACAGCCTGCTTTTGCGTGGGACATTTCTCTCTCTGTGATGTGTCAAGTACTTTGAATACTTGCACAGTCTGCTTTTGTTGTTGCTTAATTATTATAAAATGTCTACCTGCAAGTTAAAACATCAAGTTATCATGAATAAGATCGACAGAATTTTGATTGGGACCAATTTCAAAGCTGACATTTAACCCCAGACTAGTAGCATGCTCATTAAGGGATTCATCTTTCTGTTTACCTTTTTCTATGTAAATGTTGACCTCCGTCTAAATAAGTTTGGATATGGGTCAGAAATCTTTTGCAAATGATGAGAAAGATAAGATGCATATGGCCTTCCTCTGTCACTGAATCTTAACTAGTCTGAAAGCAGAAAGGTCAAAGGGTAATGTTTTACACCTCATCAGATTTGTGCAAAGGTTGAAGCTCGATGCAGAACATTTGCTGCCGGCCTGTGTTGCTCTTGGCTCATCCCTCACTCTACATAGCCGTTGAATTTCCTACCAGAGCGGAGAGGTTAAGTAGACATGCTTTCAGGCGAGCTAATTGCTGTGTGTAAAACTGATACCCTGAGCTTAGTGCTGCCTTATGTCGCAACCAGTAAGGGATCATTTGCATAGATGATAAAGACTACAAGACCTCCCTCTGCTTAGCCCTGAAGTGGTTTCTTGCCAGCTGTTACAGAGTTTTAATTGTATTTACAACATGTTAACATGACATTTTATCCCTAAAAACCCTGTAAAAGAAAACAAGATGTGTGTGATGTTGGTAAATGTCAGATCTTTGTTTAGTTACAACACCTATGATGAAAGAACATTAAACTTCAGCACATTACCCAGTGCACGCACACTCCTATGAACTTTATCACATAAAAGATACAGACTGTAAATATGGGTCATGATTCTCAGTAGACTTCATCATGGAGAGATTGTGGAAAATGCTGAGCATCACTGAGCTCAGATAGATGACAAGGTCTTATGCAGTGAATCAGAGTAAATGCTTCAATGCTTAATTGTTGACTCCGCTTCAGTTGCTGTTCACGAGCAGCGCTAAATGCCGCTGCGCTGGTCATGATTTGCTCACTGTAAGCAGAAAGGCGGCAAGACTCAGTGCACTGAGGTGAGCATAAGACTGGAGAAAGAGTAAGTGCACTGCGGCTAATGAATGGAAACAGCTAGCTTGCAGTTCCACTATGTGGAAGTCTCATAAACAAAAGCTGTGGTGCTTTTATCACCATAGCTTCTGTTTCTTATTCGCTCACCTGTTATTAAGTGCAGGAACACTCAAATTCGTGTTTTTTATGTCCCAGGTAACTTTGCAAACTTGACCGTATCTGTCTTCCTTGTTTGTATCCTCCCTACAGTTGGATAGCCGTATAGAAGGGGCTGTGGATTCCAGGGAGAAGCTTTTGGAGTTCTGTTTTGACTACTGCTACTGGTCTGTGGACCCTGCAGACCCAAACTATGCTTCACAGGAGGAGGTAATGGCCTTGTTCACCGAACAGCTTTGTTAACAAGCGCTAAAGTCTTCACTTTACTGACCCGATTCAAATAAATATGAACTGTTTCTTTTCATCTGTTCCATACTAAACAATCACAAATAGTCCCAGAATACTGTGACAGACCTAACTAGTTAATTTATGTGCATTATCCAGCATTTAACCTTAGTTTGGTTTCCAGTTGTTCTTGTGCTTTAACACACAAGTTGTTCTTGACTTTACGGTCATGTAGTGACTTCTTGAGGTTCTTTTATATTTCATTCTGGCATTCACACTATTAAGATTGTTTATTTCGTGGAATGAATAAACATCAGTTTTCTCATATCTGGTATTTGGATGGGTTTGTTTTAACATGTAAACATTTACACACCTTAAAGGGATATTTGTTGTTGTTTTGTTTTGTTATTTTCCTGTTCGGAAGGGAGAGCCGGTGGGTGCCAGTCTAAGCTTTGGCCACAAGTTGACAATGGGCAAACACAGTCCCCTGAAGAAGAGCCCAGAGAAAACACCACAACAGCAGTAGCGTGTGTTGGGGTGTATGTTTTTACACAGATGGTCACTTGAGGGACACGATATCAGCTCCATCTGTTACGGAGAAGTCTGTGTGCCTCAGACATTGCGTAGCCAGAGTCAGCTTGCTTTTCATGTCCTGGCTGTGATTGGACGATTAAATCTCTTTGAGTTGTTTTGATTGGAGGCTGTTTATGGAAATTGAGATTAGGTCCAGATTAAGAGGATGCAGTGCCTGATCCAGTTATAACACAGAATCTTTCAGATGGATTTTTTTTCCAGAAAAAACTGGTGTTTGCTTGTTGTTGATTATTATTTACATAAAGCGCTGTTTGAGTACCTTAAAACCAAAGATAAGGAAGGTTTTGGCTTCATAATGATCCTGCTTATTCTACTCTTTGTTCATATCTTATACCATACCCTCTCTGTCCGTCCTTCTTGTTATCAGTGCTGTCATTGTGTTTGTTTGAGAAAGACAGGGCTGCGATACTTTCCCTAAATTATGCATTATGCACAGAGTAACAGCCATCTCAGCCCTTCTATCACTGCCCCTCTTCTCCTTTCTCTGGCTCTCATCAGCCTTTCCTCAGCAGAATTGTGTCCACTCACAGTGGCCTGGATGCCACAAGACATTCCACCGATGACCCAGAGTGGGCGATAGGGCACCAGTGGAGGACAGAAATCCAACTTCTCTTTATGAACCACAATCTGAAGAATTGTCTCTTTAACTGATCATCTTATCTATCACCATGTCAACCATCCAACGGTCTGAATCACCGTAGAAAATATTTGAATAGTGTATTTTTGAGTTGGATATCAAATCTGAACAACAGAGTAACTAATGCATTGGTGTTGGTATGGCAGGAAGCCATTTTAATGGTGCACACTCACAGGTTGGCTTTCTGATCCAAGAGTCCCAAAAGAAACTGCTTTTAAAACAGCAAAGAGCCATCTCAAGCGGCCAGTTGAAGTTGTTTTCCACTCCCTTATTGAGCAGCAGTGTTATTTTATGTGGCCTCATTTCCCTCTCTGGCATTAGATTTACTCAATTGGTTCTGAAGTTACACTTATAGATTTTGTTCTCAAATATTGAAGCAAATGTCTGTTTAATGACCTTTTCCTGGGTAATTAGTTGATGCTATTTTCGCCGATGAAGTTTTTCTTCCCCCGGCTTTGATTTCAGACTATGATATCAACCGCATGAACTTAAACCATTTGTTTTTCACTGTATTTCCCTGGAGACAGAGAGCATGTGAATCTGTGGGGGGGAATGATATAGAGGGAAACTGGATCTTGACTCCAGCTTTTGCAGTCATGCACTATCTCACCACACCCAGCTCTGTTTGCCGCTCCCAAAGGACTCTGGCTGCCCCAGTCTCTGTGCTCCCCTGCTCGCTCCTGCATCGTTGATAGCCTACAGCAGTTACTTATGGGGGATTTCATGTTTAGTGACAGCAAAGGGAAGGAAAGAAATCAGGATTTTTTTAGCTGTTTATGAGGTGTAGAAATGGTCCTATTTTTGTCACTGAGGGTTGTCCACAAATAAAATAGAGCATTCCCGAAGGGAGGGGGAGGAGGGGCATACAGCTTTGATGATATATCTTTTGATGCAATGGGTTATAAAGAGAAGCCTGGGTTTAGAGGAGGATGGAGAGATCTGCCAGGTGGGGAAAGGTAGGGATTTGGAATAGAGTCATGATGCATAATGGAAACCAGCTGTAGAGCGGTTTTGACTCTGTGCGTAACTGCTTGCTTTCTTTTGGGATTTGAAATCCTGCTAATGAATTTGTTTTCCTCTATCTTATAACAGCAACCCAGAGCTGCTTTATTATGTCTGACAGTGGGGGTAGTGTAGTGGAAGGGAAGCAGCTGATTTCAGTGCAAACAGAGAATGGCAAGAGAAAAATTATTAGAGATGGAAGAGAGAGAAAATGAATTCCATGAGTGAGGGAGGAGGGGAGGACAGGAGGAGAAATGGGGGTCCTGTGAGCCTTTGCAGCCCCCAGCTCTCAGTTACCAAAGTCGCAGCTGCCTCGTTGAGTAATTATTCACAGTTAAATTTCAGTGTTAAGACGTCACTGCTGAGGATTTGGCTTGGAGGATTTTTTTATGTCGTTGTCAGATGGATTCAGCTTGCTGGCGCTTCCCCCAATCTCCTCCTCCCCCTCTTCCTCTTCAGTCTCTCTCTGTGACTGCAAGATGCAACTGTTTGCAGTGTTTCTAGGTCTGTGTGTCAGTGGTGCTGCAGAGCAGGGAAGAATAGTTCCTCTGTCTTCTGGGAGTAATGCTTTACGCACATGTGAGTATTTAGTACCCCTCAGCACACGGCTGGAGCAGCAGTCAGAGTCCATTCCAGGCTGGTTTGAGTTAACTACAAACAGGGCACGAGAAATGCGTCATTCTTTCATCAAAAGATATGAAGTCAAAGCCACATGGAAACAAGTTTTCACACAGGTTTTGGGTGTAATTCTTGTAGGTGGATGGAGGTGTGTTGACTCAGTGCCCAACACTTCCTATGTACGCCTCTTTCTCCTCTGAAAACAGCAGCAAATCTTGGAAGTTAGTATTTTCAAAGGACGTATTATTTCCAACCACTTTAAATTGTGTGGAACAGACTTTAAAAGTGAAATCAAGAGAGAGTAACAATTCAATTTGTGTCACTCAGGAGTAATATGGCACCAACTTTTCTCCTTATGAGAAAACTTAAGCAGTTCCTCTGTACCCTATGGAGATCAGTTTGAGGCCTGGAGAAGTTGTTCCCAGTCTTTCCAGTCAGATATGCAGCTCCACTCTGCATGTTTCTGCTGTGGCCCCTTTAACATGGGCCGGCAGGGGGGACAAATCCCCAAACCCTCTCCAGATATGGTATTATTTATTTGTTTCAAGTCTAGCCTTTGCCCCTGTGTTTGCTGCAGCAAAAATGTTCACAGGAACGTGGAGTGCTCTCCCGGAGTGCCCCCACTGCCTGCATTTTTTTCCACTTTCCCGTTTTACGCCTGACTCCTCCCTTCAGCCTCATGTGTACAGGGGCCTTGGTAATGAGGAGCAGGCTCACTGTCTGGTGTGCACATCTCTGTATCTCCCTCCTCCCTCTGTGCTCTTCCATGCTAATTTGACCTACAAATTCTGGCCAAGTGTGACAAACAAGGCCATTGTTGAACTGTGGCCAAACAGCTTCCTCTCTGTCTCCTCTGGGTGCGTACGATTCGGTCTCCCTGCCTGCGTCCCCACTGCTGTCCTCTTTGTCCTCACATTTCTCTCGCTTTCACCTTTGATTCTCTTACACAGATGCCTCTCAGGGAGGACGAGGATCTCCCGTGACATTGTTTTCCTGTGTCTAAACAAAGGCATTTAGTTTTGCTCAGGGCCCAGCTGTTGTGCTTGAGGTACTCAGTTGGAGAGCGCCGGATGGGAACTGAGCAGCCCCCACCTCCATTGCAGCTGTCCACTCCTGGACAGGGAGAATGAATGTGTTACAGTATTTTATTGGAGTGTTAGAGAAAAGCTGTATCTCCTTACCCCCCTTTTACTCACAGCCTCTTGTGTTATCTCTGTTTTGTGATGCCCTCTTAGTGGGAGTTGTTCTGGGGGAAAATGAATTTCCTCCTACTTCACACTTGGCTAAAACCACAAGCATTTGAAGTTCTGAACATGGCTACTTTGCTGGCTTTTTGCCATCAGCCATGACAGCGTCATACACACATAACGTTAAGCCATCTCCTGGATTTAGTGTAGAGCAAGCCACATAAAAACCAGACCAGCATTGGGCTTTTTCTGGAGCCTCTTATTACACGAGTGAAATCATTAAAGGACTATTACACCATTACTTGTTAACTCCTCCAACCCTCTTATTTTCTATTTACTATAAGATAACCACAGCTTTTTTTAAAAACTTTTGTCTGTGTGGACATGCTAGAAATAAAAACCAGACATAGTGTTTTCCCATGTTTCAAAACAAACTTAAAGCAGTATTTTACACAGCAAAGTGCATCTTTACTACCTAAAAATGGACTTTGTGTTTCCTTCCTCTGCTATTTTTGACCTGATGAATCTTACTTCCATTTCCTGCACCAGAATGAAATCTATTTTCTGCGTTGCCCTTTTTTCATTGTTAGATTGTTCATCCGTACATGTTTTCGTTTTTTTGTTTTTGTTTTGAGGGAAGCTTTTGTCCTTGTTTTAGATCCTACTTGGTCTCTGACCCTGGTCAAATACATGCACGTATATGTGCACAGCGGCCTGCTTACAACATCGCCATTCCCCGTGCCATGGAGCTGTTTAGTCTCTTCCACGTGTGTTTTCATGACTCTGACCAGCCTACACTCTTATTCCTACTCTGACACAAGTCCAGTAACTTTGTTTCCAGGCAATTTTTCCTTGCTTCATTGAGTTTAGACCACAATTTCCATACCCACAATGCAACCTGTTTCTTACCTCACCTGCTTTGTTAGCCTGAAAATATCCCCCAACACTGCAGGGACTTTCAAACTGTGAAAGTAGGTTGCTACAGAAGGCCATTGTGGCCATTAGAGCAGGCAGAGGACAAGAGGCACAAATGGCAGTATGATTATAATTAGGTGTGACAGCGATGATAAGTAACAGGTTTGTTTGTGTATTTCCTGAATTTGCCTGTCTTGAAAAACTCCTGCACGATAGATGTGAAATTACTCTAATGGTTTTGTTTTAAGATCATGTGAGGTTTGCAGAGGGTAAATGGTAGTCAGGTCCATAGAAACGGAGCGCTCAAGTGAAGTTCCATCCCTTCACACAAAACTTGCAGAGGCCTTTGGTTTGGTTGTGGCCCCCACTGGGCAAATTTAAAAGGGTCATCTTTAACAAGAGCTGCATTGATTCTTTGTGTTTGAGAGACGGCAGAGTGTCTGCCTGTTTTTGAAGAATAGGGCGAAGACAGAGATGGTGTGGCTTTTTGTCTTCATGATTAAGCCTCCATTTAGTCAAGAGGCAGGGGCCAACAGTTGGTGGTCTTTACTCCATTGGACTGCATGCTTCCCGGCTTGTGCACATGACACAGTCACAGTTATATAAGGTGCTCTCGTGTCTAAGGAATCTCTTCATTTAGAGCCATGCAATCTTCTTTGTATTTGATTTTCTTTTGCTCAAATGGGCTGTTCTTTATCCAGAGTGATGTCTTATTATAATGTAACATATAGGCAAAAAAAAGCCTGATGAACACATGTTGGTTTTCTCATTAACTTCAGCCACCTTAAACGAGTCTGAATGGTTTTCTACTCCGGCGCTCAGCATTACTTCTCAGGTGCCTGTTGAGTGATTTATATCGCCACTGAGAAGGTGGTGGCAACATTTTACAGGATACATGTGGCTTTTTCTCAGTATGGCTGGTAAGGCTAATAAATTTTACCTTCAAAATGAGAAACAAGCAAGTGGTCCTATTTTCTTTTGTTTTATTCCTGCTGTGCGGGATACATGCTAGTTTTTCATTTACCTTTCTTTTGAAGAACAATTCACTTTTGAGAAATTCAAGGCTGCTGACTGTTACCACACAGACTCTCACAATGTCAAGAGTAACCAGAAGACCACTGAATTCAGGGTGCTTTTATAAGGCCCAAGCCTTTCAAAAGAGCTTTCAGCCACATCCAACCCAAACCCATTCTCATCATCTTGTAATCCAAAAGTATAAACAGGCTGAACTCCAGGTTCTCGTGTCTCCTGACTATGGTTGCTTGTCACACAGAAACACACCAACACATGGGAGGAGTGTTGAAAATACTCGCATGTTAGATTCTTTGAGGTTGTGCCAATGTTGAGAGAATTACTTATCTACCTATCACACTGTCCCCACAGCACAGTTTTGAGCCTGGGATCAGGGAGGGGTTCCCTTCCCTGATCCCGGGGCGTGTTTAGGTTCTGGGGAGAATGTGCTGTGTCTCAGGTCTGGTCTAGATCAGGTTGCTACCTCCCAAGCCATGTGTTGCTTTTGGACTGTGTTAAAGGCTTGCAGCTGAGGCCACATGTCCTGAGGATCTTGTTTGGGTTGAGTTTTTTTTGCTCATCAGTTATAAATAAAGTAAAGATGACAATATAGGTGATCAGTAACTCCTCAGATTTCAAAACCTTTACCAAATGACACTTAAACACACACAACAGAGCAGAATAATACGTATTAATACATATGGAACTGATGAAACGGGATTTAACATTGTCCATGTTTACGTAGTGCCTCGGGTCTTAAACGGTTAAGAGATAAACACCCATTCTGCACATTGTGGACATTGCACAGTTTGTTATCATAATTCAATATGTTTTCTTTTGATAAGGCCCAACAGTAGATACATGCTAATCCTGTGCCTTTGTGCTGTGGAAAAGCTCAGAGTTTTACTTTACCCCACAAGATTATGACAATACCTGGAGGCTTAGGAAGCTGAAAACTGCCCTCTAAACCTTTTTCCACGTATTTATACACCAAATAGTAGATCTATTATCCCCCCAAATCCTTGCCTGAGTGCTGTTTGTGCAGTTGATTGATTCAAAAAGAGGACATTGGATCTGCAAGGTTATACAGTTAAGTTTGATCAAAGATGTTTCATTGTCAAGGCTACAGGATGGAGCATCCATCAGTTTACCTGCCTTGTTACTGATTTACCTGTGCATCCTCCATGTTCTCAGTTGGATCATCATCTGGGTTCAGAACCTCTTGTCCCATTTTTCCAGCTGTTTATTTACTATTTTCTGACTTGTGGCCTTGTGTGACAGAGTGAGGCCAGAGGGTGCCATGGGAGCGTGTTTGTTCTCCCACAATGTTTAGATGGTTGGTATGTGCCAAAGTAACGTCCACATAATTCCAAGAGGCTTTCCAGCAGAACATTGCATTGTTAAAAAAGTGTTATTTGTTTCATATTATGGATGATGACTGGTTTCATTTTGGCCTTGTGCTAGTGCTATTTAGCTTTTGGATCTCACACAAAGAAAGAAGTAAAACAAAAGGCCTTGAGTTGATTGTTTTTACTTTGGCTATCCAAGATCCCCAGTCTTAGACCTGGTTTTTCTGATAGCTTTCCTGACCCAGTAATTCAACAGCCTCTTACCTTCGTGTTTGTTTGAAATACACATTCTGCAATGTGGTTTAATCAGAGTATGCGGAGGCCTCTTTGCTTCTTACACAACACCTAATCAGGAGACAACAGTGCCTCCCCTACACTGGCCTGGTGCAAATGCATTGTCAACATGAAACTCATGTAAAAACATGAATGTTACCCTGGCTAACATTGCAAAATGTTCACAGTAGCACCTTCTTAAAAATCTTAAAAATGAAATCTTCAAATTTCCGAATTGGAGCGCTGCTAAAGGACCTAAACATGTTAAAGAAATACAGAGCCAGCTGTCTTTTTCTTGTGAACTCTTACTTGATCGTTTGTTGAGTAGATGTGATGGATGGTGTGCGGTAATCTCCTCAGGTGTTCCAGGACCTGGGTGTGTCAGTTCTGTCCGGAGCATCCGAGGGCTACAATGTGTGCCTATTCGCTTATGGCCAAACAGGATCTGGGAAGACATACACCATGATGGGGACTCCGGTGAGGAATATGATGAAATATTTGCTTGGTGTTTATTTAATATTTTCAATGTTTTATCTAATGTAATGTGGCACATAGAAGGCAAAACAACTATGTAAACCTGTGTTCATTCTATATTTTTTTATTTTGGTTTTCCTCAGGACTCTATTGGGCTAACTCCCCGTATTTGCCAGGTAGGACAGACATAGATTATGATTTGTGCAGATGACAGCAAGCACTGCCAAAATGCTAAATTTGAATTCTGCTCTGTAATTCGTCAATTTGCATTCATCCTTCTTTCAAAGGGTCTCTTTCGAGCGGAACATGCTTTTCCTGATCAGCAGAACTCAAGCAGAGTGGAAATAAGGTGGGTAATTGTGTCCTGTTGTGCCAAGTTGAGCATCTTTGACTTCATTCAAGAATTGATGGTTCAGTTCTGGTACACAGCTGCAGCCAACAAAATGCAAATGAAAAATGAATGTTTCTGTCCATAATTTATTGGCAGCAATGTTGAATTCGTGAAGCATATGTTGTGCTCTCAGATTTCTGTTCTGATGAATTCACAAAGAAGCATGCACATAAACGAGTAAATAAACTCTCCCAATCACTGATAAGTGGACACTGAATGCTCTTTTGCTAACACTGTACGGAGGCTGATGCTGAATGTCAGGGTGTTGTCCTGTCCTGCAGCTTTCTGGAAATCTATAATGAGCGCGTCAGAGATTTGTTGAGAGGAGGAGAACAGAAGAAGAGGACATCCTTGAGAGTCAGAGAACATCCAGAGAAAGGGCCATATGTACAAGGTGAGTGTTTGGCGTAGCTGTCCTAAGGGGACTGGTTTGTGTTAGTTTAATGGTAGAATTCCTCTTCCATCTCCGCTCAAACTGAATTCATAAAACTGGATGCTTAACCATTGGATCGTTCTGCTTTTTTCAAACTGTGTGATGTTTTATTCATTTTTATATTAAAAACTCAAAACCATGCAGTCGTTAATAATTCAAGTAGAAGTCTTGGGCCTTGAAATCAGCTTTAGTTCCCATATAGAACAAGATGTATGTTAACATTAGAAAATAAATGTTAAATGTAAATGGTATTCAGATTTTTGCCTAGATCATTTTTATGAAATGTTAGTTTGTGTAGCCATTTATAGCACTTACCATCATTTTATTGTCGGTATAAAAATACTTATATTCCATCTCTTTTCTTACTATACTCTCATACACACATTTTGGAAGACAAGGAAGTTTATGAACTTGGTTTATAAAACTAGAATGTGGTTAGTGGTGGAATCTTTGCTCAGTTTTTGATCAGCTCAAGAGCTGGACTTCCTGGTTCTCCTTTTAGCTCCTCTTGCTTTTTTTCTGCCTTCACCCCCTCATCTTTTTCCCTCTCTTTCTTTCGTCTCTCTCGTCTGCCCAGCTCTCCCTCGCTCTGTTTAAAGTCCCACATCCACTTATTGTCTATACCAGGAGAAATCCCACTTGACCAGAGGAAGTGAAGTCATTTCCTTGTGGTTCCAAGGAGAACACTTCACTACACACAAAACACATTAAGGATCTGCATTTTTTTTCTTACTCCTAGCCCCTAACATCTGCCCAACCAAACACTGATTTACTGTAATTTTAATGGTAGAAGTCCAAATTAAGAATGTAGCTACCTGAAAGAACCAAAACTAATTCAATTATCTTTGCACATATGTTTTTATAGTTCTTAAAATTGGAGTGATTCACGTCTGGAAGAGGAGCATTGTTTCAAGTGTTTGTTGAACAATGTTGGGAAAACATTAGTAATTACCCCAAAGGAAGTGTTGAAGTTTCCTGCTTGTGTTTTTTTTTTTTTTTTTTAGTGTTTAACACTTTGAGCCCTCTAATTAAATAAAATGTTTTAAAAGAAAAGTTTTGATTTGCTGGTTTTGTCTCTTAACTAGACCTGTCACAGCATGTGGTCTCAGACTGCAAACAGGCTCTGGATCTCCTGGAGGAAGGCATTGCCAACCGCATAACCGCAGCGACTCACAACCACGATGCCAGCAGTAGATCCCACGCCATCTTCACCATTCAGTACACCCAGGTTGCTTGCATGAAGTCAAATTATTGTCCTGTAGCTGTTTTATCACTTATTGGCATTCATGCATGATTACTCTTTTTTATCCTCCACAGGCAATCCTAGAAAATAACCTTCCCTCAGAAACTGTCAGCAAGATTAACTTGGTGGACTTGGCTGGGAGGTAACCGTATTTTTTTTTTTTTTTCAGTCAAGTCAAAGGTGCCCCCTACTGGATACTGGCTTGAGATTTTATTAAACTAACATCTGTAACATAATCTATGCTTTTAGTAATTTTATATTCCAAACGAAAGCGTCGTATTAAGGTGATGTTTTCTCTGACAGCGAGAGAGCAGATCCCCACTACTGCAGGGACAGACTGACAGAAGGCTCCAACATCAACAAATCGCTGGTGACTTTGGGAATCGTCATCTCTGCTCTTGGTAAAGACATACTTCTTTTTTTTAATTTAACTGTGGAAGATTTAAAGATTACATCTAACAAGCATGAATATTCTTTTTCAGTGGGATTGAATAGATCTTAACCACATTTCTCCTCTTTTTCTCATGCTTATTATTCATTCCCTGTGTATCCCTGAATCTTCCTACCTTCTCCTCTACAGCCCAGAACTCCCACATGTCAAGCAGCTGTCAGAGTATCAATAGTGTGGCCTCCGAGGGTGACAGCAGCACAGTGGGAAGCCACAGCAGCTCTCTCTCTGGAGGCGGAGGTGGAAGAAGGCACTGCTTCATTCCCTACCGAGACTCAGTCCTGACCTGGCTATTGAAGGACAGTCTGGGTGGCAACTCAAAGACGATCATGATCGCAAGTGAGTATAGTTTCTTTAAACCAAAGCAGCTAGTGAAAAATCAGTACAATTCCTTTATGCATAAGCAAAAGCTAATGGCTGTCGAGGATTCATTTATCAAGTAACTTTACAATTGGGAAAACGGTTGCTGTCTTACCAATTAGTCCGTTATTCTTAGTTCATGCAGCCTTCGTGCTAACTGTTGCTGTGGTGTCTTTACCTGAGTGTGTGTTGTGTGTTTGTGTGTCCACAGCGGTCTCCCCATCTGCTAACAGCTACAACGAGACCCTGAGCACCCTGCGCTATGCTGCCCACGCCAGGAATATTGTCAACAAACCACGGGTCAATGAGGTCAGTAGATATTTGCAGTCAAATACAACATTTTTAGTTTGATAGAAATGGTTTGAATGCAATAATGTGTTTCTTGATTTATATTTAGGATGTAAATGTTCGACTAATAAGAGAACTGCGGGAGGAGATTGACAGGCTGAAGAGCATGCTGCTCAGCTTTGAAATGGTACAGTGACCTTTTTATGGTTTAAGACTAGTAATAACCCTCCCAGAGATCTTTGAAAAATCTTAGTATACAATAAGGCTTTGAATTCCCACATTGCATTTGATGTTTTTCTACCAAAGCAATGTTAAAGTGCACAGTATCATTGATTTCTTTTTTGCCCCATTGACTCACAGCAGCGGAATCCCAGTCCGTCCCTCAGTGACGAGAGGGATGGAAACCTTTCTGAAATTGTGCTACAGAATGAACTAAAGGTAACACATGACCCCACTTGCTACCAGCCAGTGTGTTTTCATACTCGCAGTTAAATGTATTTTATGTGGTCACCATTTTATATGCCCCCCCAACCCCCATCTCAGGTGGAGCAGCTGACAAAGGACTGGTCAGAAAGCTGGAGAGACAAGAAGGAGCTGCTAGAGCAGTATGGTGTGGACATCAACAGAGACCGAGCCAGTTTCCTCATCAACTCCCTTCAGCCACACCTGGTCGCCCTGGATAGAGACGTTCTCAGCACAGGAGTTGTCTTTTATCACCTAAGGGTAAATAAGTGTGTCTAAAATTCTTGCCGGTGTTTCTTTTTCAGTGCCTTTGTGTTGAGGTTTATGCAATAACTAGTATAGGAGCTGTTCGGCTGTCATTTACAAACATGTTTTTTACACCAACTATAACTATCTACTTTTAAAAAATGTCAGCACTCTCTTTCTGCCTGCTGTTCTTACTAAGCCTTCTTTGTGTTTCTATCTAGATTCCTCTTCTTCTCCCGTATTATTTCTCTCTGTCTCTATCCTGCTGAAAAAACAAACCAAAAATAAATCTTGAGAAAAGGTGCGTTTGTAATGCTTTTACTTTTCACTCCATCTTCCCACTGTCCTGTCAGTTTCCTTCTGTGTGCCCCAGCATGTGTCTTCTGAGTAGCAAAAGCTAGGTTTGATAAAAGGCTCTTAGTTCTGAGGCTAGGACTCAGGAGAGCTTAAGCTCTCCTGATTCTGACAATGACAAGCATACCTTTAGGCCTGACTATTACGCTGTTTCTTACATATGAGTGTTGTGGCCACCTGGGAGCACATGTGGTCTTGACACCATATAAGAAATCTTTTAATCCCTCTAGGTAAAACTATATAGGTGAAATATGTTTTTTTTTAATTAAGGTGAAACAAAGAATAATAGAAAAAAACTAAGTTATTTAGTAAAATGGCTCTTTACTTTATGATTCAGCAAGCACACGTATGAACAGAGATTATTTTAATGTTTTACTTTATGCACATACTAGGTACAGGTATCATTTACATGCGTTTTTTTTTTTTTTAACAGGAAGGCATTACCTACATTGGACCTCAGGACCATTTTGATGAACCTCAAATAGGTATTAATTACTCTTAGAATTATGCAGAGCGGGAGCTAGTGTTGGAGAATCAACAGCTAGTGCTAAAAATAATCACTTTTTCATCTTACTTTAATTTTTTTTACATTACAGTGCTGGCGTTGGTTCCTTTTTCTGTATCAAAATCTGGGAATATATCTCTGTTTACAGTCCTGCAGGGCAGCGCCAGCTGTGAGATTGAAAACCACGGGGGTGTGGTAACGCTCAGACCGCTGCCAGGCTGCATCTGCCTGCTCAATGACAGAGAGGTCATCGAGCCCTGCAGACTTGCTCAAGGTCAGTTCACATCTGCAACCTTTCCCACCCAACACTAATCACATAGAGTTGATGTTCTGGAAAAAACAAACAGCGTTTAAACTGCATGCTTTCATTTGTAATCTGAGCCATTGATTTGATCAGAGTAACTGAATAAATGTCCAGTTATAACATGATTTATGCATTCAAAGTTTTAACTGCCAATAGTAAAGTGAGATGAAGTACAGATAACCAGGGAAAATATGGGCCCTGCTACAGTTGTAAAATACACTTGTCAATCACAGAAAATCTGACCTGAAATACATGGAGCATTATGTAATAGTAGTACTTGTGTGTAATCCCTATATATTTTATTTTAGTTGATATCAAATATAGGTTAGTCTACGGTTATGTCTGCACAAACAAAGCATTCATCATCAGATGTAGGTCAAGGTGGAGTTATATATACTGCTTAGACACTTTTGTATACCCAGAGTCATCCCAAAGATGATAATCCAGACTCACATTTACAAACACTGTTGTTATATACAGCACACCTCTGCTTAGGCACAAAAGTACTCATACACACCTGAGCACTCAACACGCATCCACATAATGCCATAGGCTGAGCACAGCATGTGATAAAGAATGTGTCTCTATCTCCAGGGACAGTGATTACTTTGGGAGGAGTGCATAAGTTCCGCTTCAACCACCCAGCAGAGGCAGCAGTCCTCCGGGAGCGCAGACGGGTAGGTACTTCTCGCCTGAAAATGAATACGATGTTAATCTTAATATGTTCATTAAGATTGCAGTTGTGATTATATTTATGATCATAAAATCATTTAATCAGATAAGGTTGTGTTTTTTGTGCAGGGTCAATGTTGTGTTTTATGTAAACATTACAATTCATAAAGTTTATATATTTTTTTAATTTATTTTTTGCTTTTCTCAGACCAGTGAGGGTGGCATGACCTGCAGCTATATTGATTTTTGCCGTCTCACTCCCGACAACAGGTAAATTCAGCGCACAATAACAGAGGCACAGAACAAAAACTATTTCCTTGGTCTATGTTTGCCACTCCGTGTTCGTGTGTGATGTACTGAGAGACCTAATTCAGGAAACTCAAAGCATACATATTTGATGAAAGAGTTATAGCGCAATTTCTTTTGGTACTGCAGAAATAGACCAGTGTTTCATGATTTTCCATTAGCCCCCACCCTTTTGAGAATCGCAGTTAGCTGTTTACAGGTCAGACTCCCAGGTTGCTTAGTTACAGCTGACAGCACCCTCGACTAAACCTGCTGCTTTATTAGCAACTCTAACCTTTGCTTTTTAGCTATGCTCCAGTGACAAAAAAACAGTCTTTACCTTGGTTATTATCTTATTATCTTATTTTTTTCTCAATATGTAACCAGTGTCAAAGAATTGAAGCTCCCAGAGCAGCTGGGCGACTGTTTCTCCAGCACAGAGGAGCCTACTGTCAGGGAACGTGTAGAGGAGCAGAAGCACTTTGTGGAAAGATTAAGACAGGAGATCCAAGCTGAACAGAGACAGGCCGAGAGAGAGCTGGAAAGGGAGCAGGCTTACCTCCGTCAGCAGCACACAGAAAGTAAGCATTCATTCTGCAGTCTTTGTTGGTTTTACTTGTCCAGCTATCAGTTATATTTTCAGAATGTCAAATGCTTATAAATTGCATCTCTTTATAGTCCAGCAGTGGATTCTGCAGGAGAAACATCGCTTGTCATTTGTAGAGCAAAAAGTCACCCGCGAGTCTGGAGTTCAAGCAGACCTCCTGCCTGCACCCCTTCTGGAGAAGCTGACAAGTCAGGTGTTCAGGGACCAGGGAGAGGTTAGTGTGGAGAGACCATCCCTGGTGGTTAGGGCCAGGAAGAAGGCAGTGCAAGATGAGCTGCTGAAGCATCACTCCCTTTGCCGTGCTGAAAGCCGCATTCGTCGCAAAAAGCTGCACTACCAACTGAGGAGAATCGCCAACAAGAGGCATCTATTGGATGCTAAGAGAGCCTTACAGCAGCTGGAAAAATCGCTTCCTTCTGGAGCAGACAGTCCGGAGTCCCCAGAGTTGCAATCTCCCTCACATCTCAAAGAAAGCCCATTTGGTCCTCGTAGGCACTCCTTTTCAGCAGATCTCTTGTCCCGGCTCTATCCACAGCATACGCCTATCTTCAAGTAAGAATATAAAAGTAAAATGCATTAAGCCTAGGAGCAAACTTACACATGCAATACATTTTTTAAAGTCTTGATGCATGTGTTGTTTTGGTGTTTCTTAATCTTTCTAAACCTTTCCTAACTGTAAATCTTTTAAACATTGGACTTTGCCTTCTGTTTTCCACCAATAGGCACTTCCTCAAGAGAAACAAATCCACAGAAAGGACTTTAAATTCATCCTCGACAGCTGATTCCAACGGCAGCAGGAAGTGGGTTTCAGATGAGTGTCTTCAACGGGAAAGAACCCAAAGTTGTTCCGGCTCTTTCTTCTCTGGACAAAACCAGTTCAATGAAACCAGCACCCCTGAAAACATTGCACAAACTGCCAAAGAGGAACCACAATCCCAGCCATGTCTGGGACGCCCAGAAAGAAAACCTCTGATGCCAAACCGAGACTTGTCTTTTAAAAGAAGGTTGGACCAGAGCACAGCTTTGACACTAAAGTCAGTCGAAACTGATTTACTACCATTTAGCAAGGAAAATATACAGGCATCCACCACAGATAGACCAGATTCTGAGAAGGGCTCTTTTAGTCATACAAAAAGCTCTTACAACGCAGGACACAACCATCTAGAAACCGTCAGCAGACCTTTGTGTCATTCTGTTGGGCCTAGAATAAAAACAGCTCTTACTAAAGTTTTCAGAAAACCACCTCCAGTTGTGAAGGGAGGACGAGTGCTCAGGCCTCTTGGGAGGATAGCAGGGAATTTCTTCTGGAGACAAAGGGGAGAGAAGAGTCTTAAAGATAAAATAATGAGTCAAAGCAAAGCTGTCATCAAAACTGCTGTCTCATGTGAGGAGCTGGATCAGAGGACCATGACTGAGAGTGTGAGACAGAGGAGGCGGCATAGCACAGGGGCTTTGATGAGCAAGACCAGCAGATGGATAGACAGACAGCAGGCTTTACTTGGATGGGAAGAGAACCAAGAGGACAGGGATGAAGGAACGTCAGACTGTGAAAGCCTTTTCTCTCTCGACTCTCTGTCCTCTGCTTACGCGACAGCCCTAGCAGAGCGGCTGCGGAGCGAGGACACAGCCCTGAGTGAAACAGAGAGCGAAGACAGTGAGATGTCTAAAGATTCACTGACTACGGAGAACACTATGAAATTCTCAAAAGTGCACAGAGGTAAAAAAACAATGATACCAAGATACTCACTGGTGATGGATTCTGCCCATTCATCCATACAGAACAGCACAATGGCACAGAGCAGTTTGGCTTTGGACTCATCTCTGAAACCACTTGGAGCCACAACAGAGGGACCTTGGAGCCAGCAAGCCCTATTAAAGATTAGGCAAACTAATACAACAAGGAAGTCCACCCCTCAGAGCTCATCAATAGCAGATTGCGGAGACAGAGACGTCGTACAGGAATTGACTGAGGACTTTGGGAAGATGCAAACCACCTCTAGCAGCAGCCCACGCTCTCTGAGCAGCTGCAGCATGAAGGAGCCTGAAAACATCCTGGCTCTCACTGACGCTTGGTCGTCCACAGATGCAGCTGAAAGTCCCAGGATTGCCAGGGATTCGCTTCCTTTCCAAAGAAAACTCTTTCTCAGACAAGCAGAGAGAAGCAGTTCCAGTCCAAGTCCGATTAGTATGACTCTGTCAGGCTCACAGAGTGGATTTAGAAGCTATAGTTCTACCTCCATCAGCACTGAGGATGTAAACATGACGGTGCTCGAGCACAGCCATGAGCTTTGGAGGGACTCTCAGGTTCATAAAAAATCAGATGCTCTGATATCTGGTAATGATGAGGATGTGGGGTTTTGTGTTGAGCAGTTAGAACAATCAGAATGCTTTCTGAAAACATCTACAGAAAGGTCAGACTGGAGCAAAAACCCAGCAGCTGTGTCTGCTTCGGTTCAAACTGCTTCTCTGTCATCCAAAGAGATTTCTCAAATCACAGAAGCAGCATCAAATTTATTTCAAGAGTCTCTCTTGGGGCCTGATCTGGCAGCTGCTGGCATCACAATAGTCTCCAATACTGAAACGTGCGCCTGGCGTTTTCCATATCCTTTGCATTCGTCTGCAAATTCCACCAACCATGGCGATGTGAAGGACCTGCCTGGTGCTGTGAATTCTTCCAAGCCTTCTATTAAAGAGGAGGCACCACATACTGTGCCAGAAAACGTGAAAGATGGACAGCAGAGAGATGTACAGCAGGTAAAAAACATTGACAACGAATTAGTTACATTGGATGGAACCAAAAGCAGCCCGCAGTGCACTGAACCACAACAGGAAGTTGTTAAATCAGCTTGTAAAAATTCCAGGAAGAGGAACAAAGACCAGCAGGATGCTTTTATGGGCAGTCTGAAAATTCCAAAAAGGGGTGACAGCAGGGATTTGTTGACTTTCTCCTGTACACCAGGCGACAGCGTGGAAGATATTTGGCCAGATGGCAACAACAACACGAGTGGCTCAAACCAGGAACAGTGGGCCAAGGAACCCAACAGCCTTGGACTTGATTTTGTTGGTGTCGATGGCAACGCTAGACAAGATTTACCAGCTTCAGTTGCATTGACAGTGTCTGATATCAGGAGCAGGGAACTTCAACCAAGTGGTCAGCTCTTTGAGGACTCTGAGCATTTGTTTGAAAATGGGGACACTAACTCAAAGAATAGCCTCACAGTTAGAAATAATGAGGCAGTTGAAACAGAAGATGTAACGGTGAAAGACTCTTTTGATAAACCCGAGGGGGAAAAACACCAAATTGATACCCACGGAAAACAAAAGGAAATGAAAAAACACAGATGCAAGTCAGATGCCATTTGTAGTGCCATTGATCTGAGGATATCAGAGGTGGTGAAGGAACATATGAAATTGTCCCTGACTAGCAGAGAAAGAGCCCAGAAGATGAGTCAGAGTCTTAATTTTTTGTCATCATATGCATGCAATCCCAGCTGTACTAGTGATGAACAGAGATGGACACACGGAAAGTTTATTGACCAATTGGGTAATGATAATGATTCGAAAGAAACACGTTCATGTGGAACTTCAGTAGAGGGTATGATAAGTGAAAGGACAGCCGAGCAGTCAGCACCAGATATCTCAGCTGGATTTAGGAATAGCCAAAGAAGCTGCCTGCATCAGAATACTGAAGTAAACGAAAACACTGATGATGCTGATAAGAAACCAGTTGTCCACCCTTGTGATTTCCCAAAGTCATCCAGTACAAACAAAAACATGCAGTCAAAGCCGAACCTGGGCAACAAAGGGTGTGAGCATCCTGAAATCCCTACTTTAGAAGCAGAGGCTTCATCCTCAGTAAGGGATCCATATTCAGAGAGAAAATCTGTAGAATGTCTAGGAAACACAAAAGAGAAAAATACTCAAGAAATTGCTGTTTTGAGTAAACACAAAGTATCTCCACCTAACCTGGACATAAGTGATGTTTCCACAAATGTGGGCACTCAGACGTGTTCTAGCGCCCCTGTTTTTAATGCTGATCCCATCCCACAACTCCAGACTCAGAGACTCAGCCCCCAAGCTCACAAGATCCCCAGTGAAGGATGTCTCATCTCAAGTCACGCAAATTTGAGCTGTGGTTCTCCTGTTTCAGAGGACATCTGCACAGATGTCACACCCAGTGGTGCCGAAAGGGAGAAATATTCATCCAAACAGCACTCACCAAAGATGCTTCAGCATTTACAAAGTGGCTCTGAAGTATCTTCAGCCATGAAGCTAGTACCTGAGGGGGGGTTAAACAAATTCAAATCAGACAAGCATCACAGCAGCCAGGTCACTCTTTCTAATGTTGATGACAGAAATGTACAAGTGGACCACAGAGATCAAAATTCCATCAAGGCACATGATCAGCTCAGCTGTGTACATATGTGTTCTGAAAGTTTGGCTCAGACTTTTGTTATCAACATGAATTATAATGAAAACTTTGAGGACCGACCTCAAAAGTACAGCAGAGATGTTTGTGCATCAGAATGTGGAAATGAGGCTTTGACGCTTCAGTCCGTGCCACAGCATCAGGATGTGTTACAAGTCTCTGCATCAAGTAATACTCCTTCCTCAGCTAAAAGTATCAAAATTCCACTGAGAAATGGAATTAAAAAACATGCTAACATAACTGCAGTTACATCAGGAAATCCTGTGTTCACACCTAACAAAAACAAGACCAAGAGACTCAGAAAATCAAACTTCAAAACTCAAAACCTGTCTTCCTCTGACTCTTCACTTAAGTCGTCAGATGAAGACGAGAGCAATAAAAAAACCACAAGGATGTTTCACAGGGAGCCAACACCTACACGGATCAAACTGGGCCCTGAGAAAAATGCCAAACAAGAACTCAGACAGGCAAGAAAAGACAACGCAGAACATCGTACTAAATCTAAAATAAAGGAGGTTCAACTTACAATGTACACCCCGGAAAGATGCTCTTTACCCCATCAGACACTATACCAGAGGAAAGACGAGGACAAATTAAGCCCGTATGCAAATAGAGGTGAAGAACAACATACACCAAAATGTCAGGACTCGCCCATTCACTTTGCTTCTAGTGACATCAACCCATTTGTTCACCACTGGCAAGACAGCGACTCAAACCAGCACTGCTATAAGAACCCAGCGTTTGGAAGTGCTGCTGACCTATCCTGCAAGTCTCCGCTTTTAAAAAGCTCTGAAAAACATATAACAAGATGTTGCAGTGTTGATAACGGTTTGAATGGACAGAACTCTCCTTTTAACTCTCACCTGAGCACATATGCCACCAACAAGGGGCTCTCCAGTACACTTAGCAGTATGGAGGATTATAAAGTGAAAGCATCCACGCAGCTTTCTCCCAGTCAGCCAGCATCCTCTGAAATTCACAGTTGCCTGGCCGGCTTGACAGTAAACGGTGGCTCTTCGGGCAGTGACCTTTCTGGTAACAACACCAGTCAAGTGGATGAAATAATGTTTGTTTATTCATCAGAGCAAGAGTCTCAGGTTAGCAACGTTCAGTTACGCAGGAGGAGGACATGTGAACATAGCACTCAGACAGAGTGCGGGCCTCAGGCAGTTAACAGGACTAGCGCCCCAAAGAGGAAAGATCGTCACAAAAGGAGCTGCACAGATGTTCCCTTTTCCACGAAAAGCAAAGTGGATGTAACAGCATCCCCGACATGGGCCAGTATGCAAAGCATGTCAGCGCACCTCTCCAAGCTTATCCATAGCACCTCTGACCTGCTGGGAGACGTCCAGGGAATGAGGACAGGGGAAGTCCAAACACCAAGTCCAAGAAGGAGCATTAACTCCCTGAGTCATAGCACATCTTTTACTGAGGTCAATGTCTGCATGAGGAGAGACTGTTCAACTCAGACAGCCTCAGATGTTGGGATCCAGACCGAGGGACTGGTTGCTCCTTCAGAGAGTAAAGCTGTTGTTCATCAAACACCCAGAGAAAACTCCACAGCTCATGAAGTCAATGTGATCGTGAAAGTCATTGGATCTGAGGTTGTTAGTGTTTCACAGGACCAAAATGCGCAGTGTGCTGTGAAACATAAAGGTCGCGCAGACAGAAAGATGCAGAGTACACCTGACCTGAGGTTCAGCACGTCCTCTGCCTCTCAGTCACAGACTGAAAGACCTAAGGAGAAGGCTGCTGTTGATTGTCACCGGCGTGTAAGATCTGCCTCATCCTGGGCCTCAAAGCAAAGCTCCCCAGAGGCGGCCGGCCGCAGGAGTGCTGTGATATCTGAAATTAACCCCAGGCCATCAAAAAACTGCCGTCAAGAAAACCACAGCCCGCCCTTAACCAAAGCTCCAAAGAAACATGCTGCGTACACAGACCGTGCATCATCCCCCATTATTACTGTGGGAGCAAGATTATGCACCAGGCAAAGAGGAAAACAGCCAGCAGTCTGTCCTCTCAAATATAGAGACCAAACCACAAACCAATCCTCTGAGGGAAACAGCCTGACCAGTCCGTCTGTTTCAGATGGCAATCAAAGTCCCAGACGGGGATGTGCCCTTTTGTCTAGTAAATCAGAAACCCTTTCCCTTGAGAGGGTGAGTGAAATTATTTGCTCAAGTCCTAAAGAAGCAGACAAGTGCTCTTCAAGCCTCAGCTCATCACTGGATAGGTGCACAGACATTAACATGATGAATTTAAGCTACATGGAAGAAGATGACCACCAAGCCAGCTCCAAGTGGCAGGTGAGCTCACAGCAGTGGAGGGCTCACAGGGCTTCTTTGATGAGTGGTTTAGTTTTGCAGAAATTCAGAACTGAGTCTGGGGATTTTTGCGCCGATTCCTACAATCCGTCCCCAGTCAGTGAGGAGAGAACCCCACTTAAAGAGGATGATGTTATATCTGTGGTGCCCAGCGAGTGCAACACAGATGTCCTTGTCAACATGGAACCTTCCATCAGTGTGCTTCCACGTCAAGACCAGCAGACAGTCCCAGAGGATCTGCCCATGCACAACAAATTCTTCAACTGGTCAGGCGTCAATCAGCAATCAAAAAGTTTAAACAAAGTGAGGACATTGCTGCGGGGTGGTCTCAGACACTGTGTGGAGTGGGGTGAGGTGGAGAGTGCTGCAGAAGCTGCCTCACAGTGCGGCAGAAGAGCAGAGGAGATCACGAAGCTGCGCCAGGAGAGAGAGCAGGTGATGGCGGCGTTTAACCTCAGCTCTAACCCGACTCCTCTGACCGTGGAGCTCACAGAAGCCAAGCTCCATTATGGGCTGGGGGAGACGGACGCTCTGTTGAAGATGCTGTCCCCTAGGACCAAAGAGGAGCAGCAACCCCCGACCTCTGCTCCTACCAAAAAGCAGCTGTACGATAGGTAAGGAGAGGGCAGACATCTTGACAAAGTGAAAATAATGTAAAACTGGGGCTGTACCTTCTTTGTTAGGGGCATGTTAAAAAGATTTATAGAACTTTATCCGCTGCGTATACTATTACAGTTTCACTTAGAAATAGAAATTTATTTAACCAAAAATCTGTTATTATACTATATTTTTTCAATTCCCACAGACACCGTCGGAGTATTGAGGGTTTGAGGCAGGAGAGGGAGGAGCGCCTCCAGACTTATCGGCGAGCTCGTAGCCTGAGTCCCAGCAAACATCCCCGCTCCTCACCTCAAGAGGCCGTTTCCTCCGCTAAGGGCTCCGCTGCTCTGCCCAGTCGGCGCATCGAGTACCTCCAGCGGCTCCGTCAAGAGGTGATTGACAGCACCAGGTAAGAGCCTTAGATTCAAATAGGAATCACATAATCACATCGCATAATTTGTATGTGTTTTATGTATATTTATGTGTGTTTATGTCTTTAAAGTGAGTTAGTTAGTTATAAAGGAGCAGGTGGCACAGTGCTGTGGTGGTTAGCACCAACACCTTACAACAAGAGTTTTCCCAGTTTAAGGAGTTTGCATGTTCTCCCCATGTCTGTTTGGGTTCCCTCCGTTTATTGCAGCTTCCTCCCACAGTCCCAAAACATCCATGTTAGGTTAATTGATGACTACATTTCTGGTAGGAATGGATGTGAGTTTTTTTTTTTTTTTTTGTCACTACGGGGCTCTGTCATGGACTAGCGACCCATCCATGAATAAGCAGTTTTCGACATTTGATGGATGGATATTTGATAAAGTAGGATTGCACTTTGAATTTCCGTAATCTGTGTCCCAGATTACCAGACCCTCAGAGAGAAGAAGGGCAGTATCCATCTGACATCGAGCAGCTGCTGCGGGACTATGGCCGAGCTCGGGAAGAAGCCAGGACAGAGATCGCAAAGGCCCGAGAACGGCTGCGAGAGAGGACAGAATTAGAGAAGAAGAGGCTGCAGCAGCAGGCCCTATCTCAGGAAATGAAGGTCAGGTATCAAAGCAGAACCATAATCTGAACACAGCATGACCACAGTTACCCTAACTCCATCTGATTTATGGCATGCAGGATGACTTAAAGCATTGGACAAAAATCAGCAGCAGCACTTTGTGCACGGGATCCAGCCTCAGCTTGTCGTCAGGACCAACATCAGGGTATAACAGTGGGAACACTGTCCATCTGCTGCATTGCAACAGACCAGTGTTAAATGCACAGGTGGGCACATTAAATTTACAAACAGCAGTAATCTTGAAATAACTGCTTGCAACTGTTTGAGAACAATGCATTTTTATTTTTCAGGTATGAATAACACATTTTAACACCTAATTATTTTCACATTGTTTAGATCACCGGTTTAAAGGACGAAGGGAGAAAGCTTACGACACGCCCCCCCATATCCGGGACTCAGACTGTAAAGATACAGCGAAACTCGCTGTCTGCACAGGGTAAGAGCAACACAGCCACTCACGTACTTAAAAAAGGAATCTTACATTTTAAGAGTAAACTATGGGACTTTGTCACATTAATTTAGCCAGATTTAGCCAGTGTTAGTCAGTTTGTTTAAATGCTTAAGTCATTAAGATTGGAATTCAATCTGCATTAATGATGGAATTATGTGTGACGCTACTTCACAGCTCCCCTTAATTAATTATTATATTAGGGAAAGAAACAAATGCCAAATGACTAAACTTGTGTCATATTGCTGTTGACCTTTCACTTTGACAGCTCTGAAGATGTTTATCTCTCATTACTGCTGCACATCTGAGTGTTTTTATATAATAATTTATGCTTTCTGACAAGAAATGTGGAGCACGTGCTATTTTAATAAAGTTAAGCCTAAACATGCAGGAGTAACTCACCCCTCAGCCACATTATCTGGGTCTGTTTGCGGATTTTTGTGGGTTGTGTCCTCTGTCTCAAGATTTAATACTGACATGAACATGTCTTAACAGATGTCAACCTTGAGCCACGTGTAAGTGGATTTGAGCCGCTGATGACTTCCTCTCCCTCGTCTACTGTCTGTGCACGGCAGCGCACTGCCTCCTTTGGCTCTTCCATGTCCATATCTGCATCCTACCAGGACATCACGTCTGGTCTCCTCAGTCAAGCTCTGGCTGAGGTAAAGCAATCAGAAATTAAGTTTGGTTATTTGTTTTTTCTTCTCCCTCGTAAGCTCAAGTTAGGAACTTATTCTGAACAAACTGTCAGTTGGTAATCTATGATTTCAGATGTTAGTCTTAACTACATTGCAATGTCTGTTCTCTTCAGGTCCGACTTGCTTCTTTTGGGGATTTGGGCAACCTGGTGATGGGCAAAGCCACAGCGGGCTGGAGGTGAGTTTGGTCATTTACCATGTTTGATTTCAGATATGCCCCCAAGAAAAGAAATATCTCAATAAAAAAATCGTAAGATTCACATAAATCTGAGCTGTTCAATAAAGAGAAAATAATTAATACTAAAGAAACAAATCACCAGTGTGAACATGGAGCAAATGTATAACGTCTGATTTTGTTTAGGTACCAAGGAGAAGAACGAGGAACTCAGGCATACTACAAGTCTTCTTCCTGCCCATCTGTTCACTGCTTTCTGGGGGTTGGAGAGCTGGATAGACCATTGGATAGCTTATGGAACACCATCTGCCAGATGTCCAAGGCCCACATGTATAATCAGTCAGTACGTTCTGTGTGGACCCGACCACTAGATGACAGCACACAGCTGGGTGAGCTACTGTAACAGTCCTACCCAGTCTAACGTATATTCTAATTTCAGGTAATACTAATGACAAATGACAGCTAATTTAATCCATCTCTGACCTTTACAAATGCAAGATGTTTTTATGTCAATGAAGAATTTCCACATCATGTCACTTTGTTCTTTACTGATGTTTGAATTGCCTGTTTTCCTCCTATCCAATAATCATAAATTATGAGATGTTATAGAGTGATGGTTATAGCTGACTGTATTTATTAGAATAACGTGATGACCTTGTCTCTTTTAATGAAAGTAGAAGTAAATTAGATATTTATGAATAATATGAGTAACGATGGGAGATTGGATGAAGTTTAACTGCAAAAATATTTCTCTTTTAGCAAAATTCTGCAAATAAGTCCTGTTTATATTTTTTGTTTTAACCGCAAAACCTTTATATTATTGTAAGAATTTAATAGACCCTGCAAATTCACCTCAACTGCATCTGTGTCCTTTGTGTATCTGTAGCACAGCCCAGTACAGTCTCATTCATCACTGCCAAGTTTGTTGTGTTGCACAGCCAAGCCCACTCGCACACCTGCTGTGTGTTTGCATTCGCCACACCACGTCATTGGGCATTCTTTATTTAATCTCAGTTCCATTTGAATTCTGACTTTGTCTGACTTTAGGTTTCAGTTTGTTTACTTGTTTGTTTACAAGAATGTAAAGATTATATTTCTAAAATACCATTTGATGCATCTTGCATTTTTTTTCCTAAATGAAGAAGGGTGCTTTTTATACCTATAAACCAACTCTGACTTCTTCTATATCTTTGTAGTTTACATACTAACAGATCCGTCCGCCTGCCACCTCAGCCAGCCCCGGGATTTCTGCTGCATCAGCACTAAGTCCAAACAGGTAAGCACAGCTGGAAAACAGCCTGTCAGTCCAGATGCCAACAGCTGGCCTCCCACGTGTTAAGGCCAGCAAAACATTTGCATGCTTTGGTTTACAGGAGAAAAAATGTATTCCTTTATTCAACAGCAATTTAACAGCATGCTACTCAGTGTGTTATTCACAAAGTGTAGAACATGCTATTTGAGGGCAGCACGTGCTCACCAAACACCCTGCGCTAACAAAACTGACCCAGAGGCAGCGCGTGTGCAGCACACCGTGCCAGCTGTTCATTATCAATGTCAGAGTAGAGTTGCCCCTTGGCTGATCAAAAGGCTGCACTGGCTGTTTTATTGATGTTCTTTTCTTTTTTTTTACTGCTCCCTCCGCCTCAGGGTGGCCTGTGTGTGCTGTCGATGCAGTCTGTGTTTGAGGAGTCTCTGCCTCGCCCCAGCGTGGACGCCATCAGAGGAGAGATGATGCCCAGTTGCTGGATCCTTCAGCCAGTTACACGAAGCGGGCAGGAAGTCACCAGAGTCATATATATGCTACAGGTGAGATCTGTTACCCACCAGCCAGTCCACCGACCAGGTTAGTGGACAGTAAGAGGCTGTAAGCCTTTGAAGTGTAAACACTAAGTCCCTGTAAACTGTAATTTAGCATTTTTTTTATGATAGGGAGAGGATTTAAGAAACACTTGCCACATGACTTAGTTGAAGCACACTGATAGAAAACAATCAGTCAAAGCTAGGGTGTTGCAGGAGTAGGGCGTGACGGGGGACACTAGTTGGGCCGAGCTGATCTACAGCAGAGAGACGTTATGGCTCACCGTTCCCAGGCCGCTCACTATTGCTGAAATGAGTCTGTTCAACAGTGATTTGGGAATTTGCTTTCCATCATTTCTTCTAAATTTAAAGTTTGTAAGCAGCAGGTAGTGTAGACACATCTAGACTTCACAGTGCTTAAAGCAAATAAGGCATCGTTGCTGTATCTTTTTGTCCTCGCTCAGCTGGACCTTGGAACGCCATCGTTTCCACACCGACTCTTGAACACCGTTGCCAGGAGACAGGCAGCTGTGATCGCTGATCTTGACGTTTTCGTCTCTTCATGAATCCACCGGGAAAATGAAGGCGCATTAGCATCGAGCACTTGGATTGCCTGCGACATGACGTCAGGCAGTCTTTACAGTTTGCACCTAACTTATATGTACTTGACGTTTTTCTTTATTTTCGGGCACTGTTACATTTGTATCCAGACACCAATCTGAAGCAGTTTTTATTTTATATAATTTATGTAAATATATGAAATATTTGCACACAAATACTTTTAAATGTGTTTTTTATTTGTTTTATTTGATTTTTTACATGTACGTAATCCCTATTAATTTAATTCAATATTTTTTAATTGACATTAAGCTGAAAAGGCATGCATAGAATAGTCAGTCCCATTAATTTGTTGCACATAAGTGCCTATAATATTTCTGTTTGTCTATCAGAGAGACAGATATACTGTATATCAGTGCTTCAGTGTGCACGTGCATGAGATGAATTTTAACCATACCCAAATTAAACAAAAGAAATGTGCACAAACTGCTTTTCAAGCATTCCCTGCCACATCCGTCTATCTACAGTATTTCCACTGGCAAAGCATATTTTTTCACCCAGTGACCCCCATTTAGCAGAAAATGGATCTCATCAAATTTCCTACCACAAACCAAAAAAAAAATCCACATGCACACTCTGCAATACATTGTAGAGCGATTTGGTAAAATGACAGACACTACCTGAGAGATTACAAAGGAATGATTTATGAGGATTTAATTGTACTGGAGACTTATTCTAATTAGCGTTGAAAATACCCACTCAGCAGAATTAAGCAAAAAAGAATTTCAGTAGTGAAACCGAGAGGCACAAATTTAAAAAAAATCTATCTTTTTCCATGTAGCGTGTCACAAGATAAGAAGACAGATCAACTTTTAAACAAAAGAGGCTGCTTCATACTCCCTTCTTCTGCTCATAGTCTGCAGAAAAAGTGTCCTAAGTGTACTAAGTATGGAAAAAAACACACTACTCACACACTCTGGTGCAGCAAGAACCAGTCATGGGGGCCTTTTAATGTTTATCAGGTCTTGTATTTATTTTCATTCCCCCTGACTTCGGTTTGAAAAACTGTTGAATGTGTTTTATAGTTGTGATTGATTTTCATAAGCAAAGCGCAGAGCTGTATTTACGGCCTGCACAGAACTTTTTATCCATTGGTTTCTGTTATGGATTAAAAAGTTTCTTTGTTTTGGTTTGTTTGGTTTAAACTATGCAGAAGGTTACCACGGACAGGAGCGCTCACCTGTGCTCATCTGAAGCCATATTATTTACAATAGTTGAAGGTTGAGGAATGTTCGATGGCTCAGCCAAGTAAACAGAAAGTTCAGAGCTAAGCGCCCCCAGAAGAGCCAAAGAGCCGTGAGTTAAGGGGAGAAACAGTGGAGACGTTTAGTACAGATTTATTTTTGATGTATAACTATATTTTTTTTATTTCGAGTGTATTTTTTTGTAAAAAGTTATTTATATTCTGATATGTTGTAAATGTACATTTAATAAAAATGTGACATGTTCTGTTGTTAAATAGCAGTCATTCGCTTTTATGAAGACAAAGATAAAAAGCAAATAGTATATTTTGATTCCGGTTGATGCTCTGGGTCTATTAGTGAGAGGTGATTTTTACATTTTTTAGCAGGCCTTGTAAGACCTCTGTAAGACACAAAAAAAGAAAATAAATGTTGGAAGATTTGCTTTGAGACGTGGTATGAGGACACTGGCATCACATAATCTGACAGGTGTTTCCACTCCACGCCGTCCAAACGTGTCCAAACTCTGGAGGAGGTGACACCTCTGCGGAGGCCTGGGAGGAGGGTGGTGGGGTGATGTGTGTGTGCGATTAGCCGGGGCGGGGTGGGGCAGATGGGGGGTGGGGGGTGGGGGGGTTACAGAGGGGGCGTCAGAAGTGTCTCTGCCATTTAGAGTCACCCGCTCAGGAATGTGCGTCCCATGCGCTCTCAGATCCCGCTCTGGATGCGCCAACGCTATTTTTAACCCGGCTGGGTGGGTCAGTCTCTGGCTTTGGGGAATGACCGTGGGCAGCGCAGCGCCTCCAGCCCCTCTCCCTCGCCCCCCGTGCAGGACCGTGGCCGCCGCGCGCAGTGGAGACCTACGCAGCCTACGCTTAGACCAGGAACCCGCCGCCTCAATGGGATTCTAACTTTTTGTTTTTCTGGCAGGGAGCAGGCTGATAAAGAACACACATCTCCAACAAGTAAGCGTGAAATAAAAACTCTGCCATTTGTAAATGAAAGGATTGCACTCTGTTTATTTGCCTCCTGTTTAAGGACATTGAAAAGTGCACCTGTCATTTTTCTTAATCCCTTCTTTTCAAGCCATCTGTAAATTTCCTCTAAACCACCTGTTGCTCACCCTGTAACATGATAACGTCGTTTTTAAAGGCAGTGGTTTGGTTGTTAAAGTTCTGAACTCTTATTCTCGTCATTTCACGGCCCCTCTGATGTTTCTGAAGTTTGTTAACTTGTTCTGAGAGCTCCGAGGTGCGGTTGGAAAACTGCGCACCACTAACGCACCGCGCGCCTCCTGCGCGTGCCAATGGGCTTTTGGCAAAATGCACTTTTGTAACTTATTCAGCAAGAAGGGCATTGTTAGTTGGAGTTTATCTTTGGTTGCTCTTTTAATTAAAACTTTGGAAATGTTTTAAAGAAAAACGCTGGTCTTTTTAGAAATATACAGTTAGCCCTATATGTTCTTCAATTAGTTGTTAAAGCAGAGCCCTTGATACACAAATGCAATTTTATGACTGTTGATTCAAGTTAAGATTCTTTTTAAGATCTCAGACCACCTCTGCTTGGCCAGAACACAACAATACCCAAGGGAACCACAGGTACCTGTGATGAACAGAACTAGAACCCATTCATGTTGATCTATGGAATCTGTCTGATTTTCTGACTAAAGAATTGCATTGATGCGTTTTTTTCCATTCTTTCCCTAAAACTGTGTGTTTAGTTTTGAAACGGCAAAGGAATGAGTAGTTCCCTGCCCAAATAAGACGTCCCCCCTTCTTCCCCTTAAAAGGAGGTAAAAGTGAGACTGTGTTGCCCAGTCTGGATAAGCTGGGCCCTCAGTGTAAACACACTCCAGGAATAGTTCATTATCGATCCCTGGCATCCTTTGGTAAGATCAGGATCTGTATCGCCTCCGTCACAACATCACTGACCACAATCACTGCTTATGTGCGTAACCGTTTGGCGGTGTGTTGAGCCGGTGCTCACACTTCAGTGTGTTCCTAATAGCCTGTTAAAGGCTTTGACTCATTTTCTGGCTTTGTTGGTTTCACATGGACCAACTAGGCCTTAATTTGACTCAGATTCAGCTGTACAACAGACCCTATTCACTTCAGTCCAGTTGCCTTTGCTACACTTTTTAAAAAACGCACATTTGAGTGGCACACATCTTGGTTATATCCATCTCTTTTTTCATCTTCCCATGATGATCCGGTGCTGTTCTGAGTAATGTGCTTTCTCCACACTGTGTAGTTTGTTGTGCTGCGAGCATCAGCGTCTGGCTTTGGGAGTAGTCCGAAAAGTTATGGTTCAGGTGTTTGATGTTTACACAGAAAATATTTGTTCTGTAGCAGACTAGATTAGAGGCAGAAAAATATGCTGCCAGTTCTATATCTGCTGACTGTAGGTGTTAAAGCCTCACTTACACCTTTTAATGATCCTTCCAAGCTTTTATGTTTGATATCTCCAGGGTTTTCTTACATAGATAGCCAAATTCATGTACTGTTGATGTAACATTTTATTAAAAATGAGAGAAACACAGAGGTCCAGTAACACTGGGGCATCTGTAAAGATTCCAGCTGGCATTTTTATCTCTCCTCTTGACATTTTTAAACTTTTGTGAGTGTATCCAGAGGTTCTTTGACATCATCTTGCCGTGCGATACTAAGAAAACAGTCCATTTGATGAGAAAAGTTCTGGACTCTTTATACAGGAAAAAAAAAAACATTTTACGTAACAAAAAGTCTAATTCATAGGTACCAGTAACAACCTTAGAATTTATTTTCCACCTTTAATATTTGAATTTGCGCTAATAAAACAGGCTTTGAGGCTATTGATGCTTAATGTTAAATATAAAATGCATAAACATAAAACATGTTGCAATCTGAACACATATGTACTAGCAGTTCTTATTAACAATTAATCTGCAGGTAAATCTATGTGGTTACTCCGTTCTGCCTGAATCTACGTCATGCCAAATCTGTTCATGGAGCTTGGACTGAATAGGAATCTTAGGAAATGTTCATTCTCAAGTGTTGTCTTTGAATAAAGACCTAAACCTTATTAGCTTATTTGACCTATAACGTCCATGGGTACAGAAATGTCTGAATTTCACTGAGATTAGCCTTTTTTTTTTATTTAATTTCCAGCTGACAGGGTAGTCTATTGTTAGCAAGCAGGTATTTAAAAGTTCATTGTGCTCAAGGACGCCACAAGTGGACACCTCCCTATTGGCTGTTAACTCCGAGGCCTTTCTGTCACTGAGCTGTCTATAAGCGACTTGTCTCCATGCCCCTCAAACGGAGCCGCGTGCTCTATCACCCTGAACCCGTCTCAGCTCATTTGTTGCTGTTGGAGTTTGCCGGCCTGGCAGAGTCGGTCCTCAGGAAGATTAGAAGCGTGGGCGATACTTTTGCATGCGTCCGACTCGTTGTGGATGTGGGTTTGTGCGGTGTATGTAGAGGTCTGCGCCGCAGTCCTGAGCAGGTTGTGTGCGGGGTGATAAGGGGATCCCCTGGTGGTGGGTGGAGCGTCCCCGCGCTGATAACGGCCCTCTGCTGAGCACTGATACTGAGCAGGAGGAGGAGGGAGACCTGTAGGATGGCATCATTGTGCATCACCGAGGGCCTCTTCTCTGAATCCACTAAACAAACATCCACTCTGGCTATACTGTGAACTCAGTCGGTGGAGAGAAAAACTCTAAGTGTGTTTACTATCCTTATCAACACATTTTAGACTCTTGCATCGAAGTTTTCCACTGTTCTCCTAGACTCTCTTTATGTCCCAACAAATTCGAAAAAAATGTATACATTTTTATTCAAATTCATTCATTTGGAAACTGTTGATGTCACAGTGAAAATAACCAAATAAGACACTCAAAAAAAGAGGCAATAAAGAAGGCCTCAGAGGATTCCAACAGCTCTATGTCCAGTTTTTTAGGTTTGTTCATTTACACTTGGATGTTTGATTAAATTAAAGTTCTCTTCATTTTCACTGAGAAGGCTTTTACATTTTGAGCTCAGGTTCTATCATATCATTTGACCACTGTGTGCCAAATAGAAACGTTGTGTAAGACATAATGTTCTTTCTATCTATTCCTCAGGAGTACACATAAGCACTGTGCACATTCCTTCTGTCTCTGTGAGATGTCCCAGAGTAGAAGACACTAATATATATTTTATAATATACCCTTTATGTCAACATTTGTTTCTCTAACACTCGGAAAAAACTCGGTCACTCCGCATCCTTAATCAGTGCTCTGAGGTTAGAACCCTCTGCCATGTGTATCTGTCTCTTTGCTTTTTGTTACGCTGCATTCATACAAGTTAGACTCCCCCCGCCTGACTCACATGGCTTTCAAACAGATTCTCTCTAACTGAAACACACACACGCTTACATTTCAAATAAGGTGAGCCGTATCATTCAAAAGAAGACGGTTGGGTCAAGTTCTGCCGCACTTAGGGGTCGCCCTTCCCCTTCGCGTGACGCGATAAGAGAGCTATGCTGCACATAGATAGAGCTATCTGAGTGGCTACCCTTCAGCCCGCCATTCCGTGCAAACAATACGCAGACACACGACACTCCAACAGTTGAGCAAAGTGACAGACAAAATGGAGATCAGGCGGGGGCACAGGAATGAGTGGGGCCTGTTTGAAAGCTGCTTTACAGGCAGTTTCAGTGCAAAGAGAACATTTAGGATGAAACTGACATAGGTCAAGGTTGCCCCCAAACCGCCCAGCATTCAAATTTAGCTTCCAGTTATAAATATAAATAAACAGCTGAAAGAGCGCTTTAAAAAAAAAAGGATTCGTTATACCCTAAAGTGGGATTCCAATCATTTAATATTATGAAATACACAGAAATGTTTAATAATTATTCAAAATATTCTCAAAAATCACTGTTTTTCTGCAGTACAGCACAAGACAAAATAGTGTTTTCTAACTGGAGCAGGCAGGATGAATCCGTACATATTTAAATGTGTAACGTTTATCTCTTTCTCTTGTGTTTCAGACCATCTTCTGCCCCATCCGTTCCCTTCCCTTTTTCACCAGGAGCACCTGAGGACGCGGGCCGCCGTCCCCTCACCCGCCTGCCAATCTGGCCACCGCCATGACTTCCACCACCGATTTTGACAATGTGGAGATCACGGAGCAGTACAGCTACATCAACACCCGCTTTGAGCTCTCTGATGAGGAACTGGACAACGACAACAGCTCTGCGCGGCGGTTCGAGCGCTCGCGCATCAAAGCCCTCGCAGGTGAGTGCCTGCATGACAAACAGGCTGCGTCCTCTGTGACACATTCTTGAGATGACAGCCTTTTTAAAGAGTGCGGATAAGGCAGAGAGGATGAGCTATAATGGGAGAGCTTCGGTGTAACTTTGGCAGGGTTGAATGAGCCTGATTAGAACACTAACCTTCACCCAGAAAAGTGACCAAAAACGCCCTACAGGTGGTGTTTGATTTTTGTCCAGTTCTCCAGCACTCTGTGTGTGTGTGTGGATGTTCTTCGTACCGTCACACACTCACACACACATACACACACGTCGGCAGCTGAGCCCTCACCCTGCTCAACACCCTCTCCAAGTGATTGGGATCAATTACACATTCCCAGAATGTCCAGTGTCTGACCGATCTGGACAGCTGCCCTGTCCGTCTGCGTCCCATAGCACAGATCTCTGGCATTTCTGTCTAAGCTTGTAAGCCGCGGCCCACCTGTGTTCTGGCTGCTGGGAGTTTGAAAATAGCTATGTTTCTATGGTGGAAGGACGTGCAACAGAAAAAAGGGGAATATCATTCTCATGCCTGTGAAGCTGCAGACACAAGAGAGGTCAGACAAAAGGGGGGGGAAAAAGATTTAATTCATTTCTGCTCCTTTCAGTTTTCCAGTGAGCTCCTTTATTTTGTGCTGATATTTGGTCACTGGAAGGTTGAGTTTATTCGTTTTCGGAAGCTAAGAGCAGTAGAAACACGGTGGTGTTAAATAGCACAAACTGACGAAATGCTTTACTTCTCCACAAACGCAGGGACCATTTTCTGAAATGAACATGGTTTCATTTCAACCATTGCTAGATTATGAATATTCATAAGTGAATCTATGATAACTCAGTTCCCTGAACGCTGAAAGTGTGCGTCAACATTTCAGGTGCAGCAGAGATACAGCTGTAACAAAAAATACGTCTAAAATTAGAAAAAGGACACAATCCATCTCTGAAATGCTCAAGTTTTCGTCATCTTTTGTGTTCAATGTGTTCAAGGATTTTTACATGATAATTCAGAATAATATTGATTGAAAAAACACTAAGCCACTATACAGAAGCAGTGTGTTAAAACTAAGTCCATTTTTACTGCCTCCATAGAAGCTAAGAGGATATTTTGAGGCCACGTTCTGCTAATAAAGTGCACATGATTTGGTTAAAGTTGAAAGTACTTTGTCGATGGTTAAAAGTCCAGGTCAGGAAAGGCCCAAACAACCAGGATAATATCAATATACGGTGAAAATCATTATTTACAAACGGCACCCAAAAATTAAATTTGGAATTTAAATTATATAATTTAATGTGCTTTAGACTTGTTACCATCCAGACATCAAAGTATACCCAAGTAAATTGTGAGGCCATTTGTCAGACGTCTACAGCTTGTTATAGTCCAGACGATAAACTGACCGAACTACTGTTTTGAGAAAGCTCAACTAAATAATGAAGCAACAGTTAAGAAGAGCTGATTCCACATGTCAACTTGATGGCTTTCTTCCATGAAAGGTTTATTTACTTATGTATATATTGTAAGTGAATCGTGGGGCGTGTCTTGTTTTTCAATTGCTGCATTTGCATTCTGGCCAAAGGGTTGTTGTTTTTTTTCTGTCATTTATCCCTCATTCATTTTCTCCTTTTTTTCTCCTGACTCTATGAACCCACGCTCTCCCAATAGCTTTACAGTAATTACACCAACGTGTGTGCACGTGCTTGGATTGACAATCTGAATCCTGCGTGGACAGGTTTAATGCAAGAGGAAAAGGTCTTACAGAGAATTCATTTTGCCAGCACAGAACATTTAAAAGACTTAACTTTTCCTTCCCTCCACAGTCCCTTAAAAATCCATGTCAACTGCCTTTTTTTATCCTTGACTAAATCAAAATTTTCCTGCAAGTGCTAACTTAATATAACACAAACAAACAGTCTTAGATCACAACTCTGAAGGACAGTTCCATTTTTTTTATAAGGTATGAAGGTATAGGGTGGGCAGAGAGGTTTTCCCTCTGTCCACGGCCTTTATCTGTCTGTCTCTTTAAGTGGTGAAGGTTTCTGTGCGAGTGTTGGTTGGCAATATTGTATTAGAGTGCTGCTGCACTGATGTTTCTGTAATGCAATCAGTGTTTCCTGTCAGGGAGTGTAAGGGAGGGAAGCTGAAGGAAGGGTTGGGTGGGGGGGTGGGGAGGTTGAAAGAAGCTTCGAATGACACCCACTTCTGATTTACAGCTTGTGAACTTAGAAATATGCCGTCCGGCTTGTCTTCAACGTACACACAGAACGTATTGGATGTCCGGTTATTTTCACTGATAGATAAGCCTAAAAAAAGCCACATTCCTTTGAGATGCAGGCTGGAGTTTCGTGTGGAATAGTTGGCTCGGTAAACCATCCATGTGATGTCACGGCAGTGTGGGAGCGCTGTGTAGTGGGAGGGAGTTGTGGGAACACGTGTATTTATCGAAACATATTGTATGCATGGATGGGGCTGAAAAAAACACTCGGAACTGAAGGCTGAAGGCTGCCTGAGCCTGCGTGCCGCCTGAAAGTGGAAGCAGAGCATCCACACATTAACCGTGAGGAGAGAGGGGAGAAAGAAAGAGAAAGATGAAGGAGGGAGGGAGGGAGCGGGAGTGAACGCGAGAGGGATCTGGAAAGGAGGACAGAGAGCCAAGAGACGAGGAAAGAAGAGGAGAGCCGAGCTCCTCCGCCGGCTCCAGAGGTGGTTTGTTTTTTTTGTCAGCGTCGTTCGGCCGGGGGGAGTCAGGATGAACAGCCCCTGCCTGCTGCGCGCTGCCCCCATAAGCCAGCCCCGGCTCCGAGAGGTCAAGATCAGCCTGAAGGCCAGCAGCAGGGAGACCGGAGCCCTCAGGAGCAGCGGCGGAGGGGTCAAGGAGGCCGGCGCCCGGACCTACACCCCGGCGGAGAAAGAGGCCCAGGTCCGGGTCACCGTCGGCGTCGGCAACAGCAGCCGGAGCCGGAGCACCCCGCCGGTCCACCGGGCCCAGACCAGAACGGCCGAGGGCCGGAGGGCGTCCAGGGGGGCGGGCGGCAGGAAGCAGGAGTCCCAGCACCACCCGGAGAGGAATGGCACCGTCCCGCACCTCCCGCCGGCCTCCCCCTCCGCGGGGGTGCCCCCGCTCAACTCATCCTCCTCCTCATCTTCCTCCTGCACTCCCAGACGTCAGCGACCCTCGCACCTCCACCCTCCGCCCGGCCCCCCCCTCCCCGCCTCTTCCTCTTCCTCCTCCTCAGCCAAGAGCATGAGGCGAGCACGCTGGCTGAGTTACAGCGCCTCCAACATCTGCTTTAACTCCATCCTGGATGGACGCTTCAGGCAGCTGCAAGGTACAGGGTCCCAGGCCATGAGGCCGCGTGTGTGTGTGTGTGTGTGTGTGTGTGTGTGTGTGTGTGTGTGTGTGTGTGTGCATCTCTACGCGTTTGAGGGAGTTTGTCCACCTGCTCCTGACTCACAGGTAACAGTGGTGAGACTTTTCCAACCAACCCCCTCCCTTCCCCATCATGTGTCTGGGTGCGATGGCAGGGAGGCCGGGCTGTGAAGGGAGTCGGCGTGAGGTTAGTTTTTTGTGAGAAAAAAGGAGCTGCAGTGTAGAGTGAACATCAACAGGGGGTGGTCCTTTAATAACTATATGTAGTGCTAGTTTATTTATGTTGACGAAGCTGTGACTGCCCCAGCCGGCTGTGAATAATTCATTCGGAAACTCTTAAAAAGGTTGCGTTGTTTTTCCCCTCTTAAATCGTGTATTGTTACTCAGTGTTGTGCGTTCCTCTGTGTTCTCATTTAGCAAATTTAACAAATAACAAACATGTTCATGACCATCCTATCTTTTTTGTCAGTTTACCATATAGCCATTGCTATTCACAAACTATATAAAAAAAGACAAAAAAAAAGGTTTTATGTACCTTTCTTCCCTTTTCCCGAAATGATTGTGTTGGTGGTGTAAAACCCTCCTGAAAAAAATCAATTTCTCTGATGGTTTCATTTCTACCTACCTGTCTTAATAAGGCTTTAAAAATAAGAGGTTTGCCATCACAGTAGATTTTTTTTGTGAGCTTGCACTATGCTATCCAACTCCCTGTTGACCGGAGTGCATTAGTGAGAGGAGGAAAATGGAGGAGACGGTGCAGGAACAGAGAGACAAATGTTTTATTTTTTTCTACCTCTGCTACATTTCACCTATCGACTGATACTAAAGGCTGCAGAGGCAACTGATATATGAAGCGGCTAACTCCTGAACCCTTCCTAAATCAGAATTGCGCCATGGGATGACGTGCCAAGCGCATTGATCGACCAATTATAGGTCATGAAATTTTACTCGCAATGCCTTTAGCAGCTATAAGGGAGATCTAGTTAAGACTGAGACAAATACAGTATAAAGCTTGAGACTTTTATAGATTTTTTCTGCCTCTTTTGAAGTTTGACTTTCTTGTTGTTTTTGAGGATTTATCTTTTCCTTCTTGCAAAACGGCATTTTTTTCTATTTGATTCAGTCTCAAAGTTTTGCTCTTCATGTGCTTTTTTTTTGTTACGTCTATACCTAATTCTCTTAATGCACTGCCTGGCATGAATAAGCCTTGGAAACATCAAATGCGCATTAATCTGCTGTTCAGCAGCTTCAGAGTGACAGTTTGTCTATCGGAGCATCAGAGGGGTTAATCCTGAGGAACATGTTTGGAGGAAGCGTATAAACAAAGCCAAAAAGAATGTTTTGCTCAGTGCAACTCCTCCTGTTGTCACGGTGTCATGGATCCAGGACAGGGTCACTCTTGCAGGGCCATGACTCAGACATGTAGTCGGGCACTCTAGGACCATTCAGTTAGTGCTGACTTTTGGAAAAACACGGATCGGGCTGTATATACAGGGAAAATCCATCAGTATGAATAAGTCATGGGGCTTTCACTGGAGTCAAAGAGTGAGAGATTACTAAGAAAAAAGTGTGTGAAACAAAGGAATGTTTAGTAGGAGTTGCACTGATATACAGGAGGAAAGACAGCGAGGATAATGAGTGTCGGGCTCACGGCACAAAGGGTCCGGTCAGCCTTGGGAAATGTGTATGGCGAGTTGAGCTACATCATATGTACAGTGTGACTGCTACTTTCGCAGGGCATGTTTAATTTATGATAAAGGAAGTCATGACAATGGCAGCCTTTGTAACAGCAGCACTGAAACACACCAAAAGTTAAGCTCACTGTCATGTCGTGTTAAGCCCGGGGCCGGGCCACTTAATGCAGCTGAATATCCAATAAAGCTGCTCTTATTTACGTCCCCCTACTTTCTCTTGCCAAACAGCTCCAAGAGTCAGTAATCTCTCACCACCTGCAGTCACCTGATTTTACAAAAGGGATATCACATGACAAAAATCCTCCTAGACAGTCTTGGCTAATACATTAAAGAAAATATAGAGCACCACTTCATTATCAAGGTTCCTAATTAAAAGGGACAAAATTTCATGATAGTTAAATATATTTGGGTCACACGCTACTCAAACAGCCTCCTGTCCTCATATTGATCCCACTTACTTATAACTGGGTGAAAATGATATGCGTAGCAAAGAAAGCTGCTGCTGCAGGACATTGTGGAGAAGAATAGTCTCCTTTCCTTAATGAAGTTTTACACTCAGCTTGAGGGGGATCCTAAGAAAAGAATTGAAGCTCCTCTCCTCAGCATTTGTAGAATTTAAACACCTCTAACTGCTACGACACTTCCAGGTGATTTCACTCAATGGAGAAAGTCTTTTAGCAAAAATAAAAAAAATAAAAGAAATTCCACCAGACACAATTACATATGGATATACAGTATTTATAGAAGAAAAAGGTTTGGCTACAGTGTTAGTGAGGAGAAAAGCACTTACTATCTCTCTTAACAGGGGAAACGGAAAAGGGCAGATAACAGTCATGTGAAAAAGAAACATATTACATAAAATGTAATAATCCGAGTTGCTTTATTAGATCCATTAATTCTTAAAAAAAGACAAATACAACCACAGAAACAACAGGAAAAAGCAACAGAATGTATTTTATCCCAATTTGGAGTTCCAGTAGGGAAACACCTTCCCAACCACAGCAAATCAACACAAAAACCTCCAACCAACAGTGAAGCACGGTGGTGGAGATGTGATGGTCTGGGCTGGCTCTGCAGCCACAGGACCTGCACACTTTGGTGTCAGGTCTGAACTCCTTTGGACACCAACATGCACAGGAGTCAAATTTGAGGTCATCTGACTGTTATAAGTTAGTTCAAATTAGGTCATTCATCAGGACAGTGTTTTGAAGACATCATACACAGGTTTCAACTGGCAACTACCAAGTATTTCATTTGAAAATATTCTTTCAAAATACTCTTTATGCAGAGTTCCTGTGGGGCTCACTTACAGAAGATTACATGACTTTGTTGAACAGTGGAAGATGTATTGCCTTTATCAGCAGTTTAGGAAATGTTGCAATAGAGAAATAAAAAATGTCCTCTCAGAAATAGTATGGCTGGACCGCATGAAGTCTTAAAGACTCAGAATAGACTCAGGCTAACATATATCATGACTCCCAGGAACCCCGGAAGCAACTGAATCTTATGTGGCTAATCACATCGGTGCTATTTGATCTCCTGCAGCTCCGCTAAAGCCCAGATGGAATTTCAAGATTAAACGGAGCTTGCTTTTTCAACAGAGTGCAGAAGGCTTTGTTCAGCAGAGTTTACACAGAGCTGTTGTCATATTGAGCTTGAGGAACTACTCATCTGCAGACGGCTCCGCGGGGGGGCATGCATACAGCAGCTTCCCTCTTTCACGCTCTACGCTTGTCCAACCGCTCGCCCAATGGCCCGGAGCGTCCGTGTGGTTGCACTGTGCCCCTGCTCAAGGTGTCATGTTGTGATATGATACAGAAACACTGTGTGCACGTGGTGCGGCTCTACTTTAATTGCCCTCTCACTGCTTCTGCTGTAAAATCTTCTCCTCCCCTGACAATTCAGGGATGATTTGTCACCGTTTGTTGCCCAGGCAGTTATTTTTTTTTGTCTTTTTGTTTTCCGTTCCAAAGACAAATACTCTAATCATGTGTGCTGCTAATGGTGTTTTGAGTGATTTGCATGTTTTGATTGCGACTACTTTTCCGTGGTGTGGATGTGGCAGAACAGTGTGTGCCGTTGTTCTGCTGAGGGGAGCAGAGGGGGACATGATTTATTTACCGTGCCCTGCTGTATCATGCGTTTTACATACAGTAACTCCTGATTTCTTCTCTGTGATGAGGCTGAGAATAGCTTTGCAGCTTTGTAGGAGCTCACTGGGTGGTTTTTAGCTGTGGGTGATGTGTCTTCCTCTGTTTATCCAGCCTCACTCAGTAGACTTAACGTGAAAGGCTAAATCCCAGAGGGCTCTGTCCTTTTTGTTCCTCTGGCCGGGTTTACCCCGCTCCAGACTATATGTCTCCTCCTCTATCTCACCTTGTTTGGCTGTCTCCCTCTTAACCTATAATCTAATACCTTTAACTTCTCTCCTCTGCAGCCATTTTCTTCCTTTGTTCTCCTTTTTGCTGCTCCTTTTCCTGTTCTCCACAGCCTCAGGGTCTGAATCATTTATTACACAAGTCATGAAGGATGTAGTCCTTTACACTCCAAACTGTGTGCAGTCCCTTAAAGGGTTCATGGATAAACAGGGCAATGTGCAGCAGGGACTCCAAAAGGAAGGCATGTTGTGAAAACCGGGATGGCTGAGTGGGGGAACGTCTTAGCACTGACCTGCTATACGTGGAGCATCCCTTTGTGTGTCTGTGTTAATAAATCCATGAGTTAATGTGTATCTACTCTGAGCTGTAAGTGAAATCAAGGTTACTATAGTCAGAAAGCGCTGTCCTGTTCTCCTTGCTCCAGATTATTGTAAAGAGTTTTTTTTAAATCACTGAGCGGTTTGTTATAGTCATTGTGAACTTATATATGATGATACGAAAAAACATTTTGTAATCTGCAGTGAAACACGTGAGTGATCCGTCTCTATAGCTACACTTGTCACATGAGGAGCAGTGATAGCAGAAGTTTATTTTTTGCTATCATGGTATTGATTGTGACAACACGGCCAGCAGCTAGGTTCCCTTATGTATCAGAAATGCTGCATATGTCAAAGATATTCTTTGACTGCCGGCCTGGAGGAAGAAATCTTTGAATGACATTTTCATAATGGACTTCACATTTATGGCAGGTTTTCCAGAGAGGGAATGTGAACAGTCGCGCCAAGTATGACAGTTTGTGGTGGGGTGTCCAGCAATTTTTCCTTCTGTTCCAGTAACATGGCAAAAACAATGGACGCTTGGCAGTTTCTGGGATTTTTCAGCATTTGAACAAGCTCAAGGCATCGAAGAAGTGGTTTAGTTTTGATAAAGAATAAGAAAAGTAATGTCTTCAGTGAACAGTTTAAATTGCCCCTGGGACTGGACTGTATGTATGTGAGTGTGTGTGGTTGTTTGTCTCTGTGTGGCCCTGCGATGGTCAGGCGACCTGTCCAGGGTGTACCTGCCTCTCTCCCGTTGTCAGCTGTGATAGGCTCCAGCATGTGTTTCAAGACATTTTAGATTCTTTTTACTGCATTAAAAATATCTAATAGAAAGGCCATGGTTATCCATGCAAGATATTTAAAAGATTTAGTTTAAAATGGGGAACTGAGCCAAAGGTATGTATTGAATGGACAGAGACAAAGCTTGCCTGCTAATGTGAAACGACCACATTCAGGCTGCATTTTCTCTGTAGCAAACTAGGATAAAAAAGATTTGGTCGACTTCACTGTCAGGACTCATTTGACCAGTAAGATTTCTCCATCTCTTTGGCAGATATTCTCAGACAAACGCTGACGTCCATTATAACTCCAGCAACGTTTTCTGTCAGCCTTCCAGGCTCTACTGTTTTGAAGTGCCCTTGTGCAAACTGCAAATCCCTACCAGCTCCAGTGGTGCTGCTTTGTAGCTGCGAGGGAAGTGTATAATTCATGAAGCTCGTGTTCTTTCTTAACTATGTGCCCTCATCAGATGAGCGCGAGGCAGTTCAAAAGAAGACCTTTACTAAATGGGTCAACTCAATCCTTTCCCGAGTGGGCTGTCGCATCTCTGACCTCTACCTGGACCTGCGGGATGGACGTATGCTCATTAAACTGTTGGAAGTGCTGTCTGGAGAACGACTGGTGAGAACTTCTTCTGTCTCAACTTACATTTTATCCGCTGTCTTTTCTATATTCTTTGTCTGTGCAGACTCTCTTGTGGGGACGCCTTTATCAAATGTTCTTTTTCCCTGTTGTGCTTTCCTGTGTTTTTTCCTCTGTAGCCCAAACCTACTAAAGGCAGAATGCGTATCCACTGTTTGGAAAATGTGGACAAAGCCCTGCAGTTTCTCAAAGAGCAGAGGGTCCACCTGGAGAACATGGGATCACATGACATCGTCGACGGCAACCATCGCCTCATCCTTGGACTCATTTGGACCATCATCCTTCGTTTCCAGGTAAACTGAGTACAGGGGGTTTCAAATTATGTTGAATTCACATGTATTTTTGCTAGAACTGAAATCTCCAAATGACATAAGAAAAGTAGCACCGACTAACCCTAACTTACAATAAAATTTAAGAACCATCTCACTCTACATTATTTTCTTCAGCTTTGTGCAGTTCCCAAAGTAAAAAGAGATTCAATTTCCATTCAAATGCCATATGAATTATTACATACTGTACATCACAGACATGTGGGGCAAGGTTTGATCACAGTTCTAATTAAATGTGTAAATGATATGCAAAGGTATGTCAACTGGTAACTTTTGGTTTTCGTAATATAATTATTGTAATAATATTGTAATAACGGTGAGTTATATTAGGAGTGCCTTACTTAACATAGTACCTAAATAAACAATTACAACCAAAAACACTATTTTTACATCTACAGTGTAAGAATATGTTTACTTTGATTTACCTTACAGTTTTTAGAAGACTGGTCTCTAATAGTCAGTTATTTAGCTTCGTGTGTATGCAGGAAGTTTGCATAGAAACAGAAAAGCAGCTTTAGGATGTTTATGATTATTATTCCCTCTTCTTTGGAGACGATGCATTCAGGTTTCAGCCATTATCATCAGAGGCACATCTGAAACATCAGAACAACTCTGTTGCTCTTTTATCATCTTCGAGGGGCCACGTATTTATTTTTAATTTGACAGCAACATATTTATTTTTAGACACGCTAGTTCAAAGAATATGGCCTTCTTCATTATTCAGCCTTTTCAAAAACAGGAAAAACTAATACTGAAATGAAAAGGGAATTGAACAGAAAGGAGTTAGTATGTCTTGTCTCTTGCTTTCAGTTTGCCTAAAACCAAGGAGAACCAAAAGCTGGCTAAATTTAGCACTCTCTCAGGGCCTGTCTCTCAGATCACATCACTGCTCCAATTACTGGCCCACCATGTGGGAAAATAAGAGCTTCAGTCATTGCCACCAATCATTCTATCCATTGGATCCGGTGGTTAGTTATGTGATGGTCCAGCCTGACTAATAACATTAATGATACGTCACATGGGATTTGTTTTATATTACACAAGAAAAACCTAAAGGATAAAGTGCCAGAGTGCTCCCATGTGGTGCATCCAGTTAGAGGCACGGTCGCCTCCCTCAGGTTTTTTTTACTTGCTCTTCTTTCATTTCCAACGACTGACATAAGTTAAGTTCTATTATTTACCGTCCAGTCATGTTTGTGGTTCTTCACCAGATCCAGGACATTATTGTGGAAACGGGCCAGGAGGACCAGAAGGAGACCCGCTCAGCTAAAGATGCTCTTCTTCTGTGGTGTCAGATGAAAACTGCAGGGTAAGTGCTTTGTGTGATCTTTAGCATCAGCAAGCCGCTGCAAATATCCAGGGAGAATTATTATGTGAATGTGCAACCAGGTGTACATCTGTTAGACGGTAAAATGCTACAATGCAGAACTCTCTGTTTTATTTATTTATAGTGTATTTTTGATAATATCATCACTATTTTTAGATGCCTTAAAGTAAAAAAAAAAAAAAGAACTACAGAAAATCCATAGTATGAATAGCAAGGTGGTGACATGCACAGTTGCACACATACTTCCTCTGTTGAGCAAGTCAGGAGACCGGTTTAAAACAGGAGTTCTGCAGAACTGTCCTTTCATGTTTGATCAGTTTCATTTTCTGGCTGGTGTTTGACAGGTACCCTAATGTCAACATCACAAACTTCACCACCAGCTGGAAAGACGGAATGGCTTTCAACGCTCTCATTCACAAACACCGGTAAGGCCAGATAGACGACATAAAGCACTCTCACCAGGGCCAACACGTGAAGTTCACCTCCCTCAACCTTTCATCCTAGGCCCGATCTGGTGGACTACGAGAAACTAAAGAGATCCAATCCGACCCACAATCTCCAGAACGCCTTCAACGTGGCGGAGCAGAAGCTTGGTGTGACAAAACTCTTGGACCCAGAAGGCGAGTGACTGACGAAGGCTGTGCCTCCGGATCGTTTCTGAGCATTTTCATATCAGACTTGACTGACTTGTTTGTTGTTTGCCGATTTCTCCCACAGACGTGTTCACAGAGAACCCAGATGAGAAGTCCATCATTACATATGTTGTGGCGTTTTACCACTACTTCTCAAAGATGAAGCAGCTCGCTGTTGAGGGAAAGAGAGTCGGAAAGGTGAGACAGGAGAAAGAAAATGCTCATTTTGCTAGACCTGATCCGTTATTTACCTTTACCTTCTGTTTCCAGGTTTTGGACCATGCCATTGAGACAGAGCAGATGATTGATAAGTATGAGACGCTGGCGTCAGACCTGCTGACGTGGATCGAGCAAACCATTATTGTTCTGAACAACCGGAAACTAGCCAACTCTCTGACTGGAGTTCAGCAGCAACTTCAGGCATTCAACACCTACCGCACAGTAGAGAAGCCCCCCAAGTGAGACCAGCCTTTAGTTCGATCCCCTTTATTGGGCTCTGTTTGATTTTCACATTCACAGTATAAGATCGATTCCGATAAAATTGTCATGCTGAAGTGTAACTTTTGTTGCCTCTCAGATTCCAGGAAAAAGGAAATCTAGAGGTGCTGCTCTTCACCATCCAGAGTCGCATGAGGGCCAACAACCAGAGGGTTTACACGCCTAAAGAGGGAGCTCTAGTTTCAGACATCAACAGGGTGAGATTGCTTTCAGGCACAAACCTGAATCCGTGCAGAGCATTTTCAGTGAGAAAAAGCAAAGCCTCTCTGTGCATGTTGGGATTTAGAATTCAAGCAACCAGCATGTTTGGATAGAAAAATGCACTCAATAAGTAAACCATAAATCCATGACAGCAATTAAACAACAAATGCCTTTTAATGTGGAAAAAAAAAACCATTTAAAATACAATAAAGATAGTCCTTGACCAATGTTGACATCTAGCTTTGCTGTCGACGTGAAGACAAGCAATGATCCCAGACACTCAGGGTGCATCTCATCTTCTGCGTTCAGGCCTGGGAGCGCCTGGAAAGGGCGGAGCACGAGCGGGAACGTGTCCTGAGAGACGAGCTGATCCGGCAGCAGAAGCTGGAACAGATGGCACGGAGGTTTGACAGGAAGGCGGCCATGAGGGAGACCTGGCTCCTGGAGAACCAGAGACTAGTGGCTCAGGTGAGCAAACCGCTGCACAGCTGCGGCTGAACCTTAATGTTTAAATTTGTGTATCTGATGTTTGTTTAACCGAGCCGGGGTTTTATTGTATGATGGTTGTGGCGTTGCAGCCGTTCTTTTGCATCAGATTTAACATTTGACAGAGAACGAGCATTTCTGTTAATTAAGTGAAGCAGCAGGCTGGCTGCACAGCAGAGCTCTCCACATGGGAGGAGTAAAACGCAGAAATCGTGAAATCGTGGGGAGATGAAACAAACTGAAATGTGTCAGCTGCAAAGAGAAAGTGGATTTACGTTTTTTTCAGCAGTGTAAACGTTTGATGTAGCTAAATCTGAATTTAAATCTTTTCTAAAAAACATATCTTAAAGTACCTAAAGTCAAAGAACCTGTCACTGACATTCATAATATGATGGTGTATTTGTTTGTAAATAACTTTTTCATACTACCAAGTTTGTTTCCTGAATGCTTTTATGTGTGGGAACTCACTTCATCTGCTCTCTGCTCCTCAGGATAACTTTGGTTATGACCTGCCAGCAGTTGAGGCCGCAAAAAAGAAGCATGATGCTATTGAGACCGACATTGCTGCCTATGAGGAGCGTGTCCAAGCCCTGGTGAACATATCGAAGGAGCTGGAAACTGAGCGTTACCATGACGCCAAGCGGATCGACGCGCGGAAAGACAACGTCCTGCGTCTGTGGGACTACTTGCAGGAGCTGCTGAAGGCTCGTAGAGGGCGCCTGGATAAGAACCTGACCCTGCAGAGGATCTTCCAGGAGATGCTGCACATCATCAGCTGGATGGATGAAATGAAGGTATGCAGGAGACTTGAACATGCACATGCATTTTTTTAAAATCTATATCTTGGCAAGGCTGCAGTGATCAAACAGTTCCCCTCCCTCCTCAGGCTCGGCTGCTGTCTCCTGACTTTGGGAAACACTTGTTGGAGGTGGAGGACTTGCTCCAAAAACATGCGCTGTTAGAAAATGACATTGCTCTGCAGGCAGACAGGGTACAAAGCGCCAGTGCTGCCGCTCTGAAGTTTGCCAATGGAGACAGTAAGTGCAATAGCTCATTGTGCTCCTTGGAAAAACAACGCCATGAATTAAAAACCTCTCTTATCCTTTAATTTGGATTTGTTATTTCTACAGGATTATTTACTATTTCATCGTGTTTTAACAGCTTAATTCAAAGTGTAATTAGTGTAAACTTCAAGAACTGGCATGATTTCATTATGCAATAATCTGTGTCATGTATGTGTTGTTGTAATGAATTTCCCTTCTTGACTTTATGAGAACTACGGAAACACAAAGCGTGATATGTGTTGATGTCAAGAGTACAATGCTGAGCATTTCTTTGTTCTTTCCTCCTCAGGCTATAAGCCATGTGATCCTCAGGTGATCCGTGACAGGGTGCAGCATGTGGACCTGTGTTACCAGGAGCTCTGCGCCCTGGCCGCGCAGCGAAGGGCCCGCTTGGAGCAGTCCCGCCGCTTCTGGAACTTCTTGTGGGAGGCGACGGAGCTGGAGAGCTGGATCAGGGAGAAGGAGAACATTTTCTCCTCCCTTGACTATGGCAAGGACATGACGAGCGTGCTGGTGCTCCAGAGCAAACACAGCGCCTTCGAGGACGAGCTGGGAGCGCGCCGCGCCAACCTGCAGCAGCTCCTGGCCGAGGGGGAGAGCATGATCCGGGCAAAGCACTTCGGCTCGCCAAAGATTCAAGAGTGCATGGACGACATCGAGAGGCAGTGGCAGCAGCTGGAGGAGCTGGCCGCATTTCGAAAGCAGAACCTGCAGGACACCCAGACGTTCTTCCAGTTCCAGGGAGACGCTGATGATCTCATGGCCTGGCTGCTGGACGCCAAGAGGCAGATGAGCAGCGACGACGTGGGCCAGGATGAGTACACCACTCAGAGGCTACTGAAAAAGCACAACAACCTGAAGAATGAAGCAATAAAGAACGGAGCAACTATCGAGGCTCTGTCCAAACAGGCCAACGCGCTGCCGGAGGAGCTCCAAAACACCCCGGATATCCAGAGACGTCTGAAAGACATCAAGGACCTTTACATGGAGCTCCTGTCTCTGGCTGACGTGAGACAGAAGAAGCTGGACGACGCCATGTCTCTGTACACCATCTTCAGTGAGACGGACGCCTGCGAGCTCTGGATGAGCCAGAAGGAGACGTGGCTGGTGGGCTTGGAGGTGCCTGAGAAGTTGGAGGATCTGGAAGTAGTACAGAACAGGTGAAGTGATTAAGCCCTCATCAAGTCTATTTCAACATCTGAAATAGCAGTGCCAATTATCAAACATTTAGAAAAGCTCTTTTTTTCCCTTTTTTATTCTGCTTCTGTCATTTTTCATTTACACTTTCCTTGTTTGCAGGTTAAGCATTTTGGCTCAAGATATGGCAAATGTTCAGTCAAGAGTAGATGACGTCAACAAAGCTGTAAAACAGCTTGAAGACAGCAGACACCCTCGTACCAAAGACATCAAGGAATGTCAGGCTCGACTGAATAAGAGGTACTACATATGCATTGGATAAATGACTCTAATGTTTCTGTTTTGTGTCTCTTGGCGTGTTGGTGATGCTGTGCTGGATAGATTTTAAAAATTCAGTCTATAAAATGATAGACTCACGAGGTTTCAAATACCATTTTGTGAAATAATGTATTTAGTTTAGTGCTGCTAAAGTGGTATTTTCTCAATCTCTTGGGCACAGCCGCACACATGGAAATATATCAGCATGCAATAAAAATATGGGAAGAAGAATTTTATGTTATCTTTGATTTATTCGAAATATAATTAATGCTGACTGGTTTAGGTTCTGTATGTTATTTGTATAATTTTACCATAAAATCGAGAAAACAACATACTACAGCTACAGCTTAAACATTCCCAGATGTCTTCTTGGCACATTAACAAGAATATTAAGGCCAGTTAAAACAACCAATCATTATTTTCCAGATGGGAGGCCTTCAAGGCAATGGTGGAGGAGAAGAAGAGGAGGACAGATTCAGCTGTTAGTCTGCAAAACTATGGTTTGGAGTGTGACGAGACGGAGGCCTGGATCAAAGAGAAGACACGTGTGATCGAGTCCACGCAGGAGTTGGGCAACGACTTGGCCGCGGTCATGACCATCCAGAGGAAACTGTTTGGGATAGAAAGAGATATAGCCGCCATTGATGCCAAGCTTACCTTCCTGAGGCAAGAGGCCGACCAGCTTGCCCAGGATCATCCGGAGAGCGCAGCGGCTATCTTGGCTCGCAGAGGAGAGCTGGAAGACGCATGGGACACGCTTAGAAAGACCCTGAGTGACCGGGAGGAGTCTTTGGGGGAGGTCAGCAAGTTACAGACCTTCCTGCAAGAAATGGACGACTTCCAGTCCTGGCTTTTCAAGGCTCAGAAAGCGGTGGCCTCCGAGGACATACCCACCTCCTTACCAGAGGCCGAGGAGCTGCTGAGTCTTCACGACGGCGTGCGCGAGGACATAAGCAACCACGAGGAGGACTATCACCGCGTGAGGGACACCGGCGCCCAGGTCACCCAGGGCCAAGAGGACGATCCTCAGTACCAGCAGCTGGAGCAGAGGCTGAAGGGCTTGGACCGCGGCTGGTTGGAGCTCCAGAAAATGTGGGACAGTCGCAAGAACTTCCTGGACCAGGGCCTGGGCTTCCAACAGTTCATGAGAGATGGCAAAGCTGTCGAGGCCATCCTCAATAACCAGGTACTGCACGCGGCCTGTCCTAATGATGTCAGTGTTTAAGTGGAAGAGTTTAGTGAAGGGGTGAAGCACGTAAATAATGCAGCAGTGGTGCTATAGGCCAGGAATGTTGCACAGTCTGTTCTTAAACGGCATGTTTGTCATGTCTCATATAGCAGTTAGAAGACTATCTGTTTTCTTTTTAGTCATTTTCTTTGTCAACCGCGATGGCTGTTCTGTTTCAGGAGTATACGCTGGCCCACATAGACAAGCCCGACACCCTGGACGGGGCAGAGAAGGCTCTGAGGAAGCATGAGGACTTTGTGAGCACCATGGAGGCCAACGAGGACAAAATTGATGGCGCTCTAAATGGCGGACAACGTCTGGTGGACAGCAACAACCTGTACTCAGGGAAAGTTCAGGACAAAATGGACTCAATCAAAGACAGGTGTGTTATCACGCTTTTTTTAGTTATAGTCAGTGAACGAACAACTAGGTAGTGTAAAGAAGTATTTGGTTTGGTACTGTTGCCAGAACACTGTATTAAAAGGAAAATAGATTTCCACTTCCTAAATTCGATAATGAAGTTTATTTTGAGGTGCCTCAGTTCAAATAAAGCTGCACTTTCTTGACTCAACAGTGAAAAAGGGTTTCTTATCAGTGTGGTAGGCTTAACAGAGGGCAAAGGGGTGGGGGTGGGTGGGGGGGTAGTCTCATTACCTCCTGCTGCTTAGCTTGATAGACAGGCACCTGCAATAATGGGTATTGATCTGCAAATGAGAGCTGCTCTTCACAGTGCAGCAGGGAAACAGATGACCGTCTCCCAGTGAAGGCGGAGGAGCTCACATGGGCTCATGTAAAGCATCCTGTTAGTATCGTGTCACAGGGGGATTCGTTTGAGGAGAGGAAAGAATGACTCCGTCTGAGACTGTATTTTGATGCACTGCCCCTGCTTCGCGTGTGCTCTGCAGGCGCAGCAGGAATAAAAGACGAGCCGAGGAGGTGTCTGAAAAGCTCCGAGATAACCGTGACCTCCAGCACTTCTTGCAAAACACTCAAGATGTGAGTTCTCCGTCATTTTACCGTACATGCAACCACAGGGTTAGGGTTAATCCACACTGTAAGCTTACTCCTTATCCTCAATTACACTTTGCATGATGGAGTTTTCCTGTTCCTAAGCTTTTTATTATTTACCAGATGTATTTTGCTGTGTTGAATACATTTTTGATTGGGAGTAATTTAGCAGATGGTTATAAACTGTTGGTTATAAAGAGTTAGAAATCCTCTGAAGCATTTCCAACGCTTTGTAACCCTTCATATATTTATTTTAGCTGCTCATTGACCAACACAGTCAACTTAAGCTCACAATAATCTTTGTTTTTTGGCTTGCTTCAGCTGACTGTATGGATCAATGAGAAGATGTTAACAGCACAGGACACTTCGTATGATGAGGCTCGGAACCTCCACAGCAAGTGGCTCAAACATCAGGCCTTCATGGCTGAGCTGGCCTCCAACAAGGACTGGCTAAACAAAGTGGACCAGGTGAAGGAAAGCTGCATGCTGCTTTTAATTCTAATTGTTTAATTGTAAATCATTTTACCACTCCTGTGCTGATACGAAACCAATAGAACTAGAATTCCTGTTTATATATTGCCTTACAGTTAAGCTAACTTTACCCCACAGCAATGTTAAAGTACTATTACAGCAAGTACATAAAGTAAGTAAACACATTTCGTTTAATGGCTTTGTCCCATTACTTTTTGTTATCAATTTGATAACAATAATAATAAATAATAACAAAATAATATAAGATAAGAAAATGGATTTAATTAGAATAAAAATGTGACTTGAGTCTAATTTCAGAGAATACACATTCTGTCATAATATCACACCACTGAAGCTCTCAGTGTGTAAATATGTAAAATCATTCAGATATGACTTCAGACAATAATGAATTATGCATAAGCAAGTCATAAGACTGTCATCTTTACTTCGCGATTATTTAAAAAACTATATCCTGTCCCTTGTCTTTGTGATCGCAGGAGGGTCAGGAGCTCATGGAGTCCAAGCCCGAATTCGAGCCTATTGTGAAGGAACGTCTGGCCAAGCTCCATGAGCTGTGGGAAAAACTGGAGTCCACCACTCAGGAGAAGGCTCGGCTGCTGTTTGATGCCAACCGCTCTGAACTGTTCGACCAGAGCCTGGCTGACATGAAGAAGTGGCTGAGTGAGCTGCAGCAACAGTTGCAGAGCGGGGAGGAGGAGGAGGTGAAAGACCTGACAAACGCTAACATCCTGCTAAAGAAGCACCAGGTCTGTATCACCTGTTACTACCATGTTTCCATGTTACACTTATCTGCACTATGTCTCTGCAATGTGTGCTTCTATTAATTCATTTTTAATTAAAAGGATCCTGCTTGTCTTGTATACAAATCTATTGGTATCTTGAAATGGATAATATATGTATTAACAAAACAAGGAATCAGTATGAATTGCTAAAATACAGGTTATGAAACAGCAGCGTAATTTGTAACGTTGAGTTGTTCTTATAGAAGTAACATGATTAGAAAAATGTTCTAAGCTTACCGCTGCACATAAAAGAACAAGACTTGCTTTGCCCTCCTTTGCATCCTGATTAGGCTCCTGAAAGACTATTCTTCTTTTTTTCTCTCATCATGTTTACCCATTCAGACGACAGAGAACCAGGTCCGGGGCCGGGCGCGGGAGCTGGAGGAGCTCCAGGAGGCTGTCAGGAAGCATGGCGGAGCCAGGGACGACCAGCCGGAGCTGGAGGCCGAGCAGCAGGCCCTGCAGGGCGAGTTCCAGACACTCCTCACACCACTGGCCCAACGCAGGGGCAAACTCGAGGCCGCCAAGGCTGTCCACCAGTTCTACAGAGACATGGCTGATGAGCTTGTAAGCATGAATCCAATTTCATAGCAAAGTGAAGGAGTCAAAACCCTCTGTCCACACAGAATGATTAATAAAAAATATCGGAATAATGAGGTTCATGTTTTAAACATACAAAGACCGGAATCTCCCTTAAAAGGCATCTCTTAAAAGACTAAAGCATTTTACTACTGCGACTGAGTAACAGTTAGACAGCACACTGATTAGATCAGTTTTGAAATTAAAGTCACCCAAACGTCTTTTGTTGTGACATCAATGTATCTTGAGATTTTGTTTTCAAATCTTAGTTAAATTATTGTTTCACTGCTTTAATCCATGCTAGTCAGTAAAATAGATCATGTTTGAGGTGAGTGTTAGACCTTATAAAAGAGTAAAATCTCCTTCATATACACACAAATTTATATACATATGTATATATATACATTAGGTGCACATAAGAGATTTAGCTGATTTTTCCAATCATACCTTAATCTTTCCCATCCTTTTCAGCTCTGGATTGAGGAGAGGATGCCCCTAGCAATGTCAAAAGAGCATGGCAACAATCTTCAAACTGTTCAAATGCTGTCAAAAAAGAACCAGGTATGGAACTTTTTGACTTTTTCAAATGATTATTCTTTTGTTCATAAACTGTAGAATTTGGCCCCTCTCAGTCCCTCAGTGGTTGAACTGACCACCTCTCTGCTGCAGCAGCTTTGTTTTCTTTAACAGAGCTAACCCTGTTAAAGTGAAGTAAAGTGAGCTAGATACATTCACCAACTCTTCATGGTCTGTCAGACACTGCAGAGAGAGATTGAGGGACACCAGCCTCGCATTGACGAAGTGCTGGAGCGAGGAAGGAGGATGGCCGCGGCTGCTGGCGTGGAGGGCAGGCCGGAGTCAGAGCAAATCACTGACCAGCTGAAGGAGCTGGACGAGGCGTGGGGCCGGCTGCAGGACGAGATGGCCAAGCGCCGCGAGAGGCTGAATGGCTCCAACTTGGTCCAGCAGTATTACAACGATGCCGACGAAGCCGAGGCCTGGATAGGAGAGCAGGAGCTCTACATGATTGCGGATGAAAAAGCCAAGGTGAGGTTCAGGGGAAGAATCACGTGATCGAGACGAGAAAGCGGGCCGATTAACTCAGCTTCCACAAATGCCTGAAAATCAGATCTTATTATCCTAATCAAATTAAAGCTCACCAGTCAGCGCCAATAACAAGTGGCACTCAATTAATTACCATGATTACATGGTTCGGGTTTCCTTTAATTAAGTTGATATGCTTTTCAGAGCTGACTACGGAGGGCTCATTCTGGAGTACTTTGTGTTGCTTTGATGCATTTTATCCATCGCCATCCTCCTGCTTCTTCCTCATACTCCTCCTTTCTTCTGTCCAGGATGAACAAAGTGCCATGCTGATGCTAAAGCGCCAAATGATACTGAAGCAGGCAGTGGACGACTATGCTGACTCCGTTCAGAAGCTGGCTGACCGCGCTCAAAGGATGTTTGCAGAGGACCATCCTGATGGGTTTGTGCCTCGAAAATCTGACCCACAGAGAAAAAAACACATCCATTTAATGCTAATTTACATGCGTTTTTCCAGTCAGTTGTGATTTATGATGATAATTATGACAAGCATGCAAAATGTGTCTCTTAATTACATGATTCATCTAGAGTAACCCCAAAGCCAATATGTTTGACCTTTCTTATTTTTACCTGAATAATATTTCCTCCATTTTCTGGTTTCCATGTGTCTGCAGTGAGGAGATAATCAGGCGGCAGGGGCAGGTGGATAAGCAGTATGCGGGGCTGAAGGAGTTGGCAGAGGACCGCAGGAAGAAGCTGGACCACACATATCACCACTTCCTGCTGAGCCGAGAGGTGGAGGACCTGGAGCAGTGGATCGCAGAGAGAGACGTTGTGGCCTCTTCTCAGGAGATGGGTCAAGACCTGGACCACGTCACGGTATTACAAACACAAGAAGAAACAGCTAAAAGGGCTTACTCAGGCTCAGTTATCATGAAGACACTGTTCCTTCTCTGTTTTCACAGAACAAAGTGTACCTATTTTGATCATTGGGACTTAAAAAAATTTCCACCTCAGTGCTTTTTCTGAGCTCTGTAACTCCTGCTTCACCAACATTCTCACAGTCTATATTTAACCCATTGGGATCAGAGTTACCTTTGAAGTATGGACAAATGTTCACTCTAGTTACTCAAAAATATTTAATGTTTTTGACTAAGTAAAATATTAACACACAGAAATGACTGAAAACTAAAAAAGAGAAAACTACTGGAGCAGATTTTGGTTTTAGAATTCTTTTACAAGTTTTTTTAAATTCATATTGTAACTCAAGCATTTTCCATTGATGTCATCAGTACTTCTGATAAGAAAGAAAATACAACCTTTTAAAGAGATGTCTTTTCCTTTAAGATCTTAAGGGATAAGTTCCGAGACTTTGCCCGGGACACTGGGATGATGGGTCAGGAGCGGGTGGACATGGTCAACCAGACTATAGATGAGCTGATCGAGTCTGGTCACAGTGAGGCGGCCACCTTGGCAGAGTGGAAAGACAGCATCAATGAGAGCTGGGCCGATCTGCTGGAGCTGATTGACACTCGTGCTCAACTCCTCACAGCATCTTACGAGCTGCTCAAGTAAGTCAAAAGAAATGTAAACGACCCTGAACCGAGAGATTTAAAGTTGTATCTGCTGATGGCATGAAAATGTCTAATCTCTAATTCCTACAGTACTATTTCCACATTAGACAAAATCGCAACGTCTTAAGACATGAAACAAAAGCTAATTAAAATCCCTGGGCTAATAAATGTGATGGCAGTGATGAATAGGAGGGTGCTAACAGTCTGCTCTCTTTCCTCTCAGGTACTTTGATGATGGAAAAGAGCTGGTGGCTCAGATCCACGAGAAGCAGAACGAGCTACCTGAAGACGTGGGTGAGGACTTCAGCAAAGCAGAATCCTTCCACAGAATGCACGCCGCCTTCGAGAGAGACATCACTGCTCTCGGCAAACAGGTATCACACAGGAGATCAAGCCTTTTAGTCTTGACGGAACACTGCAGGCAGATGCGAAAGGAAAACTTTGATGAGTCATACTTGATGAGTGGAGAGTGTTGCAATATTCAGGCAACCCTAAAATGTTTCATATAGTACGGGAATAGGGTTATCACAGCCCAAACTGGGATGATCAGTACTTTTTCATATTTGATAGCTATCTGACTGCATACTGCTATTCTCTTTTTGTAAAAACTAAAAAAAAAACGAAAGAAAAGATAAAAAACAACAACTTAAGATCTGTTAACGGAAATCTTTAGGTCCAAGAGTTCCAGGACACGGCGTCACGGCTGCATGCCCAGTATGCAGGGGAAAGAGCCAACGCTATCCAGGCCACGGCGAGAGAGGTGATGGAGGCCTGGAAGGGCTTGCTGGACGCGTCTGACGGCCGCCGGGCGCAGCTAGTGGACACAGCAGAGAAGTTCCGCTTCTTTACCATGGTGCGAGACCTCATGGCCTGGATGGAGAGCATCATCCAGCAGATAGAGACTCAGGAGAAGCCCAGGTGAGAAACACATCAAACAGCATGGGAGATTTTTACTCAGCCACTCCTGACTAAAATATCACCATTGATTTATGCAAATTTCAAAGATGTTGATAGATGGAACAAGTGTTAAAACCAAACCAAAAATATGTGACCAGAAAGTCATGGACGCTCACTTTTTAAAATTTCTTATTGAAATATACATAAATAAATAAGAACATCATACTCTTTCATTAGATTGTGTTTTACATGCATGCTTGTTAGCATAAATTCAAACTGCAAACAAAAGGGGTCATCTGGAGTTTACGGGCTCTCTGTGTGCATTTTTCATTACTAAAAATGGAGTTTATGCTACAATTTTTTTTAGATCGGACTCAGACGTTACTGCACCTGTCACCTCTCTGAACCCCTCTCTCCTCTTCATTAGGGATGTCTCATCTGTTGAGCTTCTGCAGAAGTACCACCAAGGGATCCGTTCAGAGATTGAAGCCAGGGGCGGAAAGTTCAGCGACTGCACGGACCTGGGCAAAGCCCTGCTGACACGCAAACACCGCGACTCTGCTGAGGTGAGGCTTTTGCAGCACAGACAGCATCTTTTCATCCTCCGCCGGGCCCCAAATAGCTACTTTCATTAGATTTAATTACTTTTCTGGGAGTGATTGTTCCTGTCTGGCATATTGGAACCAATTGTGTTGCCACAAAAGAAAAGAATTCCAGTCTTCTCACATCCATAAGGGAGACTATAAAGCGAATACTAATTACAAATGGAAAATCCAACAGAATTTAAATAAGCAATTGACCCTGGCCTGAATCTAACGTACGGTTAATTACTTCACGATGCAAATTCTTGGGATAATCTTGAAGGCAGTCTTGGGGTTGAGGTGTTTTATATTGCTGATATGTAACTTTGGCTGTACGACTCCTTGCGTCAGATCAAAGAGAAGCTGGTGCAGCTGATGGAGAAGAGGAAGGAAATGATGTTTAAGTGGGATGACAGATGGGACTGGCTTCGACTCCGTGAGTAAAACTACTCTTACGTCATACCTCAGCTTGAACATAAAGCCTGCAAATAGATCTTTATCTTTCACACATCTGGAATAAGGTCATTTGTCTCACATCATGAACTGACTGCTCTAAAACATTGTCACAAAAAGGAACTTTATAATTCATGTTCAGCAGCACAAAATGGGAAACACTTCCATAGAGTGTAATACACCCCAAAATGAAACTTTTTTTTCTCTTCTGCAGTTCAAACTTTAACTTGACAAAACATAAACATGTTCAATGAATTAGCAAAGGCGAACAATTTGAAAGCAGCCACCTTATTGCCCTTTATTGGCAATGAAAAACATTTAACTTGGAAAAGTGTTAGGAAATGCCACATAGTGAATAGATGCTTTAAAAAGTACCTTTTAAAAGATCGAATGCTGATGTGCCTTGGTTGCGTCCAGTGCTGGAGGTGTGTCAGTTTGCACGAGACGCCTCCGTGGCGGAGGCCTGGCTGATCGCTCAGGAGCCCTATGTGACCAGCAGAGACCTGGGTCACACCGTGGACGAGGTCGAGAAACTCCTCAAGAGGCACGAGGCCTTTGAGAAATCCACCGCCACCTGGGAGGAGCGCTTCTCTGCTCTGGAGCGCCTCACCACGGTACGGGAAACACGACACGGTGGCGGCGGAGCGCCGCCATCCTGTCAGAAACGTGCTGGAGAGAAAAATGTTCGGACAACAACCACAAGCCAATAACTTGAATAGATGGAGCTAATGCCATTTGTCTGCTGTGCTGCAGCTGGAGCTGTTGGAGCTGAGGAAGCAGCAACAGGACATGGAGAAGTTCATCAAAGACGAGCAGCGTTCAGATAAAGACAGCAGGTACACTTTTAAGTTTTACAGCGCAGCAGCTTTGTGAACACGTGGAATTACTCAGAGACAGTCACCAAGAAAGGATTCATCTGCCGATCCTCTAGTGTTATACTCTTCTCAATAAACTCCATGCAAAGATCACAAGCAACAAAAAAAGGCATCCTCATATCTTTAAAGGCTTCCTACTCAGTACCTCGGAGAAGCGCTCTAACTTAATACTGCTGCCAGAAACCATTTACCTTGCAGATAAAAGCCAGAGACAGACTGGAGAGCTCTGAAAAGTGTCCCAGTGTGCTTGGTTTTTGGGATCTGATTAAAATACGTATTATATTTTTGATAAGTCACACACTGTATCTCTCTCGTTCTTATTGTTTGTAGGAAAGAAGACACAGGCTTTGTGGAAGAATCTTCACAACTCTACACTATCGAGGAACAAACACTGGTTAGTACTTCTGTTCTACACACACCACCTGCTTCCTATCTTAGACTAACTTTTATTGTTATTTTGGTGGTAACTTCACTTAACTGTTTTTGATGAAGCTTTGATTTAGTTGTGCTTAATTTGTCTTTAATTTCCCTTTCCTCTGCTTCAGTCGGGTGCAATGGAGCCCGTTTCAGGTCCGTTGGAGGGTGACTCCACGGTACCGATTGAGTCAGAGATGAGGGGCAGTGCTTCTCTGGAGCTGGAGCCTGAGCCCGCCATGCCCGCAGAGACCCCACAACAGCCAGACAGGGCTGCCACCATGCCCTCAGAGCCCCGCAGGAGCCATGCAGTTCTGCTGGAGGGCATGCTGGGACGCAAACACGACGTGGAGGGGTCTGGAAAGAAGGCATCCAACAGGTAAAGAAAAGGCCACAGCGGTACAGGCTTTTTGTTTGTAGGATTGAACCGAGATGAGTTTTGTTTCAGACCAGAAGTCGGTCTGAAATTACCAGCTTTTTTTTCATCCCTCTTCCCGTTTTTTCACTGTCAGGTCATGGAACAATTTGTACTGTGTGCTGAAGCCGGGTCAGCTCTCAGCCTATAAGGATGCCAAAAGCTTTAGCCATGGAGTGACATTTCACGGCGAGGACCCCCTGTCTCTCAATAATGCCACTTGGGAGATCCTCACCAACTACAAAAAGAAGAAGCACGTTGCCAAGCTACGGTAATATAGATGTCATCCTCATTTTTCTTCTTAACAGAGTTCACAGATGATTAGATGAGAAAACAGAGTGTGGTACTTGTATTTGTGTTGAATTTTGTGCCAGAAAAATGCTTTTTAAAACATGTTTGCCATCAGTACTTGACGGCTGAGGTGACGTCTTTGGATTTTTTTATGTTGAAGTTTCCAAGCAACCAGCTGAGACTCTTAGAAGTCTCTGCCCCCGGCTTCCACCCTCTCAACATTCTTAACCTCCATGTGACAAGCCAACTGGTTGTTTTCAGCTTTCGAGCCCATCAAACACAAGACATATTATTTCTAAGCTTCAGGGATGTTCAGAGTTTGTTTTTTTTAAACCGCTAGAAATGCTATCTAACTGTATCAACCTCTTTCCAATTTTTATGCCAAACCCACCACCTTCTGACTCGGCATTTCATTATGTTAACAGCCAAATATGAGAGGCTGCATACTCATCTCACACTCGGCAAGAGGGCAAATAAGCCTATTTCCAAAAATTTTTCAAGCCAAAAAAATGTGATTCTTTGCTCAGAATGGGTCATTTTGATTCAGGCTGGCTTGGTTTTCGCCTTTTTGTTTCTCACAGCCCATCCACAGCAACATGCTTACCGTGTATTAAAATGAGCTGTCCTCTTGTCTGTAAAAAAACAAAAAGGCAACAGTGAGTTGCAAACAAAAAATATATGCTTTTACATACCTTTATATAACACACCATTATGCTGCATGCACTCACTGCTATTTCCACTTATGGTAAGATGCTTAACATACAGCTGTTCATGTGTAATAACAATACAGTTTAATCTAATCTGATCTAATCTTAACTTTAGAGAAACATGTGCTCCCAGACAGATGAGAGATTTATCAGGAACAGCTTTGTATATATCAGACACATGTGTTAAACCATACTGCATCTGTCACAACAGCATGGGTTCATGGTGGAGGCATGAAAGTGCTGGACCGGTCCACCTGCAGTCCTGACCTCTCACCTACTGATTCCATTTGGTGCATTATGAAATGCAATAAACCACAAAGGTTACCCAGAACTTTTGAGCTGCTAGAATAATCTTTTAGGCAAGGTTAGGGCAACATACCTCTCCCAAAGGTCCAGAAACCTCAGTCCTCAGTCGTTTACTCGTTGGTATTAAAAGTAGAGGAGCGCAACTGCCGCCAGCATCCATAAAACTGAATTTCTTAATGATCTATTAAGAAAATAATGAAATATGCAAAAGATTTGACTTCCTTCTTGTAAAGTCTCAGATCCTCATTAACTGATTAGGCCTGAAATGTCAACTGAAAGCATCAACTGATTACAGGCCTGTGGTTTGAAAAAAGAAAATCCTTTTACTCTTCAACCCCATTGGGTTCCTCTCAGCAGCTGACTGGGGATTGGAAAATGAGTGGCAGGGGTGGGTTATAAGAACATTGAAATTCAGCCGATTTGAAAGTCAACTCTGTTCAGAGGGTGATTACAATCATGAGAAAGGCTATAAATCTCTAGTCAAGACGAGATCTAAAAGATCGAGACAAGTTTAAGAGATGCTACATTTTCTGGGAAAAGAAAGGGAAAACCAAATTATCACTAAGGAAGGTGAGGCTGACAGACAGGAGGTGTAACAGAAACTGGGTTAGACAGATTGCGAGGATACGCAAGACGGCTGTGGACAGATAAAGATTAAATTGAGCTTTTTGGATACAATAACCCAGGTGTACTCAAAGGGGAAAAGGAGCACCACTTGATGGAAACCAACACCATGCCTGCTGTTAAATATAAAGGTTGGAATTATCTGCTTTGCGGTTGTGTGACAGGAAAGGCTGCTCTATTTCCACAAAATGTCAGCAAAGCGAGGATACAATTGTCACAGAAGAAGATGAAAGGCTAAATAAAGTGAAATGTGAAACACCCACATTAACTACCAAAGGATACACAAGCCCAAGCTTTTGGAAAAGAGCTGGTTGCAATCCTCTTGACAACTTCTGCACTGAAAAGAGCTAAAAAACATATTTAAAAGTTATTCAGGTGACAGGTAAAGAGAGAGACTCTTACCAAACATCAAGTATGATTTAATTAACAAACTGTCTTCAAAAAATGGTGTGCAATTTGTGCTGCCTGCCAAAGGTGATATAAGTAAACAGTGAAACATTTTTTTAAAATAAGTCATGAAACGTCGAACTGCCGCTGGATTTATTCAACCAAACCTAAAAAATCAATCTAAAAAGCAATTTTCTTTTGCTCACTGTTGTATATATTTCAAAAATATACTCACTCTGAGATAATGCTGTGCGCCCACTTTGCCACGCGAGGCACGGCCACACCGGACTCCTCCAGAGGTGCTGCTAAACTTCCAACTCGAGCATCCTGAGACGTGTTTTGAGGAAGCTTTTAGTTTTGGTCCAAGTGGTGAAAGCTCTCCTCTCTCTTCTCCCACAGTCTGGGTGACGGCACTGAATATTTGTTCCAGTGTAAAGACGAGGTAAGATATACATTGACATTTAAGACATAAATAACATTACTGATTTTGCAGTATGAGAAGAACATGAGGTAGATTATGCACATTTCTTTCTCAATGGCCATTAGCTACTTTGGCAAAGTGCTGATGTTATGCTCCTTACCTCCATTTAATGTCACCACCTCTGCTCGTTCATTTACGCAAATAGACTATTCAATTCAATTCAATTTCAATTCAATTTTATTTATATAGCGCCACATCACAACAACAGTTGTCTCACAGCGCTTTCCAAACAGAGCAGGTCAGACCCTACTCTGAAGTTAACTACAGAAACCCAACAATTCCCACCATGAGCAAGCACTAGGCGACACAGGCAAGGAAAAACTTCCTTTTAACAGGCAGAAACCTTGAGCAGAACCATGGCTCAGGGTGGGCGGCCATCTGCCTCGGCCGGTTGGGGGTGAGGGGAAAGAGAGAGCAAGAGAGAGAGAGAGGGCGAGAGAAGGACAGAAGGAGCAGAGAGGGGCAGCCAACACAGCAACACGTAGAATAGATTAAAAATGGCAATGATATTAATGCTAATGATGAGCAGGAACATGGGGGCAGCAGACTACCACACAAAAACAAACAGGGCCCCTGTGGAGGTGGGCTTCCCCTGATAATCCACTGTGGTGTTTGTGTGTTGTTTTTTTTTGTGTGTGTGTGTCTGATTCCAGGAAGAGCTCCAGCGCTGGAGCCAGGCCATGGAGAAGGCCGTTCAGAGCCTGACCGCGGAGGAGGAGGCGTCGGGGCCCCTGGGGGCCAAAACCCAGAGCCTGCCCGCTCCCTCCTCCTCCTCCTCCGCTGCCCCGCCTGAGCCCAGCTCTGCCAAGAAAGACAAGGAGAAGAAGTTCAGCCGCTTTGCCAAGAAGAAGTGAAAAGAGACGGGGAGACTGTTGGGGAGGTGGCGTTGCCAAGGCAACCCGGAAAGAGAAAGTAGTATTTGTGTACAATCAGTCAGAGAGAGCTTTTTATCACCAGATTTTTTTTATATTATTTTGTGAGGATGAACAAATGCCGTAGTTTAGATTGAAACTGTCACTATTTTGCCTGTATCTAAGCCAGTGTATTATTACGAAACTCCCTTTCCCCCCTCTTTGTGTTCTTTTTAACAAATGCCAACCTCAAAACATCAAATTAAAAGCACAGGAATGCTCCTTTCACACTCAACCAAAGAATGTTTGTAAAACATTGTTTTTCCTGTATTTACGTTGCTTTTCTTTCTTGCCTTGACGCATGCTTCGATATAGCCATGTACAATAGAAATGCCTCCAACGAGCATGGGGTGACTCAAGAGCACTGGGTGGTACCTTTCATTACTCTGCCTTATGAAATGGTTGTGAACTGTAATTCTGTGCCACTGGGCTTCAGAGCACTACATGCTACTTGGAGAACCAGAGGCAAAAGCAATATCCATAAAATAGCTTTGTAAATGGCATGTTAAGTTTAGGTGATAAGCAAAGAGCAGTGCGCACACACACACACACACACACACGCTCAAATCTTACCTGCAGTTATACAAGTTCAGTTCTCTGCACTGGGAGGGGTTTGACTTTTGATGCCTCGAACTGGTAACTGAAGAAGTTAAAAGCAGTCATGTGAACCCACAATCAGTCAGTTCTGAAAACAGATCCATCCAGAACCTATTCTAAACAAATGAGGCATTTCTGTGAACTTATAACATATTCAACATTGTCTATTAACCTTCATTATTTCCTGTTAATTGGCATATATGCAGTATACATACATATATAGATATTTACACACAGATGCATGGTGATATTTTAAGTCAGTTTAATATGGTGCTATTGTAATATTTATGTAAACGTAAAGCAAGACCAACTTGACATGCCTTATTTGTCTTTGGCTTGTAGTGGCACAAAACGGGAATGCGTTTGGCTGATGTGCAGACACACCAGAGCCGTTTCATGAAAGAGACTCACAAATGCAGGTTTGACAGACTCACAGAGTATCAAGACTTAATTCATGATACTGAAAATCCGTACCAATTACCTATTATTCCTCCAAAGACTAACATCAACGGCACAGCTGGTGCCCCGGTGACCACAGTGTCACGGAAATGAGCTCAACCTCTGCTTTTAATGTAATAAAAAAAGGCATTTTGATTTTAATTAGCACCACTAAAGGCCCCACAAGTCTATTAGGAATGTGGAGTTCAGGCTCACTTGAGGAATGGCTTTCTTTTTTGGGAAACAATTCCTTTATAGATGCAAAGCCAGGCTTAAAAGTTTAATACACGCCTGGAGACTTTAATCTCTCTTAGGGTATAGGAGAGAAAAATATCACGATTATGGAATATTTCTCCTTGGTCTGTAGAAGTGACACTGAACAAATGGTAAAACGATGCAAAGTACAATGTAGGGTCATCTCTTGACTTTTTTGGGCAATAGTTTTAAACTTTAGAAAAGCTATGGGTTCAACTTTAAGAGTGCAAACCCAAAGTGAGGATTCAGTTGTATTATCAGAGGTTTGTTCATAATGAGAAATGATTACTGGTGAAATTTCTTTTATCTATAATTGAATCAGGACAAAAGACATTTGCAAAGGACAGAGAAGAGTTAAAAACACTTTTCATCTATTTGAGTATTCAGATGATCAGTGCTTCGTAATTTTCCCATCTTTATATACTTTTGGTAAACAAACAAACTAAACAAAATGTGACTTTCTCAAATAAGCTTGATTTAACTGTAAACATAATTTTATGAGAGTTCCCTCCACAGCTGATTTCATTTACTGAACCAAGTGTTTACAAAAAGACAATCAAATGTTGAAATTGATTTGTGGCTGAACTCCAATTTGATTGAAAAATAAATAACTGCAATCAGAAGTTTTAACAAAGCAGAAAAAGTCAAGGGCAACCAAGAGGTTGTTTGAATAGAAGCTTTTTTGTTTGTTTTTTCCACCACGTTTTGCACCTGGACCAGACATGATCTTTATTTTCTAGCAGAATATGAATGTAATAGGACAGCTGGAACCATAGAACACTAGATACTGAAACATTAAAAGCAATACGTGCAAAGAGTTAACTGGTGGTCAGGGTGGAGGACTTTGTCTCAGAACTACAATCAAACTACAGTGACCTCAGAGGAACAATAGCAGCCATGGAAATGAAGTGACAATCTCTGCAGTTTACTTATACTTACAAAGCAACTACTACAAGCAAAAAAAATCATTTGATACCAAACATCAGAGCAGAAGTCATATTACTCACCACAATGGTTCGACGGGCTTGCATCGTGTGTATTCAGATTTGTTGTCGGTCACTACATCTACAGCTCTGACACCTTCATCCACTTTGTGTCCTCTACTTCTTCCTTCCCTCCCACTTGTGTTGAGAGGTTTTTAATCTGCATTTTGTACTCTCTATCTGTGTAATATATCAGGAAACCAGGAAAAAAATGCCGACAGGAAATATCATTATACATTTTGAGAGAATAAAGTTTAAAATCATACCCTGAGACTTAACAGGTTGGGTTTGTTCATTTCCCAATTTTATGTCCTTTGAGAACTCATGTCCGTAATCTGGTCATTTGCATTTGTGCGTGTTTAAAGTCAAAAGATTTGCAAAAAAAGTCAATGAATTTCAGAGTAGCTTTATTGAGTAGAAACAATTTAACAGGCTTAAAACAAAAAGGCTTGAACAAAATACGTTTAAACATTCATCCATTTACCCAGCTAATTTCAGATAAGTCGAGCTGCTTATTAACATTTTCGAAACTGCTTTTTACATTCCAGTGGCTGTTGGTCACGCAGAGAGGTGGTGACAGCAATGCAGCTTTATGCTAATGGGACTGGGCTCAGCACCGGCCCGCTGAGGATGATCACTTCTAGCAGTACAATGCCCTTGAAAACTGTTCATTTTTAACCTTAAAACTCCTGAAGCGAAACCAGACAAATATCTTCTCTTGAAAACAAATAAGCCAGGAAATGCATTTAAGTTTCTTCAGCAGAAACTTCATTATCGGCTAATTTCACTCAGTGAAGCCTTGACCGCCAGGACTCCTTAAAACAGCTTTCATTTGCATAACTGTGTGAATTTGTGCATCTCGCTGCCAGCCATCATTTATTTCTCAGTCTGGTTACAACTAAAGACTAAAGAAATTAAGCTCCTGAGAGGCTTGAGAGTAACTGCGCTGCAAAAACTCCTTTCTAGAGCAGGTGAAGGCTTTTTGAGACACAACGGCTGTTACAACACAACCTTAGGCCAGTTGTGAAAGGCTGGTAGCGTCTCCTGTCAATTAAACCAAAAGCACGGGAAAGGGGACAGGAACCCAGCGCCCTGGTGACGTGAGGACAGTGATTCACTAAAATGAGACGTCACGTGACATTAAGCGTCTCTTTACATACCGCGCAACATTTAGACTAAATTCTGAACATGTGACCTGATTTGTGTAGGAGCCTGAATAGACTGTTAAATCTCCTTGTGGGAGCAATAAACCAATAGGTTACAAAGGATGAAAAAAAAAAAAGGTTGTAAGTGGATTAACAGGACGCCTACAGGTAATATACAGCAACAGCAATATTTACATCAACACTGTGGTCAGAGTCAGAAAAACGACTTCAAACTGCATGTGAAGCACAGCTGCTGATCAACCACTGCTAGATTTCCCAAAAAACCAAATGCTTTAGGAGGTAATGACGATGACATTTGTGTTGATTCTCAGTAACCCGACGTACAAGTGATTGCTTTGCGATGCGTGGAACTAACAGCAGGGCAGCGCATCCTGTTCTTCTATCACTTTGAGACATTAAAACATGTTATTCAGGGAGGTGTGTTGGATTCCAGCATGAAAAAAACATCTGCCATCACCCACGGCAAAAGGCACAATTTCTTGTTTGTTTTTTTTTGTCTGTTTTTTTTTTGGTGGAAATAGCTTTTTCGTCTGAAATGGCTAAAAATGACATGGGAACAAAGTGTAAACGGTGACAGCTTCATGCACAAGTCATTTCTGCTTCATGAATAATTAAATAGGCATTTCATCTCAACATACAATACACAATAAACTTAATTACGCAGCAGATCGATGGTCTGAGTAAGATGCTTCTAACCAAAGTTGATGCTTTCGGGAAAATCCGTGAGGCCGAGTTAAGACGACACCTCTTCGGAGGAGATGCACGGCCTCAAATGTGCACGTCACATCACACACACACACAGAAAAAAACAGTTCATAGGGACTTAAGAGTACAGCGAATTAGAAGAATTAAATAAGAATGAAAAGCAGCCCGTGTACGTGTGCTCCCTCACTGTGAATGTTCTGAGATATGTTGGCACAGGCCTGGTGCATTTTTGGTATCAAATGGCAGTGATAAAAATCGGTTATAACTCTGTGTGTGTGCGTGCATGTGTGTGCACGTGAATGGGGACAATTTAAAGTATATATGCTTGTGTCTCCCATTTACGTTTTAGTGCAGTTAAGGTGGGCCGAACTTCCTCAAGATCAAATTTGATTTGATTTTAGTTAAAATGAGTGTGTGTTTGAGCGTGTGCCGAATTGTAGAGAGCGTGTGTGTGTGTGTGTGTGTGTGAGTCGTGCAACAGGCTCAAAGTTGATGCATAAAAGCAGCCGAAGGATCCCGTGTTTATTTAATGAGCTTGTTGGCTCTCTGGTTGGCCTCGTCGATGCGGAATTTGTTCATGTCCGCCTAGAGGAGAGAAGGGAGGGGGGGGATATGTAAACAAACCAATTTCCATTTAGAGATAAGGTTTACTTTTAATGTGCAGTGTAATAGCTTTGTCAGGAGAAACTTCAAAATTTCTGTGCACAACCTTCCCCAATAAGCGGGAACGTGCTGCAAGCAGCGGGGGGGGGGATGTAAAACGTGAAGTAAACAGTGTGCGATTTGTGGAGCAGATCAAAGCTACTGATTTGCTTTCGGTAACAGTGCAGTGGCACATTTTGCTGCAATTACAGCAAGCAGCCTTGCTGTGCAGAAGTCCTGCACACCTAGATTTGGACAGTGCGCCCCATTCCTCCTGGCAGGTGACACAAAAAGCTGTCATGCTGGATGGAAAGTGTCTGTGACCAGCCATCTTCTAGGCTGGGTTTGGAAATAAGGGGCTGTTGGTTTTTTACACAAAGCTCCAAATGATTCTGTTCCAGATGGCCGGCTTTGTGCGTCACACGTGCAGCTATGAGCGCAGGTCTCTGACATGTTTGTCATTAGGTCTACGCTCGCAGGAGCATTTCCTTTTTTGGCTATGTGACTTTTTCCTCACCGTGTGTGAGCATCTGAACACAGCTGAGTGTAACCTTATGCTTGAAAAATAAATAAAAAGCTGGATATAACACTGGGGAAAGTGGAGACAGGGACACAACACCAGCCACGAGACTCACCTTATCAGTGATGCGGTCGATCTGTTTGTTCTGAGTGTCTATTTCGTTGCCCATGTCGAGAGCCATAGTTTTCAGGTTTCCGATGATGCTACCCACTGCCTGCAGATTGTCCTCCATTTCATCCTCTCGGGCGTCGTTGGTCACCCTGCACCAGAGAGGCAAAGAGGGGTCATTCTGGGCTCATGTACTGCCGCCTGTGCCTCAGCATTCCGGACGAAAGCAGCCTTTAAGCGTCTTTGGAATTCTCTGGACCGGGACCGCACCTCTTGACGTATGGACCTGTCCCCGATGGAGCCTGGGTGTTCACCTGGGCGGTCTGGCCATTACGGACGCCTGAGGGCTGCCTGGACACTACCCCAGTGCTGTTGGCGTCCCCTTCGCTCTCAGCTCCTCCAATGCCCCAGGTGCGCTTATAGCGCGAGTCATTCTCGATTGATGAGACTCTGGAAGAAAAACAGAAGCCAGGAGGAGCAGAGATGAGCTGCAAGCTCAGACCCTCAGTTCAAACCGTTCACTACACACGGCCCACCGTCCTCAAACAACACAGGTGCTGACTGTTGAGGGCACAGAGACGTAAGATCTCTTACCTTACATCCAGATAATCAAAGTATCTTCTTCTCCAAAGTGAAGGCATTTTGGAAAGATTTTTCAGCTTTAGAATCAAGCGTGTTTTCACACAAACTAAAGCCACATGGCAAATTTCAACCTCAGCAATCACTTTAAAATAAAGGGACATTTGAGCAGAAACACAGATAATGTCCTCAGCTAGGCTGTCTGCGACACATTTGGGAGACAGCTGCAGTTAATTAATACTCTTGGGCTTCTTAAAAGTAGAAGCATTAACTGTTAAGCAAATAAAAAACCTAAAAAACTTCCAAAATGAATCACACAGTGGGGAAAAAAGGCAGATCTGCTACTGATTTAGTCACATTAGTGACATTATATAGTGTGTATTTTGCCAAACAAATCTTTTGTGTTACACACGGGGAGGGGAAAGCCCGGCGCCTGCACTGGGTGACGTACCTGTCACAGGGGCAGACACACATGCCGCAGCACTTGGACAGGTCAGTCAGGTTTTTCTCTGCCTGCCTCATGTCCTGGTTGATCTGGTCCATGCCCTCCTCCACACGCTTCAGCTGCTCTAAAATAGATGAAACAACATTTCAGAGTTATGCTCCTCCATACTGGGGGGGGGGAATCCCAAACTGGCTCACTGCAGTGGGAAAGAAAATGTGGATATTGCAAGCAAAACCTTCTTTAATCTGAGGTTTGAACAAACAAAGTCGAGTGCATTTAAACATTTATTCTGTCATAATGTGTGTGAATATATTTATCCTTTCTTATTGGCTCTGTGACACTCTGTGCCTAAAACATCAGTGTCTTACTGGACATAGTTACGACATAACTGAATGGAAAAAAAGAAAAGAAAATGTGACGTAATGCACATTTACCTCCTTGTTCGTCCAGCATCACCAAGGTGTTGGTGCCGGTCTGTTTGCTCTGAAGAATTAGAAAAGTAAGAAAAAACTTAAACTTAAGTAAAACTTAAATTTCAAAATGACTTCAGAAAGTGAAATCAGAAAGGAAAAGAGTGTCTGGACAAAGCAGATGAATCTGCCATGTCAGTAAGAACTGTCCAAGTCTCACCTCCTCTGCCAGCTGCAGCATCCTCCGTGTGCTTTCCAGCGACTACAGAGGGAAAACAGATGAGAACAATTAAATTGAAGGGGAAAAGAAAAACTTACACAGTGATGTGATGTTGGCTCAATTCTAGTGAGCCAACTTTCTCACGAAATGACAAAATACAGTCCAAAAACCTTTCAAATTCTAAATGAAAAATCAAATGGATGACAACAACCAAACAAAACATTTCAGTGTTCCAAATGTATAAATTCCACAGATCCAGCTGACGAACATGTGAGTGGCCCAAGAAACACAGCCCACTATGACCAGAGCCCTGAACATCCAAACTCTGCTGTGCACACTGAGTTCAGACAACTTATAGGTTGTTGTCTTCAAACATCATAAATCAAGACAATCAAACATAAAATAATCAAATTAAGGTACCATATGTCAAATATCTACAGAGTCGTCTAAAGCCAGTCATCACGTCACAACCTTCGAGCACTAAAGGAAGTTTAATATTGAATTACTTCTTTGTTTCGTTACAAACATTTCCTCTTCATCCTCTACTCTCATTCATTCTCAGAAATTCATCAACTAAGGTCCACTATGTATTTGTTATCGACTGATGTAAACATTTAAAGACATTTCTTTGTGCTTTATATTCTGGACTTCTTTGAACATTTCCGATCCAATTCATTGGGCCTAAAGGCAGCATGCTAAAAGCACTGTTTCTGGGGAGGTTTCCCCCCATGTGAACACACCGAAAGCATTCAGCATGACAGGCAAAAGCCCCGAGACACAGAGTGGAATGCAGTCGGTTCAGGTGAGTCACGCCCTCCGCGTCTCTGCTAACAGTTAAAGAGGCAGAGAGCGGAGGATCCTAAGGACAGAGGAAATGGAAAAACTACCCTACACTCATATCTTTATTTTTCTGAGTCACCAGTAATGGATAGTTAAGAGCAGAACGTGAGGACAGAGTTCTCTTTCTCTGTGTTTGCTGGGAACACAATCGACAGCGAGTTGAGAGACGGTCAAACGCCGCTTGGCGAGCTGGATGAGTCGAGCTGAGCCAGCTCTCTTCTGGCTTAGCCTGAGCATCACTGGAAGCAGCGCATGTGGCTAACTAAGCCTAAATCACTCACTAGGCCAAATTCTCCAGACTGGGGCGCTCTGACAAATCTGATGGACAGACAATTGGAGGCATATTTTTGCACTGTTTTGTTTGGGAGGACTCAAAACAGCTCAGATAAGATAGATTTAAAACATTTAAGGCAAGAAACACATATTAATGTATGTCACGGTGAAACATTATGGCTGCAATATATCAGGATTATTAGGAAGTGTCACCCAGACACTGAGTTTAAATAACCTTTGACATCAGTAAAACAGCCTAAGATGTTTGACTTCATTCAAATAATCTTTTATCACGGAAAATTCCAATGTCCTGATACATTGTCAGCCATGATCTAAGAGTTTCCGGTATGAGTGGTTACCAAAAGCCAGAGAGGTAAGTAGTTAGCAGGAAGACCCTCCTGTGCTCTTGTTCCTTGTGTGATCGACCAGGCAGCAGCAGAAGGAAGAAGAAAGAGGTGGAAGGAAAATTGTAGGTTTAGTCAGAAAGCACCAGAAGCACAACTTAAAGGGCAGAAAAATCTGAAAACCGATGGAACACTAACAACAGTCCAAATGAAAGGAAGGTGAGCCACGCAGTTACAGGCCAAGCCAGAGTGAAACAATTGGCCTTCATTTGAATCAGATGGCTGATCAAATGACGCCCTGGAGGGCTGATTGCACAATTATCTCAAAGATAATAACATGGATGTAACTGACAAAGCTCAAACTGTTAAAAGCACAGAGGGGTAAGTGAGCTATAGGACTAAATCAGGCGTGCAGCCTCACACACACATAACATCTGTCTCTATCAATCTACTCTAATAACCGACCTATGTTCTGTCAGGGTTAGGATGCAGAGGAGGCTAGATTGTGCAAATGTGGGTGTTATTTTCGTACTTATGATCAATTAGGATGCGCCTTCTACTGAAGGTTATGGCAAAAAGCCTTATTCCGTCCTAATATTTTACATATACCCAGCTCTACCTTCATGAGGGTTAAATAAAACAAATTCCATCAAATAAATGACCTACTAAATGTCATCAAAGGTGATCATTCCAGATCCTATTTGGTTGGTGGAGTGAAACCTAACAGTTTCCCCCTGCCTCTGACATTTCTACACAGTGTCCTACATACTGGCAGCTCCTGCTGGATTTGTTTGATTTGTTTTCATGGGAAAAACAGGTTTTGCACCCAACATGAAAGACGGTTCAAACCTGCCTCAAAGGAGGTTGTGAGGTTGGTACGGCTCGCTTACAGGATTACCCAAAAGTTCTGCAAAGCTTCATGAACCTGAATGATAATTAGCATTGCCCATCTTAGAATTAACTGACTTTTGATGTCTGGAAGCATAACTGGATCCCTGGCATCATTTACGGTTGGGACATGGGGGTAGTGTTGGACAGCTTGTTAACATACAGGCTTTAGTCTATTTGTTTATGATGTAAGCAGTCCCCTGAGAAGCTCCCGTCCTATTACTAATCCCTGCTGAAAGGTGTCTTAATGTGACTTTTACATTACTCAATATACGAGACAAGAGAAGACAGGTAATTCCTTATTTCAGGACAATTATTCATTTACTTTAATTACCAAACATTTTTTTTGTAGACATGTTAATTTGACGTGCTGTACAGTGACTACATTCGGGATAATTTGGAATCAAACAATCCCCTGCTGTACTTTTTTTTAGCGTTATTCCAAACTAATGAAAATTTTCCACTGCAGCTTTCACATGAAAGTTGACTATTTAGTCAGAGGACATCAGCAGGGCGACAGGGGGAGGCTGGTGTGTGTCAGTACCTCATCAGTCACTTGGTTGGCTCTGATTGCCATCTGCTCCACTGTCATGTCTTCCATATTGCTGGTGTCCTGTTTGGCGGCTCCTCCCGTGGCACCGAGTTCAATATTCTGCGGCCTGAAAGAGAAGAGTTCACAGCTCACTAATTGAAATCCTATCAGATAGCATCTATCATTACTAAGCTAAGTAAATAGAGAATGTATTCATGACAGATGGAAAAAAAAAAGAATGATCGGATTTATCTCTGAGAAGAACTTTAGTGCCCAATATTTGAGACTACTGATTAATTATTTCAAGATAAGATGGTAGGTCTAAAATCACAAACCTTCTGAAATACTTTAAACCATAAATAAGTTAGGACAACAAAAAATTAATCCTAGCTCGGGCTCCTGTAACAAACATGGAGCATAGAGGCAAATGCAAACCTTAAACAAATGAGGTTCTTTTTCTGGCCCTTGTGAAGCAGTAGGAGACTGAGTACATACAGGAGGATTACGGATGCAGCGTGGAAAGCTTAAGGTCAGTGTGGTGAGTAGTGTCAACCGCACTCTCAATGAGGGAATACAGATAGAAACACTGTGATAGGGAAATTAGTACTGAGACTGATGTTAGCAAAGATGCACCAAGCATTACTGTGGTTTACTACATTATGAAGGCATTTATCAAAGTCTTGAGGCTCTACAAAATATCATATCAAAACATAAAAAGTTTTATATTACAAATAATGAGCAAACGACTAATGTTAACACAACACCAGTCATTATAACAGTCATAACACATTGTCAGGCGTGCCATTTCCTGTTGAAAAATGGCATTCATTTCTAACCATTTAAACTGCGTGTACACTCTAAATAAAAAACATTAGCTCCACGTCACTAGTTATGCTCTTTTTCAGATTATTCCAGTGTGTCAATACCCGGCACAAAGCTCATATGAAAAGTAAGAAAAAAGAATCCAGAAATGATTGCGGAGTCTTTTAGACATTATTAAAATGACACATGCCATCTTCACAGCCAACACAACCATCCAAATGAGCTGCGTAGATACTGAAAGACAACAGTAAAAAATGATTACGCAACGAGCTGTAAATTCATTAGCACAAAGCAGACACCAGTGAAATGCGATAAGATAAATGACATACTATTACATTTCCTTATCCACTTTCTTTCAGATACTACACTTTCACACCCACTTAATTTATAGTAACACTAAAGACATTGCTATATTCAAATGAAAGGACTAATGGCTGAAACCTCCAATGGCACAGAAAAAGTCCCATTGCAAAAGGTCACCAACTGTATAAAACCCAGAGAGCCGCTAACAGCCCGAAACAAACGGTGTTACCATCTAACTTCTGCCTGCTCGGGGACACAATGACTCAGTGTGTGACAGCTAAATGCGAGCCCTACACTCACATGTCATGATCTGGGAACACAAGTGAGAACAAAAAGCTATGAACTGATGCCGGAAGAGTCACTTCACAAAAACAAACAAAAAAACAACAAAAACCTAAATTCTCTGTCCTCCCCATTTTCCTTTCATCTTCTGCAAAGCACAATCTTCAATAAAGTTCAGAACAAGCAGAGGATGAATGCAGATTATAGCAATGTGCTGTGAGCTGCACAAACACTGTTTGGCAATGGGGGTGGTTTTTATATTCAGAACCGCAGGTATGGTAACTTTTGTTGTAGGTGACCTTCTAATGAAGTCCAGTTTGAGAGTTTACACTGAGAGGGCTGGTGAAACAGCAGCCTCAGGCTGGCTTTGGCCCGCAAGGTAACATGAGAGCGAGCTCATCACAGGCAGAGCTTTAAGCCTGTTTTCTGTGATACAGACAGACTCTGCTATCAAGGGAAGAGAACCAGTCAAGCATGAACACTAAGCTCTGACTTGGGCTTTTTTATTTATTTTGCTTTTTACATTTTTTTTCCAGCTTTTGTTTCAAGCCTAAACTTTCAGGATGAAAACATTCAGGAAGCACAGCTTTATTCCCTATCCCATTTCTTCTTTCTCTCCTGTCACCCCCCTCTTCCTTTGAGGATCGAGTGTCATTTTCCTGTTTTGCAAATAACCGCCTGACTTTAGCTTCCCTTTCAAACATGAAGCAAAAATAAAAAGTGAAAAAAGAAGACCGGAAAATGGATAGTCCACTTGGCAGAGTTGGATTAATTTTTGTTGCCTCTGCGTTTATTTCCCTTTTCCTGTACAACAGTGCCTATGAATCACACCAGTTTTGTGACTGCTTTCTGTGACCAATTACTAGACTTATCGGGCTAAAGTGAGGGGGATTTACAACTAGAACTCTGTAGGTGGTTTCATCCACACACATTACATCGATAGAGCTGTTTTGATCTTAGTTTAGTTGATGATTCACAGTCCTAAAAATAATTGCAATCAAGGATTTCACACTGTGTTCTGGTTCATTTTAGACTACCATTATGTGTTGACAGTTTTAGTCCCTTTTTAGCTGTGAAACAAACCAGTAAGGATAAAGTGTAGTGTTTACCTTTGCTACTAAGTTTTTAGTAGCTCTCTATTTACAGTTGGCTGACCTTAAGAAAAATGCTAAATAATTTGTGAAAGAAAACAAATCCAAATCATTATGGAATAGCTAAATCAGCGAGTCTGAGCAATCACCTAAACATAACAATACGGGACAAATTATTAAGATAGACCAAGATAAACCTTAATGACAAACCAACGCAGGCCTGTGTCAACCACATAGGTTTCACACAAAGCAAACACAGACACATATTAAGGTTCTTACACACCCCAAACTTACAGCCAACATGCTTAACGCACACTAAAACGTGACACCACGCCAGCTCCGAAGCACATGAGGAATAATTTAACAAGCCTTAAGGACATACCCATTCATGTTGTAGACTCTTCACAGCACCAACAACAAGTGTCTAAAACAATAACTCCAACAGGGAAATGCATTTCTTGTTCTTCTACTCAAACCTGTTCCTCCAGATCTTACCCCAACGCTAGGTGTCTTTTCTTATCCCTTCCATGCTGAGTTTCTATCCTCGTTGTAGATCTTTAAGTCCCCTTTAAAACAATGTAAATAGCCTAATTTTCAATAGGGATAGCTCTATATTTATATATGTTTTGTTAAGGAATGTCCGGGCACAGTGGCTGACTCATAACATGAACCTGCGTACAAAAACAAACACAAAGGTTGGCCAATGACATCACGCAGTGCGATTAAAACCCAACCCATGACCCTTTATTTATCAATTTATAGATTAAAAACAAGTGGCCTTAAAGGGCCTCCGGAAAAACTAAAGACGTGGGAAGAAATTCTGACAGATGTTTAATCGTTTCTGCGGATGTACATTTATATGGATGTAACGTTATTTCCGTGCACCTGACCGTGGAAATGTCACGAGCAGGAAAGCAAACTTAAGTGCTCAGCAACTATGAACGGTGGGTCACTTGACAAACAGGTGATATTTGGCTGAATTATTAACCAAAAGCGTTCAAATCGTGCCGTCTGAAGCAGGGAAGTAACTCCACACCCAAAGCACCAAAAGCTGGGCAGTCAAGACCCAAAGCCTTTAAAATAGTTTTTAAGCAGGAAGCTGAAAGGGTTAAACTGTGTAGAAAAAGTTCTCTTACATTTTCCCCCCAAAAAGGTAGTAGTTTTTTCCAGTACGTGGGTAATATCCAGGATCCTGGGGGTGGGCAACTTGTTAACTTTGCTAACGTGCTGTTAGCGGGCTAGTTAGCTAGTTCCGCTTTCCTGTCAACTACATAACGACACCGCTCCAACTATGTTGAGATTAAGATTGAGAGATATCAATCAAGGGAGTGATTACTTACTGTTAAACTCCTTTGTGAGTCGTTCGCCAACTCCTCCTACTTTAAAGTATGTGAACTTGGGACTGGCGACTCCTGGATTCCTTCACAGCCACCGCCGTCAGAGGGTGCGAAAGCGTGTCGGTTGGTGCCTTTACGTGTCGTCGGAAATACTGGTTCCTGTAAGAAACCGTCCCACCACAAAGTACCATTGCGCTTCCCTTGATAGTTGAGAAATAGTAGAATTAAGTAGAAATAAATGGTTTAACTAAATAAATAAATAGTCAGTCACTACTCTTGATTTGATTCATTAGGAGTGCTGGAAAAAATAAAGTTATCAAGAACTTTAAATGACCTTTTAGAAAAATATTAGCGGAGTCTGGCTTAAGGAAAGCTTTGATGCAAATAATTTCTGAAGTTTTGTGTATTAATAGAATATGAAACATGGTTCTTGTCCTTCCTAATAGTGGCTAATAAAGGGCCGGACTAAAAAGAAACATGACAGCTACAAATCAATTAGTTATACTTGTGAATACGTGCTCCTTTATTCATTGGGGTGACTTTTTATTGCTTTGTTTGTAGTGTAACATGTTGGTTGCTTTGCACTGCTTCATGGTCTTCTGCAATAAATTGTCATTGTGTCATGCATTTCTCCCTTGTGTGTGTAATTTTTTTAATCTATCATTTACCATAAATTGTATGTTATTTCTAGAATGAACTGACTACTTGGGCTTTTGGGACGTTGAGCAATAGGGCCATTCAGATATCTTTCTGAGTTGCGGCATTTCCTTCCTACTTTATCTCCATGGCATTTTGCTCATGCAATGCGATTTTTACCCATGTTAGTTTGCTTGACAGACATCTTGATAATTCAAATTTCGATTCCATTATTGAGCTGGTATTTATTTAATCAATTGGTTGTTTTTGGTCAGCAGTAGTCCAGCTTGTTTATTAACAGAAAATGCCATGCTGTGAGCACTTGAATGCTGCACATGATGGTATGCATGTCCTGTCATATGACTCTGAAGAAAAAAAAAAAAGAGGCACTGCTCAATTTCCCCACATGAGTGCAGCATTTACCCTTCACCCGGACCTACCCCTCACCCCCTCCCCTCTTCTGGGTATTTTACATGAAGACGGACAACAAGATATTTTTCATAGTGCTTCTAAGTGATGCTCTGAAATCTGAGTCCTTTGCATTGGATCCGCTGTGTAATTCCTAAGTTTTATGGTTTGAACCACAAAAGCCTTTCCAAGGTGACTGCAAAGACAGTAGGCAGAGAGCCAGCCAACATATCAGTTGACAATGTCTAAAAGTATTTCTTTTCCTTCTTACTGCAGCTAAATATTACCCCTGTGGGGTCACCTACAGCTAAACAGCCATGCACAACTCTAAATTTGCACAAATGATGCGCCAATGCTGCCCCTCACCACACAGCCCATAGCGCCTGAATGATGACTAGCTCTCTCCGCCCATGTAACTTTTATAGAGTCTACAAAGCATGCATTATTCAGCAATAACACACGGCCCATCTGGACTTCTGTGAGTGTGTTTGTGCTTGTGTGTCTATGCATGGGTGAGAGGTTCATAGTTAACTTTCCCGCTATGCCATTTTACCATTTCATGCCACATCCAACAGTGCTTGAAGAGCTAAGAATTTGTATTTCCTTTGTAATTACAGCTAAGGCTTAATGTGAGGGAGAGAGGGGAAAGAATGGGAACAGAGGAAAGTGGAGAGAGAGGAAAAAGAGGGAAGCTTCAGCAAATGTGTATTTGAGTCAACCAAAATGGTATGTTCAGGATCAGGCTCTTTCATCATGCTGTTCCTCATTAATAGAGATGGGAGCGCTGCCCTAATTCCATAATTCCTAAATCATGCCTGTTAGTTGAATATGAAGAGACAAAGGTACGGCAAAGATAGGGGAATGGATTAGCCTATAGCCTAATGATGTGTCTGAGAGAGCCAGAAAGACTCAGAAAAGATGACAGGCCAATGATAGAAGGAAAGGAAGAAAGAAAGAAAAGACTGAAAGACAAAAGACAGAGAGAAAGACAGAAAGAAGGAGGAAAAAGGAGAGAACTGAGAAGGTCGCCATCTGTACCTCCTGGCTTTGCTTTTTGAATGTTGCCAAAATCAATATCATATAAGCCAAATATATTCTTGCCAATTATTATCCCAAGTGTACGGAGGCCAATATAATGTGCTAAAATAATCAAGTGATTAATTAGATCCGGAGGAGACTACATGGTGATATAGCTGTATGTATGAGCATGTGTGTGTCGGTGACTTGGCCCTAAGTACTTTCTCATGATTTCACAGAGCACATCTGTTAATTTCTGGCTCTGTTCCAGAAATTTACCACTCATCCATCTTTCCTCTCACAAGGCTTGAGACATGGGAATGTTTCAGGACCTTGCTTGGTTGGGCTTAATTTTACATCGGGCTAATTCTGCTGGTACCTGATACATGTCAGGACAAAGAAGTGGCTGACCAAGCGTGCATCTCAATATTCAGAGATAATTTCATTCCCTCGTCTCCTCTTCACTGGAAGCAACTCTTTCTCTATTTGAATTGAGCCCTCATATGAAGCAATTTGTTTGAAACTGGAGACATCGATAGCCATTAGCCTGCTTTGCACAAGAGAACCAAACATAGCAAGCTGAGGCTAATCTATTATTCATACACCTCAGTCACCGCCCCCCAACCCCAAAAAAAGAAAAAGAAAATCATTTCTGATATTCTTTTTGCATAACACTGCCAAAACTGACAAGTCTGTGGTTTCAAATAACGCTTTTAAAACAAAGCTGATGAATGTTTCAGGCTAGCACTAGCCCATACAAGCCTCAAGGGGGAAAAGTGTCTGTTATCTGTCTATGATGTCATGTCTAGATTTAGTGAAAATTTAAAGACGTAAAAGAAAAAGGGAATCGCTTCAAACTATGGTTTTACATTTTTCTTCTTGTCTGAATGCATCAAACAGTGCAGGGTCAAGGCAGTCGCTCAAACAAATAAATTACGCATTTCCGTTTTCCAAATTCCAAAGCTTGAAATGTAGGTTGTATATTACTGGTGAAATTCTTATGTTCTTTTTGTGTGAAGTTCCAAGAGAAAATCACTTGAAAATTCATTACATGTGCTAGGATTCCTTTTAAATGTGGCACAAATTAGGTCAGAATTCAAATTTGGACATAGTTTTGAGGAAATGTTCAGTGTTAGGATAAATGACTGCCAACCAAAAAATCTAGTTCCAAACCGTAGAAGAAGAGACAACATTCAAATGTCATAGTTGAAAGAGCCACCGTTATCCTTTAATGGACCATTTTTCCACGCTTTCTGCATTGATTAATGGAAAATTACTGTCTCTTCACTGGCTGTCTCTCCTACGAAGCAGAAGCTGGAGGGGATGTTTACATGATACGCATCTTCCATTTTATGGCATTTTAATTGATACCCCGTCTTTCCTTTTTTTCAGCTTTTATTCGATAGATTTTGTGAAACATAGAGAGGAAAATGGGCAAAAAGGGAGAAATGGAAATCAGTAAGTGACCTGAGTTGGAACCAAACCACAGCATGCAATGAGAGGGAGTGAGAAGCTGCATGAGGGGTTCAAAGTCTTCAGTGTCCCACAAAGGTACCCCCAGTAATGATGTTCAAACATTTTTACTTGAAATGTCCAGCCTGTTGCCAATATTTTTATATTATATTTTTATTGGGACCACTGACTTCTTAATGTTTTTCCATTATCCATTACCATTTTAAAAGTATCCAATACACATGATATTTGCTTCCCCTCCAAAATACCACTTAAAGTAACTGACTAAGAAATCACTCCTGGACACTATCAAAACAGAGCGCAAGTACAGTGCGTTAACACATATTTTGTGTTAGTTTTTCTCACCAGTCGGCCACCATCTGGGAAATCTGATGGAAACAGGAGAAGAGAGGCCATCAAACTATCCGTCCTCCATGTTGTCAGCAACTCAGATTAGCTGTCACATCACTGAGGGAGAAACAGCTGAGGATTGGAGAGAGCGATTTCATCTGAATAATTTCATGCTATGACTGGCAGAGCTCAACGATCACCAGTCCAAGACTTTGACGTCAGAGGAAAATAGACTGGGCAAATCAAAATCCAGGTGCAGTGCGATGCATAAATACAATTATGTGTCCTTAGGGATAAGAGAAATACAGAAAGTCAGAATTAATACACATTTCCACTGAAGAAATTCCACTCAATCAGTTGGTTTTCGAGTAGACAAAAAGACAATCTTTATTTGTGTGTTTCTCTCCTTGCTCTGACTTCCGTGTTTACTTTTGACCAACTGATTTTAATGGCTGAGGTCAGCTTTCACAAAAACACCATAAACAGAAAAGGAGACAAACTCATACATGACACTCAGACCTGAAGGCCTCCTACCTCTACCAACCATGGATCACAAACCAGAGAAGAAGAAGAAGAAAAAAGACAGATAGAAGGACAGAATCAGTGGAATAGAAGAAGAGAGACACATTTTTTAAAATCCTCCACGGGCTATAACCCATCACTGCATCCCACAAAGGAGTAATTAACAGTGATTTTAAATGCTACAAAAATAAGATGAAACTGGGAAAGAAGCATTTCCCTTTGTTTGTGTTTTTTTTTTGTGTGTGAGTGTGTCTTTGTACAGGTGTCAATGTCCATGCCATGTCTTTGTAAATGTCTAGAGCTGAACTGTTTTTCTACATATGTCAGTAAGTGTGGATATCTGTACATGGGTCGTCATGTGCATGTTTGTGTGTGTTCACAGTGCTTGCTCTTAATGTTCGCTTCCCAACATTAAAGAAGTCAGTCCCTTCACACACACACTTTTTCTCTCCATCTCCCTCCCTCCTCTGGTCACTCTCTTTGTGCTGTTCCCTTTAGAGCCAGGTCTGCAAATGCGTTCTCCATCCCTATGTATGTATGTGTATATGTCTGCATGCATGCGCATACTTGGGTTCTTGTGATGCTACCACACACAAACACACACACGCACACCTCGCCTCATTTGCCAAAGTCTATGTGCTTCCCTTATTGGTTTAACCTCCAGACCCTGGACCAGCTTCAGTCATTGTTTACGTCCATTGTGTTCTGACTTGGGCTCCAAGGGCTGATTTCCAGTCAGTTTCACCCTGCGGGTCCATTTATCTTCTCGGCCCGGGCTAATCCATCAACGACTGAAAGCCAGACGGGAGAAACCGTGTGAGGAGAGAGGTTGTATTTCCCTTTTGATGTCTGAAACAGTCTTGGGGAGAGCAGAAGCAGGGTGTTTCTGATTTTTCTTTTTTTTTTTCGCATGAAAAAATATATCATCATTAGAAACAAGACTGATCTGAAGGTTTCACAGTGGTCATGCAACTTGAGTGTCGCCTCCTTTTCTCACCCGCTCTCTGTTCATCTTCACTTCACCACACCCATTCGTCCCCACCTTCCCTCTCAAAACCCAAACCCATCAATCCTGCCAGTCTGAGAGAAGGTTCTCTAAGTGACCACAGTCATGATAATACAGAAACACAAAGAGGTGGGTGACCAGTGGTACATTCATACAATTGAAAGTCATGGTTCCAAAAGTCACCCGACCCAGTCGACATTAGACAGTGCTGGAGAGGCCTGTGCTTGCCAGGCCGTGATAAATGCTTTGTTTAGAAACACGAATAAGACAAAACACATCCCACCTGAAAATCTACATCTCGCCAAGTCCACCCAAAACAACCAAACACCCTCCCAATGAGACAGGCTATGATTATACTTGCCATCACAATGCGACATCTGAGTCAAATCTCAAATAGAATAAAAAGGAAAAACAAAAATCTTAGTCTTAGATCTTTTGATGATACTACTGTGAATCTACACCGGATCTGAAAACATCAATACATTTCCCAATTGGCTGTGTTTATTTAAATTTTTGTACTCATAGTTCTTCCCTCACTTTGTTGGGCTTTTCTTCTGCCCAGTGCTTTTGGGCATATTCCTGCTGAATTTGGAAGTGATCCAGATAGTTTAGAATTCCTATTACAATGCAAGCTTGGCCACTTCTAATTCAAGGTTTGGGGATGTGATAGCAATGTGAGCAAAATCCAATTTTTGTGCATCCAGCCCTCTCGGTTAATGCATCCAGCCATCCTTGGATGATAGGAATTGCACTGGAACGACAAGTTTAATCATAGCCACACATAGATACATCCACCCCATCAGTGGCCAAAAGTCAATAGTCAAAACAGGAGGACCCCCTGATATGAGTGCTGATACATTTCTCTTGTGTTTTCATCTGAGATGCATTGATTCACCCAGAATTCAGGGATCAAAGATGAAGGGCAGCTTTCCAGACAGTTTCGAACCCATGCCATGGGTTGGTGTCTGTGGCTGGGCCATGAGACAGCTGGCAGTGGGGGTGGTCGGTGGTCATATTAAGGTGGAGGTGGGAAGGAGAAGGGAGCGGAGTTAGAGGGCTTCCCTGAGGGGTGGTGGATTTAGAGGGACAGCCTGCCCAGCCCATGACACTGGGATGGGAGCTCCAAGAAGAGAAGGGAGCAGGTCACAGCCAGAAGGAGAGTCCCGGGATCAGTGGGGCAAGAGCTGCTAACAGGGTCATGCTGCCTGCCCTGGAACTTGGTCCTCCGTCAGTAAGGAATGGCTCTGGAGAATCATATCCCGAACCATCTGAAATAAACAGATGAGAAAAGAACAGACGACAAAATATCTGAACCATGAGAGAGAGACGCAGACACACAAAGACAAGGCGATGTCAAACGAAAAGCATGTCCAGGGATGTGGATTTCATGAAACACAAAGGGGCAACAAGGGGATCCAGAAGGCTGAGGGGAAATGACGCGACAAGCCAGAAACCACAAAACTCTCATCCTCGCACAGCCAGTGAAAGGCAGAGAGTAGGAAAAAATGAGTGGAGAGAGGGAGAAGGAGGAAACGACAGCAACTGAGCAGCTCTGCAGGGGGTTTAACCAACCTAATTACAGTTTAATCACAGTAACTCCGAATCTGGAGCAGCTGACGACACACAAAGATACACATCCACAGACACAGTTGTGCATCCGCTCACTCACACAGTGACAGCATTTCAGAGATGAGATGAAAGTTTGCAATGTCAGACAGACTACTTTAACAGCTCACACACACACAAAAAATTATTGTGCAGAAATGCAAAGAAGAGCAAAATCAATGACAGATTTGAAATATTGTGTCTATATATTTCAGTATATCTTTTGCTTGTAGTGAGATTCGAGGTGGTCTTTGGCTGGACATCTATGAATTAACACACCTACTTTTTTTAGTCTTCAAATCTTTAAAACTCATTACCTGGAGATATGGTTACTAACCAGGTTTGATTTTTTAAATCTGTATAAGAGGAAAAGTCATGCGGTCCAATCCATCTCACAGATGTGCAATACAGGCAGATTTACAAGGCAGAAAAAGTTCAGTTAATGACTCCCAGAATAGGATCCTGATGTATCTCAAGAGTCCTCTGGGCTATTTTTAAACAGCAGTATCATCAGCCAACAAGGAACACTTGTGGGAGCACTGCGCTCTGTCAGCAACAGGGAGCCATTTTGAAAGGAGTGTGTGTTTACAAGACTGTGGGATATTTCAAAGAAAAATGTATTGAAAAAATAACGCCTGGCACTGCCTTCCTAATTTAAAACCAATCTCAAACAAATAGTCATCTTTAAAACAGATGCAATCAAGCCAGACCCATCAGAGATTAGACCGTACCAGATTGCGCTCTTGTGTTTTATGAGCAAATCCAGCAGGTGGAGCGATGTGGCGGCTGGGCAACATTTGAATAGAGCACTTTCAGCCTGCTCTGTTATCTTTTCACAAGGACAGAAGGTGCCCCTCACACCCAGGGTGACGTGATGTGATTTGATGTGAAGTGCGTATGCCACTTTGTGCTGTTGTGGGCGCGCACTCATCTCAGCATCTGTGCGCGTTTTTTTCAGCGCCTGTCCAAGCTTGTGTGCGCTTGTACGTGTGAGTTTGTGTCAGTGTGTAAGGGTGTCAAAGTGTTGCCTGCCTGGTCTGTGCCGGGGCATTCCATCAGACCTCTTATTCCCCCTAATTTTACTTTGATAGGCAATCTGGGCCTTTTTTGTGTATGTGTGTGCGTGCGGACGTGTGTGTGCGCGTAGTTGGAGCGTGACTTACCTGGAGGTCTGACATACACCTTCAGCTTTAGACATGCCCGCCCCACATGGTTTGGATGAGGAGACGCTGTAAAAGAGAGATTCAAAGCGGAGATTAGTTTAGAGATTAAATGATTTGTGTCATTGATTGCATTAATACAGTAGAACGTCTAATTAAAAGATATTCTAACGCATGTCTGTCTGTGAGTTTCATTAGATCACGGTTTGCACAGAACAGGGCCCATCTGGGGACATTAAAAAAGAATCAGGTGAGGGACACTTATCCGCTTCCATTGCTTCTTTGTATTGCATGTAGTCTTCAGCTGCATCACAAAAAATATGTTTATTTTATACCCCATAAAAGTATTTGACACAAAATACTTGAAAAAGACAGGTGGATAGCAAAAACATAAAAAGACCTGTGCACCTTTTGCCATTTGCTTCTCCGTCTTGTTGCTTCACTGAAAAATATGTAAATACTGCTAAATGCTTTACTTATTTCATAATGCCAAATAATTAAGTGAAACACTTACTTCTCCATAAGTTATGTTTGCAACAGTTTACTGATTCTGCTAAAGACACATTAAATGAATATATTTGTGAGTAGTGAGAAATACCACTGGTGCATAAAAAAGAGGAGAGAGAAATAGAAATCTGGCCTTATCCTCGTTGCAAATAATTGTAGGATACCCTTATCTTTTCCCTTGGTATTCTAATTTGGTGTGCCTCCTCTCAAAAAGATTAACAGTTCTTTAAATTGCCTGCTGGGTCATTCCATGCCAGCTTACTTAACCCTGACAGTTCATGTCATGGATTTTCATGAAGAAAAAAAAAAAACGACTCTAAAAAAGTCAAAGTCAACATGACCTTGCAAAATCCCAAAGCTGCTCTTCTCCTTAGCTATTCATAGTCAGTTTATTCAAATTCATTTTAGCTTTTCCTTCAGAGCCGAATTTCTTTATTTTTACCATTTTAAAAGCTTCACACATTTTTCTACGGATCGAGCAGAAATTGATATATAAAAAAAACTATAATAAAACCCTCTGGATAGAATGCGGCTAAACGCTTCATGCTGGATGAAATATTTTTTTTAACAGACCAACACAGTATGAATCCCCTCAATTTTTTAAAGGCAATTTCCCCATCAGTTCATACTCCTGCAGCCAGTTTTTGATGTTGTGTTGTAGTCGTATAGTTCTACAATTTAAAAAATGTATTTCATCCTTCATAGAAAACATGACTGACCTACAAAACTTTGCCATTTCATACAAGTACAAAACCCCACATATACACACTTTAATACATGTCTGGACTTGAAGATCTACCAAGAAACATAATCTAGTATCAGATTCCTTGAAATAAAAGATAAAAACTTTCAGGGGTTCCTATTAATAGCTAATAATCACTGACTTTGATACAAAATGCTCCATCTCTGTCCAGCTTGATGTCCAAGAATACTCAGCGGTCTGCACATCCGTAACACCCTTAACAAGAACATCAGCTGTGCTTTGAATCTCACTTTTTCCTACCCCAGACCATTATGCTAATGGTGTGAACCTTAATAATAAGTGTCAAGTAGAACTAAAACAGCATTCACTTGGAGAGAGATGGATGAATTTAGCGAGAACCAACAAAGCCGTCCAGAAAATAAACCTGGCATATAACAGGCCTACCTGCAGAGAAAATGGACAACAATTACATGTGTGCAGACGTAAGGTGCCTAAAGTCTATCAGTACAGATCTGTGACATACTTTGCCAGAAAACAGTACACAATTTAAACTCAGCAGTGATTTATTGCCTAATTATGTTCAATCATCCTTTGTAAAGTCTGTCAATGATGGAATCGCGAAAGTGGGTGAAATATTCTGACTAAGTAAACATGTCAACCATATGTTACTGTTTAGCATCTGTTAGATGGCAATAAATGCTTTGAGTGGCGGTAGATTTTTGTTGCGTGGGGTTCTTTTAAGCGCTCTTAAACCCACTCTCCTGAGCTTGTGAAATTCTATAAACATCCAGAGCAATGTAAACAAGACTGTGAAGGATAAGCTCACCCATTGAGATTCAGCGATACTCACAGTCACACCTAAGGGAAATAACCCACTCTATGATCGACCTGACTCGAATGTCTTTGGAATTGGATAGGAAATCCATGCAAATTCCCCACAGATGCAGCCTCCACTTGCTGTGAGGTGACAGTGTAAGCCACTGAGCCTCTGTGCCGCTTGGGCTGAATAAACATCCATCCATCCTTTTTCTATACCGCTCATTCACAATGAGCTTGAGTGGGGCTTGAGCCTATCCCAGCTGACCACTGGCGAGAGGTGGGGTGCACCCTGGACGGTTCGCCAGTCCATCGCAGGTCCACACAGAGACAACAAACCACACCCACTCACATTCACTCCTAGGGGCAATTTGGGGTGTGGGCTGAATACCAAAAACTAAAATGAGAAAAACATTTTGAAAGAAAAAAAAAGTTTGTGTGATTCAAACTTGAAAGTACAGCAAATGAAATTGAATCTGGGTGTTTCAGTCCCATCTTACTCTGAAGTGAAATAGAGCCGGAGACCTTGGAGGAAATGACCAACTCACTGACCATCGGTGCATGCTGATGTGAACACACACAAACCCACTTTAGAGGGCGTTTGAGTGAACGTGCACACACAGTTATGGTCGCAGAAATGTGCATGGAGACCTATTGTCCTCCTGCCTTGAGGAAGTCTGCACAGCCTGAGCCTGCAGTGACCCCACAGTGGATCATCATCAAGATCCACAGTGCACAGGAAATAAAGCTGACCCTTCCTGTGGCCTCTCCTCCCTCCCTGTCTTCCAACAAATCCTCCATTCATCCTTCCTCGAGCTCTTCACCTCCTATCCCCTTGCCTTCTTTCTTTCCCCTCAAATTTCATGAAACACTAATCAACATCTGTAGAGAAAGTGCCAAGGACCTTTAGGAAAAAATGTTGGTCCTACATTGAGCTTCCTTTCCATCTTTGTCATTTGTCGTTTGTCCACCCCAACAGCTCTGTTTCCCAGCACATCCACAATCCGGTGTTCACCCAGAGCCCATTGAAAATCACTCAGCCTCATCGGATGGCAGCTGGGAGAGTGAGGGGTGGAGTGGACCTGTCAACACGTCAGCCGTGTGACAAGTACACACACTGTCTAATACTCACACAGGCCAAAAATCACCATCAATATGTTTCACTAGCACGAGAGGTAAAAACACACACATAGACGACTCATCAAAATGTCAGCTGCCCGGAGTTTCACAGAAGTACCAACCTGTGGATGCGTGTGCGTTGAATGACAGTGGGGAATGAAAATTATCGTGTGGCCGTCAATCAAGTTGATTGACGTGGCCTTTCGAGGAGTCACAATCGCTTGACAACTGACCCCAACTCCCGGAACCAACCCACCCCCCTGGAACACATACACAGATGTATTCGAATACACTCTCAAACGCTCCAGTCATGTGGAAGGCTCCCAGACCTGTGGGGTTCCAGAAACACAATACCAAAAATCAGCAACAATGCAACCCAGGAGGGGGCCAAAATCATCCTTACAGGAGACCAAAAACAAAGGGAAAAAATGTGTGTGCACCAGCTGGGGAGCTCTTTTGCTCTCTATCCTGCTGCTTTTTGTGGGTGTGTTGACGATAAATTGGCCCACTGTAATATTTGCAGATGTTATTTAGAATCGAAATTATAATTGCCACACCAGGACGCATTACATTTTTAATTCCATTAAATGTGAAGCATATTGCACTGAATTAGAAAACACAATCTTCCTGACATAAAGATATCAAATCTGAATGTGACGAACTGAATCAAAATCCTAACCAGTCTTTAGTCTTTCCCGGTTTCGATGAAGGGCCGAATAAAAACAGAATATCGCTGTTAGCAGGATCACTGTCCAAGGGCAGAAAAAACTCAGCACGGAAAGCTGTCTCACTTGCAAGCTGACCTGAAAATGGTGGCCCAGGACCTTCATCCCATTATGAGTCATGGGGAGAATGCATCATCTCCTGCTGAAAAGGTCGAGGTCAGTTTTCAGCTGGCTGTGCAGAGGTAATGCTTGGGGAGGGGTAAAAAAAAACTGTGCCACACTACACCCTGACAGTTTTTGGTAAAATACTCATTTTTAGCACAACATTTGGTGTGACTTTGACCGACCAAAATAAAGGTCAAGTTAGAACAGAAATATTGATAACTTACAAGTCTGGCTGGGAGTGATAAATGTTCATTTAATCATCAATACCAATTTTGACTGTCCTCGCACACACAAAGTAAACTCAACAAAAGGCCCTGACAATACATTTCACTGGCTTTTAAGCTTGTGTTGTAGAAATAAATCATTATTAGGCTATTTTTCTTTTCAGATGTTTGTTCTGGAGGTTTTTTAATCAAACGGGAGAGGATGAGCACACTTTTTCTCACACACAGGAATAAGGCCCAATAAGTTTCTGAAAAAAGTGTTTGTGAATAATTTGAAACCACAGTTTGCCCCTTGTCTTGTGGAGGCATGGAAGCTCCTCAACTCTGCTCAGGAAAACAGTCTCAGAGGGGTAAAGCTCATTTGTGACACTAATATATCACTTGTTGAAGTGAGAAGAAACATCAATACAGCTAATATAAAAATGATTACAAAGTACCCCTGGCGACGTTTTTACCACTTTGCTGAGCACACCACTTATGATGTCGACAGGCGCAGAGAGATACATCAAAAAATAAGTGTGGGGATGAGCTGGGGGGGGGGGGGGGGGGGGGGGGGGTTGTGGGGGGGAGGGAAGGTGTATTGATGCATCACTGTGGGTGTGTGAGCTACGTGGTGGGCTGTGTTCAGGAGCTTTTTCAATCTATCTGTGCTGATTGCATATTTACATTTTGTTTGCAAATGCATATTGAGCAGGTGTGCGGATAGAAATTCAAACAAGCGCACAAACCACTCGCATGTACTGGACAGAACGAGCTGCGTCTGTCTGAGCACAACACTTCAGACAGAGACACGCGCTGCTACTTAGCTTAGGACCTACAGATGTAGTAGTACTCGTGTCCAGGCCTGAACTCAAAGCCCAGGGAGAAGGGAGTGAAGAGCTGGAACTTCTCGGAGAAGCGCAGGGGGCCATCAGGGCCGCTGGGTCGGTTGCACTCCCAGCGTTTGAAGCCACGCATCCTGTGCTGGCAGGAGGTGTAGCCCTCGTGGTTGACCATGAACAGGATGTAGCGCTCCATGCGCCCGTGAGACGGGGGACCCTCATAGAAGGGACAGTAGATGTCTAGATAGTCATTGATGTTCACTGCCACTCTGTACTCCCCATGCCAGAACCTGTGAACGACGGACAGAACAAGGAGTTAAAACTTTTCTTGTGATTGTAAAAGAACCACAAAAAAGCTGGGGGTTATGCATGGAATCAGTGGGCAGAGAACTGGGAGTTGCTGAGGGAAAAATTTGATTATGGGAAGCAAAAAAACACCTTCACTTTTCCCTGAAAATCTATGAATATTTACTGCTTACTTTATATTGGATTTCCGTGTGATTGCACTGCACAAAAGAAATCTATTGAGCTTCCACTTATCGTACTGTGTGCTGTGTAACATTATTGTGTGACATTGTGTAACTGAGAGACGTCTTGTGTTTGCACTTCTTCGGAATAAAGTCAGACTTCACAATGAGAAGCAAAGCAGTACCCAAATCTCTCTCAAAAATACAATATGACATCTACAAATAATTTCTTATAAGGAAAAATCCAAACCACCTGAGCCATTTCACCATTTAGCACAAACATCCTACAAATGTTTAAAAAATCAATTATATAAAAAAGGAAGTCAGAGTAATTAAGTACATTTCAGTAAACCCTGGCAAGCTGTGAGTTAAGGGAATCAAGTACATGTTTTTTTCCCCTCCCATTCATGGAGCTTGAACAAGCCTAGCCAGATGATACTCAAAAGAAGTGGGTCATGTGATGTTAGAGAGCAGACATTATCATCGAAAGCCCTAAAGCCGTGAATGACAAGTGCCTGCCTGCAGATCAATGGGGTCGACATGATGAACAGAAGTGAGTCATAGGTTACTGAACATGAAACATACACACACACTGCGGGTTGTCAATACTCTATTATCTTTCTTTATCATTTCTCTCTTTCTGGCAAACAGTCAAAAGAACTTCTGATATAAAATGCAGGTATGGAAATACATAAGACGGTGCTTGAACTCAGTGACATCGCTCCTCTCCTCAACAGCTTCCCCAATAAAACATTAAACACACGCTGCATATAGAAGAAAAAAGAAGCCCTACTTCTGTTAATGTTTTGATGCCAGGCGTTCTTTTCTCTTTTTGTATGAGGGCGAAACTTCTGTTTATAATCTTAGAGTCACTGGAGTGAAACAATCTCTCTTGAAGGATGAGCTTGAGGATATTGCAAATTCTTTTTACCCTCAACATATTCCATGATTATACCAGGAAATCTGTCTCTCTAAGCGTGTGTATTACAGTATTATCTGAGGCACCCGTGTATTTGTCTCAAAAAATCCCAACTATGTATTTTTAGCCTAAAATAAACTATTAGCTTAGTAGATGTTAAAGTATATAGATGTAACTCATGAGTTTTCAGTCGTGGTTTGACATCCAGTTTGAGCTTAATTGAATATTTATGTCAGCAAGATGGCATGTGGTGGATTTACTTGAGATGCCCCGGAAAATGGTCCTCTGTACACCAGTTGGTTTAGTGAACTTATCTGTTTTTTTTTAATAGCGGGTGGGAATTAAGCCCTTTGGCACAGAGGGGTATTCTAAATGAGGCTTTGGAAACTTGGAAGAATTCAAAATACAGAACATCTCCAGTCACAGATACACACAGACACAGATGCTTTCTTATGACAATGCAGGAGCGCTGACAGTTAAATTGTTGGTTACCACCGTTCTACGGCAAGGAGAAAGCCTGCAGACCCTGTAAGCCATAAGAGCAAAATGAAAAATATCTAAATATATTTGATATCATATCTCATCAGTATACAGCAGTGAAGCCCTCTCATGGTTCAGTTCGAAAGTAACTGCGCATACAGGTCAATATTTCATATCTTGTGACAATCGAGCAGTTGTATTTCATTATCCGACTAAGTGATTTTGGCCGATAGAGACATGAATCATCCTCAGAGGGAAAGAAGCGGGAGGATAAAGTAGGTGGGATGGACCCCTGACTGGTTAAAAGTACCCTCTCTATAAAATATATCAACTATAGGAGGATCCTAACCAGTTATGATTGAGGCTTTGTTGAAAATTCAGTGTGACTGCTGGAGTTCCCATTCCAGAGACGGATCGTGTGATTATGCTCTTCCACCATGGCCCCACAGAGGAGGACAGGAAAGTGCTCGCTGACATGATGCTCCCTCAGTTACTAGAGAAAGTAGCCTTTGTTGAGGCTTTTTAATGATGTGGTTGGTGTTGATACTCCATTCCGGAGAGTTACTGATGTCCCTGCAGAGGAATTTGAAGGAGTCTGTCTGGAACAAGGATTGGTCTGAGATGTGAACCCTTTGATGCTTTTTTTCCCCTCTTTCTGAGGTTTACTGTCATTTCCATTGTTTTTGAAGTGTTGAGTAAGAGGTTGTTTTTGTGGCACTGTTGCACAACCCAGTTCACCTCCTGTCTGTAGCACATTTACTGTTTTTGATGTCCAATGAGGCGTGTGGAAAAAATGGATGGATGTTTTCTCTCACAAGTATCATTTAAGTCTGTCTCAACATTGCACCTTTGTCTTAAAGCAATGGTATTAGAAAAAGGGCTTGTATACTAATATCTAATATTAAGTCCAGACTTTATTATCTAGATGTCTTAAAACATATTTGTATTACATTTAATTTTGAGTCCATATATACACAGACCATGTTTTATTTACTTATACTCCATAAATAATGTGTCCAAATACTTGACTAAAAACCCACAATGAGTTAAAAATATCACTTTGTTTTCCTTCAGTAGGTTGTCTAAGATTCCAAAGTTGGCATAAACTAATTAGAGGAACACTATATCTCTTTGTGGATGTGCACATATCTGCAGCAGACACTTGCGTCGGTCATTATCATCATAGCTCTCCAAGATCAATTTGATCTCGATACATCAAATACATTTGAAATTCTGATGGGGTGCATTATCAAATCTTGTTTCCGGGGGCTCTGCAAATTTGAAGAGCAGGAAAATGATCACAAACAAAGCCCGTTGTCGGGCAATCTCATTGCTTCAGATGGCGCGCATCCAGATGCAGATTGAGCTTTTTAAACAAATTCATCATTTTCCCCCTCACCTTGGCAGTAATTGATTGCCTTGAATGAAGACATTTTGGTCAAAGCACTTTAGTTTTTGTGGGATATTTAGCTTTGGGACAAATTATCCTTATAATGGTGGTCCTATCTCACTCCCAGAGGGCAAATCAGGAAGTGAGTTAGATGTGAAATGAGCGTCTTCATGCTTCGGTTACCCTATCAGAGCACGTTTTGCAGCTTCTAAAGGGATCCTCAAACAGATCATTTAGAGGCATTGATCCACGGGGGAGCTCCTCTCTGGTCTCTCTGCTCCCCAATCAACTCTGATTTACTAGTAAAGGGGAAAAGCAGAGGGAGAAACAAGTGTGGGTGTTGAACAGAATGAGAATAAAAATACGGGAAGGAAAGAACAGAGGGAGTAAAGCAAAAGAGAAAAAGGTAGAGGAGGAAGGGTAATGTGCGTGGAATGAGGACAAAACAGAAGGGAAAGACAGAGAGAGGAGGGGGACATGGAAACACGCTATAATGAGATTGCATTAAATGAGAGGAGAAAAAGGCAGAAAGAAAAATGAGGAGAGAGCGGAAAAGGAGGTGGAGGCCAGCTGGAGGAAGAGCAGATGGAGGAGGAGTTATTCTGACTTTCATTTTCATTTGTTCAACTGTGTTTTTTTTTCTTTTTCCAGCTGACAAAAAATGTGCTTTGGCTATGAATAGCGCAGACACATTTATAATGACCAACATTTTGCATTAGCACTTTAGAAATACAATAAAGCGTACGTGTGTTTGTGTGAGAGTGTGTGTGTGTGTGCATGTGTGCGTGTGCCTGGCTGGTTAAATGGCATCTTGGTAAAGTGATGAGTGAGAATGCTCAATCCAAGAAAAGGGCTAATGTGCCAGGATGCATTAGGTTGTATTAAGTCACTAAGCACCCTGCCTTGCTCCTGTGACACCATCTGAATCCCTAATACACTGAGACGAGAGGAAACAGCACATGCAGGTGTGTGTGTGTGTGAGCGCAGGTGTATTCCACTGCACTCTGAGCTGTTTAATGTCACATCTTGGTGTGCACGCGAGTCTGCGTCCAAGTATTCTCTCTTTTCAGGCTGTGTGTCGTTTGGAATTAAACACACACAGTGCACCTGCCAGAAAGACATGGGAATGCACTCACACTTTCTGCATGGCTCCCTCAAAAAGAACGGTGTGTGTGTGTCGGTGGTGGAGGTTTTGAGGAGAATAGACTTCTTTTAATGTGCCAACGCGTTTGCTTTGAGTTGAGTAAACCCTGCTACAGCAATCACTGACATATTAGAGATCATCAAACTAACAAACACAGCCAAGAATCAAATTCAACAACAACAACGTAGTCATTGATTAGCAACTTAACACCTACTGAGAGTGTCTGGTTTCTTTTTAACACCGTACATCTGCAGATAATTGCAGCCTTTAGTTTGAAAGTTTTGCCTTCCAAGGTTGTTCAGACACATACAATCAATCTCTAAAATTACTTCAAATATCAATTTCTTTGTGTTTTGTTTTTTTACCATTTCTTATTTTAGCAGCCAACAATACATCCTAGATGTGGTTCAAATGCTTGTATCCTCTTGCTCTTGTTTTCACATTTTAAACTGCCCCACAGCTCTAAAGGTTGTAAATGGTTGATAATGACATTTAAAAAATTAACTGGACATTAACACATCTTTGGTTGAACTTGACAGTATTTCTTTTTATGTGAACGATCTATATTTCCTGTATGCATTTACAAACATAACGACACTTGTCTGAAAAGCATTTTTACAATTTCAGGTTGTTGTGAGAAATCTTACCTGATTTAAAGAGGATTACAAATCATGCATGCCGTGTCATCACTTCTGCAAATACCCTCCTTCATCATTCAGCTGAAAAATATAGTGAAATTACTATGCACTAGAGTTATGACTGAGTTTTATTGAACTTTTCCAAAATGTTAAAACATTATTCTGCAAGTTTTATACTTAGGTTATCACTTAGCTCTAAAAGCATTTATGAGTTTTCTGGGGATTTAAGTGGAGAGAGAGGGTTTAAAAAACACTTCAAGCCTAAATGAGTTGCTGAGAATCCACTGTTTAAAAGTGCAACATATACAAAAATCTAATTGATTTTCACAAAGATTTTTTTATTGGCTATGTCTGTTTTGGTGTATCATATGGTTATGTCTTGGTCATTTCCATTAGCGTGCTGCTTATTGTGTTCACCTGTTTTAATTGGCTCATAGAATAGAACAGGGCTAGATCCCTGAGCAGGTTTCCAGTCCATCACAGGACCACAAAGAAACAATCAACCACACACTCTCACACATTAGAGTCACCAGTTAACCAACCATGCATGTTTTAGAATAGTGGGAGTAAACCGGAATACCCAAAGAGAACCCATAAATCCAGAAAGGCCCATGGGTGTATGAACCGAGAACGCTCTGCTGCAGGACAAGGTGCTAACAACAACATCACTGTGCCACCCTTATTATGTTTTCTGCCTATAAAACCCAGTCATGTCCCCATAAAACACCCATAAAATATACCAGTGACACAGAGAGCTATTGAAGTGCATTTCATTTCTCTTTATGATTTTCGTTCCGCTGTTTGAAGGCTTTCCCCCCCCACCATATTGGCTCAGTGTAAACCTGTGCGGTTTGATAGGATGGTTTGTTTGGTTCCTAATCTTCCGATGATTCACAGATTCTCCTCACTCGTTTGGAGCAGATAAATTACACAGTGAGGTTCCGCAGGTACAGCCGTGGGACTTTACTTTTTGGCTGTTGGCTCTTAACTTGATGTAAAAGGCTCATCCTAAGACTTTCACACAATTGGTGGAAAAGAATAAATAAACGTTATGAACCTAATGGTGTAGGACATTTAAAAACTGTTTGTCTTTGAAGTCATATCGATGCATGTGTCTCTATGTACAGTAGTGATCAGTGTAAGCATGTGTGTAGAGGACGCTCTTTAGTATTCAGTCATCAGCATCATTTCTCTGCATGACTGTGATCAAAGCTTGTGGTTGAAGAAGTCTCGGATGTTTACCATACCTTCCTGCGTCCTAAACAGCAGGCTGCATCAGCCAACAAACATCAAAGGAATCTTCATCTCTCCCACATATTCTCTTTCTCCCTTTCTCGTTCTGTCATCCATATCTCTGTCCATAACTTCTTCCCCAGCGTCACTTGATCTCCCTCTGTCACTCGCACTAATGTGGCCTTCACGCTTCAGCCTAAAAGAAAAACTGCTGCGGGTTTGAGATGTCACTCAATCTACATGCTTTCCACTTTTTTAGACAGATTTTTTGGTGAGGGCGAGATGAAAAGACGTTGTCTGTATGCTAAATTCTTATGTTTACAAAAGGAAGATGCAACATTTTCATTTGGGAAATGTTTCTCTAACCAAAAATTAGGCACACGTACGCACAGAGATTGAAGATATGTGTGAGAATTTGCCATAAAACAAGCACTAAAACAAACGTAAAATTGATATCCCCGGCTCCTGGTGGACAAGTTATGATTACACTGAGAGTGCAAACGTGAAGAATTTTGAGAAAATCCGGAAAAAACATCAATGTAACTTGTTTCTGTATTTTGTCTTTTGGTTGAAGCACTCACTTTTATCTTCCATTTTATGCCCTTCATCTCAAATGGGACATTGTTCTCTGCTTTCTGAAGCCAAACTAACCGTAAGGCAGCCATCTGTTGATTTGTTTTATACCGATGTCAATAAGTCAAATTGAAAAGCCCAGACTTAAAAAAATTACTCTTCTGGCAGCAATGTCATATGGCTGTACACATTTTACATATGCAAGCCCCTTCATCACATAAAAAGAAATGGGTAAAATGCCAGAATACACCATATAACTTATTTCAAGGTGGCCCTTTTAAATTTCAGTCACACAATGTGTACACTCAACATGCTAAGTCACAGATGATGGAAATGACATGGAAAATCAATTCAGAAAAAAGGGGCGTGATGTCTGGTGTGCCATGGAGATAAAGTGAAAAAATGGTCTCATGACAGACATACCTCATTATGCCAAAATAATTCCAATCATTAATAGAAAACCTTTCCATTTGTCATCCCCATGTGTCCACAAACCAGAGCACCACAGCTTCAAAGAACACATCTCTGATACCTCAACAACACTTTGACCCTGGGAATAGTATGAGCTTGAGTTGAGAGCCAAGAAAGGCAAAAAATATATAGCTTGGTTCTTCAACACTTCACCAAGTTTTTGTGGTAAAGCAGTCAAGGACAGCTGGATGAGTGAGATGTGGATCGATTTTCAATCTTTTACACACCCCATTCATCTTCGCACGTCTAGTTGAGGGCAAAAACTTCGACAAACATTGCCAGCTTATAGTCGCAGTGGGTAATACGTTCTGCAAGCTCAGAACAAGTTGATCATCATTCTGTCTCTGTCAATGAAGAACATTTTTTCCTTTTCTCTCAGCTGCACACACACACGCACGCACACATACACGTACACACAACTAGAATATATCACATACTTTGACAAATTCCAGTCTCTGCTGGTCAAATTAAGATATAAAGAAGAAGAAAACACACAAAACATGAGCAATTTCTCCCCATTTGCTCTTTTGGCAGCTTTTCACTGCAGACTGTTCCATGTTGTGTGTCTGTAAGCAGCCTCAGCTGCATTGCCATCTCCGTCTGCTGCTCAGAAGCTTCAGTCACTCTCACAAATTAGCCCCTCTTTACTATCCATTCCTTTCCCTCCATCTTCATCTGGTTCCGTCTCACTCCATCGTTGGCGACTTTTCTTTAACCTGCAACCTTAATCTCCACCCGCATGAATCTCTATAACTCCCTTATTTTTTTTCTTTACTTTAACTTCATGATTGTCTGGAAACTTCCTCACAATATCCAACTTTCAGTTTTCATGACTCCCATTGCCCCCTCTTATTTCCCTCTCCTGTTCTCTCTACCATAACTTCCTCCCCTCATCAATGTATTTCCCTTCTTCCCAACAGGCTCTTGCGTTGCTGATTGCACTGTTGGAATGTTCAAATTGACTGTTCCGCACAAACACACGCACTCCTTCTTTTAGGCTAAACTTTTCTACCCGTAAGATATAGTCTTTTCTTTTCTCTCACAGTACCTCCTGCAGCATTTCAACTGACGCTTTGGTATGTGGGAAAGAATAAATGACACAGAAATGTATGCATACACACATATACATTAATTTATTCTCCTGAGACCCGGCCCATTCATTTATGTCCATTATAGTGGACATTTTGTCCACCTGTACCCCTCCTAAGTATCTGGAGTTACCCGATCAAGCCCTATAGTGTTCTGTAGAGGACATCCTGGGCTTTCCAGTGATGTGCCATGTGATAGGTTTGCATGCTGGGAACTTTACTTTTTTCCTAAGAGTTCTTAGGTAAATATCCCTTTCAAGACATCTTCTTTTTTATTATTTAATTATCTAAAGCCTGTTCTATTTTCCCATGCAAATCGTCCTGTTGTCCTCCACAGTGGACATGCTATAAAAATTAAAATTAAAAATATATTTTTTTACATTTAAATTGTAATGTTCTTTTTTAGGTCCAAATACATGGAAAATCACAACAAAAAATACATTTGAAGACACTTTTTTTCTTTGGGTCTCAGGAGGATATATATAAAAAAGTGAAATGCCATGCACTGAGACATGTTAACAGATGTGATAAATCCTGGAATCAATAGACACATGCGGTACAGGCCAGAGCCAAATTACATGTATAAATACAAGGTAGCGAAATGCAGGATTGTTAGCACAGATGTAGGTGTTGAACAAAGTAAACCAGCCCTTAATCCAAACTTCTGTGTTAAAGTGAGGGATCAAAACAAAAGAAGAAAAATCACAAATATACAACAGCGCTCCATATCATGATACGTATGTGCCTTCTAAAGCAGGCATCAGAAGAAACCCTCAAAAAGCCACAGCCAATACACAACTCCGAGCCCAGGCGCTGTTTCGACAAGTTCCACTTCTGCCACTGTGAGTTATGTCACCCATAGATCACTGTGGTGACATTCAGCATTTCTGAAAGGTTATTATGTATTCCTGCAAGATGGGGGAACATGGACCCTCTATGAATTCAGCACAGTCTGTGGCAGTTCTTGACAAAATTCCAACATGTACTGTACGGACACGTATATACACTGTCAGACACAAACACCCTCACCATAGCCATACACAACCCAACAGATATAGATAGAATAGACTAGAATTAACAAAACAAAACTGTTCGCGAAATAAAAAAAAGTCTGTAGACCACCCTGGGAACATAATCGTCTACTGGGTGGTAGTGTAGTAGACACACAGACAAAGAAAAGGCAGACAGACAGAGGGAGATAGAGCGACAAAGACACTGATGGGTGGACATGCAGGTGGAGGCGGTTAGGCGGAGGAGATGAGCGCCTGACTGAGTGGTGCATCTGACAAGCTGACAGACTGAGTGCGAGATATGCCTATATCAATCTCTTTGTTTTGCAGGGGGGATTCACCAGGAGTCCGGATGGAGCTCTGTCGGCTGCATAAATAGCTACGGGGCCGTACTGGTATCGACAACGTTTGGTTAAAAGCGACATGAGAATAAGGAGGCTTATGGCTGGTGTCCAAGGACGCTGATGAGAATCTCCCAACCTGAGGAAATGTCAAGTGTAAAGAGGAGAAAAGGGTTTGATGGTTTATTATCTAGAATATATGATGCAGGTTCAATTATTTAGGGAGACAATTTTGGCTATCACTTGGCCATGAATGGAAGGAGTTTTAGTCCCTCAAAATGCCCTGCCCCTACCTGGACTGTCGACTTTGCTGGCCTGTAAAACTAAATCAAAATGTTTCAATGCATTTATGACCTATTCACCCGAGGAACTGTTACGAATCAATTCATTAAAGCACTTGTTTTGATTCCAGTTTTAAGACAACATCACAATCCTGTACTTTCTGTATTCAATCTGTACTCGTTGAGCACTGGCACCGTTTCAAAACAGTGTTTACAGGACTTTTCCACCCTGTTTTTATCCCTCTGATCAAAAGCTGAACAGAGACAGTGACAACATGATGATACATCTGATGTGAGTCTGTTAAGGGACTGTCTGCCTCGTTTGCCCGCTGACTGACTGGCTCATTAACTGGCCACCTGCATCAGTGTGGGAAATACTGAGGACTGATCTTACACATGAATAAACTGGCACGGTGTCAAACTGACTGACATTTAAACTGCATCTCTCCTTTTGCGAACACCTACCGGCTTTAGGATCTTCATCTAATATGAACGGGCTGATCCGGATCGACAAGGTGAACTAATCCATGTAGTTTGGGTCAAAACGTTTGAGCCTCCGTGGGAGGGAAGTCCCACAGGGCAGAGGGAGTGAACGAGCAAAGCTGGTGTATGGATTGCTTTGCGGGATCTCTAATGAGTAATTAAACACTTGAATGGAGTCCAATTAAGATACATAGAGTGTTTGCAGGGGCACACACAAATTTTGAGCATGTTTATACAGAACTAAACACTGACATGTAAACAAAATCAAAGTCGACAAAGAGAAGCCTGAGCACACAAAGTTCTCACCGAATAACTACTGCAAACATGAGAAAGCCAAGAAATCCAAAGATTGTGGGAAAAGTCCTTTGAATTCCTTCACAGTTGTTCACCGTCCTTTTGAGCGTAAAAATGTGAATGTTGGAGCAGAAGTAGGGCAGGTAGTTGTGTGAAGAATAATCAAAGAGGTCTTTAAGCTGTTTTCACACATGAACAAAGCAGCAAGATATTTTCAGCGCAAGATGCATCCTTGCATGGAAATACTGTGGAATAGTGCCCGGGAACAATGCACAAATAAAATGCTGAGGAAGCTATATTTTTTTGTTTATGCATATTTTAGGAAGAACATTACTCGTCTGTAATTGTGGTTGTTTTTGTGTATCTGTGCCAAAAAATGGCTACCAAGTGACACAGGTAGAAGAAAATAGTATGGAGTAGTCAGTAATATCTATAGACTCAAAAGCCATGAATTCTCTGTAGAATCGGATTAATACACAAGATCGGACTTGGAATAAGATAGGCAGCTCAATATAGTCTGAAGAAAATCAAACATGTCTGATACAGACATTTTAAATCTTATATAGAGTCTATCAAGAAAATGTAATAAAAAATCTTTACGGCTGAAGTCTGTTTGTCAAAATTGATTTAAAAAACATCTCTAAACCAAGCGGGCATGACATCTTTACACATCTGCACAATACAGCTTGTAGTGGGTTTTCTTTTATTTTCCGTATTTGGGAAAATCTGGAGGTGGTTCATGCGCTGTTTACTGTATGTGGATGACTGGATTAACAGTGCTTAAAAAAGTCCAACCACATCCAATAAATGCATAGAGTAAATCATAAACAGTCAGCTTGGTTTCAGCAACACATTTTGAAGTCAAGAGCAGCACTAGCCGCACTTCATTAACACGAGTATGAAAGGTTTGTTTAACCTTGTAACCATGCAAATGAGGCTAACGGATAGTAGCTATCATGGTGAGTATCCTGCATTAACGTAACAACAATATGGTATAAAATGATGAGACTAACCTTGGATTTCAATAAGGACCTACGCAGACATGGCAAAAAATTTCTGCAAAAAATGGCAGACATTGTGATTGTATTTGAATCTCTGAAGGTTAGACTTACATATTTCTTTATATAACATTTTGTGATGGTTTGTCTTGGCCTGGTAGAACACTATGGCAGGAGTGATATTTTCTCACTAAATTAGAACATTAAATGTGTGTATATATATATACATATATATATATATATATATATACCCAGCAGTGCTATAAAATGAGCAAGAATATGACATGCCTTCTCATTTTTCAGTACAAATAAAAAAGACGTGATGCTGTCAAAGTGTCTCTCTTCTCACTGTCTTTCTGTATCCCTGTCTCCCACTCACCACATCTTGGAGTAATCCCACTGTGCCCAAAAACTCTTTCTCATCTTCTTGCTGCTACTGATCTCACGAAATTCCAACACCCACCCCATCTCTCTGACTCCTTCAAAAAATGATTTTCACAAACCCTTGCATCTCAAGCATCACTCTTAACCGAAATTTTAAAAAATGAAGAATTATTCTTCAGGCCAGTACCCATTTAAGGGAGAAAATTAGGATTTTTTAATATTCTCTTATGAGAATCACCCCTAAAGCACTGCTCAGATCCTTTAAAGCAATGTCAAATTCTAGTGAAAAATCCAAATGCTCCCAAATTGGTAGTGCAATGAACACTTTTAAATCAGCCCTCTTTCATTTTTTAATTATGTGATTTGAAGTCTATTGAAGTAGAAAGAACAATAAAATATCCTGTTTCTTTGAGAAAGCTAGAAATGTTACAACAGAGATGTCTTATATTGTAGGGATGATGCAAAGAAACACCTATTTTTTTCAGCATCTTCCAACAGCAAAATCATTAATTTCTGATCAAATATTAATAGTCAGATTGTTGCACCTGTTCTTCCTGCTATTCTTAGTCAGAGCAAACAAGGGCAAGCTGCATTAATCAAACTAAAAGGCTAAACATGATTTAATCACAGTTTTATTAGACAATTAATTTGCTCAGAATGTGTGGAAGACCTCAGTGGGACATTCTGAACTGGTTTGAAGTGGCCAAGATTTTGGTCAAACTCATACAATCGAATGTTTTTTTCTTACATGTTTTTTTTCCAAAGACATTCAGTCATATTTTTGGACTTGATCATCCTTAAAACCGGGACATTTGGAGAGAAAACTTATCCGCATCTTGGTATCCTGAACTGAAAAGGCGTGATATGTGATACAGAATCTATAATAACAAGTACAGCTGCTGAAAAACTCGTTGTCAGGTGTCAGAAATCACCCTGCAAGAAGCTCGGTTTTTATTCAATTATAGCCGATCAGCGACTTTTGTAATCTTTGGACTTGACATGGTGTCGTACTTTTTTTACCTCTAAAACCTGCAAGTATATGTAGCCATTGTTTAATTTCTTTGACCTCTCTAAAATGTATTAATTGATAACTTGGGAATAAGGATAGTCTGAGAGAGACTCTGGACAAGAAGTCTGCTTTAAAGATGGCAAAAATGTATGTTGAACAAGATCATTTGCAGTCTTGGAGAATTATTCTATAAAAACTCCCATTAACACATCTAAAAGGTTAAACAATTAAGCTGCATGTTTAAGAAGATTTACAAAAGCAGACTTATATAGTATTCTAATGCCTAATCAACCTTATTTCTCCAAGTAATCCAGCGTCTTGTATACATGCAAATGCACTGATCTCCATGTCACTACTGGTTCGGCTGTCAGTCACATTCATGCATGATCCACTAAGAGGTTTAAAGGCTGAAGGAGAATGTCAAATGTGTATAACCCAAACACCATTTCCTCCTCTTTTAAAAATCACTATAATGAATAATGATATACAAAAAAACTTCAAATGATGCTTAAAAGAGCTGATTAATCTTTGGATGAACCAATCAAAGCGAGAGTCACTTTTTCATTCTCTCCCCCCTCTCCCTCTCATTCTCGCTCTCTGTGATCATCTTCTTCCACGCTGCTCTTCTCCCCAAATTTCCCTCTCAACTCTTTCATTCTCTCTCTTTCCATCTGGTGTCTCTCTATGAGCATTAATCAGAGTGCTCAAGCACCATGACCAAAAACAACTCCACAGAGACTCACCGCTTCTCTCTCTGGGTCTCTCTTCCTCAGTCTCCTTTCTTTATTCCCCAAATAATCACAGATCGCCTCCACCCACTGCACACACACACACACACACACACACACACACACACAGAAATCCATAAACATTTTTCAGTCTCGGTTATGACTTCAACCTAGCCTGGAGGATCCGTGCTTGTGATGGTAGAAGTCTTTCATCCATCGCAAAGTTACTGTCGTGTGCAGAGAGCAGATTTTCACCGACTGCGCTAAAATTACGAGGTGACACATTGTGAATAGATGTCCTGCAGTAATCTTTTTCACACAGTTGTTTTGGCTCAATCCATCACGGCAGAGTCAATGCAAATCACTAACTGAGTTATGAATTTGCTCTATTAAATGGACCCTCGATCGTATTTGCTGGCAGCAAGCTCGGTTGGAACGGAGACTGCATCTGAATGTGCCATTAAAATTCATCATCGTATTATAATCAGCCAGTTCTGGGATAAAATAAAGGCCTGAGAATCATCACCTTCGTTGTTCCTGAAATTTATCCAGTATTCTCGATCGACTAATGCCAGGAAATCCATCCCAATGAAGGCAGTCCAAACAGCACAGACTTGGAGTTGCATTAGAGTGAATTTTGCGTTTTCAGGATTTTTGACAATTTGGTGCCACCCAGCATTATTTATTTTGACAATATCTGCTAGGTGATACCAGCTAGAGGAATTGGGGAAATTAGGCTGCATACTCCAGCAGCACAAACAAGGTTGAAAAGTTGATGGTATCTGTCATATTCATTATTCTTAGTCTGTGATTTACTCTGCATTCTCACAACAATAATCATGGCTCTTTTTCAAACTGACCTTGAATTGATGAACATGGACAGTGAAAGTTAGACTCCATCAGGCAAAATAGCTCTCTGTCCATCTCTTTCTGGCTGTGGATTATCTTGGGTTCAATTTCCTTTGAGTGTGAAGGTGGAATAGGACATTCATCTCTATGAGATTGTGCTGCTCTACAAACTAAGTGGCGAATTTTACATCTGAACCTGGCTAACTTTCCAATTTAAAAAACAAATTACAGCCAACATGGGCATATTCTGGACACACTCCTACAGTTATTTAAGCCCTTCCTCTCTCCACCATATTTAGGCTCATCTCAGAGGTCATATTTGTTTTGTTTTCACTGTTAAAGCAGAATTTTGTGTTCAAGATAACAATAGCAGTAAAAGCCCTTTAGTGGTATTCCAGCTGGTGCATTTGTTTATAAGCCCTTAGAATAATTGAGTCATGTGAACCTAACACTCCTTTTTGGTAGATTAATGGCAGGTACTCATACAAAGTTTTTCATCGGTATTAATTAAAAAGGTGCATAATGATGAACAGTTTTCGGGCCACAGGAGAGCCTTTTCATAATGAGCAATGCAAGGGGTTACAGGTTATCGCTCTGTTTCATCTCCGCTGAAATTACACACACAAATGCCTCTGGCCTGAACAAACAAAGCCGCATTTGAGTGCAAATTTTGATACTGTGACTTAATGGTCAGTTCTTTGGTCTCGGAGGGGTCTGTGCAAGGAGCTCCACAGTGAAGCGAGGGTTAAAGCTTTAAAAGGATGATGTGTTGTTGGGCTTCTTTTTAAGAGAGAGCAAGAGCTTTTTCTCCCTTTTAAAAGGGAACACATCTTTTCTCCATCGGTGGCCAAACCTTGACCCTCCAACCGATCTAGAAATAGGCATTCGCTAAGGGAGGGAATGAAAGAAACACACTTGCACACAGAAAGCCTCCAGCCTTTCCTTTCACGACACACATACACTTCCAACTCCCTGATTGTAAATGTGGTTAGTGCATGGAGACACATACACACAAGCACCCAGCATGGGTTTCCATTATTTCACTCTGGGGAGAAAAGTAAACTCATATTGTCGACTGCTGAGTTAAACATAGCAGGATGTACACAATCATAACACAACAGGAACACAACCCTCAGTAGACAGCGGTCCAGACGCCAGATGTTTATTTTAGCTTTGGTCCACCCAAAATGTTCCAAAACCAGGTGCTCTTGTGCATGTACATCCATTACAGTTTGCACACCTGCCCTATGTCTTATATATACTGTATATATACTGTATACAAGTCGTGTGAGGAGATTTTTATTTAAGTGCTATGTATTGATGGAGACTGCCACCTTCAGCCAGTCCACTTCAGCTTCAACAACCTAAATTCAGCATAACAGGAATATTTTAGTTTATCTTGAATTTGAAAAAGAAAGACTCTAAAGTAAAAGGGTGAAAACTCTAAAGTAATTCGATTACTATAAGCCTAGAGTTCAAAAACATGATTCAAGGAAACTATTTCCTGTCATCTTTTCAAACCACCTCTCCTGCCCTGCTTTACCATCCTGCTCCCCTTGAGACCAGCACTGCTTTGAGCCAACATAAAAAGAAATAAGTCCACAATGCCACAAGCTGTCGCTGGCCGTTTCATGGAGTTTATGTCTTCTCTGTGGTTGCATGAACAGCTGGACAATGAAAATCTGGGAGCTCTGTGTTTACCGAACACACAAACATGAAGCCTGGATAGAAGCTTAAGATTTAAAATGCCTTTATTTCATCCTGCAGTTACATTATAGTACTGCTTTGACCCCAACACTCAGAGGAAGTAAGAAACACCCTTTTATAGCTGTCCGAGTTCATTCTGTATGATTGTCCAGTTAATTTAGTTAAGAGAATGCCTGGTCGATTCTCTGAAGTGAAGCATGTCAGCTCATTTACTGTGCACATCTTTAACCAAAGGTTTCTCTACGTTTTTATAAAAGCAAACAACATTTTTATCTGTAATGTGCCAACTCACTTAAATATTCTAACAAAAACCATGTTCTTTGACAAACTCAAAATTTGACCTACTCAAAGGAACCTTGGAATAAAGGCAAAGAGGCAAAGAATATAGGCTGAAATATAATATGAATAGTTTAAATCTGAAAGACCTTGAATTGGCTAAATATGCAGTGACATATTTGGTCTTTCCAACTAAATTTTCGAACTAAATACCAGGGAGGTCCAAAATTTGACATTAACAAAAAGACGGTAGATGCATTTTCCATAGACTGATGAGTCCATAATTCAGCAGTTTTTGGAGAAAAAAAAAGTGTCAAGCACACAGAAGAGCACTGGCTGTAAAATCCATAAGGTGCATTTCTCACATTCTAAAACAGTCTGCGTGAAGGTCGGGGAGTGAGCGGGCTCGCTTGCAATCCAGAAGATTAAGCATTTTCAGCTTCCAAACCTTTAAAGAGTTAATAACCAGATGCAATCACAAGCACGATGGGACACAATGATAATCACATACTGTAAATCTCAATCTTTTCTGAGTTTGTTGCTGATAGTCCTTGATATATTTAGATTTTATATGTCACTGAAGACATTGAAACAATTTCTTTGAACATTTTTCTTTCCAGCGACACAATATTCTCTCTTAAAGTGGGTTTTGTCATTCAAACGATAGAACCAGGGAAGTAGTCTAGATGGTGGATAACGCAGACGGCTTAATGCATGATACAAATGTTGATTATCTCGATTTAAGTCACCGAGATCGGAGCCCATATTAAAAGTACAGTTAAATAATGGAATAGAGAATGGATTTTCACTTAGGCTAAAGATCGCCTCGTCTCAGAGTTCAGCAACTTTTTCATATAATTGAAAACCACTTCCTTGAATACAATTAATTGAAAAAGGAATAGAGCCTTAATTTGGAACTAAGGGCCCGTAACTGTGGTCAGCGGTGAGACTAATGGCATTCTGCTCACACAGAAGAGCCTGAAATGTGGACCGAGAGTTGTTTGCCCAAAATTCCCTTGGCAATGCTGCCATTGATTCTCGGCAGCAAACTTTGCAGTCTTGCTACAGAGACTATGACATGGGGAAAAAAACCCAAAACAATCAAGATTTTAGTTCTTAATAGAATGTTGGGCAGCAGGGTAAGCTCCACGCCTGAATAATTCACTTTAGCCAAACTGTTGCTTCGGGTCCCATTCATTTTTAATGCCTTCTTTTGATGTTGATTAATTAAGCAGTGCCAGCGCTGCTGTTTCTGCACTGTCCCTGCCTCTGGAAGGCATACACGCCGCACACAAACACACTGCTGCTTCTCCTTCTTTTCCTCTTCTGACTCTGCCTCTATCCCTCTAAACCCTAAAGCCTTTCTCCTCCCTCCTCCTCTCTGTACGCACTAACACACACACACACACACACACACACACACATACATACATGGCAAAAGCACAGAGCCACAAACACTTCGGCACTCAGACCACACTCAGTTACACACACATTTACAGTGTTGCATGCACTCATATATGTGTGTTTGTACATAACATATATATATATATATATATATATATACACACACACACACACCCTCTAACACCCCTAAGCCATCTCCAGAAAGTGTTAAGATCCGTAAGTATTAAAAGTCTTTTCTTTTAAAGGCACATTGGGAGGAGCTCATTATGTGTGAGTGTGTGTGTCTTTGAAGGTGGGATGATGAAGGAGAAGGAGAGCAAAGTAGGTGAGAGTAAAGTGGAAAAGTGGGAGAGAGGGGAATGCCTCTCAGCAAACACGTAGTGGATTACCGGTGGCGAGTGTGTGAGAGAGACAGAGGAGGATGAATTTATTGTTAAGAGCCTGTACAGTGCGTAAGAGCTCCGGGGTTGGGTGTTAATTAGTAGGCATGCGTATCTAAGCCGGAGGTGGTTTGGGTGCAGGTTGGAGGGCGTCTGAGCTGGAGTGTGAGAAGTGTGCTGGCTCTCTGACTCTTTCATGTGATGCTAACCAATGAGGACAAGAGCAACTATGCAGGGGGCCAATCAGCACCCCGAAGTTTATAAATAGTGTTTAGCTGACTGGATTCATACTCTTTCTTCCAGCAATCGTCTACCCTAATTTGCTCCTTAAGTGACACTTTTAAAAGCGGCGACTACACAAAGCGAAGTTCGAGTTTAAGTGAGGATTCTACTCAGGGAAAAAAATGTTTTCTTCTCTTTTTCCAGAAAGGGAATATAGAGGATGTTAGTGCTTTATACTCGTGAAAAATTAAAAGATGATTCTCTCAAAAGCGTAGTATAAAGCGTGATTGGGTGATGCTACTGGATGACCACAGGCACATACATGCCCCAGTGCATGCTCAGTGTGAGTGTGGAAAGCCTGAAAAAGCTAGCAAAAGATACCGACAATATTTTCCACTTTCCTTGACCACTCCCTAATATCCCTGAACACACACACAAAGAGGTACATACAGTGAGTAGCTTGATTTTCTCCTGATAATGAATTATCTGTGTGAGAGAAAGCGAGCGACCATAATGGTGTAGTCTATAAATACCTGGCCAAAAAGCCCCCTGTCATGTTACATTGATCTTAGCATGATAGTGTGAGCCTTTTTTTTAAGATTTCCATTAGGAGTTCTATTACACACTTCAGCTCTATAATAAGGTTAAAAAGAGAGATTGAAAAAAAAGAAAAAAGGCAAAGAAAGAAGGAGAAGCAATCCTTGCTTTGTGAAGTAGCCAAAAAGTAAAGGTCTCAGAGTAAAGGTCTCATTTATCTTGATGAATAATCGCCCAATGTGACCAGATAGAAAGGACATAAAGGAAGAACATAAGCAGCTAAGTCCTTGCAAAGTTCAAATTTAAACTTACAAGCGGATTGTTCTTCTTATTTTCTTATGTTTTTTTACGGATTTTGCAAGGCATTTTCTCGAAATAACATATTCGAATGACACCTTTTCTCCAGACACAAAAATACAAACATTGTATTTGAGATGCAATGTTTTCAGTGATTTCTATTTTCAGGCACACATAAGCACCCTACTGGAAATAAGCAGTATGGGCAACAGACGGACGGATGGAGACACACAGAAGCCGGTATTTTTGATGCAAAGTAAAGCCTGATAGCTTCATACAAGAATTTAGGTTGATCATGCCCCCGGTTACAGCAGCTAGGCTAAATCCCTTGAGTCAGTTACTGTCAGTTTCACAAACTTCAGTGAGATTCATAATAACAGAGAGACCATGTTTTCCACGACTGGTTGAGCCAAATTCATGATAACTAAAAAAGAAAAGTTAGAAAAGAGTCAACTTAATACAAACCGAACCATTTTCCTGAGGGGCACCTCAATAGCTCACCTGGAAGAGCACGCACAATTTCTATACAAATAACTGCACAAGTCAGGAAAATGTATCCAATGCCAGTGGAATCGGCAGCTTGATACTTTTAATTACATGCTTTAGTATATATGCATGAGAAGAGAATCATTTTATCGACCCAACTATGTCAAATGCTTAGATTCTGTATACTGTATGAGGAAAAGTTCAAGAATTTTTGCTGCTTCTTCTTGAGAGATCCTTACACATTCTCATAGTCCCTGTATTCTGTTGCTCATTAATGAGAATTACCACAATGTAGCTTTTTGGACCCCCTAAAGCTGTCCTGATAACACACAAGTCGGATCGAATAAAAAAACCAGTAGAAAGGTTTTTATGAAAAACCTCTATATCCATCACTGGACTCGTAATGGTTGTGTAATATATGAGGTACTGTATTCTAGATCTGGAATATAACTTTCAAATACAGTTTTGATGTCCTGTGATAGTGAAAACAGCAGCATCGACACAAAATGATTATTGTGCAGCACGCCATATTGCTTTTTGCTTATCAGGAGTTGTAAATGGAGCACAGCCTTTCCTTAACAGCAGTGCGCTTCGGCCTTCGTGCTTAGCCAAGTATGTCAGTTGCTCGTGTTGAGAGGAGAAAGTGGCGATGTGCTTCTGGACTTGTTTGGGAAGGTATTAACTGGCAGAAGATGGAAGAAGCCAGTTTTTGTTCAGTGAGAAAGGGAAAACAAATTCAGCTGTCTTGAAACAATTTGATTTCAAGTTGTCTGACCTGGAACTAATATAAAATACTTTGCAAGATTCATTACTGGTGATAGCTGCACCACGAGGCAACACCAATTTATTCAACCATTTGTTCTCTCAGAGTGATGTAGGATCAAACAGTAAGAGAATGAAGCATATGAAAAGTTAAAAAGTCCTTTATTCCTCCAACAGAGACACGTTAACCATTATGATCCTATAAAATATAAGTTTTTAGAGCAACAAGGACACGTAGGGATGGCACAATGAGAATTTTCACTGCGTCTTCACATCACATGAATGCAAGGTTACATCAGCAGCTGACAACCAACCAGCCTGAAACAATAATCAAAATGATCCTTTTCATTCACTGTGCTGTTATCAAAGAGTTTGGTTACACAAGTCTCTGAGTTAAGTAGAGACACTGTGTTTCCACATACAATATGCACTTGAACAGGAAGGGAGAAAATATATTCAACAATGTTCCAGTGCTAGTTAACAGGTGATTTGAAAGAAAAGAGCAGGGTTGTTTCTGTCTCTGTGAAATGATTTCACTTCTTTCTCATTCAGGTGACATTTTTTTCCTTACCTGCAGAGAAAGCTGTTTGCTGCCATTAATTCTTATAGAATACAGAAAGCAACTCCCCTAGACTGGAACATTTCCCTGAATGAATAATCCTACAGCTCAACCCTGTTGCTCTTTTATCGCAGTTTTAAAAAAAAGTCATGTTATGTTGCTAAACTAAAGAGCACAAATGCTTATTCCGATTCTTCAGAGTTTGTTTTCTAACAATAACATTGTCATTACTGGCATTGCCGCTGTTTGGGGCTGTTTGGTAGGGAAAAATAAGCCAGTGAGTCATGCTTGGCTCCTATCAGTTTCCAGGAAACCATGATTTCAATTATTTTGAAGCACACAGCAAGATGGGGGGAACAGCCAAAAAAACTGTGCATGGAAAACTGGGTACAGAATCCCCGGATAAAAGAAAAAGCTGCCAGCCTTCATAAAAATACGTTTAAATGCTTTTAATGGAGGCTGGGCGTGCCGTATCTCTTTGGTGGGTGCCGGTAAAAGCTCCTGTTGAGGTTGCTAACGGAATATCTCACAGGTTCTAGTGGGCCTCTAATGGTGAGGCCTGAGAACAAAGTGTATCAGAGGAGAGGGATCAAGCAAAGCGCACGCACTGTCACCACAAACCCACACACACACACACATCACATTACTCTGAGACGGCCCTGTAGGAGGACACAGGAGTGCGTTGTTGACAGATAATGTTAAAACACGGAGGGCGTGACATGTGAGCGTGTTGGTATAGCTTGTGAATGTGTGTTTGCAGCCCCCCTCAGGGGGGCATGACAGCTGGCATGCTGAGAGACCCGAGAAGCTGTTGCATAGGGGGTGGATCATTATGCAGACACACACACACACACACACATACCCACACACATACCCACGCACACCTACATGCTCTCATGCACGTCCTGGTTAAATCAAATCTCAAAAGCCAGCACCTCTAAAGTCGCATGTGCAGAAAAAATACTGTCACAACCACTTAATTCCTCAGAACTAATTACAAATATGCGTAAAATGAATATGCATAATAACCGTACCCACTTGCTCTGATAAAGAAAAAAAGCTTGGAAAGCAAAAGCTGGCTCGCTGCATGTGTTTGCAGGTGTGTGTGTGTGTGAGAGAGAGTGTGTCTGAGCACAAGGGAGCGAGAGAGAGAGAGTGTGTGTGTTCTTCTCCTCTCCCTTTAATCTGCGTATAGGGGCAGTGGTGGGAATCTGCCCACCATGCTAAATCGATACACTCCCGCCTGCTTTAGTATGCTTCTATGTGTGTGTGTGTGTGTGTTGAGTGTGTGTGTCTTAGTATGCAGCTCAGATAGACAAGACAGAGAGAAAGTGAGAGGTTACATAAGAAGAAAGAGGGACACACTTAAGTGGTTTTGACCTTGGGTACATCTTCCCTTCCTCCCACACAAGTCCAACACCCCCCCCCCCCTCCCCTCCCCTCAATACACATCTTCTTTGGACTAAATACATAAACTTTATTTCAAGCCTGATGTGCAGCCGTGAGGATCTGAAGTGTACGAGAGGCTGATGAATTTGCTCACACAGATTAGTAGTCTCAAACAGAAAAAAGCATCAAACTGAGGGGACTCTGGGATTCCCCCTCCCCTCCTCTTCCTTCTCATCTTTTTCTTCACTATTTTAAACCATTTTGCTGATTTTTTGTTGTGCCCCCTTACAGTCTCTCCGCGACCTCTTTTGTTTTCTGCCCGTCGCTCCATTCTTCTGCCCTGCTTGGTTTGGCCTGCCTCACTCCTATCAAACCTACTGTATCTCCCTCCCCCCCCCCCCCCTCCCCCCGTAGTTATCTTCTCATCCGTCCACATCCGTCCTACTCTTGCCGAGATTTTCTTTGACTGCACTTCTCCTTTCATCTTCCATTCCTTTCCTGCATCTCTCCCTTCCATCCATCCTCATCCCTCATTCTGAGTGACCGCCGCTCCCCGAGGCTGTGAGCACATCAGACTGGCGATGCTCTATCTCCCATCACCCGCCACCTCCCCCCCCCCCCCT